>CM026209.1:16826272-18026272 GCA_014839995.1 Xenentodon cancila | reverse complement strand
AGGAGAGGAAACTGAAGGAGGAAAGGAGAGGTCTTCTACTGTCTGTCAGATTTGCTGCCATTCAAAAGCAAGCCAGCCAACACATGAGAGGGGGGTGGGGGAGTTGTGGCTGTTACTCATAGTAAAAAGCCCTAATCAGGGTTTTTTGGGATTTTTTTTTTTTTTTTTTTTTTTTTTGCTTCTCAGCTGTAACTGCAACCAAAGCGACTCCTTGATATTAAAGTGCAGATTGTGATCGTGCTGACGCCGGGACGCCGAGATTGACTGCACTTTAATTAAGACACTGTTTTCCTTCCCATCTGTTACTGCATGCGACTCAATCTACGTCATAATCGGTTGGAATAATAATAATAATAATAATAATAATAATAATACTATAAAATCTTTCAGATTTTGTAGAGATGGCCATTTGTGCTCTTCTTACAGTAAACTGCCCTCATATGCCTTACACTGAAATGGTTGTCATTTGCAGACCACATGGATAAACGAATACCCCAAAACAAGATATTATTGTTGTGGTGCTTCCCTTTCTTCTTGATCGGGACTATTTAGCCTATAGTCTGGCAGGCACATCTGAAAGAGTCCTTTTAGGAAACACAAACGGCCCTGGCGCAGGGGCGCTCGGTGCAGCGGCCGCCTTTAAAAGTTCTCAAGGCCTTTTATATTTTAATTAACCGATACCGATTGTTTTGCCTGGAGGCTCAACGTGAAAAACCTCTGCTCACGACGAGACTGGTGAAGGCCGGTTGTCGCACGCCAGGTAGAAAACGAAAGAGGAAGGGAGGAGGAGGGAGAGGGGGGCAGGAAAGGGGCAGAAGAACTAGGAGGAGGAGGAGGAATGAATGGGAAGGCCACTAGACCAAGAGAGAGAGAGAGAGAGAGAGAGAGAGAGAGAGAGACGGAGAAAACAAGATGGCAATTAACGTGATTCTAAATGTGATCACGTGAAAGAAAGTTCTGTTTTTTCTTATCTTGCCAAGCAAGCATTAAATAAAACAGACCAAAATGAGCAGAAAGTGACACCACATAAGAAACATTTCTTTCCTTTAATTTCAAGTGTGCACGTTTGTCAGAACTGCAGGTTTTGTCAGTCTGCAGTACATACACGTCTCCTTGACGTGAAGAATGACAGCTGAGCGTGTTTGAGAGATCCGGACAGACTTGCGGGTTGTAGTTTTGTTTGACTTGGTAGAAGGGAAATCTTTATCAAATTAAATGACAATAAATTACATTAATTCAAATCTGTTGGGAAAAAAAATCTGCATGCATAGAAGGATCAACTTAAAGGGTATGCCCACAAATCTGCCCCGTCTTTATCAGTCAAAGATTGATATTTTTTTCTTCTTTTTGTGGGAAAATAAAATAAATACAAAGTTTACATGACTACAGGGTGTTCACCCGCTGTCACCGCCAACCGGAGGCACCAGTTGCACGGTAGACTATAGGGCTTAACGCCGACGAGCGGCCCCACTTTACCGGGGGCTGTGGGCGCCGCAGCAGATGCGCACTGATCTCCGGACAGGAGCCAGTCCATCTGCCGCCTGACGAGGCACGGAAAGGCCCGGAACCCAGCACAGTTCAGCCCAGAAGCAAGAATTTAGATCAGCCCCGAGATTTTCTGGACAGAGTGCTGCTTGCCAGGGAGCGCGGGGGTGGGGGGGTGGGGAGGCATCGTCATCTATCTGGGGCAGCAGGAGTCAGGAAGTTAGGCAGCATAGGGAAGCAGAAGATTCGGATTTGTGTCATATGTGTCATTGGAAAACTCTTGAAAGTCTCCATGACCTAATATTGTAATTGTCCAGACATATTTGAATAAATTCATGAGGAAAAGCCTAATCATGACAGGGCCGTTACAGCATCTACTAAGGGCTGAATTAGTACTTTTGTATTTTTCATCAACTTTCCTTTAGCTTTAATGTAATCTCCAATCTATGCTGGATTTAAAACCTCACACAAAAAAAGAAGCACATTTTCCATATTTAACCAACAAATCTGGTGGTTTAAATGGTTTAACAGTGGGCCACAACTCATCCATAATACATTAATATATAGCCTGCAGACATTTAGACTATTACTGTCGGTGTAAGCAGTAATCCCTTTATCAGCTTTAAGACAACTTTAAGTATATTGTGTCAGATCCGGACACTTAGAGCAAGTGAAGAGGTATTTAGTGGTTGTATGGATGCATGCTGCGTTTAAGGCGGATGCTTATTTCACTTCCTCTTTACAAGTAAAAAGGACATGTTATAATGCGTGATGTTTTTAATCAGGCTATAGTTAGACGGTAACAACAATTTAGGAAACGAAAAAACGCCGCCTGCTTGCCATTTTCCACGACAAGTGCGCATGTGTTGTTTATGTTTGGATTTTAATGAGCCGCGGTCAGACACCACCAGCGTCCGTTAACTCCTACTCCTGCAGCCTCGCTGTGTGTCGCCTGCACCTTTCCAGCCAAAATAAAGTCTGACACAATGAAGGCAACCAAACGGCCCAGAGCATGTTTGCCCTCCATCCTCGGCAAAAAAGTAATTAAGAAAAAATGGTGTCTGACCTACATAAAGGATGCGCCTCGGAAGGAATGGCAGGTTAATATGCTAATATGGATCTGCTAATTGTGGGGATTTACTTGTCGTTTTTGCGGCGGGGAAGGGAGGGGCCGGGGCGTCACTGTCTTGTTTAAGCCTTCCAAGATTTTCAGCAAATTAATTTTCCTCCCCATGCAGTGCGTGAGGTGAGGAGAGCAGAGGAGGCAGGAAACAGGTGGTCGCTGTTAAAGGGACAGTCGGGGGGAAACAGACCGCTGCACTGGTGGAAACTCACTCAAGAGATTAAGACTTTGTCTCATCTTACTCACCATTTACACATTTCTTTAAATCTGCTTTTACAATTGAATTAAACACGCATAACATAAAAAAGCACACTACATTAAGTGCTTTATTAATTTTATCAGCCCCCCCAGGGGACACTCACCAACTCGCCCCAGGACATTTTAAGGGCCACTTCACGGGTCCTGCACTTCTCCGAGAGCTCGAACTGAGGGAATACTACGCGTGTTGTTAGGAGCAGCAACTCTGGGCACCACTGTTGGTTTGTGTTGTCAGTTAGGGTGTTTAATTATTGCTCTTTGTTGCTGTAATTACTTCTGAAGTCGCAGAAGTTCAGTCCAGGTCAAAGACGTGTCATCTGCTGCGAAAAACTAAAGAAAAGGCCAATCTGCTTCCAACGGATACTCACCAACATGTTAATTACCTTTATGTAATCCTTGGGCCCGTAAGTGCCATTCATAATTGGAAGTCTATTCCTGTTATTAAAGTCTTTTATTTTCATATGTGTCGTTTTGCTTTGGTAAAAAAAAAAAAAAAAAAAAGGAAGAATAATATCCGATAAAGAGAGAACATGAGAGAAAAATTGCGAGCAGTTACTGGTCGTCTGTTGAAGGGTCTTCACTTGAAGGTTTCATCAATTAAAGGTCTTACACGGTGAATGATTAACAGTATTTTTAATAAACGATTACAGCTCTCACCCGAGTAGAACCGAAGCTGTAAAATTGATCTCTAAAACTTAACTTCAGCAGCTGTTGGATTAGTGAGCCTGCTGCTTGTGTGTGTGTGTGTGCGTGTGCGTGTGTGACTGTGTGTGTGTGTACATCGATCGATGTTCATTAACTTCTCTTTTCAGGAGTTTCTGAAGTGTTCCTAAAGATCACAGGAAAGCTAAAAGTCTTTTGACTGTTTCCCATCTAGTGTTTTTGTAATGCACAGATGGGGGGAAAACCAACATATGAGACCAACATACTACACAAATTTCTCTCTCTCCCTATATATATATATATATATATATATATATATATATATATATATATATATATATATATATATATATATATATATATATATATATATATATATATATATATATATATATATATATATATATATATATATTGCTTTATTGTGGCTCCAGGGTTTTCTCTGAATAAAGGGCTCAATGCCAAGGGTCAAGTGGATCTTTGCAAGTTTAACTCATTTTCATTGCATCCGTTTTTCGGTTGATGTTGAGGCTCTAACCACCACAAACGGACATCTGTGTATAAATTCAATATTTCTTCATCAAACAATGGGAATCCCTCTTATTGAATCTGGCGAAGAGTGCAACTCAATGCTCACTGTGGGTGAAATATTGTTTCCAAAATTGATTTGGGATAATCTTATAATACAAGGACCCCCCTCAGCTGGCACTTGTAGGGTTGGTGGGGTATAAAAGCCACAGCAACGCATGAACAGTGCTCACAGCTCTGGAGCAGCTTGTATGAAGAAGCTGGCGCTGAGGCCTTGTGACAATGTTACTTCATGTTTCTGCAGCTTTTTTCTGACTCAACATGTCATCAGATGAAGAATTTATACCAAGAATGTTTCTGTGTCTGATCCCTTCAAGCATTAGGATATTTACAACCTCTGAAGATATCTGATAGTTGTGAACAGCTTCACCAAAACATGCCTTTTTTCTTTTTCTCCTTTTATACAACTTCATTTTAAATCAGTAAAAGTGACATAACTTGTTTAACAGCTTTATGCTTGTTTGTCTTTTAGTCTTGGTCAACAATTTAACAGGCTGATTTAACCCCTAACAGTTTGTAAAAGATTTGCTTTTGGAAATAATGGCAATTATATGTCTTAGAAAACATAGGTACTTTTTTTTCAGTTCAGAAAATTTGCAATAATCATAAAACTAGTATGCATTCCCAATCAGCATGCATGATATCGGGAAAAAGGGGTCTTTTCTTTGCACTTGGGCGAAATAACATGTTCCAAACAACTTGTATTGGGTTTTTTTTTTTTTTTTTTTTTTTTTTTTTTTTTTTTTTTTTTTTTTTTTTTTTTTAACCCTTGTTTGCATATATATTTATGGTTGATACCATGTTGGTATAACCGGAGTTGTATATATGCATTTTAATCTGGTAACCAAGGGTGTTTTGTGTGTGTGGGTGAGTGTGTGCAAGTGTGCTACCTTCACCAGCCCTCATAACAGTCAAACTTATATTTTTATTGATCCCTGGAGAAATCAAACAAGATAAAAGTAAAGGGAGAGTCGGAGAGAGGGGTGTAAATGTTCTGCAGAGGAGGGCTATAGTCACCGGGTGTGGAAAGTGGAGAGAGAGAGAGCAGAAGAAAGAGACAAGACAGTGGTGGTGCAGTTTGGTGTCTATGTTGTAATATTTGTCAAGAAGTTTATAATGTGTTGTTTAAGGGGTAAAAGGTGGACACAAGACAATCAGTCGTTATAAGCAAAAAAAAAAAAGAGAAAAAAAAAAAAAAAAGAAAAGAAAAAGAAGATAGAGGAAAATAGAGGAAAAAAGGAGGAGGAGTTTCATATTTACAATCACATTTCTGATCGTTTGAGCGTTGGGGGGGTGTTGGACACAGTATTGAATAGTCATATATAATACCTACATACATACATATACATACATATGTGGACATGTATGCTGTTATCTAGTACATATTCTTTATACATTGTAAACAGGGCAACTCAATTTGTACCTCAATGCACAATGCACACGCACACACACACACACCCGTATACATACGCCCAGCAATGATCCGTGTGTTGACCTCGAAGCATTATGTATGTAAGATACATGTGCATCAGTAAGTAGTTATTCATACATATTAATATACTCTAATACAATCATGTGCACCTGTGCTTTTTAGTTTCATGTGCATATGCATATATCCTGTATTTGTCCATATATATATATATATATATATATATATACCTATACATTAATTAATACACATATAGAAATGCATCTACATATACACAGCAACATATAAACACCTAGTGCATACTTATATATATCTATATATATGCATACATACAAACACACATACATACCCACATATACACATCCGCACATGTACACACACACCCACACACGCACACACACACCTCCACATGTGTACTCCCATGCACACACACACACACACACACACACACACACACACACACACACCTCCACATGTGTTTGCACTCACCCACACCCACGTCCACATGTGTATGTACACACACATGCACACACACACACGCACGTGCACAGACACATATACCCACACACACACACGTGTACTCTCACGCACACACACACACACACACACACACGTGTACCTGCACACGCACACACACACACGTACATGCACATGCACACGCTCACACACACACACGTACATGCACACGCACACCCACACATACATACACGTGCACGCACCCCCCCCCCCCACACACACACACATACACACACACACACCCACATACCCACGTGTACGCACATCCTACCTCCCCCCCACACACACACACACACACACACACACACCCACATACACCCGAGTACGCACACCCTACCCCCCCCCCCCCCCCCACACACACACACACACACATACACCCACATACACACGTGTACGCACACCCTACCCCCCCCCCCCCCCCCCACACACACACACACACACTCGTGTAAATGCGCACACACGTACCACACACACACACATGTACATGCACACCGACAACATGGAAACCCATATATATATATGGTAATACCTACATACTCATAATTCTTTGTGCACATAAATACTACATATACAAAAATATGATAATAATCACAATAAAAAATGACAACAACAAATCATTTACATACCTCCTTCCTTTGAATAGTTATTTTTAACTTTACTAAAGTAATTATTCTTACAAAGCCCTTGTTGGTTCCCATCGTCACCGGTCATCGCCCCCCTGCCCCCCCGCCCCCAGGCCAACCCATGCCCCCCCCTCAAGAGGCGGCTGCAGCCAACCCACCCAGCAGAGCAGGACAGAGGAGAAGGCGGCCACCGGTCCCACCTCCCCTTCCATGTCAAATCACCTCCGCAAGGGGCCTGACAAGTCCAGGAAGACAAGGGCGCGGGGCACCCCCGGATCCCCAGGCAACCCACCATGGCGCGTCCCCGCCAAGCAAGAACGGTGCCGTCACGGTCCGCCAGCGTCGGGGCACCGCCACATGTCCGGCCGCCACAGCGGTGACACCAGACTCCCAGGGCCGAACAGCACTGGGCCGGCAGAGGGGGGGGGGCCAGGCGGCGAGAGGGGAGGGAGGCGGCGAGAGGAAACACGGGCAGAGCGAGCAGCCCCGGGGGACCGAGGCAGCCACCACCCGCAGTCGCCAACTTACAGAGCCAAGGCGGAGGGACAGGAACAGGGGGCAGGGGGGGGGGGGGGACACAGCCGACACCCAGAGGCCACGCCAGGCCAGGGAAAAGGAGCCCGCCAACACATCCGGCGCACCCGGCCGGTGGGCCACCACCGCACTACTTCCAACCAGGGGGCCCCTCCCAGTAGTCAGCCCCGGTACCAGGCGCCGCAGCCAAGGAGCAGCCCCGGCCCCCCCCGAGACCCAGGCACCCCCCCGCAGGACAAGACCCAGACAGTAGGAGCGCGGGCCGGATCCCCGGGCACCCAGCGACCTGCAGGGGCCGTCCAGCACATGCTCCCCTGGTAGTCCCTCATGTTACCCCCCTCCCCCCACCTGGCCTATTGATCTCTCAATTTTTTATATATTTTTTATTTACTTATTTATTTATTTATTTTTTTTTATTGTTACATATATCTCTATACATATATATACACACATATATATATACATATATATACACATATATACACACACTTTTTTTTTTTTTTTTTTTTTTTTTTTTTTTTTTTTTTTTTTTTTTTTTTTTAATTATTATCCCTCCCTCCCTCCGTTCCTTTGTTAATGTATTTGGATGCATTAAAAAGAGCAGCTGGTACATGTATGGTGAGCACTCCCTACACATACCAGTGCTCTCTATTGTGTATATATATAATAATTTATATATGGTCATGGTGCATTAAAAACAATAAGAAACTGGCACCTACAGGGTGGATGTCCCCTGTAGGCCCCAGCTCTTCTTGTCATGTTTGTCTCTTTGGGGAGGGGTTTTTTTTTTTTTTTTTTTTTTTTTAATAATAATTACTTTGATTATTATTTATTTATTTATTTATTTCATTTTTTTTTTTTTTTTTTTTTTTTTTTTTTTTTTTTTTTTTTTTTTTTTTTTTTTTAAATACGTGTATATACATATATACACACATGCACATACACATACGTACATACATATAAAACCCCCCTTTTTTTTTTTTTTTTTTTTTTTTTTTTTTTTTTTTTTTTTTTTTTTTTAATTAATAAATATACAAATATGAGAGAGGGGGTGGTGGGGAGACGGGCAACCAGGACCAGGGGCGCATCACCTGCGAGCCCCACACAGTCACAGGAGCCAGGCCGCCAGCCACGCCCCACCGTCAGGGACCTCCCCCACAAAGGGGCACCAGCATCGCGAGAGGGCCGACACACGCCCCCAGCCGCAGGCCGGACACCAGGGCCGACCCCAGCGAGGCCCCCGGCCGGACCCGCACGGGGCCGCACCGACCAGGGATCCACGGCGGCGGCGCACAACCCGATCCCCCTCCCCGCGCCACCCCCGGAAGCCGACCGCACGCACCCCCCCCCCCCCCCACCCCCCACCCCCAAACCCAGCCCACCGTCCGTATCTAATGCAATAGCATCAGACGGGAGTAGCAATACCCGGACCCCCAGCGCATGCCACCCCGCCCGCATCCCCCCCACCACCAACCCCCCCCCGCCCCCCGCCCGCCAACCCACCCCTCCCCAGCCCGGCCGTGGCCGTCGGAGCGGCACTCACCGCTGCCGCCAGGATCAAGGGGCAGCGCCAACCTACTAGCACACCAAGGGACACCACATGCAATACAGAGACGCCCCAGTCGGAGGAGCCGGGGAAGGGGGGGCACACCGATAACCCCATCTCCCAGGCCCAGCAGGCCCCATCAATCAATACTACTGTCCCTGTGGATATGGGACCCTGAGGCCACCAGCGCCACCCGCACCCACCCCACAGCATGGGCAGCACCGCAACCCCGGAAGGCAGGGCCTGGCCAATGGTTAGATAGAAAGATAGAAAGAAAGATTAGAAGAGAAAGAAAGAAGAAAAAGAAAAAAAAAAAAAAAAAAAAAAAAAAAAAAAAAAAAAAAAAAAAAAAAAAAAAAAAAAACCCCTAGACTATCAAGGCAGGAAGACCAGAGCACGACACCAATAACAATAACAATCTCCAAGGGCTCTTTTTTTTTTCTTTTTTCTTTCCCCTCTCTCCTTTTTTTCTCTTTTTTGTGCCACCCCCCCTACTTTTGGTAGTAGTTCAGCGGATTTCCAGGCTAGTGGTCAACCTGCCAATTTCTAGTCAAGGGCAATGAGGAGTAAGCTTGGGAGTTGGGGTGATTATTTATGAATTAGTCCTTTTAGTTGGTCCAAAATCCGATTATTTATCGAGGATCATTTGAGGGAAGATTTGTGTGTCTTGAATTCAAGGATAAAATAAGTTTTTTCCATACTTGGTCAAACTTTATAGTTTGTTTTTTGATTGAGGCTGATAGTTGTTCCATTGAGATAAATTCTGTTAGTAAGTTTTCCCAGAGGATGACATTGATGGAGTTTTTGGTTTTCCAGTTCATGAGGATTGTTTTCTTGGCGATGATTAGGGCAATAGAAAGGATTCTGTTGGAACTATTATCCAGTGATAGAGTAGAAAAATCTCCCAAGAGGCAGAGTGAGGGTAACAGCGGGATGCAGCAATCAAGACGTTGGGAGAGGGTGTCAGTGACACTGTGCCAGAATATTTTGACTGGGTCACAATCCCAGATTGCATGCAAGTATGTGTCCGTCACATTTTGTGTACACTGTGTACAAATTTTTGTATCTTTAAAGCCCATTTTAAACATTCTTTCCCCCGTATAGTGAACTCTGTGAATTACTTTATATTGTATTAGTTGTAGGTTCACGTTAGCGGTAGACATAAATATATTTTTACAGATTTGGGTCCAGAAGTCAGCATTGTAGGTAACCTCTAAATCTTTTTCCCATTTAATTGATGGGATGGACATTGTTGTCTTATTTATTGCAATTAACTTATAGATTTTGGATAAAATTTTCTGTTGACTAGCAATTTGGATTAAATCTAGTACCAGTGGCGGAAGATTAAGGTTAGGTGTTTTGCTATTAAGTTTTGTTTGTACCTCAGCTGGCACTTGTAGGGTTGGTGGGGTATAAAAGCCACAGCAACGCATGAACAGTGCTCACAGCTCTGGAGCAGCTTGTATGAAGAAGCTGGCGCTGAGGCCTTGTGACAATGTTACTTCATGTTTCTGCAGCTTTTTTCTGACTCAACATGTCATCAGATGAAGAATTTATACCAAGAATGTTTCTGTGTCTGATCCCTTCAAGCATTAGGATATTTACAACCTCTGAAGATATCTGATAGTTGTGAACAGCTTCACCAAAACATGCCTTTTTTCTTTTTCTCCTTTTATACAACTTCATTTTAAATCAGTAAAAGTGACATAACTTGTTTAACAGCTTTATGCTTGTTTGTCTTTTAGTCTTGGTCAACAATTTAACAGGCTGATTTAACCCCTAACAGTTTGTAAAAGATTTGCTTTTGGAAATAATGGCAATTATATGTCTTAGAAAACATAGGTACTTTTTTTTCAGTTCAGAAAATTTGCAATAATCATAAAACTAGTATGCATTCCCAATCAGCATGCATGATATCGGGAAAAAGGGGTCTTTTCTTTGCACTTGGGCGAAATAACATGTTCCAAACAACTTGTATTGGGTTTTTTTTTATGGTAGCTTCTCTGTGATCTGTGCATTTTCCTCTTTGTATGATCATAGTATGAAAAATTAAGAATATTTAACAATCAGGAATGAAAGGGCAAAACGATGATCTTTTACAGAAAATGACATTCTTGACAAATCTTCTGCCGTTCTCATCCCAGCCAGCAGAGAGCGCCGCTCCGACAGTGCAGCCTGAGGGGAGATTAACCTGCAGGTCTCTGAGAAAAGAGGGGGCACACACACCAACACTGACACACACCGGTTCATGTCCTGTCTCACTTTCAAAGCTGGTAAGTGTACACATGCAAGAGGGTGGAGGGAGATGCAGGTTCAATGACTTTGATCGTGTAATTCCTGTGTAATCTCTGTAATCTTTCAGAGCACAGCCGTTTGAATATATGTTGTATGTGCACGTTTGTGTGAATGTGTGAGAGACGGTGCGAGCGATGTACGCAGAATTAGCAGGATGATGTAGAGGCTGAGGCTCCTGCTAAAAGAAAATCTTTAGGAGTGGAACGATCTGGCCACTGTTGAGTTTTTCTGTCAAGTCCAACTGGAAAAATACAAACTTTCTGATGCCAATCTGTGAGAAATGACAAGAAATAGACAGACTCCTTTACACGGAGAGCTTTGCAGTGTTATACTTTGAATGAGAGTCACTGGGAAAGTACATTTTGTACCAGGGACAGGTGTGAAATATCAACAAAACCGCAGGAGACAGTGAAGATGAGCTTGAAGAGAAGCTTTACGGGTGTCACGAAGGCCTTCTAGCAGCACATGCTGACCTTTTGTATTATTGTTATATATAAAGGAGGTTTAAGTTATGAGAGTTGTTTATATTTGTGTATGACAAATAAAACTGCAGGAATATTGTGGATATGAATAAAAAGTCAAATAATAAAATCTTCCAAAAGAACCTCTGCTTTGTTCTTCGTGTGGTGTCTGTCTTCATGCTTTTTCACTCAGACACAATTTTCCAGTGGACCCCACTCAGCATCTCACAGGTTGAAGTTACCCCTCCGAAGAAGAGGAGGAAACCAATTACAACTCGTCTTTAAAGCCTAAAAACGTCCTGAAGAGTTGAAGAGTCACTGTGTCCTTCATTTAACACAGATGCCGTGGTCAAATCAGTAGATTTTATGTTACATAAAGGAAGAAATGACATTCACTGAAGTGTATTTCTGTCGTCTAATATCAATCGATATTTAAAGCTGGCAACCTTGAAAGAAGCACATGATCAATCAGAAAGAGGTGCAGCACATAGTCTTTGTTGCAGGAAAATAGCTTATTAACCTTTTTGTACATGATGGACAAAGAACATGAAGTCACGCTAGAGGATTGTTTTCTGTTGACATTCTGATCACAAGTTCATGGTCTGACAGCACAAAAGTGACACTTTTCACCACTAAAAAAACAGTTCATGTGTTTTTTGATAGGCAGACGTTGTGCGTGATTTTCATTTATAAGGCAGACCAGAGAAGTGGGCAGGTATTGGTATATGTTCTTCTTTATATGTATCAGACAGAAATGAATATTGATAATTCTGGGAAAACTAGGGGGGGCAGAAAAGGTCACTTCATGCAAGAAGAGCCCTCAACAAAAAAATCAGACTAGATGAAAAAAGGATCAACTTTATTATATTTGTAAAAATGAATTCATGTTTGCTTTTCAAATATGGAACACATCCGAAATAAAAATAAAAAATACAACATTCAGGCACTGAGAATCCCAAAACAATTTAGTTTAGTTTGTACTTTGTCCATACGTGTGCAACAGTAGAAAATGTCACAAAGATTTTAATCAAGATTTTCTCTGTATTTGTAAGACCATATATTTTCATTGAGTGATGGTCTGTCTCAAATGCCCCAAAGCTCGGAGATGTCAACACAGCCAAATATGCGTATTGAATGTGGATAGATCAAGGTGGGAGTGCAAGAGAAGTACAGCGGCAGTAGAGAGAGGGTCATGTGGTGATGAAGTGTAGTTCAGAGTCCTATAAGCCACAGAGAGACAATGAGCTGAAAATAATATGTGCTATCACCGTACATAATAGAATATATAATATTACAGAATTCAATATATCCGGTAATAATATTTTTGTGTAGGGGGAGTAATATACAAGTCCCTTTCCTTTTGAGGAACATTGTTTTTAGACATTTTAATAGTTTTCTCAACCATTTGTTGAGAAAGTGGAGATCCTTTGTTCATTATTTGCTCCTTAAAGACTTAGTTTTTGCAGCAAATCACCACCTGCTGAACTGTCTGAAAGTCGTTGCATCAGTCCCCAGAGTTGTCGCATGCCAAAGCGTTTCTGAGCACTGAACCTCACAATCGGCTGCTCCGAGCCCGGATAAATGGGAAGGGTTGTGTCAGACGTAACGCACGCACCGAATCAACAAGCGGTGCATGATGACCCACTGTAATCACCCCTGAAAGAAGAACATGAAAGAAATAAGAAAAAAAACTATTATTATTATTTACCTCATTACTAGCAGTAAGTTGCTCCCATAATAGTTTTTTTTAATGCGTTGGATGTCTGAAAGGCAAAACCAATGTATATTTACAGATTAAATGGTGTTTACGAGACTAAATGTGTTTATATACAAGCAAATACATAATAGTCAAAATAGATTTAAAGATAAAATTGGCATTAAATCACTTTTTTATGATTTGCAGTTGTAGTTATATGTTGAATTCTGCCAAGTTATCCTATATATTTCTTTCCGCCACTCTCCACTATAAAGACAAGAAAATGTGTCACAACTGTGCAAACTGCACCCATCAGTGTTTGGGTGTGTTTTAAGACAAAAGCAGAAAGTGAGCTCTAAATAATACTGTTCATAATTACATAGTTTCTTTTGCCTAATCTAAACTCTATTTAGAGAGTTAATGAATCAGCGACTCTGAGAAATGTTCCTGAAAACATCCCAGTCAGAGGGCTGAAGCACTCAGTAGGTCAAAACTTCTTTGCCCTAACTTCTTTTTTTCTTGGTTATCAAGAGCACATTCCCATCATCCTTTATCTATTCCGGTTACTTCCTATTCAGGGCCACCGGGATCTGCTGGAGCTCATCCCAGCTCTCCTTGGGCGAAAGGCAGGAGACACCCTGGACACGTCGCAGTCCTTCGCAGTCAGTCGATGTGTTGAACCACTTTAATTAAAAAAATAAATAAATAAATAAAAAAGTTAAAACAAGCAGCCAGTGCTACAGCAGTACTTTGTTGTTTTATGAACTGACTTGGAAATCCAACCTCTTCTTGGTGTTTACTTATTTATTTTTATTTATTTATTTATTTTCCCCAGAATGGAGCTGGAAATTCTGAGTTACCATTTGGTTTCACGCCAATAGTAGAGGAAGTGCAGCTTTTCTGCCTTCACGTAAACCTTTGCTGTTATGAACGCTGGCGAAAGACTTCAACAAAAGATGAAATAAAGGAGCAGCGGTGGGTCCAGCACTGGTTCTGAACCGTCAGGTCACTCATTTGGACAAATCTATCCTCTGAATTCTCTCTTTGCATAAGTCCTGACAGACAGGTACTCCCCAACTGATCTCACGGTTTTGACTTTTTTTTTTTTTTTTTTTTTTTTTATTCGTTGTGATTGAAAAACGTGCTTATTTGTGAGCTCTGGAGGTTGCGTAGCTAAGTATCCTTTTTCTCCTTTATTTGTGCAAAGCTGAGCTCACCGAGCGATGTTCGTCATCCCGTCTCAGTTTTGGCAAGAGTTTGTGGATTTCCTTTGAACTTTGTCAGCTAGGTGACGTCTTTAAGCAGGGCTCTAAAGAACATGTCCAGAAAACACTCAGTATGGTTCTCAATAGCTGATGTACCGCAGTCACATACTATTAAATGAGTGGCTTGACAGTAACCTAGCAGCCTACTTCAATTATAATCCTGTGAAAAACTGTGTGCACCAAAAAAATTCAAATATGAAACGAATGAGCCATCTCTCTTCCTGCAACATAACCAAACATCAGTGGTTTGGTTTTATTCTTTACAAGTCTCCATTAGGCATATTGATTCCTGCCTACTTATAAAGTGTTGTCTTTTTGACCTGTAAAGCTTTTGTTTATCCTCTAATGGAGCAGGCAGATCAGAACAGAGGAGGTGCAGATGAAACAGAACCCAGACTAAATAGAGAAGCAGAAAAAACAACTTCATGGCAGAAATAGTCAATTATAAGAGACTCCTCCAGCTCTGAGCCTGTGGGCGACCACGAGCCTATACGCTGCTCTCTTAATTCATCCGCTGCCAGAGAAAACCTGTTTACTGTGGAGCAGCAAGCAACAACGTCAACCACAGCTTACGAGCGTTCACCTGAGATCACAGATTTGCTGCTTTATGGTAAAACAAACACCCACATTACACAGTCGCACACAAGCAATATGCAAGAAACACACCACAAAAAACTGATATGAGCATATAAAGAGGGAATGAATGTGCGCTCGTGTGTGTGTGTGTGTGTGTGTGTGTGTGTGTGTGTGTGTGTGTGTGTGTGTGTGTGTGTGTGTGTGTGTGTGTGTGAGAGAGAGAGACTGATCCTGTATAATTACCAGGGAACTCTCCTGATGTGGAACCTTTGCTGTTCTCACAATGAACCTATTTACCGTTGCAAACCATCAAACACCTGCCACACACATGCACATCTGCACGCACAGGCTGGCGGATTACACACACAAGCACACACAGACCAAGAGAAACGTATACACACACATACAAACCATTTCAAACGAATGCAGGGAAATAAACAGAGACGAGAGCACACAACCCCATCACACCTCTGGGAATTTTACTATTCCGTACTTCTCTGCTTCTCTCATCCCTCACTCTCTTTCTCTCTCTCTCTTTCACACACACACACACACACACACACTCTTTTTCTCCCTCTCTTCGTCTCTTCCTCTGCTCCTTTGTCTCCCTGATTATGCAGTCGATCCCAGGGTGCTCCACTCACTGAGATCATCCACCTGTCAATCTGAGGCACACACATTTTCTGCACACACGATTCCACCAGTGATATTGATACAGAGGAAATATTAATGACTTCACTCACCTGCAATACGCCGTTGTGTCTTGCACTTCCAACACCGGGCCATGCAATTCATCAAGGCGAAGTTCTGGAAACTTCAGCTCAAATGAAAACAAAAGAAATATGTGGTGAAATAATGCATTCTGAATGCTTTGTCCCTGAGCACACACACACACGTGCACCGATGTGTCAAAAGGTGTCACATCAAGTAGTAAAAAAATGCAAGATGGCGTGTAATTTTAGCACATCTTTAACACACGTCATTCAGTTTTTTTAGCGCTTTGACATATCTTTTTGGTAGTTCTTTATGATGCTGCAATGTGTTGTTATTTTGTGTGTCGAGGAGAAATATTAGTCTTCATGTCAAGAAATGTGGATAAGTGGAGAAGATAGTTAGTAACATGTGCGTATATAACGTAGAAATATATCGTGGGAAGATCATCCTTATTTTCTTCTCTTCATATACGCTACGTTTACATTGTTTACTGTAACAGGTCCACATGTAAAAGTTGCTGCCTGACGCGCATTTGAACACCCGCGGCTCCTCACAACAACACGTGCGAGTCGATATGAGAGACTACTGATGAAAGCAGAACAGCAGGTTTCTATTCTTCATTCAGAAAGTGTTCACCGAGCCTCGTCTTCTATTCACACCTTACTGAAGATTTGATAAAGCTGAGTTTAGACTATGCACATTTTTGTAGGATGATGCTGGGTTTGGCAGATTAAAGGATGAAGGTAGTAAACCTTTATGTTTGTGTTACTGTCAGCAAATCCCATGAAATGAAAACAAAAGCGACAATACTTTCCCTTTATCCCTGTGATGTAAATCTGTGAAAACAGGTGGTTAATATCACATTTTATGTCTTATAAAAAAGTTAGGGGGAAAAAGGAAGACACAGAGTCGGTATTGATACATTTCCATATAGAGTGACAGATTTTATGCACACGTCTAATGTTATAATTTACAAGAAGTCACAACAAGTGATTGGCTTTACAATCCACATTCACACATGAATTCACACAGCACTCTCATGGTCTCTTTGTGCTTGTTCTATCAAGTTCAGGTAGTGCCTTTTCCCTTGTACAAACATAATCACATGCTCCATTGAATGAATTAGTCCAATATGGGGTTCAGTGTCTTGTCCAAGGATATTATATGGACTGTGAAGTCCACATAGCCCCTATAGTTTTCCCTATTCTGCCACTTTCTGCAGGAGAAAAAGCCCAAGTTCCAGGTTTGGAATGGCACGTTAAAGGAAATACAACTCTATGTTGATGACACTGTGATTTATATATATGTTGTCTTTGTAGCACAGACAGTGGAAGAGCTTCAGAATGCATTTCAATCACTCAAAACTATTTTATTTTCTTACGTATTTAGAAAAAGAATTTTACAATGTTCTGAAAAGCTGACCTTTGTTTACCTGGTAATTGTTGCATTTTCATATTTCCATTCAAATCCACTAAAATGCTGCCCTCTTACAAATAGTCAAATAGCCTAACTTTGAAGTCTAGAGTAAAAATAAAATGTTATTTTAGAAATATCTTGGTTTAACTTTCAACGGCAAGAAAATCACTGGTGTGTGCTTCAACAGACAGGAACAAGCACAGTCCGTATTTGCATACTCACATGAAAAGAAATACAATGCAACTGGCTTAAACGGGAAGTAAATGGTGCATCAGATTTTTGACCATATAAGGTTTGTCAGGTTTTTGTCACACAGAAAATATACTAGTTGCTTAAGTATTTCATAACTAAAATATAAAATAAAAGAATATAAGACTTATCAAATCTTTCTTTTTCTTATCAGCCCTCAGAATCCTTTAATATTATAGTGAAAGGCAGGTTAAAGTTGTTGGGAACCTCAAAATTAAACCTGCTGTTTTTTGTAGACCTGATTATGCAAGTATCTTCATTCTTTTCACAAGAAAGACCATCATTCAGTAAAACTAAATGAACCACAGAGCCACAAACAAACCGACAGTTATTTTACCTTGTCTCCATGGCTAATTTCTTTTCTCAGCCTCACTCCATCACTCTATCAGAGATCCTGGGCCTTAGCCTCCTGTGCTCTGATGGTAGAGGTTACCATAGCAACGGAGCGGTCTTGTGGCCCTCCATGTACGCTGAGGCAAAACAGACACATTCAGTCTTCCTCTCTGCGTCTCCTCATGCATACATATTCGGAGCTACAGGTGCCCCCAAAAGTATCATCCTTCCTGCATTTGATTGACACACTCGAGGGGCTCTGGATCACAATTATTGATGCGGCTAATTTCCCACAATGCCCTGCAGCCACTGGGCACCCATTGCGCCGCAGCCACCTCATCAATATTCATAAGCCATCTGATGAATATGTAAATGGGAAAAGAAAGGTGTCCAGGTGAAGAACAGCAGCTCACCAGTCTGAACGTACACAATGTCCAGAGGACGGCGACTGGCAGGAAAAGCTGTCTCAGGGCATCCAACGAAGCTCATCATGAAAACAATCCTAATTAATACATACATTTATAATTATAAAAACTGAGAATAACAGAAGAATAAATTCAATGACACTAGTCCAGCCGGTTTTTCTATTTATGTGGGTAAATTTAAACCATCTGCCATGATCACTTTAACCTAACATAAGCATTCCTTATTGCAATATTAATTCTTCACTTAAATGGAATATTCAGTTTATGGATCATTTCATCTTAATCGGAATCTTTTGATCTTTTATAAAACAAAGTTTACCACATGCATAAAAATATCAAAATGTGACCCTTGTGCTGACCTCAGAGTCCTACATCAAAAACCGGAATTCACCCTGAAAGTCATCCTTATTCCAATTTTATTAAACTCCTGCATTGTGACTGAGAGGTCATTCTCTGTACTAACCTCTCAAAGGAGAAGTCTTAAATTTAAGGACCCTACGCCTTTCATTTTAGCCTATATTAAAGCTTCATTGTGAGGACCTGAGTTTAACCAGGAGCACAGACTTAAAGTTATAAATCTGGGATGCAAAACCATCGTAAAGGGGAATTCTGTAATAAGACAGACATGGTCAAAAATGATTATCAGTGAATAAAAGTCAACAAGAAAATGTTGGTTTCATGCAACTCCAACTTGTGATAAACAAATACTTTTCCAAGTTCCCCACTGACTCTCACTCCAACGCACTAGCAGGCATGTAGGGTTATTTTTAACCATGCACGGTTGTGAAAAGGGATATTTAAAAATTAGCAAGATCTTCTCTGCCATCCTAAGTAAAACAAGAGAAAGACAAAGGATCCTAAAGAACCATTATCACCAAAATATAAAGACTGAGAATTCCCACAGGTGATGCCATGACCTCCACAGAAGCAGAAACAATGCATCCCATGATTGCTCGAAGATTCTTCTAAAACCGTAACATGGACCTGCAAAAGAAACTGAACATGTGAACAAAGAAGACATAACAAAACCACACTGAACTGTGTATCGGTGCAGTTACAACCAAGCTCAATGGCAACATAAAAATGAAGACAGAATACATAGGTAAAGAGGTAACAAAGATTTTATCTGAATCAAAAACATGTCCAAATCGAATTTCAGTTTTTTGCAGTTCACTCAAGGCATGCATTATAGCCACGCCTTTACAAGAGCAGCCAACATAGTTTGTTAAAGGGAGACGTATAGTAAGAAAAGTCTGAAAAAAATGTTCACATTGAGGACATTTTTTAGGTGCTTGAAGCGACTACCGACTGAAAGATGACCACATAACCCTGCTATTCTGTTTGAGAACACATCGGTCTAAAAACATGAACTCCTTTTCCTGTGACATCACAAACATGACATGAGAGCAGAATACGTCTCCTTTTAGAGACAGGAGCTCATGTACAACATAAAGGCTCCCAAACTGCCGCTGCCAGGCCAGTAGAGAGACAGCGGCGTACAACAGCCTGTATTTGTGCACTTCTAATGATTGGTGTCATTTATTTGGCCTGTGCACTCTTTGCAAGTAATTTACATCATATCAACAAATCTAAAATTATAACCATCCGTATGCGAGATCTTAAAAATAGATTATGATGACAAAATAAGTTTTGATCAATGACACGATGGATTCACTGTGATAATCCGATGTGATCCAAGGTTTCCACTACTGTTTGCATTATATATAAAAAAAATAAAAATCAAATGCACACAACTGCAGGGACAAAGACAACATCTCAGGGCGTGATATTTACACATTGTTGATTTCAGCTTTTCTGTTTGGTTTAAACACATCTTTAATTGTTGAGGTCGAGGTCACAGATATTTATGGGCAAATGTAGTCTTCTAACCCCGCACAATAATGTTTTCTCATTGCAGCATGACATGAAAGTACTTTTCGTGTTTTGAGTGGTTCAAACACATAACCGCGCTCACACAAACACATGCACACTTGGAGCTACACTGGGAGCCACTTCTCAGCAGATCTGGGAGAAAAACCAAAGCAGATAGATCAGAGCGGAGATATAATCAACCCTGAGTTCTGAGGAAAAGGCGTTTCACTCCTTCCTTCCTCCATTTACCTCTGCTCATCTTTGTACCGCATCTTACCACTTCCCCCTCATCCTCCACCCCCCAGCGTGGCTCTCAGAGGGAATGGCTGGTGTTGCTGGCACAAACAGACCCAGTTAAAGGTGTGAAAAGCCAAACCAGGTGGTGCTGCAGGACCCACGGCACAAACTTGGAGATGGGGATCACGTTCAGGAAGCACTCCGGTGCAGAGTTCAGTTCAACCGAAGGTTTTATTGCTATATGTGTGAGTGTATGCGTTTGAGTATATGTGTGTGTGTGTAGGTGTTATTGAGAAGCATGGCTTTCCCCTGAGAGATCCTCCATTAATTGTGAAGTGAAGGAGCCTGAGGGTGACACCAGGGACCTCCATTAAACACAGACAGGCAACTGACAACCTCTCTCTTTCTCCCTCTCTCTCCACACTTTCTTTCCCTCTCACCCCTCATCGCCGCCCTCATTTATCCTCTAAAATTCAAATTCACATTCAAATTTAAACAAGGCTCATTGCCATGAAAGGAGCAGCCTAATGTCGGCAAAGCAATAACAACACACAAAAGAAAGTAGTTTTGTTGATTCTAGGAAGCTGCAAACAAGGAAAGCATCACCTAAATGCAGCTTGCATGCATAAAATATCGTATTTTTGCACATTTCAAGCAGCAATTATCCTTGTTAAACAGCTTTTTTTGTGCAGGAATTCTCTACTGTTGTTGTCTGAATCCATCAGTTGAGGTCGTCTCATGTTTTTAATTTCCTGCACCAGTCACACCACACCTTATTTTGAACTTCAGAAAGCCCAATTATACTTTTAAAACATCTCTCCATTAACAGACTTTTTGTTTGTTTGTTTCTCTCTCATACTTTGGCTGTTTCTATACTTCTAATACCGTCAGCGGCAAGAAACTTTGTCTCCTCAGGAGCAAGTCAAAACTTGGTAATCTGGTATTTTCCATCCTTGGAGCCTGCCCATATTATGGGTGCCTTTTGTAGCCGGGCTGTAAGTCCCTTATGAACTTATTTCCAGAGCAGGGTAATTACTGCAGGTACAGTGCCTCAGGATGACTACCTAAATCCCAACGGGATCTTTCGGGACTCCGCGGCAAGTCCACAGTGAGAGCTTCTCCATTCTGCCAGACAGCAGCAAAATCTCTTTCACCAGAGGAATGTCTGTTTTCTCGTCCACTGGTGAATCTTTAGCAGGTCCAGACGATCACTGTTCTATACACGAGAAACATACACGTAGCCAGCAAATATCCTGCATGGATTATGTGTGTGTGTGTGTGTGTGTGTGTGTGTGTGTGTGTGTGTGTGTGTGTGTGTGTGTGTGTGTGTGTGTGTGTGTGTTTGTGTGTGTGTGAGTGGGTGAGTGTAAGCAGTGAATTTCACCAGCCACTAGAGGGAGCACCAGTAGTGTGGAAGAGGCCCCCACATGTCAGTCTGGTCTCCCTCCCTCCACGACTTTGACCGTTTTACACACATGAACATGGATCCTGTGCAGTGCACGTGCATGCACACACTGCTGTAGGCGAATACCAGTGAAGCTAATGTCCACCTTAACTCTCATTATCAATGAACTGGCCAGGTAAAGAACTGAAGTGGATTTTACTATCATACATGTGCCCCCCCACCACCCACCCCCCAAACACCCCCCCACCCCCACCAACACACAGACACATGCAAACACACACCCCAATACACACACACACACATTCATACACACATACGCTATAGCAGATGTTAAGGATTAGTGTGTGTGTATGTGTGTGTGTGTGCATAGCCTCAGGCACTGTTCAACAATGCATTATTCCTGAGTGCACCAGTTAAGAGGGGCACTCCATCTCCATGGCAACCACCCCGTCTCTGATGTAAACATGGGGGTAGTTGAATGTCAGCCCCAATAAAGTGGAAGATTTGACCCCCCCCCCCCCATAACAAACAGCAAAGATAATTATAATGTTCAGCAGAGTTAAGATAAATTCACACTCTTGTGTAAGAATCCTAATTGTTTAAGTAAAGTTTGGTTCTACTTGTTTTTAAGATATTGCTGTATTGATCAGATCACGGGTAAATAAATGCTCATCCTCATTCTTATCAGAGCCTGAACTCTATGGAAGCAGACGGCTCGAAATAAAGCTGGGAAATGTTCACCACTTAATCCATACCTGGTTAAATGGAGAGGTGTTGGAAATAACATCCTGATAATCTTGGTCTTTAATCTCAGATGCAAAAACCCCAACAAAGCCACTTACTTTGTGGTTACCATCTGAGGGAACCCTGCTTTGTCCCGCTACATAGATGGCTGCCAACTTGTGACAGCCTGTGGAGAGGATGGTGGATTTCTGGAGAGATTAGTATAATCACTGAGGTCCCACGGGGCTAAATATAGGTCTACTGCGAGCAAACGATCCACGATGAGAGAGGAATGGGTCTTGATGGCCAAGGGCAACATTGGAGGCAGTCTTGCTGGGCAAATGAGACTGTTTGCCTTTGTTTCCATTTCATTTCTGTTTCTTGGAGCCTACTGCTCTGGAGTAACCGTTCAGACTTATTCGTTTTCATTTATTTGAAGGCAATACTGCAATTAAATAACGTGTCTTGATAAGAACAAGGATCTTGAAAGGATCTGACAAAAAACAAAAAACAAAAACAAAACAAGACAATGCAGAACGATGATTGCTGGCCTGCTGGCTACATAACAACGTGAGACCAGAAGGGTGGAGGTGTTAAATGTACAATTACTGTCAGAAAAAACTTGGGTAATGTTCCACTTCCTTCTAAAGAAAGGAAACTTTCTGGTCTAATACCTATTATATACTTCAATTTTGAACAAACAGTTTAAGAGGGTGACCGATTAAAATATTTTCCATACATCCACAAAGAAATGGTCAAATTGTCCTATGACAGGTCATTACATTGAGATGCTCAAGGGCCAAATAATTATACCAATCAGTCAGTGTAGGTGGAAAGTTTAACCTCATTCTTGAGGCCTTTGCCCCTCTGAAGGGAGACTGTAACAGAACCATTTATCTGTGCATCTGCATTTTGTTTCCTGCAGAACATTAGCTGTGATGTTCTTCTGGAAACAAAAATAAAGTTGGCATGTTATCTGCTTATATCTTTATAACACTTAATAGCAATTTGACATTTACTGCTGTTTTTTAATCATGTAAAATATGCAAGCAGAAAAGAAAAGTGCAGAAAATGGGCCTAAAAAGAGTACAAATGCTTTGCTGCTCTAGTTTTATTATCCTAAGGAGCAAACATCGCAGCTGAAAAGCCTGTACACTTCTGTACCTTCTTTTATGGAAATCTAGAGAAAAGACCCAAGCCAAGCTACAAGCAGACCTCAGATATTATTTTGTATTTAAACATATACAAATAAATTAAGTCCAGAGTAATGACTTAAAGAGCAGCTCTCAACGTTACAGTAAACCTTTCTGATAACTAGACCTTTAAATAAAGAAAAGGGAATCGACGACTCCACTTCAGAAATAACCTATTAGTTTAAAACAAGTTATAAAGAAAGAGTTTCAAAATGATTACACATTTTTCATATTTTTCAAAACACCTCTGTTCTGATAGCATTTGATCATCTCAGAGTCAGAGTTAAATATATTTATGTCACATGTAACTTAATAATGTTAGAAAAGAAAGAATGAAACCTTTACTTATAAATCTGTGTCCACTTGATCAAATACAACTCTGTATTAAAGGAAAGATGTGTTGATATAATTTTGAAATAATGAGATGATGTGATTTCCTTCAGACTTCTACAGTCACTGGTCACCAAAAAACCCCAACATGTCACGTCCACCACCTCGTGCTGGCACAGCCATCATCATCTGGACTCCATACAAGCAGAAAAGTAAGGGTGATGGAGGTTATAATGCTCATGAGTGTGTTTATCGTGTGTGTGGATCCAAAACTCTCTCTCTCTCCCTCCTAGTAATGGGTTCTGGTGTGTGTGTGTGTGTGTGTGTGTGTGTGTGTGTGTGTGTGTGTGTGTGTGTGTGTGTGTGTGTGTGTGTGTGTGTGTGTGTGTGTGTGTGTGTGTGTGTGTGTTTGTGTGTGACAGCTTAGATGAGGACTGGCTGCAGGCAGCTGCTTTGCTCGAGGCCACATTCAGTTCCGTCGCGCTGCATTAGTCCCCAACCAACCTGTCACCCCTAGCAAGAGAGTGATCGCACATAACACACAAATACACACACACACACACACACACGCACACCTAAATACACTCACACGCATTCACTGGGTGCTTCCAATGTGTTCACAAGAGCCAGGCTGCAACGTGGCATACTGACACACACGAAGCAAACGACGATGCAAAAACACAGACACTTTATTTACTTTGCACTGATCATACACTGTCGCGTGGTCGCGACCTCCCGTTTGCACCTGCGCGGAGTCCTCCAGCAGTCAGGAGAAAAGAGTTAATCTGAGCAGCTATAACTGAAGTGCAATGAGTGTGTGTGACTATGTGCATATTTATATGTGTGCGCGGTCCGTCAGTGCTGATATGCTAGTGAGGGCGACTAACCGGAGTTGAGTGGAGTCTTTTGTAGCGCAGGCGAGGCCCTCAGGCACAGCCCCAGACCTAGAACCCCCCCCACAACACCACCACCCACACACCCACATCTCTCACACACATAGACACACAAACCACATGCATATGCCCCCGGCCGTCGTGCTGTAGATGTGATGTGACAACTACAGTGGGGCAGACTTTCCCACCATCACGTTACGTTTCAAAGCAGATGTGACCGCGAGTGTGAGTGCATATGAGTGTGTGTGTGTGCAGCAGAGGTGGGTTGGGGTTAGTTGAGGGGTGTCATAATGAGGCTTGGTTTGGTGGGACAGATGTTGGGATTCGAAGGGCATCGGCTGAGACATGGAAGTGATGGTTCATTAGTATGAGAATCTCTCCATCCCTCTTTCAGCCTGTCTGTTTCATTGTGTTTTTCTGTCTCTATCACTGCCTTACTCTCCCTCCCTCTCTTTGGTATGATTTCCTGTGCCCCGAGCCACTGACAGAGGCAATTCTTCCCCACTCTACTGCAATGGTGCATCTCTGATTAACTTTTAATGACTCCACTATTACAGCCAGACACACAGAGGCCAGTGCTGGCTGGAGATGTGGGCTACCAACGAGATGAATCAACCAAGAAGTTTAAACTTTAGGCCAGCCAGGCAAATGAAAGCAATATAACACAGCAAACTGCTGGCGAGGCGATTTACAGCTCAGTAACCTGCAGGGGGAACTTTTCCGCCTCGGCCTCATTCACATGAACAGTAGTTTGGCAACGACGCTCAGGGAGGTACGGCGACATAACTGTGGGGATCAAATATGGTCATTTCTGCTTTTGTTGACTTCAATTTAACTTTCTGTTGTTGTTTTTTTTTTGGCGGACAGTGGTGGAAAAAAATATTCACATCTTACACTAAAGTAAAGTTACCTACGCAAACATGCAGAAACTTTCCATTTCCATTGTGAATTAAGATTTGTTAATTCAAATCTTTAATATAGCAAAAGAACTTAAATTTGTTTTAGTGATCTGTTTTCATAGGTGATGTTTTGTTGAACTTTCAAGCAGTTGGTTTGTTGCCAATGGCAGATTTTATGATGAAGATACTTGGTTAAATTAGGAAAGTCTATCAAACCAAAAAAGTTTTTTTTTTTCTTGTTTCACTCCTTGTTGCCCCATAAATGCCCCCTCCTCCCCCTTCCAGATTAGATGAGCTTCACAGGATTTCAAGTTTTGACACACAAAATTAAAGTCAGACTTGTTTCAGAGCTCTTATCTGTAGATTATTGGGATTTGCTCCAATAGACTTAGATAGATTAAGATTCCTTAAAACACCACAGATGTCACAGTCACTGCTATAGTGTTGATGCCTGACTAATGACTTTATACCTGACTTCAAAAGTATTCTGAGAAATCTGAGGGTTTGGTTTGACCCTCTTGATGATTTGTGACAGAGTTATGCTCTTTTACAACACAGCAATGATTTGAAACCTCATTTCATGTTGGACTTACTTCGTCTGACTCAAATAATTCAAACATATGGATGAGACTTACCTGTATCATTGTTGATTGATTGTCTGGCCATGAAGCTTTCAACTGACAGACTCCAAACTCTGCATATGTGAGATGTTTTCTGACTCACTTTCACCTCTCTTGCTTTAAAAAAAAAAAAAAAAATCAAAAACCAAAAAAACCTCAAAAACAACTCTAGACGAATATGTACAGATGTTAAGGTGATGTAAGCATAGAGGTCAGGGAAGCTTTGATTGCAAGTAATATTCTTGTTTCTGAGGGGGGAAAAAACATGGCAAAAATCAAACAGGAGTTGATGGAATGAGAAGGAAGAAATTTAGAAAAAGAAAAGAGCTGGGAAAGTCAGTCAGCGGGAACAGAAGTCGTCGCTACATCACAAACACAACCTGCCAGTATACAGATGGATGCTGAACATTCATCATTTGTGGCACCATAAATGACCCAGTTCATGCCCACTGCTTTAGAAACACTTTAAAAAGTGCATATGTTTGAAATGGTAATTATGTTGTTTGCATTATGTGTACATTTTATCAGAGACATGAAACTATGTGCAGGTCAATATGGGTTTTTAAATCGAGTAGTAAAAACACTGATGGTGATTCACCGGAGTTGAAGACCAGTGTAAACATATTAACTCCCGGGACTCAAGAGGGTTTTTGGAACAAATTTGTCTAAAACAAAACACGTCTGCTGCTGTATTAAGAAAAAGAATCATAATTGTAGTAGAATAGAAAAAAAACAAACTATTCCCATGAAAGACTTGAGGCTGCCATCACTTCCAAAGACGTTTTAATCAGGAATGAAGAAAACGGTCCGAATGCTTATCCAGGTGGGACATATCAATCCTTCATTTTAAATAAATGAAGTAAAATTAGTGAGAAGTAAAGCTGAATAAAAGAGTTTGAGATCAAGAGGAAACTTTGTCCAAAATGTAAACTAGTAATTCTTTTTAGGAGTAAAACACTCACACTTTCTTATCTGGCATCAGATCCCAATAAAAAAAAAGAAAAAGATTAAGCATTATGACAGATGTACTTCCCATCAGCTCTGGTCTGCGTTTCAGTTCTTCACATGCAGAAAGCTTTTTCATTTACTACGTTTTCTCCTCGGGGCAGAACAGAAATACAACATACTCATGAATGCCACATAAAAGAATAAAACAATCTAAGTACAAAAAAAAAAAATCCAACAATATTGCACGGACCACCGGTGAAATGAAAAGTCCTTATGAAGTTTGGCGTTTCTGTCTCCTTTGCCTGCACATACCTGCTGAAAACAGACAGACGAGTGTTGTCAGCGTATTGATGAGTTCAGCCATTTTGTTTTTCTTCAGGCAAAACTCTTTCTTTCATGTTTATGATCAGAAAGAAGGAAAACAGTTATGAATTAAACATGTGGGCATAATACCTCTGCTGAATCCATACCTTAGCAAGAACTCTGCCGGACTCCGAGAGTCTCCATGAGGGTTTTTTTTGAAGACTTCATTATCAGGATTCCCATAAATTCAACAATTCCCATAAATTCAACAATTTTTTTATTCATTATAATAGATCTCTTTTTTTTCTTTTTACCATCTCAGGCCTGCAACAAAAAGGTGGAACAGTGAAGCTTTTGTGAAGAAAACACTGACGTTACAGAACAATATCGCGTACGATCGAGGTCAAAACAACATTCCTTTTTCGCACATTATAAGGAAATTATAATATCAAGAAAGGCTACCTTATATCTGACATTTACAAAAAGCAGAAAATCAGTTAAAATGAATGAAATAATCTTAAAACGCATGGCAATTTGGGGAATAAAGTCTGCCAAAGATGAAGGTTCAGTACTCGCCAAAAAAAAACAAAAAAACAACCCAAAACAAAACCCCAAGAATATATATATAGATGACATGAAAAGAAGAGGCAGTTCAGAAGTAGATGATACAGTAAAGTGTTGCCAGAGTTACACACAGATCCAAAGTGAGACACACACATACACACTCAACCTTACTCAACCTCGCAGGCATAGCAGAGGTATACTGTATCGGCTCTGAGGCGCACCGCTCCCATAACTCATCTTCAAGAAAGTAAATGAATGAACCAGCAGTCGTTTACTTTGGGATATTCCTCGTTTTCCTCGTTTTCCTCCCGACTGGTCCAAAAACCCCAATGCTGCTTTTGGCCTGTGTGCATGCGAGGTGCTTGTCTTCTCCTTACAAGTCACCACGTCATTTTGCGGATAAGGTGCTTATCGGGTGTGTGGGAAAACGGGAAAACGGGAAAACGGGTGTGTGGCACAGACATGTGAAACGCTGAAACGACAAACAAATCTGTTTGAACATGACAATGTTGTCAATGTACTTTAAAAAGTTAGAAAAAAAAACTTTTTGAGCTCCTGCTTTAAGTGCATGGCTGATAACGCTGGATAAGATGCAAAAAGTTCTTGCTCATCTTGGGAAAGTAATCTAGAGCACATCTAGAGCGCATACATAACTTAATTTCAGGGAATGTGTTTTGTCCACACTTCTCTGTTGTGTCCACGTGTCTCTGTGCTTGAGTGCTATGCTGTGTTGCATCTCCCAGGTGGTGGAGATGGAAGGCGACATGGCGGGCTGCTCTCTGTCAGAGGAAGGCGAGTGTTAATATTTAACAGAGGGAGGCTCTATTTAGAGCCTGCCGCCTCTGCTTCTCCCCGGTGGACAGCACAACGCTGTTGCTGACTGCTGCCATTATGGAGGAAAGCTGTAGGAGGCAGCCGCACGTCACTAAGTCTCCCTGACAGAATCCGTTTGCAGATGAGCTTTAAAACGCGTCGTGCTGTTTTACATGGCTGCATGTGTGTGTGCGTGTTTGTGTGTGTTTGCCCCGACAAGCTCTAATTTAGGAGTTTCTCCTCAGAGGGGCGGCATCCCAGCATGCTTTGCGAGTGAACCTGCGGGCCCATTGGAGGGAATTCTGGTACAGAAGTTCTACCAAAAAGTACAGTGTCAGACATTTCATTTTTCACAAAAGTCGATGTTATAATGAGACATTTTTTGACATCTGTAGTGTTTCAAAATCACCTGTCAGTCAAGTCACTGTGAGTTTTCACTGGACATCATGAAGCTCTAAAGTTTGTGCTTTATTTACTGGTGTTTATTATGAACAAGCAACAAGGTCATCACGAGACCGCCGGGTGGGGGACGAGTCAGCAGTCGGAGGATTATCCAAAGTAGGTGGAGGAACTCGGTCTCTTTCCAGTAACACTTGCACACAGACGCCTCCAAAGTGAGACATCCCTGCTTTGACACAATTATTTTATCCATCATCTAACCATTGTTTTGTTGCAGCAACTCTTTTGTTGTAATTGTTGATGCTCAAAAGTTTAAAATGGATCATGAGTCTCTCCAGGACCTGCAGTGTCTCGTTTATCCTGGAGTCCAGGTTCAGTTTAGAAAGCAAGACGTCCTTCAAAATAATTTCCTAGAAATAAATTACTGGCTATAGGGACGAGGAAAGCACAGGCAGGAAACCAGGAGGCGTAAATTAGACGAAAGAGGTGAGCCATAGGAATGTAGGAGGAGCATGATCATTTTTGTGTTATGTCTCATCAGCTTTATTGCATTTAATAACGTGATTTTTTTTTTAAATTCAGGCCTGAAAAACTATTATTAAAAAGTAAAGTTTTCTTCCTATTTGAGTTGTTGCCATTCATTCTCACTAGACTTACAAAGAGTGAGGAAGCGTTTTAGTTTTCATTTGGTCCCAATCTTCCTTCAAACACAGCTAAGTGCACAACAGTTCACGGTCGTTGCTGTACTTTTATTTTCAAAATTCTCCAGTTCAGGACCTGTAAAGAAAACGGGGGGTTTTCTTTAACCTCACTTTTGAAATGTGCATGCAGTCACCTCTGCTCTTAAACTGTCAGGCTTGGATGTCTGCCGTCTGTCGGTGTCTGAGGGACCTTGTAAATGAGATGGAGCTTCACCTTTTAAACAGACCTCCAACCTCAGAAATCAAGACATCCTGTTAATGGTAATCTATCAAATACAATAATGTCACATCAACAAGGCATTATTACAACATGGCAGGAGACAACCAGTAACAGCAGCTGCATAGACCTGTTAAGGTCCAAACACTAGTTGACAGTTTTTTAGGATTTTGGCTTTTTACACCACCACAGTGAAATTGAAATAAAGCAATAAAGATGCAATTTCAATATGTGTAGACCATCAGATTTGATTTAATTTAATGTTTCATAAAACATATGTCTTTTACCATTTAGGAATTATAGACAATTAAAACAAATAACCTTTCAAAGTACAAAAGATTTAAGTACAACCATAATTTTGAATACCTGGGTTATTTTCCATGTTTGTTTTAGATCTGAAGGCCAAGGAAGGGAATAACAGCAGTATTGGACATAAATGTCATATTTAAGAGCCATTGTGTGGCCCAGCACTACAGAGCTGTATGCAGCAGCTGCTCTTGACCTTTTACCCTGTGACTGAGGCCCCTCATAAGGGTCAACAAACGTTCATTTTCAACAGAGAATCTGCGTAAACAGGTTTGATGAGGAGGGCAGGAGCGAGTGGGTGGTTCACTAGAAAACTCAAGTAAAACGCTGATATTATTTAATGTCTTGGAAGTGATGATTTATAACCTGATGTGTTCTCTGAAATTCATCACTTCTGTTCATGTCTGCATGAATGTAAGGTCCACATGAACTACACCAAACGGGAAAAATGCATTTTAATAGGGTATATTTGGAATACATTCAGGTTAACTTTTTTTTCTGTAGTAAGTTTTTCCTGTTTAGCTAAAATCAAGAGTTAATTCATCCTTATATAATATTTTGCAAGATGTACGCTATGAAAAAGCATTTGGTAAGTTTAAATACAATAAAATTGAAATTGGGCTGCACAGCAGGGGAGCTTGGGGGTCAGCATTGTCGCCTAACAGCAAGAACATTCCCGGTTCATCGTTCTGCAGGAACCTTTCTATGTGGAGTCAGCATATTCTGCTTGTGTGGGGTTTCTCCAAATACCCCGTCTTCCTCCCGCAGTTTAAAAATCCATGCCTTTTTCCCTGACTTTTTCTTTTACCCTGAACAGAAATGAGCGGATACAGACAATGAATAGATGAAACATATCTATGTTCAGAGTTTAGACTACGTTCTGAGCAAGTTATCAGGTGCTGAATTCAGTACAGCCCTCCCTCAGAAGGTAAAACAGCCATAATTGCTTTGCAAGGAGTTGCTTTTTCCATCCAAATATATCTTTGAGAGAAACTGGGATAAATAAACAAGACAAATGTGCTTCTCCTAGGTAATTCATGCCTTTGCTGTTATAAATACCTGTTATTATTAATATGATTGTGTGTGCTGTGCTCTGTAGCTATGTTAGACTGTGGCTGCTCTATCTGGAGCTCCTCTGTCTACTCTTTGATTGTTTTCTCCACCCCAGTGGCAGATTGTGATCATCTAAATCACCATCAGATGTTTAACTGCGATGTGGCCTGCGGTGCTTCTTTCATATGTGCACTGATCTTGAAGAACGTCTGTTGGCAGAAGCACTGATCAATAAAATGGACTACAATACAAACCTGAGTGTGCAACAACGTTTTACTTGTATGATGGCAAACTTCTCCTTCCTGCAACAAGCTTCTCGTCAATTTTAACTTGGCAGGGTGACAAGTACTTTTAACAATAAACAGCACCAATATCTTCCACTATTTTATACTCTTTTTTTTTTTAAGGAGCCCTAGAGATCGCCCACATAAACACTGGTGGTTGTGATCATTTTTACAACGGGAGGAAACATAATAAAACCCTCTCTGAAGGAGGCCTCTTTTTTCAGTTGAGGTAACTCAGGGGTGTAGCGAGTGTTTGTGGTATCCAGAATAAAATGTTATAACTTGGAAAAAAAAACAAAAAAACATCCTAACATTGATTAAACTTCAGATGTAAAAATATATCTTTCGATGTCCCTTGATTACAGCTCTACTCTTGGTTATAAAGCCAATGGCTACCAGTGATTTGGAAAAGAAATAAAGAATAAACCCCGGCGAACCCCTGTTATGTCCAAGGCTAACTCTGGCAAATTGTATTAGCAGATACGGATAGAGTATTTCAAATATACGTGTGCATGCGAGTATGTGCGTGATCTGATGGGATCAATAGTCGTTTGGGGGGCCCAGCTGGCAGCTGCTGAGAGCAGGAAACAGGTGCAGACACGGCTGCTTGATGTGCAAGGTGACTGAAATGAGATGAAACCAGCGGACCCCAGAAGAACCAATTAATTACACGAAATCTCTTGCAACAGTGAAACGAACCTCTCAACTGTGGAAAATCAACGAGGAGCGCACAACCCCTAAACACCTCCGAAGATGCTTCCACATATCTTTTTGAAAAACAGAGAGAGATGGTCACTGAGAGTTCACTGAGAAAAACAAAAAAAAACAAACAAAGAAGGGAGATTAAATGTAATCTGTCTGGCAATTAGATGCATTTTCCAAATGAGACATGAAATGTACCACAAGTACATGAAGTAAGAGGGAGAACGTCTGTACGAGAGAGACTGATAGATCCTGAAAGGATTTCCAACAGCCCTCTTCCTGAGAGTGTTACAGAGCAGCAGATGAGATGTCTGGCATGCTGATGCTGACGCTCATTATGCAACCGTGTCAAAGTAGCTGGCAACAAACAAACAGAGCAGCGCCAGAGACCAAGAGATGGCCAGAGATCACACACCGGGCTGCTTCCTCGTCTCTGAATCTCATCTTTGCATATGAATTCAAAATGACCGACCCTTTTCTGATTTATTATATACTGTGCAGTGCAGGTAGTGGGGTGGCTTGGTGGGTAACACTGCTGCCTCACAGCTAAAAGGTTACTGATTTGAATAGTTTTAGTATAAATACAATATAGTACAATTACAACTTTACTTTAATCAGCTACAACATTATAACTAATTCACTAATATTGTGCACATCCCCCTCGTGCCCCCCAAAAGGTCTCAAGGCATTGACAAAGAATGTCTGACTGTGTCCTGGTGCGTCTGGTACCACAGACATTAACAAAAGACCCTTTGGGCCCCGTTGACTGTGAGATCCTCTGTGTGTGGCCTGCATCTGTTACAGACCACGTGATCACCTCAGACTCCTCACCTCGGACTTTTGCCTGAATATCGCGTCGGCATACCAAGATGCAGGTTTCCCCAAAAGACCAGAGCATTAAAACAAGATCAATGTTACTCACGTTGTCCTTGAGAGGTTTTAATGTTGTGTCTGGTCTTGTCTCACAACACACTTTTTAGCATGTCCTCATTAATATAATCTAAAACATAATGTATATTTGTTGTAATTACGGAAACTAACCTTAAGATACCCCGCAACACAACAGGGAAAACTCTGCTGACATTTGCTAGACAGTTATTTGAAGATCTCATGGACTGGGGCCTCTGTCAAATATTCTCAATATACTCTAATTTGACATATTCTTCAGCCAATGTCCACAAATGACAACATTTCAAACAAAACTCAGACAATATAAAACTATGAATAACTGGGTTTTATATACAGATGATCAGTTTGACTCTGACAGCAAGATCCAGCATCTTTTGCCATAATGGAGGAGTGAAGAGGAGATCCAGAGGCAGGACTTATAGACAAAAATACTTTCATTTAAATCTGAAAACTTAAAGCTTAGAGCGCAATGGGTGAATAAAAGAAAAAGAGGAGCAGCAACTCAGAGAACATCACCACTGGCAAAGTTCAAAAGACTAGAAGGGAAACGGGGAAAGACGATACAACAGATATCACACGGACTGAAGAGAACAATCAGGACCGACTGAAACAAGGGAAGTTAAACCAGAACTGAACAGAACACAAATAACAACAACAACAGAAAAACAACAGAAAATTCAAAACCACAATGCCTTTCCCCATTTTGCCTTGTAGATGGGTTATGTCTATTTTTTTTCCTGCAGAACGAATCCTGCAGGCAAAACTAGAACATATAAGCTCTTGACAGAAAGGCCAATAAACCACAAACTAACCGACTACAACCCTGAACCTTCGTATTTTGAGAACACAGTGCTAATCACTGCACTGCTGTGCAGCTATGACATCCCGCTGTTCTCCAAAAACTCTTCTCCTGGCCAATATTCATCACCATATAGGATCACAAGGAAATATTCTTAACATTCATGTTTCACATTTAGTCTAAAACTGAAACAGTCTTGATAATCTTGCCTATACTCTTTAAAATTGTGCTGACTGTGTATATATAGATATATATATATATATATATATATATATATAAATATTCTGTACTGCAAGGTTGAACGTTGACGAGTTTGCAGGAAAGTAAAACATGAAGTAATAAATCTAATTAAAGACAATATTCATGCTTCAATTAAGAGAATTAAGAGATTTTTCTATTTATATTGCATGCACCGTCGTTATTCAAAATAGAGGAGAAAACAATAAGAACTGCTAAAATGTTGCACCTTGTTTTCATTAATAGGGTCGTTTCAGTGAAATACTTATTATACAGTATTTCAGTTTGACTCAGACAAAAGATGAAATTAGCATAAAGTATGTGTCATTGTCACTCCAGAACTGTTAAAAGTGATCAGCAGGGTTGAAAGGGGTGGAGGAGTTTTTTTTAGGTGTATCGGTGTCAGGTGGCCCTCATTTTTGAAGCACCAGTAAAATCTTGAATGCTTCGTTAATTGTGTGCCCCTCCCTTGGCCAGCGTGGTTCTGGTGTCCCCCTCTTGGGGCTCGGGGGGGTTGGTGTGGCTGTCTCAGGGGGTGCTGACCCCAAAACCCTGCCTGAGGCACTGACTGCCACCAGCCTGAACCCTCCCTCACCCCAAACCATCCAACCCCCCCTCAGCCGTCTGCAGCTCTGTCTCTCTCCTGGTTGGCTCTTTTTTTTGTCTGCCCTCATTAAACTACTGATGCTGCACACACACACTCTAACTCACACGGCAAAGCACACACATGTTCAGTTTTCACAAAATTGCAAAATCTGTAGCAAGACTTTTCCCAAGTAAGTACAATTTTAAAACTGCTTGAAAAGAAAAATGAATAATCTTGTAAAAGTTAATGATTTACTGTTAATTCATCATTATATATATTTATGTTTCCGTGTTTAGTAAAGAAAAAAATATATTTTCACGACTTTTATGAATCACATGTGATATTGTGGTGTTGACTCATGAAACACTGGAAGCAAATACAATTTATAAGAATCTTTTTTTTTTTTTTTTTTAGAAAATAAACAAACAGAATTAAAATAGTGCAGTGTGGCAAGTCGAGACATAAAAATAACAGTTATATTCCACAAAGAGAGAAATTTAAACAAATGTCTCATCCAGTTCTGGTGAGAGTGAGCACGTTGAAGAAACCAGATGACCACATCATCTACACCTACATGAGGCTGGTAAACATACTGAAGAGGATCAACGGGAGGTTTCACCTGAGGTCCACGGTGGGACACGTGACAGTCACAACATCCAGTCTGAGGCCAGATGGATTGGTTTTCATAACAGAAGTATGTGGGATGTTTGTCAGTGCAAAGGAATCCAGCCCAAACACGACCAAAAGCAGAAGCATATTATTTACAGGAGGAGGCACGCACTAGTGCTTATTGAGTTTTTGCAGAGAAACTGTGAGTATATGCATCTGTGATTTCTGAATACAAAAGGAAATAATGACTGTAGTAATTAGGTCATGATCTCTGTTCTGTTTTCACATTTCTGTCAAGAGCTTCATTGCTGAGGTAGTTTTGAGACGCTGGTTGTTAAAAGGAATTTCACAGTAGTATTAGTGGCAAGAAGAAAAAAAACAGGAAGAAGAATGTGAGAAATATGACATATTTGAGATTTGTTTTATTCTTAAAAAAGTACAGTCAGAGTGTATGCAGAAATGTATTTACAGAGTTAAACTCATAATCAAACATACAAACATGACACATGCACATTTATGTATTTATAATAATTTGGAAAAAATAAAAATACATACTTTTTTTATGTTGACACATCTATTACATTTAAAATAAAGCCTGCGCTGTCTTCTTCAAATTAAAAACAGAAGAATCAAAGATAAATCTTTATTGAGCTGGTTCCTTCAAACCTCTCTCCTTCATCCAAAAGCAGCTGTCTGTCATTCTGACTGACAGCTCAGAGGAGGACTCTGACGGGCAGATGAGAGCAGGAAGCCAATCTCTGCCTCAGAGGCAACAGCGCCAGTCCTGTGTTCTCCCACCACCGCGTCCTGCTCCTCAGCCCACCTCCCACTGCCTCCTCTGTCTGCCTACAGCCAATAAAACGTGGACACTGTCTCACTGAAGTAAATATTGTCTGCAGGGACCAGAAAGCTCTGTCTCTGTTTTTTTCTATATTTAGAAGAACACAGGAAGAAAAAAGACCAGCGGACGACTCGTTGTATTGAAGAGCATCAATCTGACATCTGTAGACTTCTGAGAACCTGCAGGGTCTCCATCTCCACTCTGATTTTCCATACTTCCTCACTTACACTTTTTAATTCTTGTTTTTACTTCTCTATCATCACCCTCATCACCAGGACCACCTTCATCCTCTTTTAATGGATCCCCACCCCTCTCCTCAGGCCCTCCATGCTCTCCAGGACCACCTTCAGCCTTTTTTTTTTTTTTTTATGGACCTATATCTCTCTCTGTAATATACTGCACTCCACAAGCTCATCTCATCCTCCAACTCTGCCTTGTTCTCGAGACCTACCTCCCTCTCCAGGCTCCCCATGGCCACTTGGTTTTCCAGTTGCTTGAGCTGGTCCATTCTGGTCTCCAGGCTCCTCATGCCCACAGCTAGAGTCGCTTTGATGTTGCCCTCCTGGCTGACAACATAGGGGTTTGTGGAAGGATTGGCATGCATGTGTGTGTAAGTGTAGAGCACAAAGTTGTGTACACAGATACACCAAAAAGAAAAAAAAAAAAAAAAAAAGAAAAATCACACGTGCACAGCAACTTTAAGACGAATAAAACTCATGGGTGTGTGTGCGTACGCTCTCTTTTCTTGTCCACGCGCGGCAGAAAAAAGGCAAACATGAAAAGGACTGAGTGATGAGCAGCTGACAGCAGCTCAACTGGCTCTGCATGCTTTGGCCATCATGGGCCGACCCTCAGGTGAAGACAGACACATGTCCTCACCAGTAAGACTTCTTCTCTACAGCAATCGGTCCACACAAAAGCAGGGAAAAACACAGTTTAATGGATTTAAATGGAACATTCACAAATGAAAGGAACTCACACAAATATATGTGAAAACTGCAATGATGCGTTTAATAAAAATATAAAAAGAACAGCTGGCTGATATACACTTGTTAAGACCAGAATGGAAAAAGTTTGAACAACCAGCCAGAATAGATTAATGTATTTTATTAAAAGCACTTAAATTTAAAATATAGTTTACAAGTAGTTTAGATGTTATTTTTGCACATGTAACAAAATATAACAGAAGCCAATCCATGAAACTCTGGACTTCAAAGACCTGTGATGAATTTCTCAAATCTCTGATTATTTAAACTCATTCCTTAACCACAAATGCTGAACTCCTAAAAGCATTTTTTTGTTGTTGTTGTTGTTGTTTTTTTGTATTGGTTTTTGATTAGCTCAAACAGATGGGTAGATTGTTGGTTAAACTTTTTATTTTACTTGAGTTAATCTAAGCTGTAAAGCGCTGTTCTGACTGGCTCTTCTAATGTTCAGCTCAAATTATTCACCTGACCATCCGGCCGGTGCCACTTTGGCGTAAGTTTACAACTTGACAACCAATGCTCAGCAAGTTACTGTCAAAATGTACAAAAACAGGGGGATGTGTGACCTCTACTTCCACAAAACTAGATTGGTACTTTTAAATTTATGACACAATATGCAACTGTGGCACCAATCAGCCAGAAATGGCTGAACAAACAATCCTTTTTTATAAACTTTTTGTACTTACAAAAGTTAAATTACTTTGGTTTGTCTGTAGGGACCCTATGCACACTAAATCTTCAGTGGAGTTACAGTACAGGCTTAAAATAGCCATTTATTTTGACGCCATCACCCGTTGTGATAACATTAATGGACATTTTGCTGCAAAAAGTATTCAAACTGCTTCATACTGATTCATACACTTTTTACCCCTAACAAAAAATGTGTCTCCTTATGGTCTAATAATAGACCTAAGGCTATTTTAACTCTTTAGGGTAGGTGTTAAAAGGTAATTTTATTCTCTTTTATTTTTTAGAAACATTGCAACGATGACAAAAACTCACCAGATTTTCTGTGCATTTGTCTGATAAAGAATTAATTTCAGTTACTTGTAACAGAAATGTTTACAGAAATACTTTGAATGTGGGATGACTGGAGATGAATTATTTCCTTAAATTTGAAAAGATGTCATCTGAGTAACGTACGAATGTTTAAGCGTCTCTTCATTGAAACTGGGGTTCGACACTGCAGATACCTGCTGCATCAGCAACACTGTTCGTGAAAAAAGTGTTTAAAAAAAGAAGTAGAAATTAAAAAAGAAGATGAAAACATTTTCCCTTTTGTCATTGAATGTTCAAACTGTCAGGCACTTTTTTTTTTTTTTTTTTTTTTTTTTGAGGGATTGTGTAAACTGTTTTAGTGTGAGTTTAATGAACTAATGAACCAGACTCCAGTCACAGTGTTCAAAGTTCAAAAGTCTTTTTCTGTCCAAAAATCCCAATTGGGATATGCAAGAATATCCATAAACTTTCTTGTAGCTAATCTCATCTAGGAAATGTTCCTTTCAAGCAGTCACACCACTTTTTCATTTACATACTTTCAGAAATGGAAATAAGTCGAATTCTCCTGGATTTCATTAAACTCTGTAAATTTCTGGAACAAAGACCGGATGTCAAAGGTAATTTCACCACTTCTCTGAGTAGTGCTCATAATTTAGCCCATGTGGATTAAGAGCCTGTTAAAACTTTGTAAAACATTCGTCCAGTTGTGGGATTTCTCTGAGCTAATCTTTTGTACTTCAGGAAGAAAATTAGTCCTGCAGATGATCACTAAAGAGCTGGCCCTTATCAGTGGGAAATGCAGTGGCAGCGGGGTTGGGGACCTCGCTTCAGCTGTTTGGGGTGATCTTTGGTCTCGCTTGCACACCTGCTGACATTCTCTGCACTGTGTTCTCAGTATATGAATTACTTTCAAAGTCAGAACAATTACATGTCAGTTCTCCTCCTGTGTGTCTTTTGAGGCACACATCAGCTCTTTAAAGGAGCATTTTGATCCATTTATTGCATTTCAAGAGTATTACTTTTTTTTCCTTCCTCAAAACTAGGGGAATCCACCGACTTCTACCTCAAGGGGTACCACTTAAATGTCATTTTTGTCAAGCAGATTATGACAAACTTTAGACTTCTTATTAAACATCATATGTCACAGCCCATCAACTTTAATGCTGAGAGCACCATTAGATGCTCAGTGATGATCAAATGGGATTTTGATTTGAAATGAAACAACAGTGAGACGCTGTCTGAGGAGGATTGGCGCGCCTTAGCTCGCGGTTGTAGCTGGATGTTGGGCCCGTGGCTGCCGGGCTGCTGCTAGCACTCCGCCAGGCAGATGAGAGCTGGGTTAATGTTGGGATTTGTTCCCTAAAGCTCTGACAGAGAGGAAATACTGATCAGCTCTGCCGTCAGCCTCAAGACCTGCTAATCGCTAATCAGCACTTACACAGCTTTTGTCTGACACACACACACACACACACAGACACACACACACACACACACACACACAGACACACACACACACACACACACACACATACAGGACTGATGTGACACAAGCTTCACCATGACTTAATTTGTGTTTATCCACATGTGAATGTGAAAGTCTGAAACTTTTCCTTTTTTATATTTATTTCATAAATTCTGGATAAAGTGAATCGGTTTGATGAAAAAGCGCATCTGAGAGCGTCGCCGTGTCCTCTTGTTCATCCTGAAATCTTCTTTTCACAGAAACTTCTTGGCTTTTGGACCCGGAACAAGAACGTCGCCAACGCAAAGCCAACTATTGATAAGTCATCAAGATCCGTTAAGAAGAATTTGCCAGTGTGATGGAAAATATTAAATCTGTGACCCGACCGATGGTCAGATGCATATTTTGGCTTTGACATATTCTGTAACCTCTTATGATCAGACTCATATCTTGTTTTTTAAAATATTCTGTGGCTTTTTCATGGTGCAGTTTGTGCAGATTCTTATTTGGTCTGGTCTTTGATTTCCCTGCTCTGCTGACGGACGCACATGGTGTGAGTTGTTATTGTTTAGCCTTCATCGTTCTGTCAGATTCAAATTACTGTACAACCTGAAAATCATTGTCATTCCTGCATCGAGACACCCGATGTATGTTGTGACACATTTGCATGCAACTGAAATTAAATCTACTAAACTTTGGATCTTCTCTCACGTCTTTATTCATGATAGTCTAATGAGCTCAGTTTTAGTTCAGATAGTCACCTGGTGGTTAAACATATTATACAGAGGTGTTAATACGTTTTTTCACAACAGCCACAAATCCAGATTAAATGTTGATTGTGCACTTTAAATTCAAAGGAAATATGCCACCTGTCAACTAGCTGTATGGCAGCAGATAAATGCTTTTAATTGAATTTATTAAGCCGTAAGAGGACGGCTTTATTTGACCCCAGTTAAACATTAAACATTCAAAGTTCTTCAAGAAATGAGTGATACTGCCTCATTTAGCAGATTTATCTCTTTCTTTTCACATATTAAGTAAATTATTCCAGAAATAATTAAACAAATAGTTTATTTGACATTAGGGCAGATTCTTCCAAAATGAATTTAAGTTTTGTTTTTTTATGTCTTTTTTCTAGTTTTTATTTCATTTAAAAGAATTCAATAGAAGTTAATTATCATGTTAATTAAACACATTTTTGTCTTATATAATCAACACCATTATTTTCTCTTTATGAAGAAGATAATTTTACCATCATATGTAAGTTTTTATAGTAAATGTAAATATGCTCTCATGCAAATCCTTGTAAGTGGTTTTAAAAATTTTTTTCTCCTTTTAAGTTTCTTTGCTATTTTTACAACATAGTTGTACATTTTTCTGAAAAGTTTCACAAGACCAAAAGGTTTGGTGAACATAAAATTAACTCAACTCAGAAGACTTAACCTGAAAAGAGATTTGAAATAACAGCATTTTATTGGTTTTGATTAACAGAAGCAAATTATTAAGCCACTCACCAAAAGCTTCAAAGTCACAACAGAAATAATTCCCCCTTTTTAAGAAGATAAGTGTAAATTACAACTATTGAGTGGAATATTTATCATAATTATAGATATGGGTTCCTCTGTCGTACAGTTGTGTACAACAGCTTCATTGTGCATCCATAAAAACCCAAACTATGTGCTTTCCAGCACAGATAGGATCACATCCAACCTCGGCATCAGCCAGTCCTCCTGAAAGTTCTCTGTGATTAATTCAACATTTCCATCACATCCAATTTCCACAGCTGATTTCACTTCCCAGCTTTCTTCTACAAACCATTTTGATCAAAATCCCACATCTGCCATTTTAACTACCTCAATCACATGCCATCGAACTTCCTTTCCGTCCTACCGCCCCCCAAACCACACATCTCACACTGGACCGGTCGTACGGAGGGGTGATGTGGGTATTGTTCTGGGCTGGACCGGCCTCTCCACGGGAGCCCTGGATTCCGTTTGAAGTTGTGATCGGGCACAGCCGACTCACCTGCAAGATCAATACGGTGGGTTCAAAGCTGCCGGCTTCACAGAGAACACACTCTTATTAATTTATAGAAACTTCTAGAAACTTTGTCTGAAGGGAAAAACCTCCAACTCTGTGTGGTGGATAGACAGGGGGAATTATTAATATACCTGCAGAGAGAAAGAGGAATGAAGAGAAAGAAGGAGAGGCCAACCAACCGTCTTCCAACACCTTATATGAATATTTAAATGAGTAACTGTTTGATGTGAGTTGATCATACAAAAAGTGTGTGTGTGAGTGTGTTTGGTGTGCTGGAAGAAGCATCGTGGTTAAAAGACTCATTAGATCGAGGATGTGTGTATGTGAGTGTGTGTGTGTGTTTAACTCATTAAGGCAGTCTATTTGAGTTTTCCTTTGTTGTCAGATTTGATGATTTGGGGGAAATTTCCAGCCCTGGATTTAAATCATCCTTATTCTGCACGCCGAGCCCGCGGCATCAGGAATGAAACGCTCGGTATTTATATTTAATGATATCAATTTATCAACAGGAACAATCTCAGGATGTTGGCTCAGATTTGATTCCGTGTTCCCCTGTTTTTTTTTTTGTTTTTTTTTTTCCTGAGGGACGCGCTTGCACGTTTTCTCATCTTGGTGCCATTATCATCCTCCGCTCTCTGTTTCCCACATCTGTGCTGTTCCTAACCAACAAGTTCCCGATAGTTCAGTTTGGTTTGTACCTTGCAAACTTGCAAAGTATTACAAAAAAATGAAAAGAAAATTAAGCAAACAATGAATGGAAGTCCTCAATTATTCCCTAATATCTATTTTGTAGATGACATGTGTAATCTCTACTAGTACAAAAAAGAACAACGGTGGCTACAAAGTAGTACAAAATTAGGTTGTACAGAGAGTATTCCAGATTTAAAAATAGAAAACAACGACTAAATAAAGCTTAAGAAGAGGACAAATTATTGCCAAATGACTAATTTATGACAGAAAATAATGTCACCTGCCAAAGCCATCAGATTCCTCTTTTTTTTATTACATTTGCAGGCTATCTCAAGTGGCTGGGGCAGGAAACATGAAAGCTTTCTTTAATCTCTGTCCACGCAGCACATTAGGGACGGACGGCAGGCACATTTTTGTGATCTGATCAAGGTTTTCTTCCAAATTCATTCCCCATATTCATCCCAGTTATGCTTTGAAATCAGGTGAACGGTGTGATATATGTTTGCAGAAATGCGATGGAAGTTTGCACCAAATTGCTAGATGAGTTGATAACTCAAAAAACGTCACTCGCTGCTTGAATTTTGCAAGACTGATGTAGTGTGTGGACTTTTGCAAATCAAAAATTAAAATATAAGAAAGCAAGAGCCTGGAACTGCAACCATACAAGATACAATGTGTGTGGCTTTGGTTTAACATTCAATTCAAATGTGATTCGAGTTAAAGAACAAGACGTCTAGAACTTTGTTGTCTCATTTTTGATCTGACATCAAGTTTGAATCCAGTTTCTCATGGAAAGAGTCAGTTTGATTAAGTCCAGGTTTCAACTTCAGCCACAACTGATCCGAGAAGACACTGATATACAAATATGATTACACTCAGCTAATTAAAAAAGAAAAGTCGTGTTTTATCAATCCAACCTGCTCTGCTGTTCGTGTCTAGTCCATCGAGGACTTCTAGAAGTAGTGCATACACTGCATATAAAGGCTTCTTCATCCTCGAAACTTGACTGCACTCGCACAAAGCTCTGAGTAACAAGGTTCAGGAGTGCATGCCTCTCTGCACAGGAGGCAAGGTGGGAAGTGTGTGAGGGAGATTATTATGAGCCAGGTTTATATGAATGTGTGTGTATGTTAGTTCGTTTGTGTATAGACTGAGACTTCGGCGTGCAGGACACTGAGGTGAACTCTCAGGGAAGGCAGAGAATCTTAAGTGAGTCTGTAGAGAGTGAGGGCTTTCACTTTCAACTAGCGCTGCCCTGGACACAGCACACACACACACACACACACACACACACACACACACACACACACACACACACACACACACTCACACAGCACACACACACACACACACACACACACACACACACACACCAAAGGACATATAGAGACACGGAGATGCACGGAGATATATACACATATGTGCAAAGCCACACACAGACTGAGGGAAATGAATCCACATGAAGATGTGGATGCACACAAAGGGATATTGTTACTCATTGTCTCACACTAGTGTTACACACACACACACACACACACACACACACACACACACACACACACACACACACTTCCATCTTTCTGTGTCTCTCAGTAGTTCCTCAGTGTTTCATCTGACAGCTTATTCCCAGTGAGGCTCCACTCTGTATTCACCTCAGATCCCCCCCAGCACAGACACCCTGTGAACACACATTCCCAGGGTGAGAGGGGATGAAGGTGACCTCAGTCCACACACACACACACACACACACAAACACGGACACATGATACACACACCAGCCGGAGCGCTCCAACGCAATCACATTTTCAACCGACAAATACAAACTCATCAGTTTCAAATTATGCAAAACTTTGCGAACTGTGAACAAACCATACATACAAAAAAAAAAAGTTTAATTTGGATAAACATTTAGGATTTTTCAGATTTCTAAAATGTTTGACATGTCTGCAGCGATATCACACTAGATTTACAGATTTGTTAGGAAGGCTATGAGGTTGAGTTTGCACAAAGAGAGTAAAGAAATTCTACATTTAATTTGTTTGGGCAAAAACAAGTGACTTTATAATGTTTTATACGAAAACTTCGGTGACATGAATGAAAACACAGATAGCCTAAATTGTAGAAGAAAAAGATTGAATTAAAAATGATGTACACATATAAAAAATTAAACTAAATTAAATTTAAAAAATTAAAATTGTTTTTTCTTGGGCATCATCAACATGAAGTTAGCACGTGATTGTGTTATCACCGTGAACATGAATGCCTCTGCTACACCTGTCTGTCAGGGAGGCAGAGCTCCTGTCAGCATCTGTAAAGATTTCCCTAAATGCACATGTGAGGCCGGCAAGAGGGTTCGTCATGCTTGTTTTCATACTACATCCTCTAGATTTTCACTTGAGTTCTTTTTTTTTTTACTTTTTGAACAATACTCTACGTGTGAGCGTAGATGTCTGGACATAATGCGTACAGCACCAGCTTTGGTGACAGTAGCAGCACATCGTCACACCAACACTTCATACCAAAGGTTTTAGTGCTGTGTAGCAAATGAATCCCAGACACACCAGCAACACAGCTGGAAGAGAGAGCACTTTTTATGACTGTGTGTAACAGGTGTGCCTCAAATACATGTCTGTTTCAGGACAAGAACCTTTAGGTGCTATAATGTGTTCTTGTACCTGATTTGATCAAAAAAGGTCATACAGGGTTGTTAAATGTAACGTAATTTACTGTTTTAATTTTTTTCCAGAACCTTGTGGTAAATACATCCATTTTTTGATGTCCCTCCACTTATATTAATATTATATTCTCAGTTTTTGATTTGTGACTAATTTGCTTAGTTGTCTAATGTGACACAGATCACATTAGACGTGAAAGATATATGAATAATTCTTTTCTAACAAAGTTATTTTTATTTACATTATATATTTTATTTTTTTAAGTTTCTCTGTTTTTATTAAACAAAACTTTTTTAAACAATGCTAAAAACACTTATCTGCCAACATTTGAAGTGTATTCTCAGCCAAGACAACTGTGAGTCAATGAGCGGTACTTAGAAAATATTTTTGTGTGATCTTCACCCACAGGCAGCATGGTGGTTCGGTGCTTAGAACCGTTGCTTCACAGCTAGACGGGTTCTGCTTCAAATCCTGGCAGGGCCCTTTAAGTGTGGAGTTTGCATGTTCTCCCCATGCTTGTGTTGGTTTTGTCCAGATACTCCAGCTTCCTCCCACGGCCCAAAAACCTGCACGTCAGGTTAACTGGTGATGCAAATTGACCCATACAGGTGAGTGCAAGGGTGTGTGGTGGTTTGTCTCTATGTGGATCAGTGATGGACTCGTGAGGGTTGTGCCCCTGCTTTTCACCCAAAGAGAGCTGAAATCAAAATATCCCGTTGCGTTATCCGACATTGAGTTAGTACAGGCTCCTTATTGCTTTGTAAGGTTGTGCCATACTTTCACCTCCCTCTTTTATGCAACATACAGTAGCTACAGTCATGTTTACGATATACTGTCTTGCTTCATGAAAGCATTACAGTTTGGCCGGCTTGTATATACTCTATATTTACTGCTGTGCATAAATGGATAAACAAGCACAGATGCAGAGAGAGAGGACTGCAGCTGTATGTGCTACATGCTGATAAGACTGGATGAAAATCCCTCTAGTCAGGTTTATAGTTTGGGCATAAAGAGACGAAAGAGGTAGCTGACAAAATGAGAATCATGTCCCGTTATGTGTTTTGCTACTAATAACTTGTTAATACAAATGAATTGTAAGCGATTTGTAAATGTGCGTTGTATATTAAAATGTGTTTTTCAGACGACAAATCTTGAGTTGATCGCTTAAATTTTATCATTTTGTATTACAGGTGAAAGCAGGTGAAAGTGGTCAACCACTGGCAGTGTCAAATGTCAATCAATCATATTAGAAATAAATTCCCGCTTCATATAAATTCTCCTGACGTGGTACAAAAACAGTTGATCCCCCTCAGAGTTGTCATGGATGTGAAAACATGTGATTGAGACCAAAATGAGACCAACCCGGAAGTTAGATGGTGGACGCTTGGTTTCCAGGGCCCCCGTTTAAAAGGCTGGTATCATTTTGGAGTAGAGTCACTGCGGACAACCTGTTGTGTGTGTGTGTGTGTGTGTGTGTGTGTGTGTGTGTGTGTGTGTGTGTGTGTGTGTGTGTGTGTGTGTGTGTGTGTGTGTGTGTGTGTGCCTGAAGCTGAACAGGTGTGAGGACAAGACGTTTTTTAGACCTCGTCTCTCTTATCTCATCTCACCTTTCACAGCGGGATGTGGTTGCTATGATTCCTTTGGTTACATTGTTAAAAAAGAAAAAAGAAAAAATCCTGTAATTTCAGTGCCACAATGCTGAAACATAAAATAAATGTCCCTTTTTCCCTCGTGTGTGTCTGTGTGGGTGTGTTAAATGGTCTGTTAGAAACTCATTAGATATTGATTTTAGATCGCCTAGGTTGGGCACACAAATTCATTTGTACACAGTTCCCTTCTAGCCGTGAGTGTAATGTGTTTGTATGTGTTTTGTATGTGTTGAGTGGAGGCCAGGTAGGGCTTGTCGTTACTAAGTTACATCACTACACTGACGTCACACTGTAAGTTTTCACATCTTCGTGCTAGGTTTGTGTTGTAGAGAAGAAATGCATTTTAATGGAACACATCATATATATCACACATAAATGTATATTTACCGCAGGTCTGAAGCACTCGATATTTTGAGCCAGATCCATAAGACAAAGTCTACATCTCCCTCTGCTCCAGTTCTGGAGTTCTGTGGAGAGGTTGGAAATCAACAATTTTTGGGAAGTTCCCCACTCAAGCTTTAACTGGAAAAATAAAATAGAGGGTTAAATTAATCATATAAAAGGGTGATTCCATCCATCCATCTATTATCTATACCCACTTACTCCTTCTCAGGGTCACGGGGGTCTGCTGGAGCCTATCCCGATGCATAGCAGGCAAAAGGCAGGTGTTCACCCTGGACAGGTCATAAAAGGGTGAATGTGAAAGCTAAATATTTCTTTCACTGGCTGCCTGAACTAGTCCACGGAGTCTGAGAACTTGTTCAAGTCATACATGTAATTTAGGTAAAGCACCAGCTGAATGTATTAACTTCCTTCAAGGTCGACTTCTTTCAGTCAGCACGTTCAGCATGTGAGCGTGCAGCTGCACATAAACCTGGTAGCTGTAACGTACCTAAAGGTGCAATGTACATCCTTAGAGAACCTCAGGTTGTTAAAAAAAAAAAAGCTCAGCCACATTTATGATGATGTCAAACAGAGCAAATATGAAAATGCAACCTGATATATGGGGAAAGTTGGCTTTGTGTAGGAGGATAATTTGGACATTTCCTTCCCACTCAACACTCTCCAATAAACAGAAAAAAACACACTATGGCATGAACAAATAGATAGCATGGCCTAATATCTGTATCAAACCCTGATCAAACAACTTCCATCCATTTTCTATACCCGTTTTATCCTTTGCAGGGTCACGGTTGTCTGCCGGAGCCCATCCCGACTCACTACAGAGGCAGGAGTCCACCCTGGACAGCTCGTCGGTCTATCACAGGGCCACATACAAAGACAAACAACCATTCACGCACAAACTCACACCTACAGGCAATATAGAAATATCAATCAACCTAACATGCTTTTTTTTTGTACTGTGGGAAGAAGCCGGAATACCCGGAGAGAACCCACGCAGGCACGGGGAGAACATGCAAACTCCACACAGAAAGACTCCCGCTGCGCCGGGAATCGAACCAGGAACCTTCTTGGTGTGAGGCAAAGGTCAAGCCACCGTGCTGCCTGATCAAACAACTGAACTTTTAAAATTACAGGCCTTTTCTGAACAAAAAATACCTCAATCTGAGCAAACAGTTAATTCTATGATTTATTTTAAAAAAAGACTATCAAATATCATTCTTTTTCTCAGCTCTTTCAGCACACTTGTGGCTTTACTTGTGAGCCAAAAAACACTGGCTAGCACAGTCATCAGTCACGTTCTAGATGCACTGTCATAGGCTCATCTACCACATACAGCTAACACTGTTTTGTATTTACTGTTTACAACCATCCAGATTAAATCTGGGGATGATGTACAACTGGACAATGTCAAATGTAAAGCAATAGAGAAATGGTTCATCACAACCTGATAAAACTCCCAAATATCGCAAAAACTTTTTTACGCTTTCACAAGTTGGTTTTTTTTGGGCAATTCAATAATAGTTTATTCCAAAACTGTAATGGAAACAGTTTTTGTGCGTTTCCACATCTCTGGCAGTGCTGGATTTGACGTAGCCGCCAGTCTAAAGTAATCAAAATCCAATCTGTATCTGTTTTTTTTGGCCTCATTAATGTGATGTAGTTGTGGTACAACAGCACTTAACCATTATGCATGACATAAGGGCTTTGCCTCTGAATAATTATTTGAGTGATCATCTACTGCCTATATCATTTGATCATTTTCTTAACAGTAGCAGCAGCAATCACAATAATTTGTCCAAAGACTGAAGATGTTTGTATCGATCCTCTTCAACAAAGAGTTTTTTTTGTTGTTGTTGTTTTAAAGAGAAGTCTCGCCGGACAAGTTATGAGAATTACGCTTATTTGACAAACGCTGTTCAATGGAAACACAACCCCACTGCATAACTACCTTTATCACATATTCAGAGTTTCATTTTTCTTTTGTGAAAAAGTGTAATGGAAACATGACAAATAACTCTGCTTGCCACTGACCTATCAGTAAGATCCGCCCCTCAAATGCAGATGAGCCAATGGCTGTTGAGGTATCAGCTGCACAGGGACCAGAGCTCGGACACCTGTACGTTCAGCTTCATAAAAAACTTCTATCTGATGGCATGTTGAAGAAAAAGTTTTAAGATGATGGGTCTGGAGAGGATGAACAATGGAGTTTATTTAATTCAATTTCAACAGAGCTAACAATGGTGTCAAAATTTGCGCTTAGGTAAATCCAACCCACATTTTTAACTTTATTATTACCTATGCCTGCCTACTCCAGTTCAGGGTCACAGGGATCAAAGTCTGGGGCAGACCCTAGACATGTTTAAAGGTTATTTAACTTAACCTCACCCTGCGGTGCATGAGCAGAGTTGATACAGGATTTTGTCTTCTGAGACTGTGATGACCATACGACAGCACTGCTCCAGATCTGCAAACACTGGCCTCCAATCGAACCACATCATCAACCATATCTGGTTTAAGTTTTGGCCACATATTCCTCCATGGGATCTTCTTGACAGAAGGTGGTCCTTTTGTGTCCAGAATGTTTGACAATGTTTTCACACAGACAGTCACCACGATAACCAGCAGTAACTAAGAGGGCGGGACTTACCGACAGGTCAGGTGTGTGTGTCATGTTGAATGTGCAGGGAGAATCAAGACAGAGCAGAAGACTTTCTCTGCAACACGAGATTAAGTTTTGTTTGCTCAGAATGACATATTCTTTGTTTCTTTCTGTGTTTAGAAAGTTCTCTTGCTTGCTTAGACTAAATTCAGATATTTGGCCATGCCATACGACTGAGCTCACTTCTTTCTTTGGAAGCCATTATATCTTAAATATGAGCTATTTTACTCTTTATTTTGATTACGATTGTCAGATATATAACCTTTAAAGTTAGAGGATGATTTCCTGGTGAACATGTGTCCATCTTCAGGCTTTCTTCACAAGCTCTGGACATGAAATAGACCTAAATGGAACGACTCATTTACAAGAGAATATGCAGAGAAGGAACACCTTTACTTTTGCATGAAATGGTGAATTTTCTGTGCAAAAATGAAAACGTTCAGCAGCTTGTAAATTCAACTTTGATGAAGCTAACCGAATTAATTTCCCTTGTATCAAACTAACACCGGTCTTTAACTTCCTCTCTGTCTTTAGGTTTCCCCTGCGGCACTTCAGGAAGAAACACAGCGTCAGGCAAACTGCCTACGTCCCTGGAGAGTGGGTGACTTTCACCCCCTGTGTATGTCTATTCCATGCTTGTATACAGGCACACGTGTGTGTGTATGTGTGTGTGTGTGTGTGTGTGTGTGTGTGTGTGTGTGTGTGTGTGTGTGTGTGTGTGTGTGTGTGTGTGTGTGTGTGTGTGCGTATATTAGAGGGATAGAGAGCCCTGGCTCGCCCTAAACCATTAGCCTTGTGGCAGTACAGTAATAACTACAGCATTCACTTACTACCACGGGCTATATGAGTTGTGTGTGTGTGTGTGTGTATGCGTGTGCATCTTTAAATGTGTGTTTGTATGTCTTGTCCACAGTTGTATTGATCTATTTTTGGGGGATTTGCTCATTCCTGCTTCCTATAATGTCTTTGTTATAAGATCTACCTGTATTTTACAAAATCAATGCAAGTATTCCCTGTACATGTGCTGTGCATGCACAGACAGGTGCAGACAGCATGTATCCAGGTGTGTTTATTTGTTTGCCGGTGTTCAGTAGCTCATATAGAGGCCTGTAGTCCAATCGAGGCTCAGATCTTTAGCCTTGTGTCTGAGTCTTTGGAAGCATTTGGTTGAAAGGTCCGAAACTACTGGACAAAGACAGACTGACAGACGGACAAGGTGGCAAACAAACAGCTAGAAGAAGAGGGTAGGTGTGAGGTGCTGTCCTCTTTTGCATACAAAGTAATACACTGCAAAATATGTGCAGAGATTGTGAAATGCACTATTTTCAAAAAAGAATGGTAAAATAAGCCATCCCTCTTGCCCATCTCCCTCTCTCTCTTTCTCTGTCTTTCTCTCTCTCTCTTTTTATCATGATCTTTCTCTCTGTCTCTCTCTCTCTGGTTGCTGCAGGCTTGATTGGAGGTTTTGTCACGCCTGCTTTGACAGGCTGGGCAGAGCTCAGGTCCCAACGGTTTGGCAATTATCCTCTAACCCAGCAGCCTAGTGCTGCACAAATGCACTCACACTGGCGCACATACACACACATGAGTACATGGCCTGCATGTCAATACGTCAGAGGTGGGGAGACAGGCTGTCTGTGTTTTCCATCTCGTTCTCTTTCGCCCTCTTCACATCTCTCCCTCTCTCATTAGCCGACTCCGTTTTACAGGCGAGGAAGGTGTGGAGCTTCGGAGACGCTTAACATTCCACTCTAATATACAGTCCATCTTAAGCCATCCAGGGCCTGAACTCACACACACAGCTGCACATACCCGCACACACACACAACGTAATCCTTGGAGATCAGATGGGCTCCTCTTCCTCCAGTTAAGTCGAGTTGGACCTATCTACAGGCTCGCTGACAGACTCTCCAGCTTACCAAATGTACAGGAGCTTGTCATGCGCAGGAAGTAGCACTGGCACCGTAATTAACTTATATGTGGACTTTAGGAATATGGTGGGATCTGCAGCGTCCAGCTTCACGTTAAACCCTCAACACAATGTGCATATTTAAGTTTAGTGGTTGCAGAGGAACAGAGGAAGTACTCTCTTAAATTTACAGTTTTTAAACCATTTTCTCTGTGTCTACAAATTGTTAATATGCCAATATAAAATCAGAATAAAATCCTAAAGAATCACTATTTCCTAGGACTTTTGAGATGGAATCAGTATCACAATACAAATCTGATCTAATTTCTTCTTATGCCGCACAAGCAGTACAATCAAGTGTCCCACTTGGTTTTCAATGCAAAGGGTACCAAGAACTTTTAAATGTGTATTAGGGTATGAATCCCGTGCTTGAAACCCATCTGTCTATCCACCTCCTTGTATGATGCAGTTTTATTTGTTTTTTTTGTTTTTTTTGTTGGTTTTTTGTTAATAACTGGCAATATACAGCTGAAGACCAGTGACACAAGTGACAAGAGGTATCATCAGAAAGTGACAATAAAGGAGTACACTGTGCGTTAAAAGCCATGAGAAAAGGGTTTATCACACTGTGGCTAAAGGGTAGGACAGAAAGAAGGAGGCAACACATGACTGTTAAACAAAATATGTGCATAAAAAAAAGAAAATAAATACATACAGTATGTAAATTCGTCTTATCACTGGTGTCTGCAGCATTTGGCTCTGTGGCGCATCATTAGACAAACAAACCCACAAACAACAATGGTAACCCCACAAAGGAGAGTGAAAGGCAATGGATGACTCCTGAAACTTAAAATGCAGCAGCCAATCAGCCAACTCAGGTGTAGAGAGCTCTGCTGATTACATCCTGTCAGCCCTGCCACATCGGAGGACAGCCTCAGGAAGTACCACAGGGCTGTCACAGGCCCTTGACTAAGCAAGCATCAGTGTGTGACAAGCTGGGAATGAGAACATGTAGCCATTTTTATGTCTGTGCTGGAATATGACAATGTCATCTGCATACATGAATCTCAGAAATTCCTGCATCGGATGCTTTTTACCACTTTAAAATCATTTCTCATCACTGTAATTTTCATTGTTGAGGTTATTACAATCATCACCATACCTTCATTTACAAAGCTATATTTAGACTATTCACATCTTGGAGACTCATCTGTCAAAACCTGTGCACCCAGACTTCCCAAACCCCAGCTACCTCCTCTAGCTCTTCCAAGGAGGAAACCAAGGCGCTCCCAAGCCAGAAGAGAGAGATCCAATCTCTCCTGCAAGTCCTGGGCCTGAACATGATCACGTTAACCTGGAATTTGTCCCTGCAAAAATGATATTTGCTCGTGGTGTGCCAATATATGAATAACGGCACTTCATGTTAAGGACCTACTCAATTTTTAATTAAATCACACCTGGCACAACTTTTCCCTGTCCTTGCACTTGGACATCCGATAGGAATTACTTTTTGTCATCTAGTTCACGCATGGGTAAAATTAACGACAAGTACCACTCATTAATGTTTGGACTTTGTTCAGTAGTCGCCGTTTTTGTTTCCTGTCACTCTGAAGTGGCACCAATAAAACTTTGCACATAGATGAGTTTTTTCTTCTTCCATACAAACATAAATGACTGATTAGTGAAGGAAATAACATTTACAATGATGTAGAAACGTAGGAAAGTGGAGTATAAATGGGCCTTGGGGATTTACACACTTCAACATTCCTGGGCCACAGTTGTCGTGAGCTTACATGAATTCTCCTCTAAATAAAACCACAAATATTTTGCCATCTAACTATTTGTAGCTCTAAACTGTGACACTGCTGTGTATTTGACTTGTGGGCAGAAATAACCATTGCAATTTTTTCTGTGACTGTAATTTGTGAACAGGCAGGGTTACAATGTTTGTCAGGGCTGTGAGAGCATGTTGTCCATATACCACAAACAAACAAGAAAAATGAAGCCACAATTCACAGCAACAAAAAAATTCATATTAATAACTTGACAGCCAAAACAGCACAACTGATACAGGTCTCATACAGGTTGTCACTGGATCGTCCATGTGCCATGTCGCTGGTGTTACCTTGCAAACCCAATGGATCTGAGAGCCAGTTTCATCTGCTATGAAACTGCTATGAAAGAATATGCCCGGCTCCTCATCCTGTTCAAACAGATTTCCAAACATCCTCATATGACTGAAGAAACAAATGTGGAGTACTGTTGATTGCAGGTTTCATTACTTTGATTGATTGTAGGCTTTTCCAATTGCATTCAGGTGTATTTGGGATTCTCGCATCAATAATATCCCTAGAAATCAAAAAAGAAGCAAAAGCCTTTCAGACTAAATCTCTTCTGCCAGTGCCAGGATTCGTGCAGCAGTGTTCATCAGAAAGGCCGTCAAAATGACTGACAAGTGTAGTGTTGATGATTGAGACGATGGGTTTACAGCTGCGGCAGAATGTTATTACCCAGCAGTCTCAGCTGCAGAGGTGTCGAGCCAAGGAGGAAGAACTGACGTACAACATAATGACAATTGTAATTGATTTCCTTTCTTTGTAAAGAAACCTCTATTTTGGTGTTTTTTATTTGATGCTATGACGTTCATCACTTTCTACTCTTTGTTATTCGAGGTGCAAAACAGCATGAAAAGTAATTTCACAACAGTTCACACAAGTTTTTGGGATTACATTTTACTTCTTTTCCTCCGAACATAGGAAGTGGATAAACTAACGGTCTAAGCGTCGTTTAGTGGCCTATGAAGAATTTGCAACAGCAGGTGTGGATTTCCTTGATAAAACTGTCCTCACCTTTTAACTTCTCTAATCAAGTTATTCATGTTCCCTTCTCATTTCTGGTTTACAACATGGCACCCTCAGTGCTTCTTGCTCAGCGCCCTGGGCGGCAAAATCGTCAAATCCATCAACACACTCACCTCGCATCAGATTGACACGGCGCTCTTTGAAGGATATGGACGTTGCAGCTTTATCAAACAGACAACAGAGTGATCTTCCCTTCCGGCGTAGAACAACTATACACCTTACAGCAACAAAAGCCTGCCTGTGTGTGTGCGTGTGTGTGTGTGTGTGTGTGTGTGTATGGAAGCCAAACAACTAGATGGGTGTAATTTTATAAGTGTGTGCTTGTGTCAGTCTGCGTGTGTGTGTGCGTGTGTGTAGGTGGACCTTGCCTCAAGCTAAAGTCATTGAACAGTTAAGGAGTTCCTGCTACACTCCAGGCTAAAGCTGAAATGCAACCATCTGACCACGCGTAAAATTACCACCACTTCATGAGTGCAATAGAGCACACACACGCATACACACACACACACACAAACACACACACACGCACGCACACACACGCACGCACACACTCATACTGACATACTTAGACAATCATGAACATCCCACACACTATACTACTGTACTGCAGTTACACACCTTATCAGCAAAACAAACCCAAGATAAAAGCATGCGCGGAGAGAAACTCATGCCTGTTAGCCTCACCGTGGCAACGTGACATGGAGGCGCCTTAGAAGTGGTAATAACTCTGCGTTTACCTCCCCGCATGTCTCCGCGTGTCACGTCATTCACAGAGAATTAACTAGCGCAATACGCTCGTTGACAGAATACAAAACTCAACTCTTTAATTCAAGCAACATGTACAAAATGCATTTGAGGAAGCACGTTAAAGAAAAAAAAAGGAAAACAAACAGTGCAGGTGATGAAAGATGAAAGACGGTTCACGCTCGCAGAATCCGGCGATGCCAGTAGGATTTAAGGTTCAGACAGGTCAGGTGAAAAGTCACGGGAGTAAATGCAGTGTTACACAGCTGCCCGGAGTGTAGAAAACGACTGTGAGACACGGCGACAACACAAACATCACTGTTGGAGATGTTAATGTAATTAATGATGGACGGGTTTTATTGACTGTTGTCTGGCAGGGCAGTGGTGTCAAAATAAAAGCATGAAATAATACCTGAGCCTTCAAAATAATTAAAAGTAATAAAGTGCATTCGATATGTTTTAAGTTCAATTCAGTTTTATTTATATAGCATCTGTTACAATACAAGTTGTCTCTGGGCCCTTTCCAGAGACACAGAACATGACCCAAATCAATTATTAAATAAACAGTGGCGAGAAAAATTCCTATTTAAGGGGGAAGAAGCCTTGAGCGGGACCTGGATCATAAGGGAAGAAGGGGGGGTGCTGACAGCCGACAGCCAGGCGGGTAGAGCAGGAAATGGGAGATCAGAAGGAGAGGATGAAGAACAGAGAGGAGAGACACAGACACACCGTCAAAGGTACAAAAGACAGGATATATTAGTAGTCATTAGCCGTTAACAGGAGAACTAGGAGTTTATGTTTATGCGACTGATACATGACTATGTGGTGGACTACAGAGTATATATACACCTGTATAAACAGGTGTAGACAGCTGGCACTGAGGTGGTCAGAGGGAGGGACTGCAGGTCAGGAGGTCAGTAGAGATCCAGCTCGAGTTGACTGTGAGCGACAGTTCACAGATAACCGTTTCTTCATAAATAAGTCAACTAAAATGAACAACTTGAATGGGCAGGTAGGTTGTTTATTCCTTCTCTCTTAAATGTGACAGATATCTGATTCAGAAGTAATTTCTTCTGTATATTTAGTTCTAAGCAAGAAGAAACGATGGTACGTTTTAAAGTAAGATGTGACATGCAATGTTAGACATGCATGTCAGAGGAAATGTGTTACAGTTTGTGACCTCATCTGCCAGGATGTTTTAACGCTACTGCAAGATTTTTAAAAAGAAAGAGTAATTACAACATACTTTATAAAAAGAGACGCATTCTGTCGTGTTTTCACAAGCTGATACAATATGCGTTTATCAGTCTCAGTAAAAGTTGGAATCAAATGGCTGTGACTTCTTTTGGTCATAACACCACAGAAGTACAGTTCAACAACATACTTTTCAAATATGAATCTCACACCACAGTTCATTGCAGCCCATTTTCAGGGTTGGAGTCAAACATGCGTCTCCACCCCTGCAGGGTGTTTCTCTTGTTAAACCAGTGTTACCACTTACGAGGTGCAGTGAATGCAGCATGACTTGAACTTCTATGGTGGTGACTTCTTGCAATCAAAGATATGTTCCCAAACAAAGGAACATTTTATTTCATTTTTTTACCCCCATACTTTGTCCCATTTAAGGCCGTTCAGTTTTATTAATTAGTGTTCCTTCTAAATAAAGAATTTTATTCATCATTTCCCACATGCTTACTTCACTGCCCCTTGTAAAGTTTTCACAACAGTGACATACAAGAAGCCTGTGAACACGATTTTAGTCTTGCTGGATGTTTACCCGCTAAGGAGTGAATCAGTTTCAAAACTCAAAATAACAAGGTTGTTTATTTATTAATTATTTCCTAAATATCGCAAAAAAAGTTGCAGTCAGCTGTAACATGTGTTTTTTTGTATTGACATATGTATTGACTATCATAAAAGGCATTACGTTATCCTGTAGTGCAACTCTCCAGCCAGTCAACGTGGACTCTATAGGTTTTCCATTACTTGAGCTGCTAACTGATTTTGAACGTTCAATAACTCTCAACATGTCAATTGCTACTAAAAACTGCTCAGCTTAGACAGACTGAAAACTCAATACAGAATCCACTCACGGTGTCTATACACAACCTGGCTGCATGTTTCTTAGTCAGTCATATCCATCAGCCTGCATATGGCCTTGTACACACACACACACACACACACACACACACACACACACACACACACACACACACACACACACACAGCCCTGGGTGCTGGTTTGGTAAAGTTGTACAGTCTCAAGTCTTCCACTAGGCAGTGTGTCACGGCACATTATCCCAATTTCAGATCACAGTGAGCGTGATTTAGACACATGCATACAGTATGTACTGCTTACACACACCATACACTCACGCAAACACACACACACTGAGCCATCACAGCAGTCGTCAGTTAGATTTGGTTCTTTTGAAGCGGAGCAGAAGTGCAGTAATGTCACAGCCTGGGGCGACAGACTGCTAGCACCCTGACACCCGTATTATTCCCTCCTTCCCACTCCTCTCAACCAGTTTGCCCCACCCTCCCCTTGCCAGCCTGCCCGCCTACAACCAATACCATCTCCCTGGTGGTGAACACACTAAAACACATTAATACAGACTGTCATGGCATGTCTTGTTCCAAACTTCTACTCAGTCTGCATGTTTTTAATATTCCCGTCTCAGAAAATAAGTCCTGGTATCTTTTCAGCTCTGAGAGGAAAACCAGAGGGAATTTCTTTCTTGAATGAGTTGTTTTCAGTATTTTTCTTCATTTAAACACATGGTCTGATGATTTTGTTACTCATCTTCAAGTGCATGCATTAATAATAAACATGCATGCACATGTGCACAAACATACAGAGGATAGTTTACGTCAGCTTAAAATCAGCTTGGCCATCCTTCACAATTATTTTGCTTTTCAATAAACTTTTTAAATTCACAAAAATTAAAAAGCAAATATTAAATTTCTCTGTCAGCTTAAAGCCGAGGAAAAAAACGTTAACATTTTCCAAACTTTCATGCTGTGAAAGATGCATCTGTCTGCTTGTAAAGTCTTGCAAGAATAAGAACCAAAGGTCAGATTTAGGATCTCCAGTCTCACTGTTTTCATGATTATTCACGATTTTGCAGCATAACACCAAAGTAAAAGGTTGGAAATTGATCCAGGCTCCTAGAAATTGTTTAGTCGAGTCAAAGCAGATTGAGATGATGTCTGTTGCTATGAAAAAGTGACCAAATGTTATGGTAAATCATAAAAAAGTCCAATATATACAACTGTTTATTTATAATAACAGCTGATTAGTGTTGCAAATCTATCATTGTACAAAGAAATATCTAAAATGCATCTGTCTATATTTTTAACCACCAGGTGACTATAAAATCTGAGCTAGACTGAAATGATAACGCCTAAGAAATAAAGACTCGGCAATGGGTCGACGTCCGTGAGTTTTAATAACCATCGCTTTCAGAAGGAGAAGGAGATGAAGAATGACATTGAGAATCAATAACACAACAGTTTTACCGGAGCAAAGCAAGGTGCTTTGGACAAAGTAAAATGTAGTCCTCATAACAAATCCTTGCAGCTGTGCAGGACAGCTGAACCCAAAACGCTCCAGACACGATACCTTGTCTGTACAGAGTGTGCTCTCAATGAACTCATAAATGAAAAAGAATAACAGAGTGAATTGAAATAACACATTTCCATCACACCTATCTTCTGTAGCAAGCGCTGGTCTGGCAATCAATACCCACAACTTTGCAAGCTGTGAACTTGCAATAAAGAACTTTCAATATAATATAACTAAGAAAAGAAATTCACCTTTGAGAAGACTTTGGTAACAATTGGAAGGAAAGATGTCTTTTTTTTTCTTTTTTTACACATCAGCAAGGCTGGTGATCTGTTTTATCAGCCGGGCTGATGGAGGGTTGAAAAAGCAAAGGTGAGAAGTGTAAAAGAAAAGGAAAAGAACATGAATATTTACCAGCAGCTGATCATCGGTGGATTGAAAACGCATTACAAAAAGGAACTCTGCACACATTAGTACTCTTGTGTTGGCTTTTTCAGATAATTGCAGATAATCTGTCAGCCGTAAAGAACTGTACCTCAGATTTGAAGAAGAACCTGCAGGTTCAGCACAGCTTCCCTGGTGATGTAACAGGCTTAAACACCCCCCAAATTTGATGTTAATTTTAAATTTGAGGTCTGTTGTGAAATTAACAGTGCAGTTTATCTTTATATTGCATCTGTCTCCCCTGTTATTAACCAGCAGAGCTTCAAATTAAGAAACAGTCCTCTTCACCCTCACCTCTTAAAGCAAGGCAATTTAGGAAATGTGAATTTTGCACTGTGAGAGCGCTCAGGACGACAGGAGCTGCTGCAAACTGCCTCAACGTATCGACTGAGAGATTTATTCAGCTGAAACAACTTTCCACTGGATTTTCTTCAGGTCCCTGCTCTCCGTAGTCATCTGTCACACTCCAGCTCAAGACCATGAAAACATTTGGAAGGAAAAGGAAGAAAATACTTTGTTCTCACATACAAAAGAGACTTTTATATCCGAGTAGGTTTGTGGTCATGTGGATTTCTTGCCTTTGTGACTTTTTGTTCTTGCAGGTGCATGACTTTATGTAGAGGTGTGTTGGTAACGCCTGTATCTTAATTTGTGTGTAATATGCAATAGTAGTGAGTTGCTGTGCAGGCATGTATTCTAGTTGGGTTGTAAGTGTAGCTATGTGCGTGAGTGTGTGTGTGTGTGTGTGTGTGTGTGTGTGTGTGTGTGTGTGTGTGTGTGTGTGTGTGTGTGTGTGTGTGTGTGTGTGTGTGAGCGTGTGAGTTAGACTATGGCCTGAGGTCATATCTGCGTCAGGCGGCTGCGAGAGCTGAGTGCCAGAGTATGATCCCCTACGCCTTTAATTAGACACATTAACATACACACACATGCAGGATACACAGACAGATACTCTCTCTCCTTCACACACACTCACACACACACACACACACACACACACACACACACACACATCCACACTACTTCACTCTCTTGCTTCATCCTCTTCCTCCTTATCTGTCTCTCTCTGCCTCCCACAATAGGCCTGTTGCATGACCCGAGGCTATGCCAACCACATCACATTAAAACCTGGACTAATCAACCTCATACTCTCATGGACACTTAACCACACACATACACACACACACACACAGACACACACACACACACACACACACACACAAGCCCACCCGCATTTGAGCTACACTTAAGCTCAGACACACACACCGAGACACTCTCAGCTTGTTAATTCACCAAACAGAACATGAACACAGAGTCACGGTGGTTAGAGTCTGATTAAATGTGGTGAATGTGGTGAACAGCAAATTAAACCTTGAACACAAGCACAGAAACAAGACAGGCTTCATTTGGGGATAAAGGAGGATACGGGGCTGAAGTCAATATGTCCCCTTAAGCTTTTTAACTGTACATCATACATTTGTCAGGAAAAAAAAAAAATCAATGTACCTGCCTCTGGTCAAATTGAACCAATCACCCAATGGGTAAATGTATAATCATAGCAGTAAAAGTAATGTTGACATACTTAACCAAGTCATTTCACATTTGTTTGTGTTGGGAAAGCTGTCACGAAAGCTTTGCAAGCTTTTATTATCAACAGCAACTTCCTGCTATAAATACAGTTCTGCAAAACTGTCGCTGCGCCTGAGTCAAAAGTACAAACACTAAAAGAGATGCTTGTTAAGCCTGCAAATAATCAAAGATAACACAATGATATGCAATGTTTCTTTCTCTTAGCAGGGCTCAGGATTTGTCATTTGATGTTGTATGCGCTGACTCAATTTGGGATTTGTTAAGGTTTGAGTTGTGGTCCACATAAACTCGTGTTCTGAAGTCACATTATATCACAAACAAGCAAGGCCTTTACTTCTGAAGCTGAGCTGGTTGAAATATGTTTTGCTGCTGCTCCTCTGCCTGTTACTGATGGTGGCTTGCCATTTCGATGCGCATGCCTTTCATTTGACAAAGTAAGAAAAATCAAATGGTCTTTGCCAGGTCTTAAAATAAAATAAATACAGCCACATAAGAACAACAAAATACAATATATTTCACCATGTCATTATTTATTTAAGAAAGCAAAAATACAGAAAAGTGTCTGAAAAGATAAGTACTCTATAATTCAATAGCCGCAATAAAACCACCATTTGAAAAAAAAACGATTTTAGGTACAATTAGGTACAAGGTTCAATTCCCAGCTCGGTGGGTCTTTCTGTGTTGAGTTTGCATGTTCTCCCCATGCTTGCGTGGGTTCCCTCCGGGTACTCCGGCTTCCTCCCACTGTCCAAAAACATGCAGGGTAGGTTAATTGATCATCCTAAGATCATCCTAAATTCTCCCTAGGTGTGAATATGAGTGTGATTGGTTGTATGTCTTCCATGTGGCCCTGGATAGACTGGCGACCTGTCCAGGGTGTACCCCTGCCTTTCGCCTGATATGCGTCGGGATAGGCTCCAACAGACCCCCGTGACCCGGAAACGGATAAAGCGGGTATAGATAATGGATGGATGGATGGATTTTAGGTAATCATTTTCTGTATGCCATATTACTGTGGAGTAGTTTTGCAATGTTGCTTCAGTTCATTGACATACAGTATTTCAGGCATTCATTTGTTCACATCTCTTTAAAGTCCATTTCAATCCAGATTTACTCGTGTTCTGGAAATTATTGCCGTTTTGCTGGATTTAACATTTTGAAACAGAAGCTTTTGTTGCAGTGGAATATCTTGTTTTAAATGCTGTTTTAAATGCTGTTTCAAATGCGAAACAGATAAAACAGAATTAACTACTGCGTTTAGCTGAAATAACCACTGCATTTATCTTCACCCCACAAAATGAACCCGCATGGGACCCATCCAGTAAGGTTAACCCAAGACTGCAGCGTCATCATGAAGGACCCCCAGAAAAGGCCAATCCTATCCAACTACGGACCTCCCTTTGCACTACATGGAACTTCCTGTCAGACATGTCGGCTAAGATAAAAAGGCCCCCTGCTCCACACATGAGTGCAGAAGGGAACTGGAAGTAACTCCAAAGGAGGCAAGGAGCAACCATTGGTCAACAGAGCAGATGGCAAAAACTGTAAAATTAAGCAAACCAATCTGTACAGGCATTGCTAAACACAAGGATATTGAAATCCTTGGAGCTGTACTACATCAACAGGACACCGAGTGCTTTCATCAAATTTTTAAATGGACTGTGGAAGACAACTCTAGAGACCAGCTCAAAGGAACTGCACAAGTTACCATCAAGTGTGGCGTATCCCAAGGAGATGCTTTGTCCCCACTGCTGTTCTGCATACGCCCTAACCCTGTCAGACAGGTCGTCACAAAGAGAAGCAATGTCTAACAGTTCTGAAGTAGTGTAATCATCTACAATCATCTCCTGCATGTTTTAGATGTTTCCCTGCTTCAGCATACCCTGACAAAAATGACTGTGCCATTAACAGACTTGTTAAGACCTTGATGATAAGCTGATAACGATCATCAATTAGAGTCAGGTGTGTTAATGCAGGAAAAAATCTAAAACAGGCAGGACAGGGACCTTCAAAGAAGATAATTGCCCACCCCTGATCTACCACCTCCACTACATGGATGACATCAAGCTGTATGCCAGAAACAAACAAGACATCAACTCACTGTGCTCCGCCTCACAATGACATACAGCAGAAATAATGGAATGTAATTTGGGCTGGATAAATGGAATCGAATGGTGTCCAAGAGGGGCAAAATGATCACACCTGAGGGGGTTGGGCTACTGGAGGAAAACATATCGGATGTTCAGGCGAGCACAAGTAAGAACAAGCCTTGAACACAAGAAAGATAGTGACCACCAGACAAGAACCTGGCTGGAGACTGTGCTAAGATGCCCCGGAGACAATCCAGCACATAATGTTTGCAAGTAAGGTACACATGGAACACCATAACCAAGTAGATGCACAGGGACTTGGGAGATACCTCCAAGAATGGTAGAGAATGAAAAAGCAGAGATCCTGTGGGGCTTCCAATTTGAGACTGACTGAAGCTAGACCACCATTATCTTTCTTTTTTCTTACCTCTTTTTATTATATCTATTGCCTGCTTATTATTTATTGAGGTTGACTCTGCAGTGGTGCAGTAATTAGCTCTGGTCCATCATGCTTAAGGCTGCCTTAAGAAAGTATTGTGATTAATGGAGACATGTGCTGGCCACTGACCTCCAGATACATGTACTAAGACACACATGCACTGTAGAGGATTTCTATCTATGATCCATACACACTGAGATTCACAGACTCCTGATAAGACTTCAAATTGACAGAACAATGAAAGAAAATTGGTTCCCAAACTTATGTTTTCTGGTCATTTCTGGTCAGCACACACATCACCAGCTCTACATCTACCATGTTACCCAAACTCTCCAGTCTGAGCCTTATGCTAATCAAGCTGAATCACAGCCTGTCTGAAAAAGAAATACACTTAAAATGCTGTATTGACCCAACTGTTATCAATCAAGTCCTGCTGGGAAAGTTTCCCCAAAGATGCTGTTTGTCCAAGGATGATCTAGCTCTCAGCCTTGAAACCTTTTTCACTGGTAAAAGTGAAACTTAAAATGTATCCTTTAAAGCTGGACATGGATTTGCACATTTCTGTATCTTGCCTCAGTCTCCCTGAATGATAATAAGTCAGTTCTTACTTATATATTCCTCTAAGTTAGTTAGCATCAAGTTGTTGGTAGATCTTGGTGCTGTAGATTTCCACTTTCAGGCCCTTGATTTTGCTGCTCAGGACTTCATGTTTCCCAGGGCATCTTGCAGGCTGACAGGTGTATCTTTGTCACAGCTGTTGCATGTAGGATAGTTTTTTACTCACTGTGGCAGCTATGACATGGTTCAGCGAGGAAATCTGGAGTTTTCCAGTAGTGTTTCTTTGAAATCAGAACACAAACAATCAATAATGCAGTAGCAGGGACCGGTACTCTCTACATTCAAAGGGAGTACCTGCTGTTGTGAAAACTGTCTTCTAATATGCAGCAAACTACACTTTTTTGAAATGTAACATCTTAGAAAAAAAAAACAAACCTGTCTTCTTACATCTCAGTCAGCGAAGTTGATTTATTTTGTGTAGCAGTCTAGTTTTTATGTGTTCTACAGTTCATTTGTGTTGACTGTTAATACAGCTGCCATGCTGCATTAACAGCATCTTTTATACTGTGTGGATGACAACTCTTTACATTTAGAAGGTAACTGAACATGCATTTATGTATGTATTTATTTGGTATTTTGGATAAAGTAGACCCTTTTACAAAATTAACAAAATTAAAAGACAGCATCACTGCAATCAGACTTGACGTTTCACAGCCATACAACTGCAATTTGTCACATGCAATAAACATTTAGATTGAGATTTCACAAAGTAACCTGGTATTTTATTACATCATATTTCAATTATATACCTATAATGATATATAAAGATCTCAGCAGTGATGTAAGCCACTGTATTCCTATAACTCTTTGGAGTATTGTTCATAACACTGGAAGCAATATTCAAAAACTGCTGTTCAATCCAAGACCCAACACATTAAAATAAATAAATACAACTTGAGTATTGTATAAAAATTTTATGTCAAATGGTTCAACATAACTGTATTGTCTGTGTGGAGTTTGCATGTTCTACCCGTGCTTGCGTGGGTTCCCTCCAGCTACTCCAGTACTCCGGCTTCCTCCCACAGTCCAAAAACATGCATTTTAGGTTTAATTGATACTTATAAATCACCCATAGGTGTGAGCGTGTGTGGTTGTTTGTCTTTGTTTGTGGCCCTATGATGGACTGGCGACCTGTCCAGGGTGTACACCTGCCTCTTGCCTGTAATAAGTTGGGATAGGCTCCGGCAGACCCTCCCAGGAATTTAATTGACCGTAGATTTGACTATAAGTGCCCATGATTGTGTCGTTTGTCTCTGTGCGTCCCTGTGATGGGTTGGTGACCCGTCCAAGGTGTACTCTAACCCTTTCTCTCTGGCATGTAGGGTAAGATCCTACTCACCATGCCATGACCGTAAACAGGGTTAAAGACAGTTAAAATAAAAAAAAAAGATAATGATTAAATGTGTGTGTAATTAACAATAAACAAAAAGTAAAATAGTATATATAAAAGATTGTTTGCAAAAAGAATTACTAAAGCTTTTATCTGGTGTGCCCGATTAAAATGTAACGTTTTGACACAAATACAGTACATATTGTGAAATAAAACAGAAGCATACCAATACCAACCGGACATGGAGGCTTGAAAGAGCTCAATGGTTCACACTCTGAGAACCTCTCACCTGAAAAAGTAATAATTATTGACTTCCCTCCAGCAAGTGTTGGGGACGTTCGCCTCAGGCCTTTGACCAGCTCCCTCAGCCTCCCCATCACACACACACACACTGCAGAACTGCAGTTGACACCAGACACATGCAGCCTCAGAGGCAGAAGTCATCGTCCATTTATCACCATTCTCTCTGAAAACACAAACACGGATATTAACGTGGAGGGGAACAGGTTAGCTCAGAAAGGCTTAGAAGGTCATCAGATAGGTGGGAGGAGGTTTGTAGATGGGGGAAGGTGGTGGTGGTGGTGGGGATGTTGCTGTGTGCACCTTTTTCTTTTTCTTTTTTTTTTTCCTAACTCTAGAAGCAGCAGCATTGCCTGGGGGGCTTCAGCCCTGCCACTCCCTGCCAGAGGAGAGATGCTGTCATTATGCATCTGTGTCACCCTGTGTGGGTCCCATTGTGTTTATGTGTGTATGCATTGTACATTTGCAAATCATGGTTCTTTGCTTTCCCATTAGTGTGTGCGTGTGTGTGTGTGTGTGTCACTCCCGCTCTGTGTCAGCTGCTAAAAACTGCCAGGCCACATTGTGTCTCGGTGTTTCCCTTTATCGCTCAGCTGGCTGTGACTGGCCATTTCATGTTTCCAAGGGCTGAAGAGACAAAGGGGTGGGTGGCAGTGATGCTCTTATAAAGGAGTTTTTAAAGGAAATCTCACACATATTGTTTTCAGATGCTGACTTAGGTCTCCTTCCGCTCCGTGCTGTGCTCAAGAACATATTAGTCAGGATTACAGCTTGTTTAGGACAAAATGTTCATTCTCAGGCCCGTACAGAGGAGGCATACTCTGATGACTACCTGGCTGCCAAATAGAAGTATTGCCTCTGAATCCCGCCCCCAACCGTCCCCAGCAGGGGGGCTTCTGTTGTGGATTGGGGAGGTCTCGGAGGCTGGCAGTGGGAGGTGGGTGGTGCTTGGGCTGACTTGTGGGTGTTGCTGTCAGGTGTCTGGGTGCTTGTGTTGGTGTGGTGTCTTGAGCAGGCCAACCGGGTCAGAAACCTCCTGGTTCTGCTCTGGCACTGTCATTGTGGGGTGTTGAGTGAGGGCTGCTGGGGGGGACTGGACTTGGGTGGTTTTGGTGTCAGGGTGCAGCATAGTGGGAATGGGGAATAGGTGGAGGTCTGGGTGGTCTCGAGGTGCAGTGTATGTGAATATGTAGTGTGAAGTATATGTAGTTTATAGTGTAGTATAGTATAGTTTGTGATTATGTGTATGTGAGTATCAGTATGTAGTTGTATGTTCATGTCTCTCTGGATATGAATTTAAAATGCTAACATGTAGTGTTAATATAATATTAGATTACGTTCTGCATTACTTTATATGTATATATATATATATATATATATATATATATATATATATATATGTGTGTGTGTGTGTGTGTGTTGTTTTTTTTTTCCTTTCATAAACTCGTAAAATCCTAAAAACCAGATCAATGTAAAGTGTGATTATGAAATATTGGAGAAGGAATGAATCAATGAAATCAAATCACCTGTATCTGTACATGCAGATCTCAACAATCCCACCAACGTCCAGGCATGATGTGGAAAAAAGCAGCAGCAACATGAATGAAGTAGAACTGCATCCTTAAGTCAGCTTTTGCAATTGTTTCATTACGTCTTGACAAAAAAGTGTCCCTGGGCAGTGTAAACTCAGAAATATCGTTATCTCTCTCTCACACATCATTGTGGAAGGAATTTCAGTCCACTCTTGTTTACAAGGTTGCTTCAGTTCACTGAGGTTTGCAGGCATGTCTTTATGGACATGCCTCTTCAGGTCCCACCGCGGCAGTTGGGTCAGGTTTAGGTCTAGATTTTGCATATACATTGATGTAAAAGTGCCCAGGTCTTGTGGCTACAAAGCAGACCCAACTAATTAAAGCTTCACCATTGTGCATGACAGTTAGTGTAGGGAAACCCAAAAAAAGCTGTAATAGATGATAGATTATTCTGATTTTCACAGAGTAATCAAGAAAAGGAATATTTTATTTTAGGTGTAATTTAAACTCACTGTCTATGGTTTGCAGTGATGACAGTTTAAGATTATAATACCCTCTACCTAATATTCAGCATACAAATCTTATCTGGCTCGAATGGACAAAAACAAATCACAAATGGAGGCTCATATTTTTCTGGAGACATTAGAGAGTTGCTGCGCTGTTTGGACAGATTGAATTAAAAATACCAGCACACTGACAGACACTGGCCTTTTTTTATCCTCAGGAAACATAACTGATGACTGATGTGAGGTTGCGGCTATGTGTCTGCTGGCATCTGTCTGGGATGTCTGGCTGGATTCAGCACGTCAAAGCAGAGCGAGGAGGTTTCCCACAACTGACAGATGTGTTAACTCCAAATCGGCCCTCGAAACTGAGCCTTGTCACCTCCGACACGTTGCTGTCAGCTTCCCCCTGACGAGCTCTGGAAGTGAAACGTCTCAAAAGAAAGCATCGGTCTCTCAAGCTGTTTTAAATGTTATAGGTGTTAAAGAAATATAACTGAAATTTCAAGAGCACTCACACTTTGTTTTGAGCAGAATGAATAATATTGGATTTGTTGTGTTATCAAAGCTCGCAGTCATTTGAGTGATTTAATGGAATCTTTTGTAAAATGCAGATTTGATTGCAGCTTAGAAAACAAAAACAACTATCACATCAAATCTAAACGCTTTACAGATCCTGAACATATCAGGTTATTCATTAAAACATGCAGTTCTATTATGGAAAGCAACCTCAGTCCAATCAATTAAAAAATACTGCAGGGTGGCAAAGAGCTGAGCATAGACCAGCACTGTTGTTTTATTGACAAAAGATGATGAAATGACTGGTTTTGGTTGAGGGACATGTGGATTGATGCGTCAAAGGAATACGGACGATGTCGGCCTCACTCATCCGCAGGAGTTCAGCGTACATCCGCATCATCTATGAATGATGCGTTTATATTTTGGTCCACTCTGTCCCAGAGTTACACATGTCACAGCTGCGTACGGCACACGCCTGACTGACAACACGCAGCGGAAACAATATAAAAATAGACGTGCATACTTGCTGAGTATTCGTGATGGTGCTTGTGTGTTTTCCGTCACATAATTACGATGTGATAGTATTGATGAGATAGTAGATAGTATTCCAAATTTGGCCTCCATGGAAGATTTAATTAGGTTAGAAAACCTGTAAATGGTGTAGTGTGGTAGTATAAAAGCATATGAAAATAATCTCAGACTCTTCTGCTTCTGTTGCAAACACAGTTATGCCTGGTTCTGGACCTACTGGTTCCAACATCCAACCAGTAGGTCCACGGCTTGACTACCAGCCCTTCAACTTCACAAAGTTCTCTTGGCCTGACAGAATAAAAACCAAGAACTACACAAAAGGTTTAGGCATTCAAAGTATCTGTCTGATACACATTCACAGCTGAGTGAATAATGTCTCTAAATCAGCTGAATCGTACATTAAAAGTGGAACCAAACGCTGTGTTGCCCAACGGGCCTATGCGCATTCAGCTCATCATTTAGGTTAGCTGATCACTTTTAATTAATCAAATCAAAAAAATCTAACTTTTAGTTTAAGAGTTTAAATGTGCAGCGTTGATATTTTGAATATCAGAATAAATTCAGTGTAAAAATAACTATAATAATGCAACTCATAAACTATCCTCTGCAAAGGCATCCAGCCTGGTCTCACTTGTAGCTTTTTTCCATGAATTTCTACACTATTTTATTCATATTATGTTATCCTTATAACAGGTTCACCCACTAACGGATGGACAGAAAGACAAAAGAGAGGAGGAGAGAAGAGAGGTGAGAGAGGGGAAAAAGATGTTTGGAAAGACAGGGCACACTTTTAACTCTTTTAATTCTGCTGGAGGAAGCTGGTTAACCCTAAAGTGTTTCGCCCCGAGGACATCCATGAAAACTTAATCAGCCCCACCTGGGATGAGTTCCACCGTAACAATAATTGTTCGTTTGTGTGTGTGACGTGTTCACGCATGGAGACACAGTGGGTCAAGATCACTGAGGTATGCCGGTCCATGTCTTATTGATGAGCTTCTGGCAGCGGATGGGCCGGGTTTTGGTTTGATGGCAGCACCACAAAAGAAGAAGAAAAGAGTAAATCAGGAGATGAAGGCATCCTGAAGACCATATGCACTCATTTAGATCCGTTAGCATGCCCAAAGGCATGAGAGCTTTCATCTGAATATGCCAACTTTGTAGTGCATGCAAAAATGCCACAGTAGCTGCAGGTCAGTGCAGTTTGTTGTGTGTGTGTGTGTGTGTGTGTGTGTGTGCGCGCGTGTGTGCACGTGCGTGTGTGTGTGTGTGTGTCCTCAAAACAATGTGTGTGTTTTCTCTCGAAGATCAATATACTCAGTGTCCAATGGTCTGCTTCTCATCAATAGACATTGATTACATAACACTTTATCTGTTCTGTATGTTAATGTATTGAAGTTAATGAGATCACACACACACACACACACACTCACACACTGCTCATCCCACCTGAGAGGTAATTTCTTTCTCTTGCTGAGAGGCACCAGAACAAAACATTAATTTATTATTCAGAAATATATTATTCATCAATTCAATTATTCTCCTCATTCAACCTAAACAATCAATGTGGCCACTGGATATGATATGCACAGTCCATCATTTGACAGACACACACACACACACACACACACACACACACACACACACACACGCACACACACACACACACACAGACACACAGGTAGAGGTCAGTCAGTCTGTGCCCAGAATTCATAATGGAAACTGAAGCTTCAGAGGACCACGGAGGGGAGAGGTCCGGCTGTAAACCGTAGTGGCGTTTCAGGGACACAGTATTTACAGTATTCTCAGCCAATTTCTTCACCACTACTAATAAAGTTTTGTTTTTGTGTGCTTATGAAGGAATATAAAGGGGAAGGGGGTGATTGCGTTTTAATGAACATTACAGCACATACCTTCGCCCCAGCAGACCCTGAAAATAAAATTCTCAAGTTGTTAATGAGCATAAAATGGGCTTTTTAAACGCAAGCCTTCATTTAAGTACATTTGTTTTTCAAGGCCGTCTTTCATGATTTTGTCAATATTAAACTCCCAAATATTTTTGAATTCAAGGCCGGACCTTACTTTGAAAGTTGTTAAAAATTTTAAGCACATGTTGATAGGTTTTAAATATTCTTCTGTCTTCCAATTACAAATAATTAATTTTACAAACAGTATCATCTTTTATTCACTGCATTTGAAGGCTAAAAAGAACTAACTACTGTACATATTTAGCATCTTGAATTTCACTGGTCAGCAAACATTCCTTCTACCTAAAAACCAGCTTGCTCGTCTCCCGTGGAAGTAAAAAAGGCGAGTCTAAAGCCACGTTTTCACTGATTGGTACAGTAAGGACTTCGGTTTGGAGATGTGAGACCTGATCTAGCTGATTTGGCTGGACTGGCTGCAGTTGCCGCAGGTACGTAACATTTACTCAACCAATCACATGTGTCTGAGCGCTGCCGCCGTCTTCGGTTGGTGTAGAACCGTAAACAAGGTAGTTGCACAACATGAGGAATGACACCATTACAACTGCACTTTCTTTACTTGAGCTTAATAAGTGGATGATATATGGAAGAACGATCACTTGCTGCCACTTTTTTTTAAGTGCTATTTTAAACATGTCTTTTGTGGTGGAAGAAGGACACTGCATATCAGTGCATGGAAGTTGTTAGTTAGTTTAGTTTTTTTTGTTTTATATGTTGGATTTCTGAGTCGAACGGTTTCCTGTTAGGATCTGGGCCTTCAGCCCTCTGGGAAGGCATGCATTTCTTTGTTGCCACAGGTTGGCTCCTCCCTGTACTCAGCTGATCGGACGCACCTGGCTCATCTACTCACCGCTCCTGGATTAAAGCCTTGGTTTCCGCCTCACTCAAGGCCAGATCAATCAGTGTCATTGTCAGGTACAGAATCACTGGTAATGTCTTGGATACTTTTGAAAATACACAATCGCCTACCACAGACTGTCTTTGTGATCCACAGCCTCCAGATCTCCAGTCCTATCAATAAACTCCTGCTCCTGCTACATGATCCCAGTCTCACTCTTGAGTCCAGTACTGAACTAAAACGTAACAGTTTCCTATTAATATCTATGACTAGGGTTATTACATTGTGAAGAAAAAAAATTAGATGCCTGGCGTTAATTTGCTTGCTCGTTAATGTAGTTTTGAAATATATTGTAAAATGTGTGAAAATGGCTTAAAATTAGGGGGATCGAGCTAATCATCAGTGAAGGAATGATTCAATCAACATCGTAGTGAGTCGCTATGTTGCATTGATATATGTCGTAATATTTGCAAAGTTAAAAATAAATAAATCATCTGAGGCTTTTTGAGTAATTGACAATGCCATTTAATTGCTGACAGACCACATACTAGAAACTACAGATGATGAACCACCGACAAATTTTCCACAACATGAGCTCAGACCGGCTTTGATCAGCTGAGCTATAAATTACTGTTGTGATGACAGTTGTCATACCCATTTACATATAAATTTCAAAAAGCAAATCCGATTGATTGAAATGCGTGATAACTTTGCACCGAAACAAGTCCGACATCTGCGCCAGTGATTTTCTTTTTCCATATTTCTTAGTTCATTTAAGAAATGACGATGGTGGAGGACATCCAGCAATCTGTGCTGTTTCTTTTTGGCAAGAATAAGCAGAGCTTTGTTAAAGGAAACGACTTCAACATGACTGGCTTCGCTGAATTCCCAAAAAAGTCCTGCCAGCACAGAACTGTGACATTAATCACATCCCAGTGAGATGTGACTTGACTCAATCACGTTGAATAACGTGAGATTTAGGACCACGTTTGAAAGTGACCAAGGTCTGATGTGACCCGAAGAGAACTGGTGTCGACCCCAGCAACATTTTCAGAGTTGCTTTATGGCCTCAATCCATAGTTTCATGTCTTCTCCAAAGCATCATGAGGTTCATTTTGTACATTATATTATTTAGAGTCAAACAGACTCAGGTAGGGTATGCTTGAGGACAAGGCTATCTTTAGATTGAGACTTTGGTCTGATCCACCATTGCACATATCCACCCTGTACTCTGAACATCAGAAGAAATGTATTTTTGTACTGATGTTCCTACAACTCTTTTTTACATAGCATCACTAAACAAACTGGTCACATCTGCTGGGCTTTGGCTGTCAGGAGGTCAGAGAGCTGTAGTGTTGCACATTTGTGAGCTCTTTAAATGTAAAGCTATGGCATAAAGAAATTAATATTAAAGAATGAAAACTTCCTATAAGCTGCATGAGTAATAATGAGCTGCTGTTCAGAGTCAGCAGGGACTAGGCCTAGTTTCTTTGTTTACATAGCAAAGGAGAGGCTCAGCAGATGAATATGTATGGTCCAGATAGTAGGAAAAAAAATGAAAAAAAAGAAGAAAAAGAAGATACCTTGTAAATTTTGCATTCATTACCTCACTTTTCGTATATGAGCCAAAAGAGAAAATGTAACAGCAATAAAATCTTCAAGCGTTTGCTTTTAATAAAGATGTTTTTCACAGGTATTTCGTCTTTCCTTTCTTTTTTCTTTTTTGCATGGCTTTTTTTGTTGACCTGTAGCAGATGTCGGCATGCACACCTTTGGGATAAAGTTGATGAGACGTAGGCATTTCCGATAGGAAGCAACCAGAGGTTATAGCCCTATATGTGATATTCATCAAAACAAAAACCCTCATTCATCCATTTAAAACCGAGCTTTGCTCAGAGCCACCTGTCATCAGACCAGATCATGTTGATGGATGAAGAGAGATAGAAGGTGACAAAGAGAAAGTAACTGCAGATGATAGAGGAGCAAAGGGAACACTGCAGAGTGTGTCTGTGTGTGCGCGCGTGTGTGTGTGTGTGTGTGTGTGTGTGTGTGTGTGTGTGTGTGTGTGTGTGTGTGTGTGTGTGTGTTTGCGTGTGTGTGTGTGTGCGTGCATGATAGCAAGCACGCTTCAGATAGAGACATTGGGCCATTTTTTGTCCCTCCTCGGAGGGGATAATTATCTTTTGCATATTCATTTATGCAAACACAAAATGAATAATTTTCCTCTCCACCTTCCAAGCCCACTCTCCAAAGGTTAGCTCATTAACTACAGCCCAACAATTAGCAGGAAGTATTTTTATAATTAATTATTTTGTGTTTCTTTGGTGCCAGCGCTTGTGCATAACTTACAGCAGGGTCAGAGCCCAGGACAGCTGTTGAGGGTGTCTGTGGTGCTGGCTTGCCCATGTTAATGCATTATGTGTTTGTGCTGCACAAGTGTGTGCGTGTACATGTGCATGTGTGTCTAGAGGAGGAGAAGAAAAGAAAAGTATGGCGACACTTACCACGAATGTCAAATGTGGAGGAAAAAAATAGAGCAACATGTTTGTGTGTGCGTGTTTCTACACATGTTGCATGACAAGACAAAAGTAAAGAGTAAAGAGCAGGACCTTTAAGTCCACTTTGTGTGTATAGTTTCATAAAATAAAATAAAAAAAAAAAACAATTATTGATCCATGAGCCACACTTATGACAATAACACAAACACACAATGACGTTCACATACCAAAAATTATTATACTGCATACATGGTAAAATAAGTACCTAGATGGTGATTTGTGGATTGAGTTAGAAGGTGTTGAGTGATAGGCGAGAGGCAAGGTCACACAAGGGTCGCCAGTCCATCACAGGGCCACGTATAGAGACAAACAACCACACACGCTCACATTCACACCTACGGGCAGTTTAGAATCACCAGTCAACCTAACATGCATGTTTTTGGACTGTGGGAGGAAGCCGTACCCGGTGGGAACCCACGCAAGCACGGGGAGAACATGCAAATTCCACACAGAAAGACTCCCGCCAGGCCGGGAATCTAACCCATATAAATATATATATATATTGTATAAACAAGTAACAAAACACACATAAAAAAAAAAAAAAAAACTTAATAAGCCAGCGTTCTTGCTGGTCCTCAGCCTGGAATAATGGTGAAAGTTGTGTTATGAAGGAAACTATAGGAAACTATACGTGAAAACTGATTATCTCTTAAAAGGAGAATTGTATTGCATGCATATTAATCAGACACTAGCATGTGGTAAGCATGAACCTCTTCAGTAGTGTGTTTGAGTTTTTTACAGGGTGCTTGTGAATATTTGGGAAACATATTTCAAAATAAAAGCATGAGGATATGGACCGTCAACATACTGAACCACACACATTCTGAAAAAACAAGAAAATCAAATTCACATGTCAGTACAAAAACATGCAGCCACTGACCAAACACAGCGTCATCTCTCCCTCACTTATGCAAACACACACACACACACGCACACGCACACACACACACACACACACACAGGTCTCAGTGTTGGTTGTTGCCTGTGGGCCTGTGGTCTTTGAACTGCTTCTCAGACTCCAGTCTGTCCAAATTCAGCACGAGAGATCCAGCTCTCTGCCTGCCTAAACTACTCCAACTCAAGCGCATATAAAGAAAGAAGACTTGCATGCACATACACAAGCAAAAGACAGTTTGGCAAACACGTAGCTGTACGCCCACCCCCCACCCTCACCTCCACACACACACGCACACAAAGGGAAACATACTGTGGATCACAGCACCTCAGCTTTAGCCTGCAGAAGTTCTTGGGAAGTCTGTCTTGGTTTGTACCTGTACCAAGTACCATCTGACTTTCTCATTATAAACTTCAGATAGGAACTGGCAGATGCTTGTCTAGTCAAAGGGAATTTACATAAAAATGGAACATTTTTACCTGAGCAAATGTTTATAAGTTACATCCCCTGTACTAGTAATGTATCTTTCATTAGAATAGGTTTGGGAGCGTCAAAAGGTGCATGTGCACATCATTGATTAGGAGAAGGAGGTCGCAACCAGCACCCTGATAATAAAAAAAAAAAAAAACATGAAAAATGTGTTTTGATTGTGGGTCGGAGACTTTTTGAGCCTGGCTAATGTACACAAGAACAAGCACAAAGGTAGGAAGTAGAGGAAGGCTAATAACCTGTTTGTTCAACACAGTCACAACTGTCGCGAATGAGATGGGGCTAAATGCTGACGTTAGATAGGAAAGGCAGAAAAGGGTCAAGGAAACTTGAAGGAAGTACAGTTGTAGTGGGGGCTGTAGTTCCTGATTTCCTTATCTCACTTCACAGCTGTATTCAGGAACAGTCAGGAACGCAATGCTGCAAAGTAGCAAACTCCTCATCTCTTCATATCCGTCCTTCTATGAGCTGGAAATCATTCTCCATTGTTCAGGAATATTACATTTATTTAAATGCACCTCAAAGAGATGAGCAGTGGGACCTCTGGAGGAGCTGATATTGAGGCTGGCTGCTAAAGTCGTACCAGACACTGTAGTATTCAAATACTGTCCCACTAGCAGCAGCAAACCATTTTTTGCTTTAGACAGATGTAGAAGAAGGAAAGATTCTTATTTGGCAGTTTCGGATCTTCGTCTCTTATTCGGCTTCTTTCATCTCTCTTTTACATTCGCTCAGATACGACCTATGACAGGATGAAGCAGCACTTGTTGAAAAAGTTAGTTGGGAAGGACTGAGCAGAAAACAGAAGCACTACCATCAAAAAACAAAAGAAGTGAATCAAGCGCTTTCGATGCAATTCACATTTGCACAGCACCGACTCACAAGCAAAGTGATCTCAAGACGCTGGATTTGAATTGTTATTCCAGAATTACAATGTAAAGTTCTGAGCTGTGCCACACAAAAGGCGATAAAAAAGATCACATAGATGTTCTGGGTTGTCCTAAACAGTATTTCTGTGTTGCAGCCATGTCACAAAACACGAAAAGATTTCTGACAGTGTAGAAATGTATATACCTAAGGAAGTGGCTGGTGAGTGTATATGAGTGTGCAGTCTTGATGCATAAACATGACATTATACCCAATATCATTAAACGCATGTTGCACAAATCTATATGAGACTAAGATCTCATGTATCTGCAGCTCTGTTAAGACTACAAATTAACTACTACTCACTCATGCTGAGCTGGATGCACTGAACTGCATGTTTTTGCTCTTGAATTTTATTTTAGTCATCACATCACATTAAATATTTTGAAAACATTTTGCAGAAGACAACAAACTCCGCAGAAGTCATGAGGATAGCAGAGTTTGTTGCGAAATGTTTAACCTAATAAAGTGTTTACAAAGATGAAGAGATTCATAATTTCTCCAACTCAAACATATGAGATGAATATTTGATAATTATGGAGGGGTTATGTAAAATTGCAGCAGTTTTTTATTTATTCATGTAACTCCAATTAGAGTTGGAAAGTAAACAGTGAGGACAATATATGAGTGTGCATGGGACAGGGCAGTGGCATGTTGAGATTACACAAATCTGTCTGTAGTTTCTAGAAGCATAAAATAGCGTCATTTCACTCCGGAAACAGAAATAACAAATTTGCTAAACTATAAAAGACACATTACATCTTTACCAAGTATGTCAACAGGTATTTAATGTGATGAAAGCGGCAGCGGAACTAAAGCTAAAGTGAACATTATTTTTCATGATGGAAACAGACTTCATTGGTCAACATAACCAAAGGCTGTAATACTTTACTGTCTCTGTATAGTACGGCAGATGATTTCCCTTCTCTTGCATGAATATCTGACATCTTCTCACTTTGATCCAGCCTCCTTTGCTCCTTGTGAAATGAAAGGCGATGTGACTGCGCCACCATACACTGTATTGTAGTCTGTGTCTGAGCTTTAAAGAAGTCTCTCAGCACCAAGCAACCTGTCCTGTTCGCTTTCTCCTGAAAACTAATTTACTCAAGCTGCCTCTCATGCGAGTGGCATTCTTACACCACACCAAAGCAGCAGCTCCCTCCTACAGAGGCAGAGAGGCGTGCATATCATCAGTATTTGTGTATATTCATGTGTTTGTGTTTGAGAGAGGCAGCCGTGACGCGTGGGTGTTTGAAGAGTGAAAGGAAACATTCTCCTGCTCTCTCCTCCCATTAAACATATTTTTACATTTCATCGGCAATAAAAACAGCAAATCAATCTCATCCAGTGCTCTTCAGAGGGCTCTTTGAAGTCTTCTTGGTAAATGACCTCCCACTTTCCTCATCAACCGCAACCCCTCCACACCCTCTGAAAAAAAAAAAAAAAAAGTCTAGTGCAATATTTATCTCACTTCACAAAATTTTTAAGTTTTTCTCTTTTTTTTCTTTATTTTCTTTAAAGAAAATCCTTGAAATTTTCATCAAAAGCATTCTAATCAGGCACTCCTCAGGTCAGCTAATGAGTTGGCAGGAGTGGAGCCCTCGCCGGGCGGTTCTCTTCAAAGCCCCGGCTCATTAGCGTTAGCGGCTCTGATTATGATACATGCTCCCCTCACACGCCCGCACATCCATGTGCGTACAAACCGGCTCGCTCATGCGCGCCGTCTCTTTCTTTCTTTATTTTATTTATTTATTTATTTATGTATTATACAAATGCACGCATCCAGAGCCGTCATTAGCCCAGTCAAGGTCGGCGTTTGAAGCCAGAGACGGACAGCGACCTCCATCTTCCTCCGGCCGCCTTTCAAAATGTCTCCTGGCTACTTCAACGGCCTCAGAGTCCCGTCTCCTAAATGACACCCGAGGAAAATAGCACAGCAGAGGAAGAGGAGGAAAGGACACCGCCTTCTTTTCCCATCATCCTTTAAGCCGGGAGACACCGAGCACGTTCAGAAAGCTAAACGCGCCAGGTGAAGCTCCGACTCCCAACCTCAGCATTGTGCTGCAGGTTACAGGGAACACGGCAAACGGCGCCAGGTTTCACAGTTTATTTTAATGCTGGAAACTTGCAATGAAAACCAAACAGCACTGTGAAGACGGACCGAAGCGTCAAACCTGTCTTCGATCCGTTAAACGTGCATTAATACATAGACAGTCTCAGAATGAGGTGATGACCTTTGTCTAATTAAGTTTAAACCGGGCAAAATGATTAAATCACCTAAAGTTGAAGCCTGTCTTCCTCTCCACCAGTCCTCTCGTCATCTGTTCAATCCGTTCTTACTCTGGTCCTCTGTGTGTGACAGAGGCCCCAGGCTGACTAATGGCTGTGGGCGAGATGTCTGGGGAGTGGATCTATCCCTCTAATTCACTGGTGGTGGACACACTGGATTTAACCCAGACTGACTGTGGCTATGTGTAGAAAACTGTGTGTAAATGTGTCTCCGAGCTGCAGACGGAGGGGAGAACCAACTCCGCTGTGTGCACGCGTGCATGTGCGTGAACGCGCTCCCAGAGAAAGCCTGTTGAGAAGCCTCTCTCCAGTCTATCAGATTAGCTCCATTAGTGGATTAGCCGGATTAGTCGGATTAGCGGGTTAATTGCAGTCTGCTGGTGCGTCGGTGCACAGAGGCTAATGACAGCTAACGCCGGTTAATCGCACACACCGCCGCGTCAGCCAGCCACTGCCACGTCTGGCAACATGGCACACACATCAGGGAAGCCAGCGTGCACCGGCTTCCCATAAGGATTAGGAAACAAGTCAAGTTTGGACCACACATCTTCGACAGCTACTGTATGTAGTCTGTCTTTTTTTTTTTTTTTTTTTTCGCAAGGCTACCTATGTTTTAACAATCTTCTATTTAACCGTTTCTACAATTTACGATTGTGATATGGCTTGAAGGAAGTCAGACTGAGTGCAGAGAACGTTATATTCCATTTAGGCAAAACCGTTACAAGAGTGAGTCCAGGGACATGAGCGTTCATTATACAAACACATAGAGGAAACAAGCTTCTCCCTTTCCACGAAAGTCAACTGACTGGTCACGGAGGCTCTAAACAGTGACCTGCAAAGACAGTGCTATGTTTATTTATAAGTGCATTTCCATTATCCTTGAAGCTGTGCAAAGCAGAATCGCAAATAGAAAATGTGCCTTATGGAAACATGTCAGTTTGCAAAAACTCCCGTGTATATACTGCAAGAAAATCTTTGCACTTGCGTAATTTGTTGTTTTTTTTTTTTGTTTTTTATTTTTGGCGATTGGAAAAAAGGAATCATTTTTAAATCTGCACTGGAAACACATTTACATGGTCACATGACATACCAAATAGATTTTCTTTTGAATCCACTCCTCTGTGAAATCATAGTCCTGACTTGCCAGAAATCCCTCCGTGTTGCCTGCCTCCTGGAACTTGTCTTGTCTTTGCTTTGAGTGGCTGCAGAAGCAGAAATTAAAATGCCAAAATTAACTAGGTTTTCGACAGCCATTATTCTTTAAAGGGTTAATCATGTGAGAGGGAAATATATATATATATATATGCATTAATATACCGCGTGTGTTGTAAACATTCGCCACAGCGTGTCATCATCACAAAGGGGTAGACACGACTTCATTTGTTATGCTTTACTAGATGTCTGACTTCATTCCCTTGTAGATGACCCCCTGCATCTTGTTTACATTATTTTGCGAAATGAGTCCTCAGATAAATACCACCATGTGCATTCTTCAGCTGCAGTTGGCACAGCATAAGACTAAGATACATCTTTTGAGTAAATACAAAAGTACAAATCAGATATCTGTAACAGTGCAAATAAGGATTTTCTTTTTCTGTTCTGCCTTTTGTATTGAGCAGTAAAAAGTGGACGTAAATGCAAACAGATCTCCACGAACTTCTGATTAATTAACCTATATATGTTACAATGTGGCCTCTTAGGTCATCAATGTCTGAACTGTGGTCCAGCCCACATGAACCAACACCTGAGGCAGATGTGTAAACAAAACCAAAATCAACCCCAGTCACCGCGGCTGCAGGAATGAAAGCAAAAAAAGATGAATGGTTCAATCTGTGGTACGCGTTTGCCAGTAGGAAGTGATGTTGGGAGCTGAGTGAGTGTGCTGTTATTGATGCAGTAGCCAATGAGGTCTGACACATGGCTTCAGGACAGGAAACGCCAGGGGTTATGGGTAAAATGGGTGTTAGTGAGAGTGTGCAGGAAAACCAAAAGCACACACACACTGATGCACATCGCTTGCATGCTAAGAAATGAGAAGAAGCAGGAATGCAAGTGTGGACGCGCATTCACACACATACACGCTTTCCATATTTTCTGTGGGCACCTCGGCCTCATTAAGGGGAAGTGAAGGGCTCCCTGCTCATCTTTTAAAGATAAAACAAAGTGCTGTGATGTCATACCTCATCAGCCCTCGCCAAGGAGACGAGAAGCACTTTAGCAGAAAGAGCAGCGTATCTGATCGCCTGAACGCACAGACCTCCCTCTGACACGCTCTCTCACTTTCCTCCTCAGACAGACACACACACACACTCACAGTTGTGGTGGCAGTGGATGGTGGATGAGGGATGCATGTTGGTTTGGGGCTAAACATGATATCTCCGTTCCCCAGAGCCGGCCAATCAGAACAGGCTGCCAGGGAAAAACAGCAAAAGCACTCAAGACTGGTCAGAGGAAAAAACACACTCATAAACACACACACACACAAACATAGTCAATAAAAGGCCCAGAAACCTGCAAAATACACATGCAATGTACTCTTGCATGCATCAAAACTCCCTCCAAGCAACCGGCTGCTCAGACAAAGAAATGCTTGAACAGACACACATGAAGAGCAGGTTGAATGCAGTCAGTATCTCATCACACCGCTCCAACGGGGACTTTCATCAGTGGCCAGAATATCAGCGCCTGGAATAAAATGTAATAAATCTATAGCAGCTACAAGCAGCGCCAGTGAGTACAAAGCTGAAACATTGTCGTACATGTTCTTAGAGTTGCAGCAGCGTCTGCAAGGAGCAGTTCCTAAGGGTGGGAGCTCGGGGGTATGGAGCACAGGAAGTAAGCACCTGGGGGGGGCCGGCAGTTAGGGGAAGTGCCTAGAGGTCCAGGGCAAGACACGTTCACTGCTATCGGCTCTGTTTCGGGGGAAAAGCAATGCAAGCTAAGTGTTTCCAGGGGAAATGTTATGGCAGAAAAAGAAATGTTGTTAGGAGAGTGAAACCGTGTTGGTTTTTAATGAATCAGTGTAAGGATTTCATTATTTTTCACTAAACACCTCTCTCCCTCTTGATCTGAGTGGTGGAGAGCTTTTTTTAGACCTTATCGTCACCAGGTTAAATAAAATATGAGATAATACGTCTGGGTTTAAAAAACTGGCAGGTAGGTGATGCAAATGAGCGATTTTCACGTGAAATCTGCACTCATAGAAGCAGCTAAACAAAGTTGTTGTTTTTGTTTTTTTGGAGTGTTTTTTCAATTTAAACTCAATATACATACATATATATATATATATATATATATATATATATATATATATATATATATATATATATATATATATATATATATATATATATATATATATATACATATATAAAGAAACAAGATAAGAACAATAAAACAGTTCATGTATTAAAACTGAACTAAGACATACATACAGTTTTAAAAGCTTTAGACCAAAGTTTTTCGACTTTCCATGTTAATGCTTCGAAAATGTGTTTTTGATGCAAAAAAAATTGCAAGATAATTTTCATTCATTTTTTTTTAAATAATCTTAGTACAAATGATTCTCATGTTGGCAGTTTAAAGAGGTTTAGAAAAGTTTTTATGTGGCTTTTATGAAATTCCTGAATCCTGTCACATTCCTACAACCAAGTCGCTTTCAGAGGACTGTGATCAAGAACAATTTGAAATGGGAACGCCCGTGTTGTTCATAAGCAAGTATGTTCCTCGTAACAACCAAGACTGAAAACTAATGTTTTCAAAGATGCGTCACCAAAAGGCAGGACAGTGAAGGCACAGCTTCTGTCGTTCTCGTAGAAAGATTTGTTGCGGATGAAGTTTCATAGTTAATTAAACAAAGCGAGCAAAGGGAATTCTGTGTATGTTAAAAGGTAGCTGGCTGACGCAGTATATTCCTTTATATTAATCCGTTTGTAGAAAAGTCTTTTTTTAATATTTTTACTTTTTTTCTGATGGATATAATATCAATGAAGTGAAAACTGTAGTGAAAACAACATTTATGCACGAGAAACCTAAGTGGGATTTTAAAGAAATTAAAGGTCTATCTATTTTTTAAAAAAAAGGTAGATTTTCAACAATATTAAGAATGTATGGAAGTATGCAAACAGAGTTTAAATTTGAATGTTATGTTTAATGACAACAACAAAAAAAATCTGTTGCATCAATTCTACCAGCTCGTCAATAAAATTTTCCAAATGACTTCAAATTACAGAACATCTCGCTGGTATGGTGGCCGATGAAGGACAAGAGCCAACAGAAGGAAAGCAAGCTTTTCTTTTTTTTTAAATCATGTCTAAAGTTCATACACACGGGACGTAACAGTTGCCTTCACAATATATTGGAACTTTGTGCTTTTTTAAAAATTATTATTATTAATGAATTATCAGGTCTATAAAGGATCATTAAGAAAAGAAACATAAAAGAAAAGTCCAAACCTCCATCCTGATGATTTAAGATATATTAAGTGTCCTGAGGAACTAAAAGTTTAACATATAATGAAACGTTTAATCTGCAAATGTTCAGTGTGCAAAAATATGAAGCAAAGACAAACAGAATCTCACACGTCACTGTTTGTAAAAATTGTTAACTACGTTCTTAGGTTGACAGAATCTAGAGAATTTAAACATGTATTTGTCATGTCTCTGTTATGAAATGTTGTATTTTTAAACTTATAAAACTCTCTGCTATACGTTACTTCTGTATCATGTTTATTTAAAACCGTATTGACGCTTCGATGGTAAATTATGACCGTACAATTAAAGCAAGAAGAGTTAAGTCAAAACCGCTGCATTTTTCTGTTCCTATGTTCACCCTCTTACTGGCACGTAAAGCCAGAAACCTTCCCAAAACTGTGATGAAACAGCACCTTCCTCATACTCCAGAGACAAGACTAACGCGATGCCTGGTTGTGCAGCGAGAGGCCCAGAGCTGCAGTTTCATGTGCTTCTTTCTGAAAAAATCCTCAATTTGCAACTGCATCAGTTTGGGGAAGATGTTCATTTGTGAATCCATGAGCGGTATCAGAGTCAAATTATCAAGTCACAGCTCAGGCGTGGCTCTCTATCCGAGGATTACAGAGCAGAGAGTCCCAAACTCGAATGAGAACTCGACTCCACCGCTCTTTGATTTGCCTCTGGGTCTCACTTGGTTGTTGACCCTTTCATAGATCCTGACAGGCGCTTTCGCTCCCTTTCTATTACATCAGGTGAATGTGCGAGGACACCGACAAGCAAACAAATAAGTAAAAGGTTGAGAGTGTCGAAGGAGAAAGCGCTGGTTGGTTCTTCTGTCTCTGTTTCTCAACGGACGATCTTTCAGTGCGTATTACAGATAATTAGACCCAACATCAAAAATAAAATGAATAAAACAGCAGTGACCCAGGAGAGCGTAGGGGATGGGGTGAGGAATGGGAGAGGAGAGGGGCTGGGGTAGGGGTATTTGGTGGTGGCAGGGTCATTACAGGGTGTGGAGCAGTGTGGAAGAGGGGGCATCGGGACGGCAGGGGTGACAGTTGAGGGGATTTGCGTGGGGTGAAGGCTGGGTGTGATGGTGGAGGAAGAAGGAGGTTGAGGTGGGGGGGTTGCAGCTTGGAAGTTGGTGAGTGGTGGGGGTGAGGGGGAGATTGTAAAGGGGGTGGGTGGGGGGGCATCAGTGGGGAATGGTGTCAGCTGCAGAGGCAGCAGGGAAAGCCGACATCTTAATAAAACAGCCTCGGGCTAAATCCCATTAAAGGCCTCAGAGCCTGTTACCACTGCTGGCCAGGTATTGCACACACACGTAACACACACAACACACCCCACATAGACACCCGGTACACGTTTGGGCCGGAGCGTACACAGTCACACACACAGACACACACACACACACACACACACAGGAATATATTATATATGGATCCATGCGTCCGTCTCTCTGTCTGTTCCTGTCTGTCCATGTGTGCGAGTCTTTCTTTGTGCTCGCTTTTTGTGCACATATGTGCAGTTTCATCATATCATGCAATCGTACACTCTGAATTACACAACACTGTACGCGCAAACCGCTGAACGCACCTTCGGCGGCCTGTTGTCCTAAAAGCTACCGCCGCGGTGCAGTCCGTCATCAGCCCCAGCTGAACCACAGGCACCATCTGTACCTCCAAACACGTCCTCTGACCAGGAAGAACAAGGTGGAGCTGCACCTTGAGTTTTCCCTCTTGAAAGCTAAACTGCAACATATAACATGAGACGCTGACGATCAAGAAACACGTCACTTCACTGAAGGCGTTTATTTTGAGGGAAAACAGTTCAGTCAACTCACTGGCGGCTGGGAGTTGTTTGAAAAACATTTCCATCCCTAATGGAGCAGCATCGCAGCGGCTGAGAAGCCCACACAGACTTTCATTTAATACCAAGCACCTCACTCTTTTCAGAAATTATAATATCAAATGTATAAAGTTTTATTTTCTAAAATTACAACAAAATATTCTTTCAGCTAATGAAAAGTCAAGAGGTCATCTTTAAGGTCATTCTCTTTATGTCCTTCTTTCGGTTGTGACTAAGCAGAGGGCCGCTTACCAGGGAGGTGCCCCCCTTCTGCAGCCCACTCTACAGCGCCCCCTGGTGGCTGCAACCGGAGCCTGGTTCTTTTGGGGACATGATGGCAACTGTGGTCAGTTTCACAGGTCAAAGTTTGTATCCGGTCCTAAAACACAGGTCAGTCAGAATATTGGAAGGCTTTCAGGCTTTTTTAATTTCACATTCTTTTCCTGGTTAATCACCATTTGCCAAAGAAAAGTGAAGAAAAACTTTTTTAACCAAAAGCAAATGTGAAGAGATATAAAAAATAACTTCACTTCTTTACTACAAAGAGAAAAGTAATAAAATTATATGATCAAATTATTGTTGATTATTGTATTGCAATTTATTACAAGCAGCCAAGTTCTTGCATAAACTTTTTTTTTTTTTATTATTTTGGGGAAATATTTGGGGAATTTATTACAAAAGGGAAAAACAAACACATTTCTTCTCCAAATTACTTCTATTGTGTTGTCTTCTTTTCCTATAAATGCTGGATGATTTAGCAGCGATAAAATCATTGTCATATGCCGCATCTCTAAATAAGTGTCAATCACTTCTCTTCACGCACCTGCATGCAGAACAGCGTCAGCAGCAGGTCTGGGTATAATGCAGAAATGGAAAGTCTCATTTTATTTCTAAAAGTGGGAAAAGAGATGACGGAGAAATCTTCAGCAGCGCAGATGAGCTGTGGAGGAGATTTGTCAACTATGGCAATTCCTCCCTGGAGCACTACAGACGTTTGTATGATGAACAGTATCTAAACTGTCCTCTGAGTTTTTATCTGCACATACACATACTGTGATTTTGGGATGGGAAAAAAGTGTGCTGGCCCAAATGAAGCACAGGCTTACATACACACTCCCATGCACACACCCAAAGTAGAGGAAGGGTGGGGGGGTTATATGAAAGAGGAGTCTATACGTCCCAAAGTTGAAGTTCAGCCTCTGTCTGATAGAACACACAAGTTCCTGTTTTAGTAAACTATTGTTTTGACAGGATGTCACTTCAGTTCTGCCGAGTGTGTGTAAGAGCGCCGAGCACCGCGCCTCCTCTTTATCTCAGGCCTAAGGCTACTGTCACTGAGCCGGGGGGAGACTGGGAGACCAAGGCAGACAGATATAGGGAGAGAGAGAGAGAAGCAGCGAAACAGGGAGGAAAAATTCACTTGTCATCTGCCTGATGAAATGCCATTTTAACTGAAGCTGCTAATAGGAGCATTACGGGGGTTCAACAAGCCTGAGACAACTTGCTGATGGTGAGCTCAGTGTGTGTGTGTGTGTGTGTGTGTGTGTGTGTGTGTGTGTGTGTGTGTGTGTGTGTGTGTGTGTGTGTGTGTGTGTGTGTGTGTGTGTGTACTACTTATACCAGCATGCATTTTTTTCTTTCTTTTATGTAAAATCTCCTGCCAGCACAGGATCCATGACTCTACAATGAAAGGGCGAGTTAGATCTTTGTTTCCTCCTGCAGCCTTAAAAAAAAACAACTGCCCTATCAATTTTATTTATTAAAGATACCACAAGACTTTAACTTGTCAAAATGTACACATAAAAAAAAAACAGATTTGTAATATTCTTAAAGGTTGATGTGGAGTACCTTCAACCTCCTCGTCACTGCAGACAGAAGGAACCAGAAAAACAGAATAAAAACGGTAAAGTGTGTTTATTGTGTGAAACGAACAACATGGGATGTACAGTAACTATGACGCATACGTTACAAGGGAACAAATGCAGACATGTCACAATACCAACCGCTGAAGAAGAACATTAGATAATAGATATAGACAAAAATAAACTACACAGCAGAGAAGGTTATGTTGTAGCATGAGGCATAAAAGGCATAAAGGTACAGAAAGTGATTTATTTGGTGTAACATACCAATGTGACACATAAATATTTAGTTACAGTTCTCAGTTGTAATTGTGAGAGACTGACTTCATTTTTAAAGTAAAAAAAAAAAAAGAAAAAGACACAAACAGAGTTTTATACGTAAAATACATTTTAAAAATCCACAAATTAAGTTTTAGTTAAAGAAATGCTTCAGAATGAATTTAGTAACAGAATGAATTTCAGCCACCTGATGACCCTTCAAAAAGAAAAAACAACTACTTTATGGATTTATCATAATTAACACAAACTCTTTCTTGATATTTACAGTATGTTACAGTAATTTAGGTGTAAAAAAAGTTGCATAAACACAAAAGCACCGTGATGACACTTATTATACAGGAATAGCTTTTGTTTTCATTGAGAAAAAAAAGGTTTCAGCAATTTATCAATTTTTCCTTTTTTTACAACTTTTTTATTTTGTACTTTTATTAAGAAAAACATCTTGGAAAAAGTAATGTTGTGCTGTGGGTTAGTGTCAGAATCTGTACGCTGAGTTCCACTATTGTATTCTAGATCAAAACACATGTTAATTTGTTTTCCAAACTATATTCTCCAAAGTTTTACAGACTTCAGGGGGGGGGGGGTTATATTGATTCATATGTGTGTGTTATGACTTTTGAACATTTGACTAAACTGCTTAAATGGAGCGTGAGATTCAGAGAAGGCTTCCACACAGGGCCATCACAGAAACCAGATCTACTGTCCACCAACATTACTGTTTTCAAAGGGACATCTAAGATGCACACACACAAGTGCACAACTGCACACTCACTCTCACAGAGACGGGTTAAGAGAGCCCTGAGGCCAAGTGATTTACGCAAGAATGGGCTGAATAGTTTCTGTCTCTTTTCTGCATGAGTGTGTGCAAATGTGCATGTGTGTGCCTGCCAGTGTGTGAGGGGCTGAGTGTGTGTATTTAAATGCGATACTGCAGTACAAAAATGCAATATCCCTTCCTGGACATGGATTGATGTCTTCTTTTAACTCTGTTTTGATGTTTTAAATTTCCTCAATCCACAGCAACAATGCTGAAAGTTATTCTCTGTATCCTAAATCCTCATTACTCACTGTATATATATATATATATATATATATGAAATACTGTCATAAATGAACAAAGCACCCATCAGTTTTATATATATATATATATATATATATATATATATATATATATATATATATATATATATATATATATATATATATAGTATCTTCACATATTCAACAACACTTTATTTCCTTTTCTACTAAAGAACACCAAATTCATCACCCACAGTTAAAGACTAAGACCTGAGGGCAGAAGTATCTGAGGTAAGTGCAAACTGAGGCCACGGCTTCATCTGGTAAATTAAACACTATATCTGAATGAGGAAGACAAGCAGAGAAGCATCCGTCCAGTTTGCTTTGGCTACTAAGTGAAAAGAGCCCGAATGCCATCTAGCGGCTGCAGAGGAAGGCCACGCACAAAGTGCACACCCAGAGCAGAGGTCGCACATGGAGCAACTTCCACGTCAACAGCGCCCCCTGCAGGAAGCAGATAGGCCGGATTGCATCGGTTCAAGTTCACGTAAAGAGGTTTGAGGTGGTTCTAGCCTCAAACAAACTGACTAAGCCATGCACTGCTGTGGGAGGTACAGGCTTTGAGCTGCACTTTAGTCCGTGTTAGTTTATCCAAAAAAATCTTTTTTGAACGGTCTGCACACCGGAGGAAATGATGCACTAAAATATTTGGTTAAAGTTCTGGAAAATCCATCAGAACCAAAATGGGTTGAGTCATGTAGTGGAACCTGTGACTTTTTACTTCACATACACAGCAAGAACAAACAGGGTGTTTACCAAATGAACAAAAGCAAATGAGAATTCCTTACAGAATTCCTCACCTCGGCAGCACGGTGGCTTAGTGGTTAGCACTGTTGCCTCACAGCAAGAAGGTTCCCGGTTCAACTCCCGGCCCGGTGGGTCTTTCTGTGTGGAGTTTGCATGTTCTCCCTGTGCTTGCGTGGGTTTCCTCCGGGTACTCCGGCTTCCTCCCACAGTCCAAAAACATGCAGGGTAGGTTAATTGATCTTTCTAAATTCTCCCTAGGTGTGAGTGTGAATGGTTGTTTGTATGTGGCCCTGGATAGACTGGCGACCTGTCCAGGGTGTACCCCTGCCCGACTACATTTCTTAAAACTTGCAAAATCGCCTAAAATAGTCTTTTAATTTTCTTAAAGCGAGTGTTTTTCTTCTTCAGAAATGAATTTTTGCAGTGAAAAACAATCTTATTTCATTAATGCCATCCCCTTGACTTTCAAGTCAATACTTTCATTACACAATGTAGCAGCCTAATAAAAAAGGAATATTCTCCCAGTCTCCCATCTTTGCAGAGCCTCAGTGGGCATCAACATGCAGCTGCTCAACTGAAAGCAGGGACAGAGGAGAGGCCTTCAGTGTCTGTGTCGCAGCCAGGGACCATGGAGACTGACTGACATATCATGCACCCACACAGTCGCACAGCTGTGGGTCTGTGTGTCAGTGTGTGTGTGTGTGTGTGTGTGTGTGTGTGTGTGTGTGTGTGTGTGTGTGTGTGTGTGTGTGTGTGTGTGTGTGTGTGTGTGTGTGTGTATGCATGCACGCACTGTACTATGAGTTTGAGCAAAAATGCACTCACTCAAGGTGTCTGTCAGTGTGTGTGTGTGTGTGTGTGTATGTGTGTGTGTGTGTGTATGTGTGTGTGTGCATGTGCGTGCAGATTCATGGATCTCCTAATTTAGCCTCTAGAGAGCTGAAACGTCGGGGTGTCAATCTCACTGTGCTGCTTTTTTCCCCACTTAACTTTTTAACAGAGTTTCCTCCTCTTTACAATCCTCTGTATTTATAGCTGCCAAGCCTGGAGCTGCCACATATGTTGCTGTGTGTGTGTGTGTGTGTGGGTGTGGGTGTGTGTATGGGTGGGTGTGTGTGTGTGTGTGTGTGTGTGTGTGTGTGTGTGTGTGTGTGTGTGTGTGTGTGTGTGTGTGTGTGCGCGCAGTATTTACCAGCATTAAGCTCTTTGTGCTGTGTGTGTATAGATGCACAGCTGTTGATATTGTGGGGTTAGGGGTTTGGTATTTCAGTCAATTTCCACCGAGACGAAGATGAAGCGCAAAGCGAGAGAGACAGAGGAAGTGTGGAAATAGCTGGAGGAAAAAAGAAAGAGCAGAAGGAAGAAAGACAAGAAGGTGAAAGGGAAGAGGAGGTGGGGATGAAGGGGGTAGGGGGATGGAGGGATGAGGCAGACTTCTGGCCGGGCGAGCTGCTCTGAGACTAATTAAGGTGAGGGCAGTGGCAGAGACAAGGTAATGATGAAGAAAAGGATTTACTCCTTCCACCTCCTCGTCTAAGGCACACATCACCACCTCTCTACCCGTCACTCAGCCTCTCACCTCATCCTGTTTCCTGCATCTTCTTCACCTCCTTCATCCCCTTCCATCCCCTGGTCCTCACCCTTCCAGAAACAGGCTGAATGGGTGTCATCAAACATGTAGCAATGACATGGAAAAAAGGAAATGCTGTTAACTGGTTCGCCTCCAGTCGGCGTCACTGTACGGACCGGAAATCCTACCTCACATTTAACCTCAGGGGCAAAAACATTTGAGCACAAATAGCCTTGTTCCTTTTCTTTAATGATGTGAATGATTTTAGAAGGAAAAAAAAATCAATGTTTCCATTTCTCCGAGTATTTTAACGCCCCAAGAAAAGCGCGAGTGGGAGTCATAGACCGTTAATGTACACTTCACTCTGGTTCTGTCAAACCGGACATGGGGGAAAAAAAAAAAGTCCAAATGTTTGAAAAGCTGATGCTGCTGAATAAACTGAATTAATATTTATTCTGATATTGGCATACAAAGCATCAGATAACGTGACCTCAGTTGAGGCAGAAACAGCGCTGGCGTCCTCACTGGTTACCTGTGAATTGATTTGCAGATATTACTGCTTGTTTTTAAACTTTTGAAAGACTCCTGCTTATATGTGCGAGTCTTTGTGAGTCTGATTCCTACTTGAGATTCAATGAAAGTCCTCAAAGTAATAGTTTTAAACCCGAACAACACCAAGGTGACACAGACGGGTCGTCAGGAGACTTTGGCTGTGAATGCCTGACTCAGTTTCTCGTGAACATACACTTTGGATGCTTTCATATTACATTCTTACTCCTATGTTTTTATTTGACTGGACTTTGTGATGAGAAGTGCTGAATGTGTGCATAACCAAACGTGAATATTTTGTGTTAACACAAGCAGGGACGTCCCCCTGTAGCTTCAAGAAGCTCTTCAAGACACTTCTTTTTCCATCTTCATCTTAACTGTCTAACAGGACTAATACAATCTAACCTCATTCTCTTTTCTGCTTCTCTATTTAAGGAGATTCTCTAGCTGTACTTTTGATTGAACTTTCAGCTCACACGTTTTAATTGCCTTTTTCCTTTTAGAAATTGCACTTTGGGCGTCCTGCAAGTCTCCCTTTATTTTTTTGGCTTCATTGCGTTCATTTTTTTTGTCAGTAGCTTTGGATAAAGGCATTTGCTAAATACAATATAGTGTTATATAATGTCATTTAACGGGATGTTAAAACATCCAAATATCTTTAAGCGACAGATTTGTTTTAGTGGTTTAATTGTCGGTGTACCCTTTGACTAAACTAAACTAAACTATGATTGACATGATTTGTACATATTGCACATCATATTTTATTATATATATATATATATATATATATATATATATATATATATATATATATATATATATATATATATATATATCTATATATATATATATATATACATATATAATATCTATATATATATATATTAGTATATATCTATATATATATATATATATATATCTATATACTATCGTCTCTATCATCTATATATATCTATATCTCTATATATATAGCTATATCTATATACATTATATATATATATATATATATATATATACTTTATATGCTTTGATTTTTCACTCTCGTTCAGTGCACATTGGTTCACCTCACATGTTGTTTCTGACAGCTTTTTTCTAGCAACAATGTAAAAAAACTAAAATAAACACAATTTAATTTTGCATTTCAGAAAAGCAGCTGCTTTCAAATTGAAACATAACATCTAGAAATGCCAAAATTAAACAATACCATAAATTGATTATTTCAGTTTAATCCCATTTGCTGTTCTTTTTCCTAATAGTCATAAACATTGTAGTTTAAATCACACTGATGTCATTAAGGCATTTGAATGATTAGTTTATCACAAACTGTGTAAACATATTGTTTAATTAATATTTTCTATATATTTCCGAATATATTTATTTGAGAATTGACTTTTCTATTAAACCAAACAGCAGCTATTAAATATTATTAAGCATTGTAGTAATTATTAATCAATTAATTAAAAAGTAATGTTTACGTTATTATTATTAATTTAAAGTGATTTAGTATTATTTAGCATCATTGCATCATGGGGGCAACCATTTGGCTCCAACTCAACTTATGGTCTCGTTTTTCCTTTCTCTCTTTTCCTGATCCGTTCCTTATTGTTATTCCGCCTCTATCAGTCTCTTCTTCTCTCAGCAGAATTGTGTCTGCTCACATGCTGCAGCATCTACCTGCCTCTTCCTCCGTCTTCCTCTTCAGGCATAATTCGTGGGCAAACAGGAAGCTGTAGCAGCTTGACACAAGACCTTGTGTTCCCGCCTCGCTATCACTGTTGCTGTCTCCCGATGGCAGTACATCCCTGTTCCAAATGTTCACTTCCACCCACACATATCCAACGTCTGCTCCCTGCTGTGTCTTGTTCGAAATTTGTATACAGTTTGCAGTAACAGAGTCGTATCCTCTCCTGTCGTGCGTTCCTGTCACTCCCTGAACGGTAAGGTGAGATGTCTTCTTGGTTTTGTTCGAACAACCAGAGTATATTTTATCAGACGTGATGCGTACATCTTCAACTCATTTTTGCTGTCATGAGCTGTCTATGGCTAAAATTCAAGTCTCATTTACCTCCCTTCATCATGAAAGTTAAACACAATAAAAGGGGCATTCCAACAACTTTAAACTGTAAAGCTGCTTTACGTTACCTATTCTTTAACCGGTAAACATAATTTTCACATGTCTAAAATTGTAGAACCCTCATTAAGCTGTATGATAATACTGTTTTTCCGGGAAAAAGAGTGTTTGGGGAGCTTGAGCCACTTACCAGTAACAAGAAAAGGACTATTGTATTAATGAATGATGGAAAAAAGGTTGCTCCACAGTACAAAAAAAAAACAACCAACAACAGAATTACACTGTTCAGTTCTTGATTATGCCTAAAACCACTAAAACACTACTATTCGATTCAAAATTTAGTGAAAAAAAACTACAGTGATGAAAAAGGACCAACAAGACACGATAAGTTTAGACCATTTTCAAACAATCACTCCTGTTTTGTGTCATTTCCCATTCTTCCCATTTCCCATCGTTGTCAGATTGTGTAGAGTGCGATGCCTGTAGCTTTTCGGTCCCATGGTCTGAACACCACAATCACTTTTGAATGAACGGCGATGCACAGGTCATGTAGTCTCTTAGGCCGAACCTGTCACACTAGTTCCCAAAATAGAAGAGAGGCTTGTTGTGTCCCAAAACGCTGGAACACAATTAGAAAAAAACTTGCCTTCATGAGTGTGTTGTTAAGGTTGCAATTAAGAGCGGGACACAAGAACAGCTCTTATAAAGAAACAAAACTGCTAAGTAACAGTCAAACAAATGAGTATGGTTCTTCTTTTTGAAGCTCATTCAAAGGAAGTTGTTCAGTCTTTTTCCAAGGACTGGACAGTGCATCTGGACTTGTGCTGACATCAAGTGGCACCTGCTAAAGAAGTTTTAAATGTTAGAAGTCCTCATGACCTAATTAATATTTTCTGCTGGTCATTGCAGTTTGTCCTTTACGTGTTCGCTTCTCCTTTAATCTGTGTGCTATCAGGTACTGTGTTTTGATTCAGCCAAACTCCCATTAAAGTTACTCATTTTTATTGTTTCTGTTGTCAAATTACAGACTACTTGTGGCACTTTAATTAGTAAATTAAGTCTATGAGTGAACAAATTATTACTATGAAGCCATTTCCAAGCTTCTGCCCTGCTTTTCTGAGGTTGTAAGGTATAAACACCATTTTCATAGAATCCCCTTATTTTGAGACCAAATAGTTTTTAAACCAGATTACGTAGCTTGAAAGTGTCACGTGAGACTGATATTGTATGTTTACGTGACCACTCAGGCAGCATGTTCTCCCCAGCCTTAACAGAGTGCAGAGCTGTTGACTCTGCGCGAAAACATAGCAGAGGCTTGTCCGAAAGATTATAACAGTTGTCACTGGGTGCTCCTTTTTTATTTATTTATTTTTTTTTTTTTTTTTTTTTAAGAAATCACATAGATGTCTGAAAGGTAGCTAAATCTGGTAACAAAAAAAAAAAGAAAGTCTTTAAGTTAGCAGCAGTGCCAGGGGCATGGCTCAGGGCAATGTCTGTATAGTTATGACATCACAATCTCATAGAATAATGACTCGTTTAAAGGTTTCGTAGGTTATAATAGATGCTATGTGCATTTATAGGGGACTAGGTGTTATGATACTTTATCTTACTTAGATAACCTTTACACTTCTTTTTAAAAATAAAAAAAGAGATAAGAAATTAAAAAAAAAAAAAAAAAGGGAAGCAGGGGCTTAGGGTGAGTTTGACAAATATAAACAGTTTAGTATGATTCTCTGTTTGCCTCTGACCAAACTTAAAGTGTTAAAGTCACAGAGCTGAAATTAAGGAGAATAACCTCATCTCCTAACAAATCCTATGTCAGAGAAAACATACGTATTGATTAGTGTTGATCTACAGCACAGAGGAGCAGAACATACAAAACAAACAGACAAATAGATTAGGATTCCAAAACATTCAGCCCAGGCTGTGGCCAACCTTGGAAATGTGACTGAGAACGAAAAACGTGATGCCATGGTGTCATAGCTTGGAATAATAATCCATGTGATTATGCTGAGGACCACAAATTGCTTCTTGGATGATTAATTTTGTAATCAAGCACCTAGACATGCAGACTGTTTTTACAACTATTTGTGAAAGAATGAGTCGCTCTCAGGAGCTCAGTGAATTCCAGCGTGGAACTGTGATAGGATACCACCTGTGCAACAAATCCAGGCGTGAAATTTCCTTGCCCCTTAAATTTTCCACAGTCAACTGTCAGCTGTATTATAAGAACATGGAAGTGTTTGGGAACGACAGCAACTCAGGCACGAAGTGGTAGACCACGTAAACTGAGCAGTTTATGAGGTCAATCAGTTGTAAATGGTGTTATAAATTCTTCTGTGATGTTTTGCATATGTGTATAGACATTGGATAATTGTGTCTATCCCCTTTTTGACACAGACTCCCTGAAGTAAAGACATCTTTATTATGACTGAAAAGTCTTTTTCGTAGCACTTTTCTTCCACTTTGCTGGAAAATACCATGATGTCAAGAAAAACAAAAATACAAAAAAAAATTATATATATATATATATATATATATATATATATATATATATATATATATATATATATATATATATATATATATATAAGCTATTTTTTATCTACCTTTTTAAACAATGTTAAAGATATGTATAAAGAATATTCATTATGTAAAGAAATAACATAAAGTCAGAAATATATGCATAATAAGGGGTATGTTTTTTATAACGACAGTTACATTACAATCTATGTTGTAATGACAAGCAGTTATCACTTCAGCTACTTAACACGTCGCCGTTTTGGTACCTATCAGAGCATGACCACAGATAATACAGCTTGCTGTGCTGCTACTGGTACAGACAGCTCATTAGCTCTGGGTTATCCGAGAAGATTCCAAGGATAAAGTGTGGCTAAACAGCAGACCTTTGACCTTTGACAGCTACCTTTGTCGATAGTCAAAGCCTGCTACCTGAGCTGTCCTCGGGATGGCTGCAAGCGTGTTCCCCGGCAGTAGCTGGAACAGCCAGTTCCTCCTGTTGAGAAACCTCCAGGTTGGCCTGGACTGTTTCAGACTGAGTAACTTCTCCAGTTTGGTCTTGCATATTTAAAGGGCATCAGTTCAGATCTCCTGTGATTTGTTTAGAAACAACTTTAAACACCTAAGTAATGGTGTCATGCTTTTTAGAGAAAAAAGGAGATTTCTCCTGGCAACATTTCCAAACAGACCATATGTTTTTCTGATAAGCTGCACCACAGAAACCTTTTCATAGATCTTATAACTATTAGATGAGGTTTCCCAAATTTTTTAAATCTAAACTACAGAACAGAACGGCAACAAATGCAATTTGTAGGACTGATTTAAAAACATAAATGTTTATTTGAGAGTCTTTCCTTTTCTTACATAAACTATCTGTGATGTACTGCAACTGATGTTTGACTTGGCTGTGACTTCAAACACCCAAATATATGCTCTGAAGCCCATAATCTTTTCTTCTTTTTTTCAATACTTACACTTATAAACATTAAAAGAAGACAGTCATGGTTATAATGATGAATTAACTTTTTATGCACAAATACTCTCAACTGTAGTTTGACTTCTAACATTAATACCATAGCCCACACTGAAAATCATGTCATGGCTAAAATAGGCGCAAATAGCAAACCAAACATCTCAGCAAATAGCCAAAAAATAATAGAACTAACATATATTAATAGATAATTGACAGATATGACAATAGATAGTTGTAATAGATAATAACAGATATAAGATATCCAATTATCTAAGAGTCAGGTCTGTGTTCCTGTTTGATGTGATTAGATTATATTTGCACATTGAAGCTCAGGCAAGGCTACGTTTTTTTGCAGTTCCTCGACTGGCCGCTGGAGGCTGGCTCCAAAAGGGAGTCAATCTCCAGTGACTCCCATGTGAAAATGTCCAACTGTAAAGTCGAAATCAACATATTTACATCCTGGTGCAAAAAAACCGTTTTGGTCTCAATCGTTTTATTTTACACCCATGACAACTCTGGGGGGGATGGATTTTTTTGCGATATGCCAGGTGAATTAATATAAAGCAATACATTTGTACATCAAATTTTAAAGTGAAGTTATGTCATGATTCATTTATAAATAATGATTGTGAATATCTCATCATAATTCTATATCTGAAAGGCAGTTAACTGTGAGAAGTACTTTTGTGAGCTGTTAGAAAGACTAAAACCAGAGGGCTAATTCGTAAAGAGAATGAATCGTGACTCAGCTCTCGTTAGCAGCGTGTGGTTGGAAATGCTGAACATTTTATCTGTGGTTGCAGGTTTTATGGTTGCAAGTTTATGTGAACAGGGTGTGCAGTTTTAAAGACACTTATCATGTACAGTTATAATTAACTTGAGTATGCGAAATCATTATAGTTCAAAGTAAGCATTTACTGATTAAGGAGCTGGTGTGTGTAAATATATATAATGTATATGTCTGTGGGTTTCTGTGGTAATCTAAGTCACATTTAACCGGAGACACCGGACGGACACTACACGCACCCGGACTGTGTGTGTTATGTAGCAGACAATGACGGAGAAGTTATGATGGTTGACTAGAAGAACTCAGTCTGCATGTCTGTTTTGTCACATTCAGACAATAGTGTTGTTTAAAATGATAGTGAATAGGGCATAAAAAAATAAAGGAATAATAGAAATAACTCAAATAACTCATCCAATAAATATTAAAATGAGAAAGAAATACATAAAGTAACACACTCAGTATTCTTTTATTATATTGACATCAAATTGTTTCATGTCGTTTCCCATGATTAGTCATTAACGTAGAAAGGCTATATTGCAATAACTAGCCATCCATTATCTATACCCGCTTACTCCTTCTCAGGATCTGTCAACACATAGCAGGCGAAAGGCGGGGGTTCACCCTGGACAGGTAGCCAGTCCATCGCAGGGCCACATACAAGACAGACACACAAGCACACTCTCATTCACATAACCTACATGCATGTTTTTGGACCGTGGGAGGAAGCCGGAGTACCCGGAGGGAAACCATGCATGCACGGGGGAGAACATGACCATGAAATTGTTTTGTAACTGATACACTCTACTTTTTACTTTCTTTTATGTTTGTCTCGTTATGTTCCCACTCCTGGCCTGCACCTTGTTGTGGTGGCTTTCAACCAAGTCAGGTCATAAAGAATGTTTAAAACCAGTGTTTTAACCTTTGATCTTTTCATGCAGGATGCTGGAGGACGTTCACGCCACGGTGACACGGTTATAAGAATCCACTATTTTCACATCATGATTAAAACACCAAGAATTAAAACCAATGCTAATCCAAACTTGTGTCTTTTCAATCAATAGTCAGATTTGCAAGGGAATGAAATGTGATTAGGTTATAAAAGACACATTTGGATATAATTTGGAACCAGGCCCATATCATTTCCGCCACAGTGGATTACGAGAAGGTCCGGAGCTGTTTGTCCTCAGAGGGAGTGATGGAAGAAAGGGAGAAGTCCTGCTCATCGGAGTCCACCCCAACCAAACCAGCCGACACAGGTGTTGGGTAGGCCAAGGTGATTTCCCATGGTCTCTGCTGCTCTCTGGCACCCACGCCAGACATGGCTGTCGCCAATCACCCACATAGTCACTGAGAGGAAAACTAGTGTTAATATACATTGACATGTACTTTGGATAATTATATATATAGTATTCTTTACAAGCTGTCAAAGTGTCCTTTCTGGACATAAGTGTTTTACCTGAAAGAATCCAGCAACAGCTGAACCAATTCCTGTGTTAAGTTTACACACTGTTTTAGAGCTGCTACTCACAGTTTTTGTTCTGTGTGATCGTTTTTGGCTGGCATGAAGGCACTAAGTACTCTTGGTGAGTGGGGGCGGGGTTCTGAGGGTCCTTGTGGACTTTGGGGGGTTTGCGTGGGGTGCCGCGCAGACAGGGGTGTCCGGGCCCTTGGTAGCGATGCACAAGGTTGGGCTCGTGTGCCTCCCGTTGCTCTTTGTCGCTGCTGGGATGTGTCCACTGCCTCGCAGGGGTCCGCCTATGCTGAGGTGGTTTGGCTGGCTGTATATTTATTTATTATAGGTTAATACTAGTGTTAACGTTGTTATGTATTATACAATGGTTTTGACATGTCAATAAAACGAAATGAAAATTAATAATAAAATAAAATAATCATATGTTATACATCGTTTGAATGTTTTACATGTCTTGCAGTATTTCTTTTTGGTGTAGATAACATGCCACTTGATTTGTTGGGTTATGTCCAGCTAGTCACAAAAAATGTATTGGTAAAATTGAAAAGAACTTTTATTCTTTATAACATAATGCCAGAAACATTGTTTTAGACATTTGGGTGTCCATTAATGATACACAAGTGCTTATGAATGCACTTCAGCCTGCTTGGTGTCAGTTGTATTTATCTACCTCAGAAAATACTTTCAATTGCAATGAATAATTTTCGTATGTGTGTTTTTAAGCATTTAAATATCCCCTTTTTTGGGCCGTGTCATTACATTATGTAAAATGTTAAATTTTTATTTAACGTCTAATCAATTTAAAAAAAAATAAATTTAATCAAAAAAGCTGAGGAAAAGAAAAAACTTTTACGATGAAATCATTCCCTCCAAATATGTGTGTTGGGCGGGGTCTGCCTTTGCAAGACCCCGGAACAGAGAATTTCTGGCTTCAAAACCGGTCTTCAGAAATCCGTGGGTCATATGACCGGATGCTCCGTCCATCGTTATATAGAGTCTGTGCATGCGTCAAGAGTAAGTCATAGGCAGATGTAATGGTGAAAATCTGGTCAATTTTCAAAATAAATCATCATTTAGACCCCTTTAGACTAAATCTAAAAGTCATAATGGAAGTTATTCATTCTTTCTGTGCGGCCGGCACCAAATGACCCACAGACCAGTACCAGTCCGGGGCCCAGGGGTTGGGAACCACTGGTCTAAATGGCACAAATGTTGGGTGTAAACATAAACAAACAGTGAGTAAAACTGAAACTAAATAAATTAATTCACCACCTTTTCTACCTCTTTATTCATGCTTTTCCATTTACTTAAAATTAATAAATTTTTTCCAGCATCAAATATTGCTGCCAATCACCTGCATGTCTGTGAGATGCTGCCAGTTTTGACTAAATGACTATATCTGACACACTTGAGAGGAGATTGTTATTAACTAGGGTGCTGTAGTTTCCAAATACTTACTTTTAGTCCCCTTCGCATAGATATAAAGATTAACTCTTAACTCTATTATCACACTAAGTTTAATATCTTAAAGGCACTGCTATGACCTGTGATTAGTCTTTCAATAATACAAATTAAATCATAAGGACATCCTGATTCCATTGAAAGATTGCACAGGCACAATAGGTGTGTTATTTTGTCTTTAGCTTTTATATTTAAAAAAGAAAAGAAAAAAAGGGCAACAATCTTTGCCCCCTTTAGATGTCAGAACCTAAGTAGCCGGGCCTAAAGCTGATTAGTTTTTTTTGTTTTTTTTATTGGACAAGGTCATGAGACACTTGAGTCCATTTGGTGGGACGTGAAGTTCGTGCAGAGCGGAGCACAGGATGCAAACGGGCAAGAGACAGGAGCATGACAGCATGAGACGGATACAGCTGCAGAGGAGAGAGGAAGGAAAGAAGGAAGGAAGGATGGAAGGAGAAAAGGAGGGAAAGACAGAGAGGAAGGTGTGTGTGTAACAGAAAATCCCAGATAGGAGTGCGTCAGAGTGCTGTCAGTCACTCATCCATCCAGCTGGCTAATTGGCTTCTTACCTTCTCCCTCTCCTCTCTCTCTCTCTCCCTCTCGCTTCCCATTTTGCTCTCTCTCTCTCTCTCTCTCTCTCGCTCTCTCTACCTCCCTCCATCCCTCCCTCTCTTGGCCTCTCTCTCTCCCTCCATCAGGCGTTGCTCCTAACTGCGCGCCGGAGGCCAAAATGCAGATGAGCTCTGTCTCGCGTCAGGGGAAGCTTCTGCTCTGCTTAATTATCAGTGTGTGTGTGTGTGTGTGTGAGAGAGTGTGTGTGTGTAGCGGAGAGAGAGAGAGAGAGAGAGGGAGAGGAAGAGTTATCCTATCAGCTTACCGGCCCACACACACAATGTTCATGCCGCTGCTATGCTAAACAGCAAGGCATCCTGGGAATTGCAGTGACAGCTCATTTTGGTTTTTTAACAGTTTCTGTATGAAAGCTGCTGAGAGACAACCCCTCCCTCCCCCCTCCCAACTTTCCCACTCCCCTTACAACACGCAGTCACTCACACACACATACACGCCATACGCACGCTGACACGTGTACACAGTTGCAGCACACACCTCTCTCTCTTTCTCTGGTGCTCATGGGAACGGGTCCAGGGCCTGTCACTAACCCTCCCCTCATCGCTGCGGTGACAGGGCTTGTTGACAAACGCCAGCAGTCATCAGGGCACCATGGGAAATCTTCTGCCACCATTTTGTCAGCAGAATGACAGAAGTCGTTAATGTCTTGCCTCTTGCCCTGACACGAGACGCTGGGGCTGACAGACTCTGGCATGCACACGTACACACACACGCACACACGTGCGCTCACACGCAAACACACCCATGAATGTGGCCACAAACTAACACAAATGTCAGGTTCACTGTATAGGCATAAACACACAAACACACACACACACACACACACACACACACACACACACACACACACACACACACACCATTCATGTCCACATTTGTGCCCCCATCTTTAACTCTACCCCCAACTCACTCAACTAAATCAGTGTGTGAGTGTGTGTGTGTGTGTGACTAGAGAGTGTTAATGAGGGTATGTCTATGAGTGTGTATGGCTTCTAATGAGTTGTTCTCAAGTGAGTGTGTGTGTGTGAGTGTGTGTGTGTGTCCAAGAAGTGTCTCAGCTCTCGTTATGGATGCGGTGTATGCGTCTGATCAATAACATTTACAATCCCGACAGGAGATTGAGCCTGGCGGACAACCCTAACTGACCGTTATGAGAACATGATGAACTCCGAGCAGAGCACACACTGACACACAAACACACACGGTTACATGGGTAGCTTCTCTGGACAGCCAATTACCGTTGCTCATAATCCACTCGCTCCACAGAGTACCCCTACCATCCACCTGCGTACAGTCGGTGCTCAACCGGCGGGTGCCAAGTTGTATTTGTGAGTGTGTGTTCGCTGAAAATGTCAAAGTTCCCTCTAGAATCCTTGAAGATACAACCATCTTAAGCAGAGAAGCCCACAGTTGTTGGTTTACCACAGTTCAGAGCACCGGCTCCACCTGTTACAATCTGCTTTATGTGTTATTAAGTCGTAACAGCAGGGATAAACGCACACAGGCTGTGGTGGACAAGTGTGTGTTTATGTTAGCCATCAAAATGTAAATTACGCTCAGATGTTTCCAGACTTTCGTGAATCATGTGGCCAGATTGATTATACAGAGACAACAAAATGTGGCCTTGCAGCATGGCAATACGTAGTTTACATTGCATTACAGTGCATTTTCTTCTATATAAATTGTTAGAAATCCTCTTTTTGAAAAAAAAATTGATTAACTAGAACTGTTAGTATATTATTGGATTATTTAAAAAAAATCATATCAGTACAGGTTCACATGAATGGAAAGTTGTCTTGTTGGGGGAATAAAATCCGGGAAATATTGCAAATTTTTAATTCTGTGTTCTGTGTTATTTTAAGAATCAGTCCACGGACCAAATGTCTACAATTAGGTGACTTATTTTCAGCATTTAACAGCCATTTTTCGAGGAGCCTGGAAGTATCCAATTAACATCTATCTCGCTGCTCTGAACTCTGAATGTGAATGAATGAATTTAGACAACAAAGAAGCTTAACTAGTAAGATGAAAGCCAGTGGTTTCAAAAGTCTATGCTGGCCCTTTCATATGATCCTTTTAGTTATCCGTGTGAATTCTTTACCGCCATGAGACCAAAGCACGCTCAAAATGATTGGTGGATACTACTCCAACTACAAATGGAAACCAGGAGGTTTCTTATGCTTCTCTGCTCTTCACACATCCTACGTGTTCATATCCAGATGTACGTTTAAAAGGATTATCTGTAACAGGCTGCACTTCACCTGCAAATACCTCGGGCGCCAGATTTTACAGGCTGATTTTAAAGCAAGTGTTTTTATTCTTGACTCTTGAGCTCTTGAGTATTCGTGTTACATGTTTTCCCTTCCTTCACATTGGTGTCTTTCAATTCACGCAACTCAAACATTCCAAACTGTGATTTAAAGGGCAAAAAGCACACCTTAATACTGCAAATGGTGTTCTTTAGTGTGGAAATACAGCACGTCCTCAGCGAGTCTACCTGCCTTCACATGTTTGGTGTAAAGTACCACGTCTTTTTGTTTGTCAGTTTTTTTTTTCTTATATCAGCTGTAAATCTTCTTTACAGGCTGGAGTTCTAACTTGTTTGCAATTCAGTTTGCGTGACGTAATCTTCATCACATCGTAGGCCCCATCATTGATTTACATTCATTTCTTGTGCATTTCTTAACATGTTATGATTTACACTACATTATTGATAAGGATGATGCTCTACCAAATTATCCTCTTATGCACAACATGAACTTCACGCACACAAACCAAAGACAGGTTTATAAAACTCAACACTACAAGTGAAACATAATGTATCCGTCCACTGGTATGAATATATGCATCTATGTCATTGTAAAAAAGACATCATTTATTTTTGACAACTTCATGGTGCAGGAGTCAAGTAGGATTGTGGTCAAACAAGCACTTGATTTCAGCTACATTAAGGACGAAAAATGTGCGGTGTGACAACCGTTGTTAGGAAGCAGGAGGATTTATCATCTCTTCTTGGTTGTTAGGATTATTATTAAATTCAAACTTACATTACATTGATGGCAGTCTATTCTCCTGATGCACCTCAGCTGGCGTGAACACACGAGGGCCTGGAGAAGAGCCAAACCAGCAATGATAAAATGTGGAACCCGGTAACCTTTCGTGTCTTTGAAAGTTTGTTAAACTCCCATGTGAAAATTGAGACGAATGATAGCAGTTATCCTCGACTCTCTGTCATATTGGCTCTGAACAAAATCAGCATTCACTGACCACAACAACTCCTCTAACAGTGGTTCTCTAATTAGGTGCACAGTCCTCAGATCTTCACGGTGTAGTGTTGGCTCTTTATGAAATTAATCTACACTGTTACAATGAGTCTCACGCTAAAATCGCTGTGAATCCGTATGTAGATTTGAACATAGTTGTCCTTGTAAGAACAAGGTGCATCCTCGGTCTCCACCTCTACCTGTGGACATACAGTATATTTTAACTGGAGTGGAGCGCAGCAATTATTTTATTTTGTGGGTAAGTGGGTTGACAGGAACAGTTAGTACAGTTAGTGCAGACTCATATTTAGTCTTTGGGAGTTTTGGCTCTGATGTCACACACAGCTGCAATGACCATTTAGTATTTAGTCTTAATCATTCGTTCAAATTACTATGCATTCAATTTTTCTGTGTCACTTCTGCATCGAGGCTCCTGATGTACGTTTTGACCCACTTGCATGCAAATGATGTATTAAATTTACTAAGCAGTAACTTAAGACATGAAGAAAAAATGGTTTTGTATACAGTTGAATGCAAAAAATACATCTCTCTACATCAACAAAACGTTCTGCTGCAGTCAACTGAATTTTTTCCATTAGTGGAGAGACCTCTTTATGGCAGCCAGGGGATGTATTGCTTCTACATGTTAACCCTTCATTTCTATTAATTGTAGGTTTTGTAACGTTGTTGGCCTACAATTTTTTATTAGATCTGTAGCTCCTAATCCATTTACAGACTTTCTTTTTTTTTCAGCGGGGGGGGGGTCAAAGCTATTCCTGTTTCAGCTGGCGTGGGTTCATTCGTTCATTCAACTGCTCCTGAACCCAGACAGCTGATTCAATCAGTGACAGTTTAAGAAACATAATCTGAAGCGTAAATATCCGAAATTCAGATCAATTCAAATAAAATAATTTAAAATCAGTTTTTCAGAGTATTTATTCTAATGCTTGATGTGATCTAAAGGAATCTGCATTGTGTAAACAGAACAGACCATATAAAAGCATTGACTTGGTAAAGGTTGATGATGACAGGTTTACTCCTTATTTAGACACTCAAATGAATGACGTTAAAATGAAAAGTGTGTTGAATACTAATATTTTCATCAATCCTGAAACAAAAGTAAATTTTGCTCTACTAACACTTTACCCACAAATTCGATCCGCTCACAGTTCATGAATGAGCCTGGGTGTTACTTAAGTACACACTGTAAGTAAGTAACCCTTTTTTGTGCTGTGCCTTTTTCATTAATTAAAAATATTAAATCAAATACCTTTATTGTCACACATCCATATGCACAATCGTGGCTGTAGTGTTGATGCCATAGCAGTCAGGTATGAATATTGTGCAGTTAAAACATGTAAAACCAAGTTCATCAAAAATTGTACTGTACCTATAGGTAATTTCATTTATTTTTATTGTATAAAATGTATTATCGGGGTGGTACAGTGGTCTCAGGAATTGTTGAAATGTTGGTCTTTTTTGCAACCTGATGAAAAATCATCATTATAAATGCAAAATAAAATTAAGTGTCTCATCAGCAGAGCACATATATATATATATATATATATATATATATATATATATATATATATATATATATATATTTCAAGTAAATCTATTTTTTTATGTAAAAGTTACAGAATTATAACGCTTTCCTTGGCAGGTGATAAACAGTGTTCTGAAAATGTTTTGGCAAAAAAGTTCTCATCTTGTTTGTTCAGTCGGCGTCTTCCTGACTGTAGTAACTTGTTTTGAAAGTAAACGGAGAGGAGATCGCGGGCCGCGGTGGCGGCAGGCTGCGCAGCTCCCCGTGGGCATCTCTCCGTGCAGAAGTACAGTCACGGTTACAGGTACAGTGCGCCGCTTAACTAGAGGCGCGCGCGGCGCGCAGGTAGCAGGTGGAGGAGGCGCGAGTCAAGCGCAGCTTTCAGCAGGTGCCGCCCCGCCTGAACCCCCGCGTGAGCCGGCTGAGAGGAGATGAAAGGCGCCGACGCTGCACGCGACTCTTCCCGAATCCCACCGCACTCCTCCCCGCTTCGCCTCCTTCACCCCGCGAACACGCGGATCCCCCCTCCACGCGCGCGCACACACACACACACACACACACACACACACACACACACACACACACACACGGCTCCCGTCCTACCTCCGCCCCATCCCTGCTTCCCCGCGCTCGGTGAGGTAGATTTGTAGTGACAGCAGCGGGTGCATTCGCGAGTCATTCCCCATAAAAGGTTCCGTCTGATCAAAGCCCCGCCGAGGCGGCTCGCTCCGTGGCTGTGTCTGCGTGTCTCCGGTGTCTCGCAGGGCTGGGTTGGTTTTGAAGCTTTATAAACACAAAAACCCTCCCTGTCTATCTCCCTGCTATTTACATTTGAGCTCCGTTTTGCCTTGGCAGTAAAACATTGGTTTTTATTCCCTCTGCCTGTAGCCCGTGTGACAGCTTTGGCTGCATTAATCAGCTCCTCCCGCTCGGAGTCAAGGATTTCTTTAACTGGGAGAATTAAATCTTTAAATATATTTTAAACGGAAGAGTCTGACTGAAGTTGTGTTAACAAGCCCCTCAACCTGAGAGGTGTGTGTGCTGAGCAGAGATTCCCTGGAGAGCGCTGAAGGGATTGCATACACCAAAGGAGAAAAGAGGCAATGTGTTGATATAAATTTACCCATCTGCTGTCAATTAGACAAACCTTTTAGAGAGAGTAAAAGTTAGGCTTTTCCACAGTACGAACTCTCAAATATCAAGACGACACCAGTGCAGCTTGAACTTTTAAGTCATCTGCCAGTCATACACCTAATTTTCCATACTCAGGTTATTTTAAATCACCAGGAAGCCCGAGCATCCCTCTTTACCTCCTCATTAACATCACTTGTCTTGTCAGAGGCAGACAGTGTTATTCACCCTCAATTAAGTGAGCAGGTATCCAAAGCCGGTCTACTGCTGACATATCTTGGTAAGGGACTGGATGCAAATGAAAAAAACATTTGGCAATGCAAATTTTTATACTTCTAACTACACTCCACACACTCTATCCCCAAATTCTTCTCTTCTTTTTAATCTTCAGCACAAAGTATCTACACATTGATCTTTTCCTCACAATAGTTTACATCCCTGTTGAATAAAACATGGACCATCAACACTGCTTGAAGTTACTGTCCATGCATGAAATCACAGACAGACATTAATGACACCTTATTAGTAGAAGCAAATTCTTAAAATTTGTATCTGTGAATCTGGGACATATAAAATCTTTTTTTTTTTTTTTTTAGAAAAATAAGGAACTTTTGAATATCTATTTACAAAAACAGATTAATTGGAGTGAAACAGACGGCATGATTTGTGTTATTTACACAAATTTATTTCCTAACGTGCCTGTGGAGTTGTCACATCATTTAATTCCAACGGTTTGTATGAAAAAAAAAAAATATTACAGCATGTATAAACATTAGGATTGTATCAGCTCCCGTGAGTGCTTAAACTTTGCTATGTTACATTAGACTCAGAGACAAGCTGACAAAAGTCCCTAAAACAAAAAAGGCAAACATTCTTTGACAACATTCTGCTATAATTTAACAGCCTCAAAGCAATGCTGAATTTACAAAAAACCTTCCAAACACATCCGCGCACTGTTTCCACCCTCTTTTTGATCAAGGCAAAGTGGTGCTAGTATGTACACTTCATCGTCGATATGTTATTAAGTGCGTTGGCAGCCGTCACGGTGAGGATGACGGTCTAATTAAAGAGCGCGTTACTGAGGGTAAGCCTCCACCAGCATGGCATGACCCTGGAAAACACAAGAAAGGAAAGGAAAATGTATCGCAGCTGATTTTCATTTTCACACAATGCTTTTATAATAAGATTTAAGATCTGATCCAGTTGTGACAAACCACTTCTCACTGTGAAACTAAAAAAATAACCAAAAGAGAAAATCTGTTACCTGTCCTCCAGCAGCGCAGGCGGCCACCAGTCCGTACTGTCCTCCTTCCTTCTTCAGCCGATGCGCCACTGTGGTTACCAACCTGCAGCCGGTGGCACCGAACGGGTGGCCCAAAGACAGAGAACCCCCCCACAGGTTGAACTTCTCCATGGGAGGAGTCCCCACCTGCACACAAAAAGCATGAGATCAGAGCTGTCATTTACGGGTGAAATCTTAATCCAGACACAACGGAGGCTGAAAGATAAAAGCATGCACATGGATCCAAAGTGAATACACTTTATCTCAAAAGTGGAAATCTACACACCTCCATGTGACTGGACTAAAACTGTATCTGAGTCCCTATACTGCAACAACTCAGGTGTGCTGCAGAAATCTACTCTGCCCACCTGACTAAGAGCCATTACCTTTGATTTCCTGCCCATGTACGACTGAGCAAACCAGTCAGAGTCCATAGCCTTCAGATTCGCCATTATCTGACCCTGGAAAACACACAAATACATACGTACATGACTATCACAGAAACCGTGCAGAAAATATTGATATTTCTCGAGTCAGTTGTAAAGAATGCACAGTAAATCTATCAAGGTTTACATGAGAGCAAGATCTATAAATTATAACACATTGCAACTGCATTACAGCAGGTTAACCCGAGAAACTAATATTGGAAATGAAAACAATATCTATAAAACCACATACAGTTTCCTCAGAAATGTTATTGTGAGAACTTACTGCGAACGCCTCGTGAAACTCAAAGACATCAATATCACTCATGGACAAGCCGGCACGTTCCAGGACTTTAGGTGTAGCGTATGTTGGCCTGAGGGGGTCAAAAGGTGCTTTCAATTTTCATTTTCCGTAAACAATCAAAAATTAAATGGCTAATCTTAAAAAAAGCAATACATCCCACTCTTATTATTGTGTACATTAAAAAAAAAAGTAAAAAAATTTAAGTGACATTAGTGAGAGAAAGACTGACTCACCCCAAAAGCAGCTGATCTTTGGGGTCCTGGGAGACATATACAAAGTCTCTGCAAAGACAAAAATACATGATGTAAACGCATCAACCAAAATAATATTAATAATCAAGGAAGGGCTGCTTTGTCACGCTGTGAGGGTTCAAATACCTGAGGTACGCTTTAGGCTTAAAACCCATGGCCAAAGCTTTCTCCTCAGACATGATGAGCACAGCAGAGGCACCGTCAGTCTGAGGAAACACACAACCAAGTGTCTTCACAGTCAGGGAAGTTCAGGTTAGGTCTGAGGTTCAATTTTGAAAATGTCACAGAAACAAGACGCTTATTTTTCAGAAACGTAAAGTCAAGAGAAGCAGTGAAACTACAAAAAAAAAACAAAAAAAAAAAAAAAAAAACAAGAGGACAAGAACATTCTCATAAAAGCTTTAAACTATTTCACTTAGTGAAATAGTTTAAAGTTTAAATAGAACTCCACGCTGACATCGGGTTTGATCCAGGAACTGTGTGTTTACCAGGAAAGAGGAGTTGGCTGCTGTGACTGTGCCATGAGGCTTAATGAAGGCGGGCTTTAGTTTGGCCATTTGCTCCATGGATGACGGACGTATGCCGTTGTCTTTTGATACGATATCACGACCTGGAGGACGGAGATACAAAAACGTCAGTGGTCATCATTTAAAAAATAATTAATATGAAAGAAACAAAACAACAACTTTTGATGTTTACCTGTTTGAATTCGTAACAATTATTAGGCATAGTTTAATTAGTCTTTTTTATCTGCTGTGTATGAGGTGTATTTTGTTGAAAAAATTACCAGAACTCACCCAAATTAAATTTATTCAAATTAATTTTGGTCTTGGTGTCAAAAGACCTTAGATGAGAAATGTAAATGTTTTGTTTTGTTGCACTAGCTGTCAAAAAAATGTCACAAAACAATCTTACCAATAATAAAGCTCAAACCATCAAATGTAGGCAACTCTCAACTAATTTGTCATTAATAAACATTATTCTAATCTTGATCCTGATGTCCTCTCCAGTCTCAAGGTTTTAGAAAACGATGTTCTCTTTTTTTGGAGAAAAATCTTCCATCCATCCACCCACCCACCCATCCATCCACCCACCCACCCATCCATCCATCCATCCATCCATCCATCCATCCATCCATCCTTTATCCTTTGCAGGGTCACAGGGGTCTGCCGGAGCCTATCCTGGCTCACTACAGGCGAGAGGGAGGGGTCCACCCTGGACAGGTCGCCAGGGCCACATACAGAGACAAACAACCACACACTCTAACGCTCACATCTACAGGCAATTTAGACTGGACTGTGGGAGGAAGCCGGAGAACCGCGAGGGAACCCACACAAGCACCGGGCGAACAGGCGAACTCCACACAGAAAGACTCCTGCTGGGCTCGGTAATCGAACCATCAACCAACCTCTAAACCACTCTGCTGGAGAAAAATCTTATTTTTGAGAAATTCCAATCAGGATTTAGAACCCATCATAGCACTTAGTCTGCACTATTAAAGGTCCAGAACGACATCCTCCTGTCCCTGGATGCCAATAAACCAGTGCTGCTAATGATGCTGGACCTCACTGCAGCATTCAACACTGTTGACCACTCAGTCCTCCTGGAACGTCTGCATCAACAGGTTGACATGCAGGGTCTTGTGCTGCAGTGCTTCACATCCTATCTAACAAACAAGAGTTTCTCCATTATTATCAATGACGTTTTCTCAACCGCAGCCCCTTTGACTTTTGGTGTGCCACAGGGATCCATTTGGGGCCCTGTCCAATTGTGACTATTCATGCTGTCATTATGGTCAATAATTTCTCAACATGATGTCCCTTTTCATCTGTTTGCAGATGATCTGCAAATCTATCTGCCAATCAAGCCTAGTTCATCAAATGCCCTGAAATCCATCCACAGATGCTTAGATAACATTAAACTCTGGCTCTTCCAAAATTTCTTCTGTTTAAATCAGAGTAAAACTAAGCACATTGTATTTGCTCCTTCCAAGCCCTCCAGTAGCAGTGTATCTTCATTTGTCCCAGGTCTTGCTATAAATTGCCCCTCCCTCCTCATATCTTTGCGATGTTTGCGAGTTACGGTCCCTCACTGACCTGCCTCAGTCAAATCCAAACTAAAGACCCACCTGTTCAGATTGGCTCATAATAGCATTTTTTGTTACTTTTATTTATTTATTTATTTATTTTTACTGGAATGCATTTTATTTTTCTAAGCTTTTCTTTGTCTTATGAATAATTTTGTAGTCCATCTTTTTATTTGATTTTAATTGTGAAGCACTTTGGTCAACCCTGGTAGTTTTAAAAGGTACTATACAAATAAAGATTGACTGATTGATTGATTGAGTCCAACAATATAAACCATTACATTCAAGAACAGAACCACCAAGAAAAAAAAAAAAAACAAACTCAAACTCTGATGTTAACATATATAAACTTTTCTTAACTTATTAATGATAAGTGTTGTTTACCTGGCACTTTAAATGAAACGATATCCTCCAGCAGCCCACCGTCCTGAGCTTTTTTGGCTAGAGAGTGTGATCGCAGTGCAAACTCATCCTGCTCCACTCTGGAGACCCCAAATGCAGCAGCAAGACGATCGGCGCTGTGGCCCATCGTTTCTGCAGTGGAGAACTCAGCCACAGCCGGAAGCTGTGCACATGCAGTTAAAGATTCAGGATGACATTCTTTATTATGTTGTGGTTAAAATAAGAGAGACTTTATTTTCAGTTTGCAATTATAAGTGAACATATACCTCTGGGGAGAGATGCGCTAGTCGGATGGTGCCAATCAAACTGAGCTTCTGCCCAAGAGATTTCGCCTTGTTGAGGGACAGCATGGTCTTCCTCATTTTCCTGCTGTGCCGGATCGGAACATCGGACATGAACTCAACTCCACCAGCCACAATGGCATCACACTGGCCTGCAGCGATGAGCCCAACGGCTGCAGAAAAGAGTAGGGGCGAAAGAGACAAATTAAAGTCAAATAAAGGAAGTACAACAACAGAAATAAGTTGGCAAGCATTAAAAAGTAGTGCTTGCATTTACTGCAACCAAGTATGCATTTGATTGTGCGGTCCTGCAATGATCCTTTCATTATTCTTCTGTTAATACATTTATCTAGTTTTCTTTCAACCCTTATCTAAACCTTTACAGCAGCTTGTGTATCTTTGCTGAAAATCTGAAATCAACTTGCATAGATATTTTAAAATAAGTTTAATTCTACACACAGAAACTTCAGTATACAACCTGATAAGTAACAAAACTATATCACTGTATTTTTGCAGCTACATCAGAGGATTATTGTTGTGCCATAACAATTATGACTCAGCTCAAAATGTAAATGATTACATGGAGGAGGCATGATTTGAAGACTTTTTTCCCTGACATACCTGAGGTCATTGCCTGGTTAGAGGAGATGCAGGCCATGGTGACGGTGTGAGCTGGGATCTTATCAGAGAATCCTGCCCCCAATGCTGCCTGATTAAAAAAAAAAACACAACATTTATATTTATTTTATATATATATATATATATATATATATATATATATATATATATATATATATATATATATATATATATATATATATATATATATATATATATATATATATATATATATATATATATATATATATATATATATATATATATATATATATATATATATATAAAAAAGAATCCATAGATCAAGACTGTGGTCAAACGTGTCATGATTATGTCTAGTCGGAGTCGTCACCTCTCGTGCCACATTGCTGGTTTTGACTTCTTGAATGACTGTTCCATAAATGATGTAGTCCACAGCATCTTTGGGGACGCCCGTCCGGTTCAACAGACCCCTAGACAAATGAAGACAAGAAAAAAGGATTAGTAAAAAGGCTTTAAAAAAAAAAAGAAAAAGAAAAAAAAAGAAATCCAAATTTTTTTTTGTTTGAGAGCAGAAAAAGTAAACATTTTTTTGACCAAAAGGACAACTCTGACAGGCCGCTGTACAGCAACAGGACCATTCACATCTGCACAGGTACCGCATCAGAAAAACATTTGCTTAATCTTTTACTGACATGATTGCAGTTTGAGCAGTGTTATGAAAGTGTCCACAGAAAAATACAGCATTAGCACACACACTTACTGCAGAGCTGCTCTGGCCAGGTCATGGGGCATTAGGTCAGCATACCTGTAAACAAAAACAAAAAAAAATTATCTTAAAGCCAATCAAACTATAGGTTAAGGCATTCCCTGAGGACAACTTCCTTTAACAATTCAGCCTTTTAATGGAAAGATTTCATTTTGTCATTTTGCTTGTTGTTCTCATCAAAATATCACAAATGGATGGTGGCCACAGGTTGTACCAGGTCAAAAAGAAAAAAAAAATAAATAAGAGAGCAATGGAGTCGTACGTAGTTCCAGACAACAGGAAAGGGGTTCTGACTCCTTCTACCAGAACTATGTTCTTCACACCAGGCCGAGACAGCGTCTTCTTGCTTTTTGTCTGAGCTAAAACGAAACAAACACAATAATAGGTTGATTAACCCAGACAGTGGGAGGAGCATCATTTTATCAATAAGAGATAAAGAGAAACAAATAGGTCATTTGTGTTTGTTTGTTTTTTATCTTCTTTTGTTTTAAGCCAAGTAAATGAACTCCATTCACTTTAATCAACAAAGTACAAATTTACAACAAAAAAAACAAATTATATTGCATTATACTTAGAAAACCCCAACAATTATGTGAAGGATCATTTGGTAACTCCCTTTTTAATCAAGTTGTAAGATGTTTTTGAGTGTGTTTGAAAAAAAAAAGTAATAAACCAAGGCCCTTATTTGAATTTAGATTATTGCCATTACTAAAAGTATTATCTCACCCTGAGCTTGCAACTGAACCGATGTGCTGATAGAGCGGGCACCTGTGAAAGATTGAAAAAAAAAAAAAGATCAAATTTAACACCAAAGTTTAGTTGCCACAAACATGTGCAAACAGCTGAGATTTTTGGCAGCAAATGTTTGTGTGTTTGATCATGACTGGGTGATGTGCTGATATATACAGTATGGACTCAAAAAAATGTTATGGAGAAAAAGCAGTTGTCATGTTTTACTTAAGACCCATGTGCTGATTGTTGGCCCAATGCTAAAAGAAATGAGAAAAATGAAATGCCTTACCGAACCGTGCCGCCCAGGCGGGGCTGACACTGCAAGTCCGCATTGTGTGCAGCAGCAAGGACGCCATTCTGTTCTCGATGAATCAAAAATGATAACAACAGGAAGGTTAACTGTAAAGTTTACAAGCAAATGTATATTGAAAAAGAATTTCTATTTTATTAAGTTAAAAAAAATATGCCAATAATATACTAACCAGTTAAAGGATTTTAATACTACTGGGCTTCTTGATGGAACCATTTTTATTCCTGAAACTACAATCTCCATGAGCTCTATGTGCACGTAAATATCAAAACCAGGTACCTCTACATGGAGAGGGACACAAGCACACACACATCTACCTTTGTGGTAGAAAGGTTGTCTGCACACGTCCAAACCAAACCCGACAGTCAGCTGACAGCACCACAGGTTTGCAAATTTGACACGTTAAAATAACAGCGGTGCCGAGAGTAAACAAACACACGCTGACTGCCAAACACGCACTCGTTTCAAACCCACTGATCCTTAACATCGGTTTACTCGTCTACTACGTATATCTTCTAAATATTTGCATATACTGAATGTCATTTTTATGATACGGGTCAAGTATGACATTTCTCTGGCGGTCACCCTGCCCGCGCGCACCCGCCCCCGCGCGCTCCCGGTTGTGACCCTTCACCTAGATTCCTCCGCTAAAGCATGACAGAGAGAAATAGACAATAATACACTTAAAATATGAATACAACTATCAAATTAACTACTTAATCATTTAAAATCAGGCAATTTCATTAAAAAATAAAAAGAAATGGTTAAAGACGCGCCTGAAAGACAAAACGGTGAAGCATACGGCTGTACGCCAGCTAACAGCTAGAAGCCTTTTTGGCTTTATTCAGCCAGCGAAAGAGACTTAAAACGAGTAAGTGCGCGTGCGGCAGTGTAAACATTTCGTTTCTCCCTTCAGATTTGTTGTCAGCAGCCTAAACGGCGTTTGCTCTTACCTGTTTTCGTGTTTTATCTTTGACAGCACTGCTACCCCGTCGGTCGATCGGCCAAACTCAACAGGACTACAAAAACCGCTGTAAAGGGCCCACGGTGACTAAGCTGACCAGCATGTGCCTGAACAATAAAATATCTTCTTTAAAGAAAAAGTACCTCAACGCCCGTTTCTTGGAGGTTATGTTAACCCAATTTTCATAAATATATGTAACTGGTTTTAGGTATAGGTTAAAATAAAATGCTAAAAAAAATGCAACCGTACACATAGGCAAGTATGATTACAGGTCCTCGTCAACTTGGCTTGCTTGCCACAACAAAAATTACACTCTTGCGCCCCCAATAAACCAATCTTTGAAATGTGCAGCGTGGTGGTATGAACGCAGTTTCACTTTTGTATTTCAGAAGTGACAGGCATTTTTTGTACCCCTGTTTTTTTGGACGTTGAAACCAACAGTGATCATTTATTAAAGGGTTGCATCATATCAGTAATTCAAGTCCTGATACATTGCGGATACATTCACTGGCTGTATGGCCACAGGTGTATAAAATCAATCATGCGGATTGCTTTTATAACTATTTGTGAAAGAACGGGTCACTCTTGAGCTCAGTGAATTCCCGGGGAACTGTGATAGGATGAAACCTGTTCAACAAGTCATGAAATTTCCACGCTCCTAAATATTCCAGTAAACTGCAAATACTGAGACGCATAATGTGAAGAGGTCTCCAACTTTCTGCAAAGTCAGTCGCTACAGACCTCTAAACTTCATGTGGCCTTCAGATTAGCTCAAGAACAGTGCACAGAGAGCTTCATGAATGAGTTTCCATGGTCCAGCAGCTGCATCCAAGACAATCATCACCAAGTGCAATGCAAAGCGTCGGATGCAGTGGTGTAAAGCACGCCGCCACTGGACTCTAGAGCAGTGGAGTCACATTCTCTGGAGTGACGAATCCCACTTCTTCATCTGGCAATCTGATGGAGGAGGTCTGGGTTTGGCGGCTGCCAGGACAACGGTATGGGTGCATTGTGCCAAGTGTAAAGTTTAATGGACGGGGGATTATGGTGTGGGGTTGTTTTTCTTAGTTCCAGTGAAAGGAACTCTGAATGCTTCAGCAGACCAAGACATTTTGGACAATTCCATGCTCCCAACTTTGTGAGAACAGTTTGGAGCTGGTCCCTTCCTCTTCCAACATGACTGTGCACCAGTGCAAAAAGCAGGTCCATAAAGACCTGGATGACAGAGTCTGGTGTGGATGAACTGGACTGGCCTGCACAGAGTCCTGACCTCAACCTGGCAGAACACCTTTGGGATGAATTAGAGATTGAGAGCCAGACCTTCTCCTCCAAAATCAGTGTGACCTCACAGATGCACTTCTGGAAGAATGGTCAAAAATTCCCATAAACACACTCCTAAACCTTGTGGACAGTCTTCCCATAAGAGTTGAAGCTGTTATAGCTGCAAAGGGTGGACCGACGTCATATTGAACCCTATGGATTAGGAATGTGATGTCACTTAAGTGCAAATGTGAGTCAAGGCAGGTGAGTGAATAATATATAACTATTGGTACAGAGGTCTTAAAAATTCTTGTGTCAAATATGATACATCCTACATCTGGCATTATAGGGTTAAAATTCCAGTCGGAGGATTTCTGTGTGGAATCGCATTTGCGACCTGTGCTTGTGGGTCCTCTCTGGGTACTATTCTTCTTCTTGCTTCTTCCTACACTCGAAAAAACATACAAGTCATATTATTTGTTGATTCTGAATATTCCATAGGCGAGAATGTCAGTCTGTGTGGTAGTTTGTTTATTGATGGTCTGTCGACCTGTCCAGGGTGTCCCTGCCTTTCACCTGAAGAGAGCAAGGATAGCCTCCAGCAGACCCTCGTGACCCTAAATGGGAATACGTAGATATAGATATTGCAGGGATTATTTAATCTGTAGAGCAGCTTATTTCCTTCTAAAGTTAAGTGAGCTGTAACTGATAGTGAGGATTTGCTGTTATAGAAAAGATTTGACCTGTGACTTCTATGGCGTAATGAATGCAGCATGATTTGAAGTTAAAGTTGGGTGGAGATGAAGAAGAGGAAACTGCATAACTCTACTCTTTGCTGGGTTTATGACACATTTGCCTGAAAATCTAAACATCTCATTGAATGAGATGTTTTTTAGAAATAGGTGGCCTCCATACAAAGTGACAGGGTTTTGTTTTTTCAGAGTTTTAGAGTTGGTATTCACTTAAAACACCCTAATAAATATTCTCAAGCACAGAAAAAAAGGATGTTTTTTGTATGTCTCTTTTAAGAGTATATACATTCTCCAGGGATAGTGTTAAGCAAGCAGAATTTATCATAATGCCACAGTGGTGGCCCTCTCTATGACTGCCTCTCATCTTTTTTTTTTTTTTTTCACACTCGTTTCTCCACCGAGCCCAAACACACGTCAGCTGCAAGCTCAAGGATGATTTGGCAGTTATATGACTCGGTGATCCAACAGCTAAAGTTTGCATGCATATCTGTGTGGTTGTGTGTTTGTGGAGGAGAGTGCAATGAGACGTAGAGATGTACATACACACGTGTCAGAGAGGCTGAGAGATTATGTTTGTGACAGTCTTGACTGCCTGTCCCTATCTCACTGTCAAACTGACAGATGTGACACGATTAATCAGGATAGGTGCATATTTTTGGGTATGTTGGTGTGCATGCAGGTGAAAATGTTGCAGGTGCAATATGAGGTGACATGTGGAGATCTGGTCCAACTGAAGTCCCTAATGCATCGTCCTCTTCCTCAGAAAGCCTGGGTGCTTCCGAGTTGACGAATACATTGAGCTGGAATAAAGTTGTTGTTTTTTTAAGAACAATTAATGTAATGCATTGTTTAGCCCTTTAAAATGGGCCATTTAGTCTCTATACAAATGGAGGGAGCGTTTGGCATTGCAGGGATTTGATTTGATTTGATTTGATTCAATTCATCACATCAAAAGTAATCTCAAGGCTGCAACAGTACAGTTCAACTCATTCAAAATTAGCCCAATGAATACAGAGCCAATAAGTGAACAATAATAATTATTATTTCTTTGGTAAAGAACCAACACATTGCATCAAAACATTTTCTGATATAATCCCGGGTCCTGAGCAAGCACCAGGAGACTGAGGGAAGAAAAAACTTCCCTTTAACAGGAAGAAACGAGAGCTCAGGAAGGGCGGCTATCTGCTTAGACCGGGTGGGGGTAGGGAGGACAGGAAAGAGGGGAGAACAGCAACAACAACAGATCAGGAAGACCTGCTGGAAAGAAGGAACACTACGGTGTCGTTGATGGAGTTAGTGTAGAAGAGAACAAGGTAAAGAAAGATGTATCATAGGAGGTCCTCCACTAGTCTAAGCCTAGAGCAGCATGACTAAGGGATGTTTCAGGTACCCTCCTTACCGTTTCCGCTTCACCAACACAAGTTTGATGACCTCAGGTTTGCGCCTTCTTTTTGCAGATGATGAGCTGGCTTTGTCAAATGCACGATCTATGCCCGCTCTGGTTGACAGGTGGATGGGGTCTGCAGGAATGTCAACTCTTTACCTCTCTTTTGTGGAGAAGAGAGAGTTGATCCAAAAGGCACAGCTTTTTGTTAACCAGTTAATTTACATCCTATTCCAACTATCACCTGTGGTCATGAAAAGTGGGTAGTGATAGATTAAGATTGCGGTTACAGGTGACTAAAATTAGTTTTCTCCATAGGATGGCGGGACTCTCCTTTAGAGAAAGGGTGATAGGTTCCATCATTTGTGGGGGGAACTCAGAGTAGAGCCACTGCTTCTCCACACGAGGTGGTTCAGGCATCTGGTTAGAACGCCTTCTGGAGGCCTCCTTAGGGAGTTGTTTCTGCCAAGTCCAAGTTGAATGAGGCCCAGTGACAGATGCAGAACACACTGGAGGGATTATATCTTTTGGCTGACTTAAGAAAGCCTCAGTATTCTTCCTAAGGAGCTAGAGGGGGTGGCTAGTGGGAGGGAGGTCTGGGCCTCTTTGCTTGGACTGATGACCCCGAAGTCCAAACTTGGATAAGCAGAAGTTAATGAATGGATGGATGGATCTTCTCATGATCATCAATTGAAGGTCAGAAAATAGAAGAGAAGACTAGGAATTATCTCTTTTACAGCATGGCTCATTCCTGGGAATTGGTGTCAAATCATAACAATGCAAGCCAGTCTATATATGAAAAATTCTGCTTGTTTGGACTTATTTCAAGCGTTAATTTTGCAACAACAAAGAGAAAAGATCCCACCAAAGTTCTCGGTGGGACTGCTGCCTGGAGCAGGTGGCACTCAGAGACTGCTTAAAATGGTATACATACACACTTGACATATCCACCAGTCCCTCACGTGAAGGCCTCACAGTCTCGTGCTAGTGGCTGTTAAGTTACACTTGAGTATATTAAGGTCAAGGCAGTCATTTGGGCTCATATCAGCTTGTAATGTCAACAATGATGAAGACAAGAGGATGACTCTAGTGCACCAGCTGGCACACCCTCTGGGTATGTTCTACTGTATGTGTGGCATTTCTTAATTGCTGGACTTAAGAAAGCCCCTATTTTTTAAAAATATAATTTTATCAGTGAAACTGGGAGACCATTCATCTCTCATAAAGTGTTTTGTTTATCTGTGCTGTCTGGATTCAGTTTTTTCCGAGTTCCTCTGGGTGATGCCAGCAGAAGAAAGGCCCATTGAATGCCATGAAGGTTGCAGTGGGTATTTCCAAAAAGATCCCCCCCCTTACTACAGAGATAAAGTCTTATGGGTTCTGGCTGCTCCAACAGAATCTGTCCACAAATGTTATGACCAGACACACACACACACACACATATATACACAAAATCCTGTACATTTTACTAACAGTAGTTATATATTCTGGCCTATATGATGTCTTAATTTTTGCTTAAGGATTTTTACATTGCTGTTCTAAAATCCTAAATGAGGTATATTCTGCCTTTTTTCAAACGTTGAAATAATTTCCTACCTTATTAATGACATGTTTTACGACATCTTTTGTTAAAAATACTGCAGAAGTACATCAAAACTCCCTGTCAAGCCGTGTCCTTAGTGGGCTGATGATCAATTGGTGTTCTCCCGTGTATTGTTTTTTGTTTTTTTTTTAAGTTGTTGCATCTGTTGTAGTTGGAGTAACACTATTTCTTAGTTACAGTTCTAGAGGTTTTTAATTACCATGACACGACTTGATTGCAACTGCCCACAGATGAACGGTTGAAAGACCAGTCCTTCGTGACCTGTGATCTGATGAAAAACAATCACAGGTCACCACAGGGCTTCAACCTATACACCTAAAAACCACCAACCAGGCCAGAAATCTGGGTTTAGTTATGGACTCAGGCCTACATTTGTAAAAATTAAGGTATTAAGGTAATAACAAAGTCAGCCTACATTCGCGTCAAGAATATATCAAGGTTAAAAGATCTGATGTCTCAGCAGGACCTGGAAAACTAGTCCATGTATTCATCTTTAGTAGGCTTGATTATTGTAACAGCATCTTTACAGGTCAGTTAGACAACTGCAGCTCATTCAGAAGTCTCCAGCTTCAGTCCTCACTGAGATCAAAACAGTGGACCACATCCGTCCAGCTCTGGACGGATGTGGTCCACTGACCAGCATCAGAACATTAAAGTCTGTCCTCTGTCAGAGGACAGACTTTAATGTTCTGATGCTGGTCTATAAAGCTCTGAATGGTTTAAGATTAAAATACATCACTGACCCAGTATGAACCTTACAGACCCCTCAAGTCATCTGGATCCAGTTTTTTTTATCAGTTCCCAGAGTCAGAACCAGACATGGAGAAGCTTCCTTCAGCTTCATTGCTCCACATGTCTGGAACAAACTCCCAGAAAACCTCAGATCAGCTGAAACACTCAGTTTATTTAAATCCGGGTTGAAGACTCACCTGTTCTCAGCAGCATTTGAATAAAGACACAAATCCAAAGTTTTACTTTTAAACTTAAGATTCAAAACTTTATTACATTTTAACCTCTGATTTTATCTATAGTTCTTTGTTCTTTCGTTCTTTTGTTTTCATTGTAAATCATGCTTTTTATTTATGTGATGTCTTAATGTCTCTGTAATGCACTTTGAATCACTGTGTTGTTGACTTGTGCTGTACCAATAAACTTGTCTTGATGCTATTCTTTTTAGGTGGAGACACCAAAGTGTCCAAACTTCCTGTCTTGGTGTCTCCTGTTGTCTCCAGCGTCCTGTCGCCCAAACAAAAACTGAAGGATGAATAAAATATGAGAACTCATTTAGTTTGACTTTATTTTGCAGTGCCTCATTCATTTCCGCATTTGTCTGGCGACAATGGCCTTTCTGTTACACGGTCAGCGCAAGTACATCAATATTTCATGGGTACGCCAGGCGGGGGCGGGGGTGTTCTCTTTGAGGTGTCAGGGGAAACAGTTTCAGAAAATTCACATCAATAATTAGCTTTCTAACCTTTCTGCAGCCCAGAAAGAATATTAAAGAGATAAAGAGCTTTAAGTCATTATGCACAAACAGCAGTTTGCATGGCAACAGGAACATCACAAGTAATATTACGTTTAAAACATAAACTGCATTTTGAAAGATATCTGAGTAACCTGGTACTGGAAACTTCGGGTCAATTTGTTGCTCTAAAAGTAGAAAGTTAGTTCTGTGTGTATTTTATTTTTGTAACAATTGTGATAGTTTAGAAAAGTTTTTTTTCCTTTTTGTCAGTTAATCATTTAGTCACAACTACTATGAAAATATATTAAAGGAAAAACAAATTTCCTCACCTTACAGACTTTACTTTGTCTGCCTTGGGCTTCATGTTTTTAAAACACCTCGTGTTTTGGTACAAATTAAATAAAAAGAAAACTGAGTTTATGATAACATTTATTTTGATGTATGTCTAAATCAAGCATGTCTGATTCTGAGCAAACAATCTGAGCTACATGAAAAGAAATCTCTTTCTGAAGCGGTTCAAAATCTTATTACTTCATGTATTACACATTATTTATACCTTCAAACTAAAAAAGGAATAGCATTGAAACAAAACAAAACAAAAAAACCTTTCTCAAAAGCACAAAGTGGCCTGAATACACAACTCTGTATTCATGGAGTTTAGACTTAACCTTTTAATTCACTGTCACACATGCTTCATCTTTAATTTTTAATTATCTTTAAATACATAGCTATATCTCAGCTTTAACAACCTGTCAAACAGTTGAAAAAGATTGTGCAAGACCCTTGTGGAGGCGACCGGATCAGGGTGTTCAACTGTGTTCTGACTGGCCATCTGGCCAACAACAGAGGTCTCTTTGTACCTTATGTTAAAAGTCACGGAGCACCTTATATGGCGCAAATAATAAAATACCTAACCACTTCTAAAATTCTGCTCATTTTTAAAAAATATTATTTATTTAAAATTAAGGAAATGTTTTATTTGATAAAAGATTTGCTGCGGAATGACGACGGGAGGATTACAAAGGTCTACATAGGTTTCTAAAACCTCTCTGCTGCAGGTCTGTGCTGCATGACGATGCACTGTGGTCGGCTCCCGAAACAGACTGAAAGGGGGCACTTTCTCTGCTGGATTCACAGTTAGTAAACTAGTTCCAGTCTGCGATTCAGACAGGAAATATGCAGTCAGCATGTCAAGCGTCGGTTCTACAGTTTGACCACAGGGTGGAGTGGTTTCCTTCTGCTTCAGCGAGTGGGGCTCAGCAGCCAGTGGGTCACAGTGAAAGGCACATTCAGATGGAGGCTCAGTAGCCAACAGGTACAGCATCAGGACAGAGGGGTCTGTTAGATTTTAGGCCTCCAGCCCTGTATGAATTGTGTGATTTTGGTCACGTGAAGTCGGCTCAGGTGGAAATCATGTGACAAAATGTCCTCAGTCAGCTGCACCAAGAGGCTGCCATCTATCCGCTCCCTCTGGAACACGGCCACCGCTGCCTCCGGTAGGCCAATGAACCGCAGGCATGCAGACACCTCCTCCAGTGACAGCGCGGACAGGTCGGCAGGGGGCCGCCAGGTGGGGTCAGGGGGCTGAGGCGAACCCTCAGTGACCCCTGCCGATGTCCCACCACCTTCTGCACCTCTGGAAGAGGAATCTGTTGTGGGAGTGGCTGTGGGCTCAGGCGATGGGCATGGAGACTGGCGGTTGAAGGGGTTCAATGCACCAAAGGGAGCAAACCTACTCTGTGGGGGGGGCGGCCTGAGTTTGGGTCCAGAGGAGGTGAAGGAATCTACCCACGGTTCAGCCCAGGTGGCCTGCGCAGGCTGAGGGTTGGGCGTGTTTTCTGCAGGGAAGGCAGAGACTGGCTCAGGACTGGCTGGATTGGGAGCAGGGCAGTCGGCCCAGGAACAGGGGTAACAGTAGAGGGTGGCGTCTGGAGAGGGTGAGCAGCTGGGAGAGAGCGGGAGAAAGTGACATTATAACCAGTTTTATTTAGCCAGAAATTACAGTAACGCCTCCAGTATTATTGGAAGAGGATTTAAATGAACATACTATATGTAACTACATACTTAGAAATCAGGAAAATCAGGAAAATTAGTGACATTCTCACAAAACCTAAATTACAATATAATACAATCTTCATGCATTTGGACACTGACAAGTTTTATTAGTTTATGTAAACTATTTATGAAAACATCTTCAAGCTTTAGGTCTATAATAAATACGAGGTTAAAGTGTGAACCTTTCACTGTAATTTTAAAAACATTCAAAGCTAAATTCAAAGAAGAGCTTAAGAGTTCCAGCTTTAACACAGAGAAACTTCCTCCCACAGGACTCAAATAACACTAAATTAACATAAGATCTGATAAAATATATAATTATACAATGTTCAGAGAGAATTTGGTTGCCCACAAATTATAGACTTCCTCCCTTTCAGCGCTGGCCTTTACTCCAGCAGCCTCAGGTTGTCTGCCTTTAGTTTTTGTCTTCAGAGAGTGAAATGCAGTTCAATTAGGATACAATTCATTGGAAAATAGTCCTCCTTCACCTCCAAAGAAGTCTGGATTCCTTTGTTTCGATTGTTTTGGGCCACTTTCCTTCTGTTCTTTGAGACATACTCTAATCTGTTTTTCTGTATTTAACTGAATCTGAGCAGACTGTTTATCCCTGCGAGCTTTGGAATTAGGATCATGAGCTGTTTTGAACCTTCTTTCGTTTCCATGGAAACATAAGATCATGCACCTCTATTGTCTCCTACAGACATCCAGCCCTTTTTATGTTGCTGAGTTCACTGTGGCATCCTTCAGTCAGTGAGATCAATGGTCTGGACTTATATAGCACCTTCATATCTAGGTTCTGAGGTTTTAAGCTTACCCACTACTTTACAATATACAGTACAGTATGTAACCCTTTGTTTCTATGATTACACTCTGATGAGCATATCTGGGAGCAATATGGGGTTCGGCAACGTACCCTAGGTCACTAACATGTGGTGGCGTTGGGAACTGATCCAAATTTAAAGTTTAAAAATACTTTATAAATACCCGAAGAGAAACTAATTGCTGCAGTAGTCATTCACCAGCCTTCCAGGGAACGTTTCCAGCCATGGAGTCATGGACATCCACCAAAAGGCTGATTACACTACTTCAGATGTTGCCACAATATCTATTGGATTTGTTTTTTTGTTGATGCCGTGTGTATTTTCAGTCTACAACACAAGTTGCTATTATAAAAGAACTGCGATTGCTTGCCCCTTCCTCCAGTTTAGATGTGAACACCCTTTAAAGCCGTCTTATATCATCTATTTTAAGCGCACACCCACTATCTACTTACAGGAAAATGATTTTCTACAGACATCTAAGACAGATTTGGCTGAAATGTTTTGAACCAGCTTTTGATGTAAATCACATTAAGACCAGAACACGTCCTCTCAGGCAACATCCACACTAGGGTAGGTTCATTTTAAAACACAATATTAGTGCAAAATGTAAGAGTAGTGTGAATGCCAGGAGTATCTGCAACACAAGATTCACATTTTAAAAATAAAAATATACTAGTGTGGGTGTAACTTCAGTATTTGCACCAAAAATTCAACATACAAGTAAAGTTTAGGTTCATTTGTTGCCTGTTTGAGTGAAAGACGAACTTTACCACACCTGTCATGCAGTCCAGAGGAGTAGAACGACAGGTTTGGCCTTGGTGAGATAGATGTTTTGGGGAAACGAGGTGGCACAGGAGGGCTGGGAGCTGGACTGGAGATGGAGCCTCCTTTCGAGCAGCGGGGGGGCACCGGAGGGGCAATCAAGTAGCGACACTCCTCTCTCACCTACACAGGAACAAACACATTCACAACAATAACAAACAAGCATCAGCAAAAAAGTTAGGACCTAAAGCCTGACTTCTCAGGAGGCTTCGTGTGAGTGTGTGTGATCTGCTCAGTAAATGCCAACGTTTGTGACCTTTACATCTCAAACAAACTCCCTCCCAACACAGAAGCTTCACAAACACACACACACACACACACACACACAAACCGTGTGTTGGCAGGCTAAATATCAGGGAATGAAGATCGCTGTGTGACAGGCTATAATCCAGCTTCTAAGATGAGGTCTACACACCCACAAACCGCTGTGAAAGAAGAAAAAAAAGCAGCTAAATAAGCAAAACAAAAGCCTGGTAATGTACCCCTGCAAACATCATAAACACCAACACATAAACACTAATCCTGGGGAACAACTCCGCAACAAAAGCAAGCTTGTTATTAACCCGACCTCACTTTCCACTACTCAAAAGCGAGTTTGCCTTTGAGATGATTTCATTTAAGAAAAATTCCTTCTATGGGTTTCAATGAAACATAAAAAACAACAGTCTGAAAAAAGTAAAAGATATCCAGTGAGCAGCCGTTCTCTGAGGGGAAAAGCCTCGTTGATGGCAGAGGTCAGAAGTCACCTCACACCAGTTGGTCTTCTGCTGCTGCAGGTTGGATGTGCTCTGCGATCAGATAGGCTCATTTGTAGACCTTGGGTGTAACGTGGTTATTTCAGTTACTGTTGTCTTTCTGTCTGCTAGAGTCAGTCCAGTCATTCTCCATTGACCTCTGGCATCAACGAGGCATTTCCGCCCAAAGAAATCTGCTGCTCACTGGATATTGTCTCCTTTTCTTTTCTTCTTTTCTTCCTTCTGTTTAAACCTTAAAGATGAATGTAAATTCAAACCCCAGAAGAACAGCAGTTTCTGAAACACTCTGACCACACTTGACTGGTATCAAAGTCACTTAGTCACTTAGTCACTTAAAGTCACTTAAATCTCCTTTCTGTGTCATTGTGATGCTGAGTTTGAACTTCAGCAGGTCACCAACTGCCATGTCTACCGGCCAAAATGCACCGAGCTGCTGGCATGTCAATAACTGGTCAGATATTTGCTTAAAGAGCAGTAAAAACAAGTATGCCTATTAAAGTGGTTGTGTTTTGCAATGTAACTGTGAACTGTACTACAAGTGAATGCTCTTTTCATAGTGATCTTCCACTTATCTATAATGAAACGATTCTTGATGAGAGAGGTTTAATGAGAGTAAAGAGGATGGGAATCGAATACTAAAGTCATTATTGTCACCATTTGGAAGATTTTGAACCAATACTGGAATGAGGAAAAATACTCAAACCTCCTCAAGAGTTGATGAAACTTAATACCTGTTATGATGATGGCTCAAAATCTTATAAAAACAATAACGAGTGTTTTATTTTTCTTTGACTGTGTCACTCCACCGTATTTAATTGTGCGTTATCTCCACAGTTAGATTGTAAAGCAGCTTTTCCAGAAAGCCGCTATGCGTTTGTGAGTGTGTTGGTGAGGTTTAATAGCTGTCATGTATGAATAATTCAAGCATGGTGTTCTGACTTTTAAAAGCGAGAGGATCTTGTGGACAGAAAAGAGGAAAGAGAAACAAATGGATGAAGGAAGGGACAGTAGGGGGACTGAAACTCACAGCATCGGATTTCGGAGGTACAGGTGGTGGGGTAGACACTTTTGTTACCATGGTGCCAAGAGAACCATCCAATGAGGAAGACGAATGGAAGGATATAAGGTTGGGCTCCTTTCCCAAACCCTCAGCAGTCTGATTAGTCCAGAGTTCCTCATAAGGGATTTCCTCACTGGTCATCATTTCATTCTCAGTCCACTCGGGAGTCACATACTCCCTGTCCTCACCTGGTCCCTCCCCCAGCCGTTCTCCAAAAGAGTCCTGGCAGCGTTGTGAGATGCCTTCAGAAACCCCACCAACATACCCACACATTGAAAGGCGCTGCAGTGCCGGTGCCAGCGAGTCCTGGCCAGACACACACAGTCGTGAGCGCCGTGGGCTTACACACTCCTCGGTCATACACTCCAACTCTGGCCGGGTTTCTCTAACGGCACGAGAGTAGGCATCTGGGTCGAAGGCATGTCGCAGAAATAGGCTCTCCAGTGCTGCAGTATGAACAGAAGCCTCAGCCACATTAAAAGAGGGCATACAACGTAGCAACAAGAAGTGAGAAGGGGAGACCTCCTGTCGGCGCAGTACCATACAGAGAACCACCGTCTTGCTGACGATGTTGAGCAGCTTATAGCGGTGACCCTCTCGCACCACATGGCGATCGTAGGGGTTCCGTGGTGGCCGTGATGGCACGAACACATTGACAGGGAGGCGAACTCTCTCGATTATGCTGCGGACTGTGTGCTCCCCTCCCAGCATGCCTTGCTCCAGGGGGGAGCGTGTGCAAAAGCGTCCCCGGCAGCCAAAGGGCAGGCTGACGCTCTGATTTGTGCGGTGGTTCATACAGACCAGGCAAGGAGTTTTACCTGAAGAGACAGAGGAAACAAGGTAGATTAATAAAATCCCATACATAACAAAGCAGTGAGTGTAGGAATGATCATATTAGTCTTTTATTTAATACAATTGTTAAAAATCATGCAAAGTCCCCACAGAGAGCTAGAAGCAGCGCATGATAATGGGTCAGAACAATATTGTTTATTCTTTGGATCTATTCTTTATTCTTTATTATCTTTGAGATAACTTGTTGTGAACTGGTGCCAAACAAATAAATGGAGTCGAACTGTTTTAAATTAAAGTGAAATACAGGTGACTGTACTGTTTTGTTTTAGTGAGCAGAAAGGAACTAAGACATGATGTTCGAGGGCGGCGTCGTGTGTAAAAATTTGACCCTGAAGGCTTGTTTTGGATGAAGTATCTCTGCATTCAAAGCCCTTGGTAAAGCGATTTACCAATGTATTGCCAGTTCATATAATTTGATTTTCTAACAGTTTTTTTTTTGCAGACAATGTACAAAAAGGATGATATATATTATTGAAAAAAAGCTACATTTTTTAACACTTCTTGTGCATAAGTAAGTGTCCGAACTCTTTAGTTTGACCTCACTTACTCCTAGGAGTCTTTCCCAGGCGCCTCAGTAGTGCACCCAGTCCCGTCTTTTCCTTTGGAGAGGTGGCACAAAGAAGCTCTGCCTTCCCCATGAGGGACAGCTCATCTCCAGCCTGCAGAGTGAAGCTGTATGGCTCGCTGTCTTCACTGAACTCCCCTGAAACCACCTGGAACACACACATGTGCTTGTAAAATGTACATGTGACACTACATGACAGAAAGACAGTACAGACAGCATTTGCTATACCATAAAATGACCTGTAGTTGTCAGGAAAAATATTACAGATGTGCCTTACAGGAAGCAAATGTTGCCAACCTTGACACTAAAAGTGATTGCCTCCATGACAAAGACCCGGTCAGGGAAGACTCCAGCGACTTCCTCTACACTGGAGAAGTACTGGACTGGATCACTGACATCCCGGTCTTCATCCAGCAACTTGAACTTGCCTGCAGAGATGACAAGGTTGATCGAGAAGGAAAGATGAATGAAGGAGAATGGCCAGCAAGTTGTAAAGGATGGAAGCAGAGTAGGATGTGATGGGGAGGGGGAGTAAGACACAGGAAAGAGAAAAGTGGATGACAAGAAGATAGGGAAAAAAATCAGAAAAGAGAGAGAGAAGGGAGCAAAAGGAAAAGGGAGAAAACAGAAAGGTTTTTTTCGTCTTGCCAGTATTATCACTATAGAAACAAATATGTCTGCAGATGATACTGTTTGGACAAGGAAAATACAAAGACACCTAGCTGACCTATGACCTGGCACCAATGTTAAGCAAATCGACAGTCTACAAGGTTGGCATGGCAACCAATAAAAGACCCCCATTCTCAGGCTGAGCAGAGATACATCACCATGGAGACCTTCACACAACTCTCTCTCTTTGACCCTCTCTTTCCTTTTCTCATCCCCTCTGTCTGTAAATCTTGCAGATTCCCAGACTCCAGAGTTGCGTTGTTAAAGCTATTAATATTTTTGGGTTTCTGCCACTTTTTGATGATGCAAAGATACATTTATAGAACGAAAAAAAAAAAACGTAAGCACACAAGCACACATTTGCTTGTATTAACCAAGTTTACCATTGCACTGAATTGCAACAGAAAAACTACAACCCTTGAAGGGACTGCCTTTTTCTCACAATGTCAAAGTGTTGGGTGTTTACAGGAAAGACAGATGCTGAGCAGAATACCAAATCCCACCACCAGAACCTCCCTCCTTCTCTCAATTGAAACAGAGTCCTCGGGATAAGGAGCCTCCATCCTCCCCACAGTACAAGTGAGAGCTACTTTTCAAAACAGGACACCACCTCCCTTCCCCAAAAAAGTGACACAGACCAAGAATGGATTTGAAATGAAACAGGGTTTACCACCAAATTAAACTAAACAAACTGCTGCTCAGTCCTGGAGACTCTGGATAATTATTTGTTTAGAAAGGAAAATCTAAATGTTGTTAACAGACAGAAGAACAGACATGTGACGCCACATAACCAAGCTGCTGCAAACTTGATTTCAAGAAAATTGTGTAAAATGTGAAAATAAAGGGAACACATTGAGCTCTAAATTTAAAAAAAAAAACACACACACAAAAGGGCATTGAAAATATATCAACATGCTTGAAGTAAGAAAAATTAAAGAAAAGTTGGGACAGGGGTATGTTTGCCAGTATATGGCATCCCTTCCTCCTTTAACAACAGTCCATAATATGTCTGGGAACTGCGGAGACTAATTACTGGAGGTTTGGGAGATAGACATTAAACAACAGTGTAGGGAGGCCAGTTCAGCACCTGGACTCTTCTAGTCTGGAACATTTCTTTTGTAATTGATGCAGTATTCTGGTTTAGCATTGCCTTGCTGAAAGGTGCAAGGCCTTCCCTGTAAAAGACATTGTCGCATAAGTAACCTCTAAAACTTGTATATACCTTGCATATACCATATGCATTTCTCGACTGCGTTCTTCCTTTCATGATAAAAGTTTTAACCAGCATTTGTGGACGTCTTTGTGAACAGTTTTCTTAAGACAGTGATTTCCAGAATGTGTTCCTGAGCCCATGATTTGCATAACAGAATCATGCCGATCTTTTCAATACAATGCTGCCTGAGGACCCTAAGATCGCATGCATCCCATATTGATTTTCAGTCTTGTCCCACGTGCACAAAGATTTCTCCAGATTCTCCATAACTTTTGATGATGTAGATGGAGACATTTTCAAAGTCAACACGATGTTACACTGAGGAACATTACTCTGAAATTGTTTCACTATTAGCGAATGCAGTTTTCTGAGAGACTCTGCCTCTCTAAGATGCTCTTTTTTTAACCTTATCATGTTAACCCTATTAGTTGCAGGATGCTCCTACAAGTGTTTCCTTTACATGTTCTTTACTTTTCCAAACCCTTTGTTGCTCATTTCTAAACGTTTCTGAGACGTGCTACTACTGTCAAAATCAAGTCGACATAATACTTTTAATGAAATAATACATTGTCTGCTGTTCAACATCTGAAAACCATTGTATTCTGTTTTTACGTACATGTTATGCATGCTACATGCTTTTTGGGATAGGGGTTGTATTGCTCTCATAGAAAACCACACTGAGCCTTAAAGGTCTGGCTGCTACTTCCATACTACAAAGGTTTTGGTAGCTGATTCCTTCACTAAAACTCACAACAAGGGATCATTCATCTGTTCTGTCCTCTACACTTCTGTCATCACTGTGTCTCCCTGATGGGCAGGAGACGGGTGGAGAGAGACAGAAACGATGAGAAGGGGGATGCATCCTGTTGTCTGTTCCCAGGAGAAAACCTATACTACCCTCATCCTAAGATTATTTAGACTTCCTGTATGAAGTCATTACACAGACATTAGGTCATCACTGGCGATGGCCTCAGATCCCAAAAACACCTGTCATATTTAAAGAGACACTTAAATGTGCATAAAATTAGACAAGGATTTACACATTAGGCTTATGTACTGATGCAGGGACCAACAAAAAAGATGCCCATGCTCACCTTTGACCTGGGCATGTAAAAACTGGAAGCCCACGGCAGCCTGGACACAGTTGTGAATGAGGCTAGTTAGACTGTTACAATAAGCCTGCTTTTAATCATTAGCAAAGCACAAAACTTGAACGTGCAAGCTTTTCTGAAAACAAACAATCAACGTCACACGAAAAAAAAAGGAAATTGAAACATTTAAATCAATTAGATGCTGCTTTTACATCTAGACAGTCTTTTTTATGTAATACAGAAATCCATGTATTTCAAAGTTGACTCACAAAATGTTTTAATTTTTTTTTTTTTTTTTTTTGTCCCTTTTGTGGTCACATTAAAGACATTAAGTAACTGGTTACAGCATAGGTATTAAACTCACTGAATATGAACGCAGGACTTGCAGTTGATTTTGTCCATTATGAGTGAGTTACAGAAGATCAAAATAAAGGGGCCACATGGCTGGAAGAGGCAGACAGTAAGTCCTGGAGAAAGGTTTGATTTAACTGTTGCTGCAGCCCAGTTCTCATCATGTTGCTCTCTCAGCAGGACAGCAGGTATGTTGAGATTGCAACAGTTCACCTCAAGCAAAGCCAACCAAAACTTCAGATGTGCCAGACTCCCAATCATTTAGGCAGCTCCACTGAACTCCACATCAGAGTTCAGTTTGGTTTGGCAAGGCATAGATTTTAATCCAATCCATCCATCCAACCATCCATCCATCCATCCATCCATCCATCCATCCATCCATTCATCCATCCATCCATGCATTTTCTATACCCATTTTATCCATTGGAGAGTCACAGGGGTCTGCTGGAGCCAACCCAGCTGACATCAATTCAATTCAATTCAATTCATCCATCCATCCATTATCTATACCCGCTTTATCCGTTTCCGGGTCACGGGGGTCTGTCGGAGCCTATCCCGACGCATATCAGGCGAAAGGCAGGGGTACACCCTGGACAGGTCGCCAGTCTATCCAGGGCCACATGCAAACAACCAATCACACACACATTCACACCTAGGGAGAATTTAGAAAGATCAATTAACCTACACTGCATGTTTTTGGACTGTGGGAGGAAGCCGGAGTACCCGGAGGAAACCCACGCAAGCACGGGGAGAACATGCAAACTCCACACAGAAAGACCCACCGGGCCGGGAATTGAACCGGGAACCTCCTTGCTGTGAGGCAACAGTGCTAACCACTAAGCCACCGTGCTGCCCAATTCAATTCAATTCAATTCAATTCAATTTGATCTATATATCTATTACAACACAAGCTGCTTCTAGGCATTTTCCAGAGACCCAGAACATTATCCCAAGCAATTATGATATAAACAATGGCAGGTAAAAACTTCCCTAGTTCTGTAAAACCTTGTTCCAAACAGTACAAAGGAAAAACTCCCCTTAATGAGAGGAGACCAAATCTGGATTCAAATCTGTCTTCTAAAGTCTTTTAAAGTCTAAAGACATCAGATTAGGTTTATGAAAAGAACATTCATTTTGGACAGCAAAACTGGGATAAAAAAAAAAAAAAAAACACTGAAGAGCTTACTTTATGTTTACTAGACATGTTTTATAGCAACCATTATGTTGTACAAGAAATAAGAGCTATTCAATGTTTTCTAGACCCCCGGAGCACTTTCCAAATATGGAAAATTATCTAAATCTTTAAGAACAATGCTATTCATTTAAATCATTGAAAGTTGAACCACACTACGGACAAAAGGTCTGTATGTTTCTGATCATCCCATTTTTGATGTTCTTTTTAATGTGCTTCAGTGTATGAAGTATTAAATTGTTTCACTTCTACGATATTCATTTCTCTTCCAATTATATGTTATTCATTTTATAAAAAAAAAAAACACTGATAATGACCAATCCTCACATATGTGCTTACAACTTACTGAAATATCTGAAGGGATAATAAACTCAGCATCACTCCCCCCAACACACACGCACATATCGAAAAAATGTTTTTTGATTCTTCCGAAAAGGAGCCTGAGAGGCGGCAGCAGTGTGAGGTGACATCAGCACTCCATCAGTGGAGGAAGCAATGGAGAGGAGGCATTAAGATCCAGTTACACAGGGAATGATGCGACTGGACGGAAACGGAACAATGGGATTGTGTAGATGAGCTCCGGTGAGGTCATACTGACTAGACTCATTCAGCAGAAAGACCACAAGTCAGTGGGCAGAAATAGTCAGAGAAAGTCACGTGGTAGCAGGCTGGTATATGAATGTAGGTGGCAGTACTAAGTGTATCTGTCTGTGTACGGACCGTTAAAACAACGCTCATCCTTTAATTATCACAAGTGTCTTAAGCCTTTATAAGTAACACAGCACCATAATTATGTAAGCTTTCCAAAAAAAAAAAAAAAAAAAAAAAAAAAAAAACCCCAGAAAACATCAACTCAGAAAATGACAATAAAACACAATGCACTTATTTAAATGAAAAGCTAAAATTTGAGGTTTCTTTTTCCAAATGGATCCTGATTCTGAGTATGACGCTAGCACTGCATGTCAGAAAAAACCTGATGTTGTCTTGCATCACCTTTTCTTTCTTCAAGACAATTGTGTACTCAGTTTTTTGTGTTGTGTTTTAATTTTTTTAAAGAGTCAGCATAGCACCTGAAGTCATGCTGTTGCAATACATGCAGAATGTGTTTTGTCTTGCTGAAATAAGAAAGGGCTTCCATGAAAAGCAGCATATCTGTCTTTTGTTTGTAGGCTTTTCTTCTTTGGCGTGGTGTAGTTGTAACTTTCATTTGTGGATGTTGCAGCTAACTGTGTTCACTAATCGTGTTTTTCAGAAATGATCCTGAGCTTGTGCATTAGTTTTCCTGACAGAGTCTGTTATTAAAGCCGTACCATCATGGGGCATGAAGATCCTCACCATTCAGTATTGACTAACTGAGCCTTGTTGTTTGTGTGCAAAGATTTCTCTGGAGTTGCCGAATCTTTAAATTACATTATCCACTCTGATTGATAAAATTCCCAAATGATTTGCCATTTTCACTGACAAATGTTATTCTAGAGTGGCTGAACTATTTTTACACGCAGTCTCTTACAGAGGGATGAGCCGCTCCCTGTTTTACTTCTGAAAGCCTCAATCGCTCTGGGATGCTCTTTTACACACAATATTGTTACAGTTAACAATTTACCACCAAATAACCTTACGAGCTGTGAGATGTTCCAGAGGGAAATTTATATATTATACAAAAATATTAGCAATAATCATATTTATTTTAAAAAAAATCTATCTTTAAATATTTTTTTGAATATATTGTTTTTATTGTTTAAAGTTAAAAAACATGTCAGCATTTTCAAATCATTGATTTGATGATTTGCTCTCTTATCTCTTAATTCTTTATCTTTTTTAATCATTACACAATAACGGAATTACACTGCACATCAGATATCAGTCTGCCCACACTTTCACATTTCCTTATTGTTGTTATATTTTATTGACTAAAACCTATTAAAATGTATTCTGTGCTTCATCTTATATCACAAACTGACAATAGTTTAATTTCATGACACAACAATCTTTTTTTTTGGCAGAATTTTGAACCGCCTGGCTCTTAAGTGGGCTTACAGTTGTAAACTCTAAACTGAACACTGAGTACTATGGATACTGCTCGTGTTGTCTGGGAACCTATGCACCAGAACCATACGGAAAACAAATGGCAGAAGTAATGTCAAGACCTGCGTGTGGCCTTTAGGTGAAACAAGTTACGTCAGTTAGGGTGGACAGAACCGGTGAACTTGTCAGACAAGGCTTTCATTCAAAGTGTGGGATGTATACTCACAGCACTGGTCACTCTATGAGTTATCACATTTTATACAAATAATCTAATAAAAGCCAGCTTTGTTAGAATAATGTTATAAAGATGAATTTCACCACAAAGGACAACACATTTCTTTCCTATTAGTGTATCAGTTCCCAACAAATTTGAGAAAAAAAAAAAAAACTGAAAATCCCCACCAGAAATAGAACAAGTGGAACATGTTGACCTTTAAAAAAATGTATTTGTTTTTATCTCCAGTGTCATTTGAACATATTAGGGTAAAATGGTATTTATAGAGTTTGGCCAAAATTTTGAATGGCTACCAAGTAGTTTTATCTGTGACTGCGTGTAACATGACGAATAAAATGAGTAATTCCCCCATCAGAACTGAGTACGAGGCGTGTATGTGTGTGTGTGCATGCTAACCCTGGTACTGCAGCGGGATGTCAATCTTGGGTCCAATTACGTAGTGTCCCTCCTCTAAGCTGTGGGCGGTCACAGTGGTCCACTGACGGCAGGAGTGTAGCAGCACCACATCCTCCTCAGAGAGACCCTCTACGCATTCACCTGCGGCACACAAATAAGCACAAAGATGGAATAAACAGGAAGTCCACAGCCTTGGGAGTGATGAGACTTTTTTGTTTGTTTGTTACTTCTTACATCATACCTATTAGATGTGTGATGGAAAACTCAAAAACTCCCTTGTATGCTCACACATGTACTTAACATTCAGAGTTCATAATTACCACCATCAGTGATGGTTCACCACCCCTAACCTATACTCATCAGGACCACGCTACACAGCTGGCAACCTACTATTACACAGCTCTCCCTACACACACACACACACACACACACACACACACACACACACACACACACACACACACACACACACACACACACACACACACACACACACACACACACTAGCTTTTACAAGAGCAGCATCGATTTCTGCTGATGGCACAGTGGTACAATTCAATCGCACAACACACAAACACAGAGTTGTTACAAGCCTTTGAGTTTAACAGTCATGGTGATGGATAGCTGAATCTATACAGAGGCCATACGAAAATGGGTTTAAAGTGGGAATATTAATGGTCTTTGGTTGAAAATATAATTTTCAGAACTTCGCTTTAGTCTATAAACAATGTTCTCTTAAAAGCTTTGTATCAAGACAAATATAAACTCACTGGCCAGTTTATTAGGTACACACACACACACACACACACACACACACACACACACACACACACACACACATATATATATATATATATATACACACATATATATAATAAAGTGGAGCGTATATGTATATGGCAATGGATTCAATTTACATAACACCATTTTCCAGAGCCACCTGGATAACTTCCAGACTCTTGTCAGTTTTCTTGGTGACTGTTACAACCATAGCTTTTTGATGCACAGTATGGCGTGTGTATAAAAATTGCCTTTCTAACCACTTGCTGCCAGGCAAGTGGTTAATTTAATATCGTGCAGCCCAAAGCATTCAATAATGTTGCAGGAAAGTCCCCGTCCAATTGCATCCGCACACATGCCACTGGACTGTCATCTCTGCATATATATAAGTACTGTTGTTGTTTTGAATATGGAGAACAGAAAAATGGCTTTACTTGCTGTCGTCATTCCCATGTTGTGAATAACTAACCACCATCTAGGTTAGCAGGCTGTGCAAACAAGGAAGCATCTGTGGGGTAACTACAGTGAAGTTAATAAACACCCACTTGCGCTTTCTCCACAAAACACGCGCCCCTCCACGAGTAAAGGTGCGTAATTTTCAGGGAGCATGACACGTTTTGGTTCTCGCTTTTGTCCGTCGAGTAAAGTTGGACGTTTGCCGTCTCGTCGTGGCTCGTTAGTATTCACTACATTCACCGACAGATTACAGCATTTACATATGAAAGGCATTGAGCAGCACTTCAGCAGCACAACAGACACTTTGTGGCTTTCCGGGCCTCTTGGACTGGAACAAGTTTGGCCGTGACACCCTATCGCCCGTTCCCAAAGTAAAGTCACCAAATCTGATGAAGGAGAGAGGTTATGTTGACAGGGAAACAGTTGACACATACACAGCTGAAAAAAAATGACACGGTAAGATTTGTTTAGGAAAGTTGGTGGGCTGATGTAAAGTATTAGAGTAGGTGTTCTATTATAGACAGCAACAAGGTGGTCAGATTTAACGGGAATAACGGAACTAACAACAGGGTGGTTTCGAAATAAAAGCACAACGTGTTGTTAGGCGGCATATGCAATTAAGCACAATACGTCTACTAATTAGTTTATCTAGCCCCCCCGACAATTTTAGGACTTCATCCAAAAAGTCACAGTATTCTGTAAAACATACTAAAATATATATTTTTACTATGCTGTCATAAATTTAAGCATGACATTATTTTTTCAAGTTAAGCACATGTTCACCAGCCTTATCCCACAGCCAAGACAATCTCATATTAATCAAATTTAATGTGGTATAAAACATATAAACTTTTTGTAAATATGTTTATTGTCTTTTTTGCAGTTCAGTGAAGTTAACCTAACTCCCTTTTCATGAATACTAGATGTTTTTTAAGTTTTGAACAATTGATGAAATAGCCCTACCAAAGACAGATCATCTCCTCTATTTGTTGAGACAATCTCAAAAATATATATTCTAAAGAAGTGACTATAACTATTTTTATATTAAAAAAAAAAAACTTTATATATAAAACCATGAATTACTGCTTTAACGTAGGACATTTTATATATGCGTACATTTTTGCATAACTTGTCTTTTCAAAATAAATGAAAATTACAATGACAGTTTTATTTATATTGTACTGTATTAATTTAAAACTTTGTAAAATGTTTTAATTCTTTTAAGATATTACAGAAGATTTTCGGATTTAATTTGGAAGTTCAAACCGGAAACGGTATTTCCTTTCTTGCCAAACCTGACACCTTCAACAAAAATGTATTTCTTTTAAACATAAGTTCAATTGTCTTCGCTCATTTCTTGACTTGCACAACCACAGTGAGAAAAGCGTAGGGAAACACAATTAACTGACAGCGTCGCATTTGTGTCTTTCATCTGTAAAACAGCGTGTCGTTTTTTTATCGTGACCAGCATCACAACTGAAGAGGCAGCGAAGCGTCGGAGTACACCAACAATTGTCCACTAGTTTAAAGTTCTTAACGTGACTTGTAACCGTGGAAGCAGCTCGGGGAAGCCGGTTCTTACCGTGAGCCAAGCGGACTAGAGTGGGCAGACGGAACTTGCTGACCACCGCGTCCAGCGGCAGCGCCAAAGGGCTCCAAGTGATCTCCGACAGACTCGCCGACAACTTCTCCATCCTCCTGGGTCATCACGGTACCGGAGATAACGGTGCTGATGGGGAAGACGGTGTCGATAGCTTTGATGGTAAGGGTGATGGGGCAGACGTTGAAGGTGGTGGCGGCGGCGGGATTATGGCAAATAGTTTCGCCATGTTTGAAATTAGGAGAGAGGGAGCGCAGTCACAGTCGCGCGAGCGGAGGGAGGGAGGGAGGGAGCGCGAGCCCTCTCGCGTTCGCCTTCTCCCTCTGACAGCGAGTTTTTTTCTTGCCGCCACCCCCGCATGTACAAGTACGCCAAAGCCACGCCACGCTGAAGACGTCTACGCAGAGCTTTTATTAACTGCTAAGGAGAAAGGTACCGAGCAGATTAAACTGCTCATTACTGACTGATAATTCTTTTTTTTCACTTACTGCTTCACCCTTTTGTGCGTGGTTCTCATAGTTAAAAGCACCTATGACATCCACTGGGCTAGATTTATTTAACCTTTTTCTTTTCTTTTTTTTTGTAATATGTTATCTTTTTTTCAGATCCCAAAAGATTTAATAAACGCAGCTTTTAGACATATGCAATGTATCTAAAGTAGGCTGTATATAAAAGTGGACAAATTTGTTGGTAGCGTGCTCTTACACTCAAGGAAGAAAATAACTCGAAACGGATAAAAGTAATGATAAATAATTTACTAAAAACGGAAAAAATAAAGTCAGGCATTGCTTTTGAATTGTGGTTCAACAGAATAATTGAAAAGGAAACAACCAAAACTCATGAAACTGTCTTTGACAAATATTTTGATACCCTCAACTTAATATTTTGTTGTACAATGACTGGAGGTGACGACTGCAGTCAGGTGATTTCTGGAATTGTCAATGAGACTTCTGGACCTGCAGACAGGTGGTTTGGTCCACTCCTCACAAGGCTTGAAGGGTACCTTCTCCTCACTGCTCCTTTCACCTTTTTCCACAAGTGTTCAATAGGATTTAGATCAGGGCTGATAGAAAGCCACCTCCGTGGGTGTGTCTAGTTGTGTGTTTTGGGTCATTATCCTGTTGGAAGAGCCATGTTCTGCAACGGAGATAAAGCTTTGTGGTGCTGGACAACAAATGAATGGCCAGAATAGTCTTGAAAATGACTGTACCCTCAATATGCATTTTGCCAAAGCCCAGTCTGGATTTTGCATGATTTCTTTTCAACAGTGAAGTCCTGCTCAGTCATCCTCTTTGGCTCAAATAATGAGGATTGATGTGATCTGACACTGTTGACCTTTGGATGACTTTGGTAGTTGTTCGGGGCTCTTTAGTTTCCATTCATAATTTGCATCTCTTCAATTCATCATCATTTTTTTTCTCCTGCCGCCACATCCCGGAAGGTTAGTAACAATCCCATGAAACCTAAACCTCTGAATGAAACTTGCAACTTGCAACGTCTTATGGCTTTTACCTTTATGCTTCTCCTGAGTTTTTGCTTGGTTTTGGAAGCACAATTCAAAAACAATATCTGATTTCCATAATTGATTTAAAAAAGCGTGAAAAAATAAATGATCACTCTTGCAAGTTTTTAGTTATTTCAGTGAACATTCTGTTTTTCTTTCTTTAGCCAGCTTCCTAAGAAAATAAAATGCATTTTTTACCAATTTGCACCGTACAAAGAATCAAATATAAAGTGCTGAAAATGAGTTACTATATATATGTATTGTTTGATATTTCCAACTGTACATCGTATTTTAGGTAAATAGCAGCACAAACTCCAGCCAAGATCAAAACAACGTTTAATCAGTTTCTTCATAACTTTTCCAAGAAAAATATAAGAACACTGTAATAAAGTTGTGTTATTCTAGTTTAGGTATCTAAAGTCAAGAGTGTACTTAATTATTTTCCTGAAACTAAGTGTTGGACATTTATATTTTATAAGTCATGTTATAGAAAAGATAAAAGTAAATGTTGCAATATATACTAAATAAACCGAAGAGAAAAATCTGTGCCAGTGTCCACTAGTAATTTCTCATCATCATCAGCCTTTCGTAAAATCTTCCTGGCTTGTGAGCGTGACTTACCACAGTGACACCCACACATGAATAAATATGGCATCACTGTGGTGTATTCCATGTTCAATGAATTAAAATGCAAACTCAGACTGTGACCACTGGCTTTAAATAGCTTACTCATTCCCAAGTCGGAGCAAGCATTTAAACTGCATACAACAGCCTGAGTGACAAGAAAAAGTGACTCTAGAGTGGAGTTCCTGTAGGTTTTAAATAGTGCCCACGTTTATCACAATATTTACATTTAAATACTTTTCATCTCCAATGTGTGAAAACCAGCATACGGCTGTGGAATGATGGTTAACAGCTTGAATGTAAACAAGTCCTAAAAGCAGGAAAAATCAAATCACTCCTTTAGTGTGTATTGGTATTGTTGTGTGTGATACAAGATGCTGTCTCGTGAAAAGTCTAGATACCATCTAACCACACCAGTCTGCTGATCATAGTGTTTATTCTGCTAATTTTCTGTCTCCCACTACTGAACAAACACACAAAAACAAAATCTGCTGTGGTGTTGCAGCTACTGTAAATCATCATACAAATCAAAGTCAACGTAATGATCAAAGTTAAAGATAATTTTATTTGATCCATATTAACAAAAATTCAAAGATGAAGGTGGACTTCTGGACTGAAGACTGGGTATTATATCACAGCAGGCGGGGGTCCATCATGGTGAAAACTCAATGTGCAGGCTCTGCAAAAACAGACATTAAACAACAGGTGAAGAAATGGCATAGACAGGTTTCAGTCAATTTATTCCAGCACAGAAATGCACCAAAATACAAGTCATCAGTAATCAGTGACATCTGAAAGGTAAAAATACTTCAAGTGCAACATCTGACATTTCAGCTGAATGGAGTATTTTGATCAGGAAGGTTCTTAACTAAGATCAATCACTATAATACACACATGTGGGACTCCAGCCCTCGAGGGCCACTGTCCTGCATGTTTTAGATGTTTCCCTGCATCAGCACACCTGATTCTAATTAACGCTCATCATCAGCGTGTAATCAAGGTCTGCGCAAGTCTGTTAATGATGCAGTCATTTGTATCAGGGTGTGATGAAGTGGGGAAACATCCGAAGCCTGCAGGACACCAGCCCTCAAGGAATTAAGTTTGACACCCCTGCTGTAATATATCCAAGCCTGTTTTCATACAGCATGTAGGTGGTGCATATTCGGGCCACACCACATTACGCTATGACTTTTCAGCTGCTTTGGTTCGTGCCCACAAGTGTTTTAAGTTCAATTCCACACTGAGCTCCATAAGCTACGTGACAACAGCCGGGGCTGTCATTGGTCTAAATCAGTGAATCTCCTTGTGTAGCATCTTGTTTCCATAACTACCTGCTTGAAACAAATTGCTGAAAAGCACAAAGCTACACATTTTGACCCATAGTTGGCCATTTCCTTTGTGTTTGTTTGACAGTTAATAAATGAATCGCGTCTGCAGGTGGAGGTCATCTAGGACTGCTAGTGTTACCTTCTTTTGTCATGTTTTTTTATGTGCTCCTTCACAACCCACAATGCACATTTCAGTCATCTACAGAAACACTTTCAGCTCAAACACGTGGAGCACACGCTGTAGTTGGGTCAAACAGAGGTCGCGGAGTTCACACCAAAAACGACCACATCAGAGCTCGCCGATAACCTCAATGACAGTACCAGTGTGAAAATACTAAAAGGGCAGTGATTGTGAGTGCAGGTCAAATTTCCTAAAACATTACAGAAACGAGCTTAAAGCTGCCTTTATTATCTTGTTTAGCATGGGATGGACTGGACCACTTTTGTGAGAAAAACAAACATTCAGCTCTTGTTTGTTTACAAAATGATTTGCAAGTATGAATGCACTTCCATACCTCCAGACTAACTTTTTAAGACAGCCACACTTGTGCTCTTAACTCAAAACTTTAGAGGAACCACATCAAATCAACTTCAGTGGAACTCTCATAATTTTCTTCCATCCCAGGTGGAGTATTGATAAGGTATTAGGCAGTAAACAATTAACAGACAATGCCAGTGTTCTGTTTTAAAAGCAAAACAAAAAAGTCCCTCTTTCTTTTATTTTACAGGGGCCAAAGAAAATAAATATCAATCTCATCCTTTAAAATTAAGCAGTAGTTTAATATTTTGCAGGTGAACTTGTTAATTTAATACTAAAGCATTTATTAGTAATGCAAGAGAGATTTGAATAAAAGTGTCAAGGTGTACATGTCATTCCCCTTGATTTTATGTTCTCAGAGACAAAAATCCAGTTATACCTAAAAACACATTCAAATTACCTAAAAACACCCTCCCTGTTTATTGGTCAGATGTGTCTGCCAGAAGAACATTAATGTGTTGTTGAATACCCATGCATCTATTTCTGACATAGTGAATCCACATTCAATTCATTTTTTGTATATATACACACTACTACTCAAATGTAAAGATTTATTTCTTTTATTGATCTCTCTTACCAAAAAAGGAGATAGAAATAGGTTCAAGACGATGACTGGAGAGGAATATTTGTACGCACTAGAGTGGCACAGTAAAACATAACAGGAGGCTGCGTGCAAACTAGTTTTCTTTGCAACTCAGAGCAGTGAATAGAAAAACAATGTTAGTTTCTTCACTTACTACTTTCATTTTATAAATTGTTTCAAGACAAGAAGAGCAAGTTGTCCTTTTTCAAACTGAGATGACTGCTACTTTCACACGCTACCCTCATCAGCAATATGGAACGATCATCTTGGAAAATTAATTTAGGAAAACCAACCATTAGTTTCAAATGGCCAAGTGGAGCAAACGCAATAGGACGTCTTTTGGACCAAACCCAGAGTTGTTCTCAGAGTTGGTCTGTGCTGATCTGACGTCGATCGATGTCGAGCGCAAGAGTCCTGACTTAGAGTTACATTTATTTAACAACGCAGTGATTAAGTGAAATATCTAACGCCAGGCAAAACTAAAAGTTGACTGATCAACTCCTTCTGTTCCAGACCACATATAATCACAAAGCCCAAGAATGACTTTCAAATAGGAATGAAAATATAACTACTTACTGTCCTTTACTGCCTTCTTACCTACAGTAAAGAAAAATAAAAGACAAATTAGTTAAGCCCACCCATAAAACAAGACAAATAAGCAGTTAAGTGTTTCAGGAGCTTTAATTAAACTCCACAGGACCGAGACTTTTTTCCCAAAACAATTTGCATACTTTTACATTGACATAGATCACGTTGGAAAGAAACTTGAAAAATGATGTAGTTCTGTTATTTGATCGTGATTGTTTACGTTTAAATCCAATTCACCTTGTGCAAAAAGGAGCAAAGACATTACACAAAACAGCAACATCTCATTCAGTCTAGATTATGGAGAGCAGAGGCATTTCCCAGATTCAGCACAAATCTGCAAGTCTTCAACTCACCCCCGTAGGAAACTTTGTAGTACAAATAGGTCATGATGCCAACTCCAACCCACATTTCTTGGTATGCCTTTGTGTAGTAAGGGCTCATCAAGGCCCACCAATTTGCAAACATACGTCCAGCCATCTGTGAGAAAAAGTGAAACCAGTCTCAAAAAGGAGGCCATGCATGAAGCAAAACTGAAAAGGCTTTTTTTCTGGTCACGCATGCCTTCCACTCCAGGTAGTGTTACTTTAAATACTGCACAGTTGCAGTGTAATGCTTGTAATATCCCAGACAGGACTAAAGTGCAACATAAAGATCCTCTGGGACGTTTGCCTCGGTGGACTGAGGATGCCGCCGGGGATCGAGCCTCAGCTGGGGCTCATGCCGGTCACGTGAGCACGTACAGGACTACAACGTTACAGCGACGCCACTGAATTCACAAATTAAGTGACAGAGATTGACACCATCGTGCACATGATGTATTCAGTCGCTTGTTTATACATATTATAATTTAAATGCTTTTAATTCGCAGTGCTACGGCGAAATTTAACCTCCAATTTGTTTCCTTGCGTTTGCATGAATACGAGCAGAAATGGATGCATCACTACATAACATTTCAGGCGAGATAACAAAAGCTGCCAACATGTTTTCAAATGAACTTAAACTAAATACTTTAATGAATAAACAGGAACATTGGCGTTTTCGCTGCCGTGGAGAAGCTAACTAGCCTTAGCAACACGCTAACTGTGTAGCTCAAAGGAGTCTATATGAATACGGCAAGAAACGACTGCTTCGTTTTAAATCGAAGACTCGGTGAACAGTTGTGCAAATCAGATCAAAGTGTTTCTGGTGGATTATTATAAACATTTAACTTACATTGAAATTTGTCCAGCTGCAGTTGGAGGTCAAAACAACCAGATCCTGCTAAGCGTCAAAGTCGTGGGGGGAGCTTCTTCTTCGGCTCTCGATTGTGTAGAACTGTAGTCGTGGTTTGCGAAGTCGCCATCTAATGGAGATATACGAGAATACTCAGGCTCAATGTCAAGCTGTCGGTTGTCGCCACCGTGTGGACAAATGTTAACCTAAACCTCCTATAAAAAAATAAAACGTTTGCAGTATCTCTTCTATTTTAATATGGTTGAATTATGTTGTAGTTGTTGCTCTTTACACGAGTCCAGCAGCAAAGTTGATCGTATAAATGACTGCAAATACAGCCCATACAGTCAACGTTGTAAACAATTTATTATCTGACAATACCACTGGATTAAATGTAAAGTGGAAATACAGCTTTTATTGCAATTGGTAAATATATTAAAATACAAAAAACAAAAGCATAAATGGAAAATGGCAAATATAAGCTACACCAATACTCCAAACCGAATTTTTGTATATTCAGAATATTCAGAGGGCACAAAAATGTATTTTTAAAAAATCTCTTTGGTCCAATCTGTTAACCTAACTAATAGCTTTCCAAACAATGAGATGCAAACACTTTCCTTTCATTAAATAATGTGAGTTCTCAAAACTCAGTGGTCATTACACTACAATATCAGTCTACTTTCGCTTTCAGTCACATGCCGTGAACCATACAGCGTTTATCTTGACAGTCTGTTATTCTGTTGTAGAGTATCTTGTTCTGCTATGATAGAGGTGGGGATTTGAGGTGAGAGAGCAGCTGCCACACGGCACACACAGTTCACCAGTACTGCACGCTCGCCATAGTGAAGAAATAAATAAAACACTGGCACTGCGCTCAAGTGGAAAATTGTACTCTGAAAAAAGCTGTTCCATCGATGCACCCTCTGTGTTCTTACATGAAACAAACAAACAAACAAAAACAACCAAACCAAAAAGAAAACATTTTTGCTTCTGAAAGAGATAACAATGCCCCCTAATAAAACATGCTGTGCATAGAAAGTAAAAGCAGAAGTAAAAACTAATTCATTGTGCATGTAAGAGAGACATGAGCTAGAATAACAACTCAGAAGCTCCTGAAACAGTTTCATTTTTACCCAGCAAAATCAAGGTTTTTCCCAGTTTCCCATATCGCCATTTCATGTTCAAGTATTCTGACAATGCACAAAAAAATAACACTCAAGTAGAGACGCTTCTGTTTTTTCTGAAACATGTGTCTGTGATTTGCCAATATGAGATTTTTTCCCCTCCCAGAGGGTACTAAGTTCATCTGCTGGTTATCACTGGATGTTCGGACCTTCAGTCAGTCAGGGCGGGACCTTCTGCTCCTTCCTGTCCCTGCGCTCTGATAGGCAGGAGGCACCTTGTTTCATTTCTGATCGCTTAAAGACCACATTCTGTTCCTGAGGTGCTCAACACTGAACCATCTCAGAGTCGTGCCAGTTTCAAAGGGCGCAGAGGAGCTGATTTACAGAAGTCTGTTCACACTTGACCGGGTTTTTCATTACAAAATGCACAACAGTGCCCATCTGCAGTGACTTACTGCCCTTCTTCAGGTATGTTAATGTGTTCATCTATTTTTGTTCATCCACATGTTGTGTCGTTGTGTTTCTTGGTTCCTTCTCTCTCGTAGCTCTTTATTTGAGCGTCTCACCTGTGTGTCTGTGGTAAGCATAGGTGTGTTCTTAAAATGACTAATCCGGCAGCAGAGCCAGCTGACGGCTTGGAAAAGTTGACTTTTGTGTTTTTCCTGGTTGGATGATTAACTGATCTGTCTCTCCCCAACCTTCCTGTGACTGCTGTTGCTCTGCGGTCAGACAGTTTATGGCTTCAGGAGGAGCAGAAGAAGACGATGGAGGATTTCCTCTGGACATCGACGACGTACACATGCTCCTGCAAGGTCACACTATTTCTGTACTTGTGCAAATGTTATGACACGTGATGGGCTGTGAGGGAGAAGCGCAGTCGTAGACAGCTGCTGCTGCATTGTCATTAGATATAAAACCGTGTAGCAAAAGGATTAGAGACAAACCCACTCTTTTACATCACATTTTCATTGCTGCTACGATACTTATAAAATCATCTCCCAGACTTGACTGGATGAGACAAGTTTCAAAAAAGAAAGCTGCTGTCATTCTGTGATTGCTCAAATAATTCACATTTGAAACTTGCTGATAAACACTTTTATGTCCTAAAATACGAATGAATAAAAGTCCTTTTTACCATCGACTTAATCGAACGTCGCTGCTCAAATCGTAACTCAAACACACATTTATTATTTACTGTCTTAGAACCGTATCAGTCTTGTTTTAGGCAGAAATTAATTTTTATACATCAGGACACGTGAAGCAGAAGCAGGTTTGACAATATACTAAAACAAAGAGCGATGAATTTCAGACAATTAGGATAAAAGTAAAGTAACTTAAAAGTGAGTTCAACTGCTGCTCAGGAAACTCAGACAAAACAAACTTCTAAACAGCTCCTCCTTCAGTTAATCAATTAATCAAACTTTATTTCTATAGCACTCAACAAAAACACAAAGGAAGCCAAAGTGCTTCACATTTAAAACAAGACGTATTACATGAATGGAAAATAACAATGAACAATAAGAATAAAACACAGTTATAAACTGAATCTGTGATGCCGCGGTGACGCGTGTTAGAAGGCAAAACACCGCTTTCATGGAAAATCCACAATCAATCAATAAACTTTTGTTCCAAAAGTTGAAACACTGGATACGGTCTGTCTGCCAATTCACTTTTGTGTTTGAATGGGGAGTGGCTGCCAGGCGAGTTGTGACATCATAACTCCTCCAACTCCGACTTCAGGCGAGCTCAGAGAAACCCACAAGAAACATCTGAGCGGAATAGACTTCTGATGTTTTCTTTCCTTTTTTATCTCGCTGCAGTTTCACAATCACCACAGTTTATTAAAATGAAGTGTATTTCTTTGATGCATTTATATTTAAAGGAGGTGTGTGTTTGGACTTCTACTTGTTCTTCAGAAACCAGGTGAGCAAGGTGGAGTAAAGTAATTGAAAGGAGCTGCCTGCCATGACAGGCTCTTAAACAAACAGCAGCTGAGATACTAAATTTAATACGAACAAGTGAGTTCTTGAAATGAGACGATGAGCCTCTCTGATTGCCTCAAACGAAGGATCACTGATTCACTGTGTGTGTGTGTGTGTGTGTGTGTGTGTGTGTGTGTGTGTGTGTGTGTGTCTCTCGCGCTGTTTTGGAAGTCGTCCCATCTTGTAGCCGGATCCTGACTCTCAGCCTCAATTTAGCTGAAAGCAAAAGTCTTAGGCTCCGGGTTTATCCAGTGGGAGAGAAGAGGAGAAGTTTTATGCTGTTTCAGTGGATGATGTCATTCGTTTGCATACATGGGCACGTTAAGCTTTTGTTGTAGGAATGGAGGGTGGAAAAGTTGTCCATTTTTCTGATGTGGGTGAGTAGTTGATCTGTACATGTGTTGACAGCTCACATCACGGTTCCCACCGCAGTTACACACCAGAACTCTGAATCATTAAGGACCTGGAAGATTAAGGAATACACAGCTTTAATTCTGGGAAGGATACAGTTATATCTGTTAACCTGGTGCTCGTCAGTCCAACTGTGGACGTAAGGAGAGAAGAGCCGCTGCACAAACTGTACAAAGTACACATCCGCTCGCCTTGTTGGGTCCGTTTATCTGTGATCGTGGCAGAAACTGGGAAAACGTTCTGTGTGAATTATTGTTCTGCTTTTTGCTTTTCTTTTCTTTTCTTTTCAACAGTGGAGCATGAACAGATTCAGAAAAGGACATTTACCAACTGGATAAATGCTCAGCTTTCTAAGGTATGTCAGCGTGTCATAGTGGCGTGACAGATCCACGGCATCATTACACCTTCTGTGAACAATCAGTTGGGATACTAGATCATTTTGGAGGAGAGATGAGGCGGGAAAGAACCAGTGGCAAAAAGTCAGACCTCTAATCTGCAGCGTCCTGTTAAAGAGCCCTACTGTTTGGCCTTTTTACTTTCGAACAGGTCCCATCTGAAGCAGAGCTGGGTCATCGGTGCCGTTCTTCCCCTGCAGATAGTTTCAAACCCCAGAACGTTCAGACAAGAGTGACCGTCTGCACTTTCTTTCTTTCTGAGCGTGAAGGAAGTGCAGATGAGCATGATGTCATCCCGTGGTTCGTTTTCAGATTGCATGAAGGACTGTCGGAGTGCAACAAGCTGAGTCACTGGCCTGGGATCAGTGGAGCAGCTCGTGCTGGGAAGTCGGTTGCTGACACGTACCTGAAGTATAAATAGTCCTTTAGTGGAGCAGGATGGGCTGTAATCCGAACCCAGCACGCTTTGGTCCCTGTGACTGCAAAATCACTCGTTCATAACCTACCATCTGTTGCAGCGATCTGAATCCTTGCGACCGCCCTCAGCAGCAGGACACCGTCTTTATGTCTGGAGGACGACGTCTGCTCTCACCTGGAATCGGAGGGCTTTGCCCTGTCTGTCATTCAAAAGGATCATCTTGTTATCCATCAAATATTGACAGAACTGCACATGAATGGCTCCGAGTTTAGAATTTCACACAAACAAAATCCCGCTTCCCTCGAAACGTTGTGTTTCTTGTTTTATGTGAGTTAGTTCCGGTCCACAAAGGATCCCCCGGTGACCTTTTACCGTAGCTCGTCTCACGCCAAAAACGCTAAAACAGCCTCCAGCCATCACTAAATTTCATTCATTTCTCCACCAAATAAGACCCGCGCCTACTTTAACAGCTTCATTTATGCAAAATCGCCAAAAGAAACAACAAAGCAATTCTGCTTTCCTGTTGGGTTTCATTTCTTCAGTTCACTGTCCACATCTGCTTTGTATTTTAGCCTTAAAACAATAGTTTGATGATGATCAATAGTCAAAGATGCTTCCACTCACATACAGAAAAATCAGTTATTTTCACACAAACTCAGCCGCTGATTTTTTAAATGTATTTTAATTGCACAGCTGAAATCAATAATCTTTCGTGCTGTGGACCGTTTCAGAGATGCCCCCCCTCTTATGTGTCTGACTTGTTCTCGGACCTCAGAGACGGGTCAGCGCTGCTCGACCTGCTGGAGGTGATGAGCGGTCAGTCCATGGTGAGCTACTCATGTTCCATGAACCCAACTGTCCCTAATTTCCAACCCCATAAATCGAACACTGTGCATTGTCACCAGTTTCCAGCTGATAGTGTGAACTGTCGTTCTAGAAAAGGCAAAGAGGTCACGGGCTCTTCCAGCAGAGGGCCAACATGGAAACGGCACTCAACTTTCTCAAGAAAAAGTCTGTAAGTTTCCCCATCCAAACATGTTGACAGAATAAGGTTTTAAGCAGTAATGAGGGAACTAAGAAGATCACCTTTCTGAGATTCATCCTTCACAGCTTCCCCGCTAGTGTTTATGCGCAGAAATGGACATAAGGTCTTGAAATTCCCAAAGCTGTCTGGTGGGTTATGTACAGCCTGGCCTGAAGATGGTGTGTTTCTGGTTTTGGTGAAGGTTGGGAAAAACATTAGGCCTCTAAACATTTTATCAGAGAAACTGCAATCCAAGCTAGAAGTTGCATCAGATTGGCTACAACAACAACTCTTGTCCACGGGACTTTAAAAGTTCACCTTTGCCTTTTAAAATGCCAAACATAAAAAAAAAAATAAAAAAAATGCTGTGAATCATTTTGTGTGTGCAACCTTTGGGAAAAACCTTGAGACGTGTAAAATGAAAGTGAATCTAATTCATAATATTCAGTATAGCCCAAAGTCCCATTAAAGGTGCTTTAAAGTTGGATTTGTCCAACGTCTTATTTGTGATCAGTGGGTCCAACGTCAGACTTTAACCCCTCAGTGGTGCCAGTTTGCACAGCATGTTGATGTAGAGCTCGGTGAGAAAAACCGCACCGTTCAAGTCATTGCACCAAATTTGAACCCCCCCCCCCCCCTTTTTTTTTTTAATTAAGTGAGACCTCAATTTCAGAGAACCAAAGCGCAAGATCAAATATTACAACCGGCTGCTCGGCCTACAAAGTGAAGTCATTTGTGGATTTACCATGTGCCTGACACTTTACTTTGGTTGTGATCCTGAATGTAGATCAAACTGGTGAATATAAACATCTCAGACATCATAGACGGGCGGCCGTCCATCATCCTAGGCCTCATATGGACCATCATTCTCCACTGTCATGTGAGTGTTGATGTAGCCACTGTTCCAGGTATGTCAGCACATGTGACCCTTATGGATGCTTTTGACTGGTTCCACGTTTTGGGAAGTTTTCATATCTGAATTCATTCATCTTCTATACTCGCTTAATCCTATCCAGGGTCACGCGGGAACTTGAATGAAGAACTATGTAATCACGTCTGGCGTACGTCTTCATTTCTTTTAGATTGAAGAGTTGGCCAGTGCCATCTCCTTCAGTTCCCGCCATTCCTCTCTGGACTCCCTGGCCAGCCTGGACTCCTGCTGTAGCAGCAGCCCCGTCCCAGCAAGTCCAGTCCCCTCAGAGTGGCCGTCGCCGCTCCACAGACGCTTTCGCATTTCTGCCAAAAAGGCCCTGCTCATGTGGGTCAGGGACCAGTGTCAACAGTGGGTTGTTTTTTTTTATATATATGCATGCATTTTTCTATTTAAAGCAAACATGGGCCAAACTTCTTTTTTTTTTTGAAAGACAGATAGTATATTAAATGTTTAACAATGATTATGTGTAATTTTCAATACTGTAGTATGTATGAAGTATGAAGCAGTTATGTAAGAAGAATGAATGGGCTGAATTTCCATTTGAACAGTTTCCGTCTGTTTTCTCGTACATGTGTCAGTAACAGTCGTCTTGCGTTTTTGTCCAGGGTTCATTGCTCTGTCAGTGTTAAGGACTTCAAGTCCAGCTGGAGAAGTGGAGAGGTTTTCTTGGCCATCCTGTGTTCTCTCAGACCACAGTTGGTGGATCTGTCGCTGGTCAGGTTCAGAAGCAACCAGGACAACCTGGAGGAAGCGTTTCTGCTCGCTGAGAGGGAACTCCACATCCCTCGGCTGCTGGAGCCCCAGGGTGAGGCCGATATCATTTTACTATATCATACTAATATCTGTTCTATTAATGGTTAACAAATATGAAAAAAATGATTCTTTTTTATTTTGGTTACTGCTGCATAAATATCATCACCACTTCACACTTTGTAAAAAATGCCTGAAAATCAACAAACTGCTTTAATTGATGGCATTTTTTCACATCAAAAAAAAAGAAAAGGAAAAAAAAGATGGGTTCATGAGCCACGAAAAGCAAGCAATTTGCAGCAGCTCCGCTGGCTTTTATCACAACCCAAGTTCTTTTCCACATGAGCTTCACACCAATGAAAACAGATATTTTTTGTTCAATTTTTATAATAAGTTTCACCTGGGTTGAGAGGTGGAGTGTGTGGTGACTGTGTCAATAAGTCCATATATATCGTTACTGAAGAAAAAGAAAAAAGTGATTCCGTACTGAGATGTAGGCAGATGTGTCTAAATGTCAACGTGCAACAACTTCCTGGCCCGGACCACATTTCATCGCTCTCTGTGTGAAACGGCGCTGGTTTTCTTCAGGCAGTCATCTTTTTATCATTCATCAAACCTGCAACAAGCCAAGTGTCGGCAGCATCATCCTGCCAAATGCAGATTTATGATGCAGAACTGAATATCGGTTTCATCCTCAGTCAGTGATGGTTGCTCATGAGCTCACTGAAGTCTTTTTTGTTTGTTTGTTGCTTCTGTTTAGGTGTTAGTGATGGTTCATTTAGATTTGTCTGTATGTGAATCAAATTGAGAGCAACGAGCATATTTGGTTCACTCTGTGGTGACTTACAAGTCATTTGGGTCCCCAAGCGCCTTCTTTTACCTGCAGCCTCATTTGCATATGTGCAGATAAAAGGCAAAGCATTGTAATATTTGTTTCTTCATGACCTGAAAAATGCCTTTAATTCTAAAAGGTTTTTTCAGCAAAACGAAACAGGTTAATAGACACCTTTTTCTTTCTTTTGCCATGGGTTATACATTAGTGACAATAAATAAAACCTATCCTTGTTTTGATTTGTCTCAGATGTTGATGTTCACGATCCTGATGAAAAATCCATCATGACTTACGTGGCCCAGTTCCTGCAGTACTCCAATGACATGCCGGCGCCTGATGACCACCTGCAGGTCAGCAGTCAAAGCAGCCGCTACGACCATGTTGTCACGTTCACTTCAAGCAGTCTGGCTCGTTGATTTTCAAACAAATGTCTCAGTGAATCAGCAGATTTCTGATTCAAATCACTGCGGGATCGCTGTGTTGTTTGAGGGACTGACACTCTTGCAGCACTTGCCCCTTCCGTGTTTGGTTCTCTAAAAATTTCCTTGATTAAAGTCGGGGTTTTCCCGCCACTTTCCTTCCCCTCTCTGAATCTGTTTTCCGTGGTGGCGGTGCAGCTGTTTCCTCCGGTCCAGCCCTCCGTTTTCACACCTGCGAGTTCACCTGGTCACTTCACTCCGGCAGCTGCCGTCTCGCCGCTACGCCAGGTGCATGCTGTTTTCGCTTCAGTCTTCCTGTTGTTCATCGTTTTCAGTTAAACTTATGCATTTTGATTTCCAGTCAATGCAGTCAACCCATAAAGATATTAGTGTATAACGGTAGATATTATAGCTCTAAAACTGTTACCTACCTCAGTTTCCTGCTGCAGCAGCGCTCACTGACAGCTTTGACTGTGCAAATGTAGGTATCCCCAAGCGAGCGTGCACAAGAGGTGACTTGCTGGCTGCAGCAGGCCTATGACGAGCTGTCAGAAACCTGGGCAGTGATGGAGAAATCTACTTATGCAGAGAAGTATCAGGTACAGCAAAGAGCAAAAGCTTTCAAGCAAAGCATATGGTACCTGGTGTGTTGTCTTACTGACTGGTTCAACGTTATCGTCGTGTTTGGTTTGTTAGGTGTTTCAGAGCCTCGCCGGCTCCTTCGCTGAGCAGAGACGCCCGGTGATGACCCTCTTTGCTGCCATAAAACGCTGCCCTGAGCTGAGCGAGGAGCAGCGTACTCTGAAGACAGCGTGGGATCACCTGGAGGAAGAGGTAAACCTGTCACACGGCGGCGACAGTTTTGGTGATCCTTTCCCTACTGCCTTATTAACCCGCAGTATCTTATTTTAGTTTTTTTTTTGTTTATGCACTCACAATATTTTACCTTATTTCCTTTTCTTTGTTATTCAGTGGAGCTCTTGGAAGCACCTTGGGCTGTAAATGTTTTATTTTTTTCTCTTCCTTTCTGTTTATCTATTTATTTTTTGACTTATGTGCACAAATTTCTGTATTACCTATATACCATTCATTAATCAATTTTGTAGGATCTGTAGGGCTCCCCAACTTTACCTCCATCCACCTTCAAACTGGCTCCGCCTCCTAAAACCAACTGATATGAACAGAGTTAGCAGCACGGTGGCTTAGTGGTTAGCACTGTTGCCTCACAGCAAGAAGATTCCCGGTTCGATTCCCGGCCCGGTGGGTCTTTCTGTGTGGAGTTTGCATGTTCTCCCCGTGCTTGCGTGGGTTCCCTCCGGGTACTCCGGCTTCCTCCCACAGTCCAAAAACATGCATGTAAGTTAATTGATCATCCTAAATTCTCCCTAGGTGTGAATGTGAGTGTGATTGGTTGTTTGTATGTGGCCCTGGATAGACTGGCGACCTGTCCAGGGTGTACCCCTGCCTTTCGCCTGATATGCGTCGGGATAGGCTCCGACAGACCCCCGTGACCCGGAAACGGATACAGCGGGTATAGATAATGGATGGATGGATGAACAGAGTTGTGAAGTCAAGGTTGAAAAGAGTTTTTTATCGTATCCTTGTGGGCTTTCTTTATTTTATTTATTTATAGAAAAAAAGGCAAACAAAGGGGGGGGGGGGGTATTCATAGAACCTTACAGACACTTCAATAAAATCTCAAGAAATTAAATCAACATTTGGGAGAGAAAAAAAAGCAGAAATTGTCATGTACATGTGACATGTGAGATGTAACATGTGAGTTCGTATCTGTGCAAAGTTTAATCTCACAAAACCAAAACTAGATTAAAGGTGTAGCTTTCCGTTCATAAAGTGCTTTTGCTCCTTATGAATCTTAGGAGGAATTATTCATCGGGAAATGATCGAAAGCCAATGGAGAGAGAACTCTTGAGCTAAGGTTTGTGTTCTTCCTCAGCTGCAGAGGTGTAAAGCAGACCTGGACCTGAATCTTCCTCCTCCTCTGGACTCGGTCGTTGCGTGGCTGCAGAGAGCAGAGGCGGCGCTAAAAGAAGGAGGAGAGATGATGAAAGATCACGGACAAGCTGCCAAAGAAGCAAGAGCTCGGCAAGAAAACTTGAAGGTTATTTAAAAATAAGCTTATCGAACCAATCGGAGCTGTCCTGTGTCCAGAAGGAAAAACACACTAAAACAAGTCTAAACAAATAACCCAAACCCCTTTAGCAGGGGTATAAACAGGAGGAATATCAAAATCCTTACACTCTTACAACATTAAACTTGTTAATGCACTTAAAGTCTCATGTGCTCTTTTTTTCCCAGAGTTTAATAAAGGAGATGAGTCATTACACCGCAGTCCTGGAAACACACCACAACATGGACAATTCTGGGAATCCAGTAGTGCCTCTAGAAAAGTTTGAGGAGATAAAACACCGGTGTGTGAGACACAGTCGCTCAGTGTCCAATTATTCCTTCATTCACCATAATCCTGCTGAATCATGTTTCCTTTTCTAATTTGAAATCAGTTTAACCAACATCCGAGTCACAGCCAAATATGAGGGGATCAAGCTGGAATACCAGGAGTGTCATCACACGGTTCTGGATCTGCTGGGACAGATCAGAGCTGGGGTCGAGTCCTGGAAAGCCCCCTTCAGGGGCCAGGAGGCCGTGAAAACGCTTCTCCAGGGATGGCATGTGAGTGGGTGTCTCGAGCAATAACATAAAACGTTCCGGTACATAACACAGCGTGTGTTTTATCGTGTAACTATCATGAGGATTGTTGAAATGTTAACATTTGATGAGAATTTCTGTATGAAAAACAAGGAAAGTGAATATTTTGTTAACTAATTGTCTAGGAAATGGTTGAGCGGCAGGGCCTGCTCTTGGTTCTGATGGATGCCCTCCAAAACCTGAAGCAGAAGGCGGGTGCTTATACAAGCAAAGCTTCTACAGGTAGGCACCAAACTGTGAGTACAATGTTTTTCTTTTTTTAATTCGAAGAGCTATAATTTGATTTTCACTCACTATTCTCTCCACAGGTGACGATTCCCAGCGTGTAAGTCGCCAGGTTAGGGAAGCAGAAAGTGACGCTGAGCTGGTCGCACAGGCTGTGACGGCCGCTAGAGGGACGATGGAGAGAGCGGAGTCTGCGTGGGAGTCGTACAACAGGCTCCTCGCTTCCCTACTGCCGTGGCTGTCCCAGAAGATGCACTTGCAGGCTCAGTCTCCATCCATGGCTACGCAGGTAACGTCAGCCTGTTTGTCCGCAAAGCTGTCAACAGATACTGCACAAATTCAATTCAATTCAATTCAATTCAATTTTATTTATATAGCGTCTATTACAACACAAGTTGTCTCTAGGCGCTTTCCAGAGACCCGGAACATGACCCCCGAGCAATTATTACATAAACAGCGGCAGGTAAAAACTCCCCTAGTGGAAGAAAAACCTTAAGCCAAACAGTGGCAAGGAAAAACTCCCCTTTAAGAGGGAAGAAACCTTGAGCAGGACCTGGATCATAAGGGGGGACCCTCCTGCCGAAGGCCAGCCGGGTAGAGCAAGAAATAAGAAAGAATAGAGACATAGAGATACCATCAAAGGTACAAGACAGGATACAATAGTAACTATCATCAGTAGTCCAATTAGACTTCTGTGAATATGGGTGATATATGGATAGACGGTGATACAAGGGGATGAGGACTGCAGGTCGGGGTGTCAGCAAGTATCCAACAGACATCCACACAGACAGGTGAAGGCAGACACTGGGATGGTCAGAGGTGGAACTGCAGGTCAGCAAGCAGCTCCTGAGGTTCTGGTCCGCAGGACATGCAAAGAAGAGGAAAAGAAGGGCCAGACAAGCACAGAAAACTACCAGAACAATGGACCACAATTAAGTTTATGGGATATTGTTAATAAATGAGGGTTGAGGTGAAGAAGAGACAGAGAAGGCAAAGAGAAACAGAGGAGGTGAAAGGCACCACTCAGTGGATCATGTTGGTGCCCCCCTGCAGCAGAGGCCTATAGCAGCATATCTACACCGAAGCTGTTTAAGATGAGCTGCTCTAATCTGGTCCTGTAGCTGTAGCTTTGACTACTGGCCCTGACACATTAAGGTACTAAAATACACTACCTATATGCTTTATTAAACAGAAATGTTTTAAGTTTAGTTTTAAAGGTGGAGGTGGTATCAGCCTCCTTAACCCAAACTGGAAGTTGGTTCCAGAGTGATGGTGCCTGATAACAGAAAGTCGTCCTCCAAATCTACATTTGGATACTCTAGGAACTACGAGTAAACCTGCACCCTGAGAACGGAGAGCTCTATTAGGAACGTACGGTACTATCAGGTCTTGCAAATATCGCGGCTCTAGGCCATTTTGGACTTTATATGCCAGTAATAAAATTTTGAATTGGATTCTAAATTTTACAGGGAGCCAATGGAGGGAAGCTAAAACTGGAGAGACGTGGTCTCTCTTGGTGATTCCTGTCAGAACTCACGCTGCTGCATTTTGGATCAGCTGGAGGCTGTTAAGAGAATTACTTGGACATCCAGCCAACAACACGTTACAGTAATCTAGTCTAGAAGATACGAACGCATGAATTAGTTTTTCGGCATCACTCTGCGAGAGGATGCTCCTAATCTTTGCGATATTACGGAGGTGGAAAAACGCAGTTTTACAAACCTGATTAATATGCTGTTTAAATGACAAATCCTGATCGAATATAACGCCAAGGTTTTGCACAGTTTTACTGGAGGCCATCGCAAGACCATCTAATCCCTTCCTAAGCTGTTTGGGACCACAAACAACAACTTCTGTTTTATCAGAATTTAGTAGCAAAAAATAGCAAAGAAGCTTCACATTCTCCATTTTTCTGTCATTTGAACGTTGTAGGACATGAGCGAATGGACCTCATGTCACACTCAGCTAAATGAGGTGGGAAACTATCTAATGGAAGTGACAGAAACCCCGAGCCGGCTGACTCTGGCTGAGCAGCTCAGCAAAGTCAACATGCAATGGGCTGAATTCATGAAGAAGACAAAGTTTGTAAGTACGAAAGTACGTCTCCATGACAGGAAAGATTATTGTGAATGTGGCACTCAAGTTATCCTGCAAAAGGGTTAGAAATAAAAGAATAAATGCATCAGTGATGACAGAGAGTAATAATGGGTTTTGTCTGCAAGGATATGCCATCCGAGCCCAGTGTTGGAGCCTCCTGTCTTCAAACGGTGCATTCACTGTCCCAGGAGGTGACTTTGCTCATGAGGTGGCCACTGGAGGTGGCTTCTGTTCCTCTGAAGGCTAACAGACAGAAACTGGAGGTGAGCAACATGGAAAAAAAAAAAATATATATATATATTTATGAATATTTTTAATCATTATGTCTGAGCAGCTTGTTTTAATTGTTTTCCTCATCAGTCACTGAGAAAAAAGATGTCAGAGGTGGATGCGTCATCTGTAAGCCCTTCTTCAGAGTTTCAAACAGCTCTCCCACAGGTACGCACTGGAATAACGTCTTCTGTAATCTTTTTTTTTTTTTTTCTTTTCAAACCAGCGCTCAAGCGAGAACTGTAAATCCACTTCAGTTCAGTTTCTCTCCTGTGGTTTTTACTGCTCGCATTTGTATGGCAGATGCTTGCCGAAGCAGCGAGGACCTGTGGGGAGCTGCAGCGGTCAACATCCAGACTAGAAGGACGTCTGGCTGAACTGAACCGCTGGAGCACAGACGCCCAGGACTGTAGCAACCGCCTGCAGGAGAAGACGCACAGGGGGCGCTCTCATTTACACTCTCCAGCCAAGGTGAGCAACAAGAAGATTCTGTCCTAAAACCTCCGTACATTACACTTGAAGGTAAATATGGATGATCAAGTTGAAACTGAAGTATGACAATTGTCTTCATTCAACTTTATAGATGATCTCGCGGGGGTTGCAGCTAGCCCAGAGGGTGCTGTCAGAGGGCGATGATCTGCAGAAGCTTGTTGCAAAACTACAGAAAACGTCTCAACAGCACCTCAGTACCTCTGGGATGCAGGACAGGATCTCAGCAGCAGTGTCTCAATGCCAGGTCAGCTGGAATCAATTCCTGTCCACGAGGTCCTCTGTTACTCACTCTAAAAATGTTGGTTTTGTTTTTACGTCTTATTTAGGATATTCTTGGAGAGTTTAGCAATATTGGATTCAAGGAGCAAGTTGGTGAATTTCCTGAGTGGAGGCCGGCGTTTAAAAACGCCTGCCAGCCACAGAAGCAGCCAGAGACGGGATCGGGATCATACGTCGTTGCCAGAACCAAACACGTGAGCCAGATTGGTCATGTTACACTGCAAGCTCCGGGCGCCAATCAGACTCCACCTCACGCGTCTCAACAAAACACAAGAGATCGGCAAGGTTTGAAAATCCAGCCTGTGAGCACAAAAGATGAAAAAGGCACGGCTGCAGCCCAGGAAGACTCGAGCGTGACATCTCTGCCTTTGTTGGCACCTAAATCCCAAGGCGATCAGCCTGCTGTCACACAAACGTGGAATATCAAGCGCAAATCCAGAGCAGGAGCGCAAGCGAAATCTTCCCAGACTCCTACATCTGCACAGCCACCTGTGCTGATCCACGGTGAAGTTCACTCCAGAGCGCAGTCGATGGCGAGGAGCAGGCTGGAGAAGGCCAGGCTCCGTTTGCAAGGACGCATCCAACAAGCAATTAAGTTATTTGGCGGCAAAGAGTTTTCGGAGTCACAAGTCAAGAAGAAACAGGTACATTTGTCAAGTGTGTCTAAAGTTTTGTTCAACGAAAATCAACAAAAGAAGACAAATGAATTGCAATTATTTACCTTTTCTGTTTCTCAAGGTTCTAGTTTTAGATGATTTCAAATTCAGTTTGAAGATTGTTGTTGCTATTAAATGTAAGTGCTTCCAGCAGAAGCATGTTGATTCTTCAGACCTCAAATTTTACCTGGAAATTTTAATGTCAGGTCAAAAATATAATTTTAGAAGGTCTGTTGTGCTTCGCTTTGCATTGCTGCCAGTGTTGTCAGTGCACGTTTGTCCAGATGTGTCTCTTTCTGTGCAGAAAGCTTTAAATATTCTGCAGCCCTCCACGCTCGAAGAGTTCCTGGGTGCGGTGGAGGGTTTTGGAGCCTTCTGCTCTGGATCCCAGCTTCAGGACTTGAAGCTCCTCTCGGACTCAGTCAGAAAACGCTGGGAGGTAGGACAGGAACTGGAAAATTAGGGCCTTGTTTATGAAACAGGAGTAGGAAACTGGGAAAACTGTTCGCAGAGTGTCGTGACATGAAAACGTTTGTAGTTCTGAACGATCACATGTAGAAGGAGTGTTTGTCTTTTACAACATTAATGTGTTTTAAGGTTTGTTAATTTTACAAGATCCAGATACCTAAACATGAAAAGCAGTTAGAAATGTAATATGTTTATCTTAGTTGATGGGAATTTTTGCATTTTTGCACTAAAAATAAAAACAAAACTTACTGAAGTTACAAAAAGGTTGTAGGCCAGGGATGTTTAAATAAAACAAAACTATGAGCTATCAGTCCCTGGATGCAATTATGCATATTGATAAAACATATATAACAACATATGACAAGTATAAGTTTGACTTCGGAGGTTTTTTGGTTTTGATGTAGAGAAATACTTTTTTTTAAACTTTTTAACAAACATTTCAAACCATTTTGACATCACATCTTTAATGTTCTGGTGCTTCAAAAACAATATATTACATTACATTTTCTTATCTCCATTTAAGTTAAAACTACCTCTCAATTTCCGTGTCTACATTTGTTTTCTATCTTTCTCTTCTTGAATGTGCGAGACTCCTACCGTTGCTTGTTAAATGCTTATTAAAACTACTGCAGTCAGTCATCATTCGTGAAAATGACAGCAGAGAAGTCATTTAGCACAGATGTGATTTATGTGCAAATGTTCTCAAAGATTAACAAACATTTCAAGAATGAGGCCCGAGTCTATGAAGGACAGATGATCTTCTAACAGAAGGAGGTAAAAGTTTTATTTGAGCTTTGAGTCTGATCTAAAGGCCACATTCACAACCTTAAAAACACCCCTAAAACTTTTAATGTTATTATTTTTATTTATTTATTTTAAATTTCAGTTCCTAAAACTTCTTCATGCTACCACTGACAAGTTAAAAGCCCGACCTGGCTCCCCATCTTAATCTTTCTAATCACTGTCAAATAATGAATTATATTACTAAATCATATAACATCCAGTAACTCTGGCGTGATTCTTTTTTTTTTTTGTTAAATTCTATTATGCATTTATTTCTTTATCCTTCTTGTGCTTTCTGTGTTGCGTATCAACAGTGAAATCTGAAAAATCCCAACTTTGCAGCACTAACACGTCTCTAACAAACAGCGTCCGTTGTCTCGTGTCACGTTCAGGATGTGCGCCGAGACCTGGCTGCTTTTATCCCCATCTTGAGGTCTAAAGTTAGCGGAGGAAAGCAGTCATTTTCTGTTCTCCAGTGTGAAATCAATACTAACCATGAAGCTACGACCCAGAACAGCAGCGGCTGCTTGCAGCAGCAGCAGGTACTTGCGTGCGTTCAAGGCTCAACAGATGACTGTGCTGCACGATTGTCGGAGTCTGTTAAAGGGACAGAAAATACTTGCAGTCAGTCTCTCAGACGTTTATCTCCTTCCTAGGCTGTCACTGATGGTTCTGCATCCGCTGAAGAACACGTTGAATCACTCAGAGAGCTGTGTGAAACCCTGACCCCAAAGCAGTCCCACTGCCCTGCAGAAGATCGGCTGGCGGATTCAGATGAAATGCAGGAAACGCAAGCAAATACAAGTGACACTGAGCTCCCGCCTAAGAGGTAGGACGGCACTAATGCGTACTTTACTTTGATGGGGTTTCTTCAACAGCTGAATCTTGACGCTGTCAGTAGCAAATGTAAAAATGTCTAAATCAAACGTTCAAATTGCAGTTTATCCTCGAATCGTTGTGAAATTTACAGAAATATTAATTACAATTAATAAAAAGCAATCAGAATTTTAACTTGTATCCCTGTAATCCCTGTAGTCTATAAATCTTGTGGGATGGATAACGCAGGCTGTGACTGGCGTCCCACTGTTGAACGTTTCTTATCTCAGCAGGGTACAGCAGCTCAGGGAAAACCCCCCGCTGAGTCCGACCGACCCGCCGGCCGGTGCTGAGCCGAGCAGCAGTCGCCCTCCGAAACGAAACACGGACGGGTCACAAGTGTTCTCGCCTGCGGCGCAGGCTTTGTCTACGCGCTTGCAAGAACACATCGTCCAACCGCGAGTGCTGGATGCGCCAGCAGAGAGTGAAGCTCACCTGATGCAGAGTAACGGATGCAAGTCCGAAGAAAAGCCAAAACCTTCACTCCGAGCCAAAGAGCAGCTGCTAAAAGCTCGACTACTGCACGTAAACGAAAGCAGTCCGCAAACACCAACTCAAATACAGGTATGGAACAGAAATCCCACATTCTTGAGTTTAACCTTTGAACTTATTTGTTTTTTTTGTTTTTTTTTGTACGTCCAAGCTGGAGCTGGAAACATTTAGTTAAACGTCTAAAAGGTCGAGCACTTGTGTACACATTGTGTAGGGTTCAGGTTCATTCTTTCCCTTCAGGTTCAGCTTGGGGTTGACTATTCCACGACTGTCACACAGTTTTCCTGGAGTCACTAAAGTGTTTCCTTGGTAGGACGTTTCAAGCCGTTACCATGTTGAGTTGTAAGCATTCACCCAGAACTTAGAAAAGGTTTTCACACAGCAGTGATCCAGTATTTCCTAATCCCTGTCTTTATTTCCCACGCCTTCCCATCTCTGTTGCATGAAAACGCCTCACGTCGTATGATGCTGGCGTCACTAAAGCTTTAAACACTCTAAGTTTGTACTCGTACAGTACTCCTTACCTCCTGCTCCCCTGTCCGGGAACGTCAGTAAAAGAATTTTCCTCTATTTGGAACAACCTGCTACATGGTGTATGTCAGATACTGCTGGTAAAGGATGAGAGGCAGTAGGCATCTGTGAAGTGATGATAAAGGAGTTCTGTACAAAATGAAAATGACCAAACAAATAATGTAGCATAGTCTGATAGTATTTAAGACCAGATACGCAAATATTTATCTTAAGATCCAAAGACCTGCCTTCTTCTAACCTCAGACTGGCTCTGGCATTTTTACTTCCACACTACCATGAAGACTGGTTGGGCAGACTGCAACATCGGACGTCATTCCGTCATTCCTCCTGTGGACAACATTCCAATGATCCATGACGTGCTGCATATTTGTCATATTTGAGACGTTTTTGATAAGATTAGTCAGTTTTGGCAGATCTCAGAAGTCTGAAGACGTTTTGGAGCGATAGAGAGCGGTGCGCCATGTATTTCTTTATGCGTCCGTTCTCCCGTTTGCATCTTAACACGGTACTGTCTCAGTGGCTTCTGAAAAAATCCCCTCAACCTCAGGACTCACTGTTACTTTTAACATCCACCACCAGTTTTTAGCCCTAATGGAGACAGGTGCACGTCCTCTGTCCTGTCTTGAATGAATTCAGTTAGGTAAAGGAGGACTTAGTCTAAAAGTGTCTGAGAACCATCTTCCTTTAACACATTAAATATGTCTGTGCAGCTTTTACACTGCAATGAGTTGAATATTCTTTTAACTTGTTCAATATAAAACGTAAACTGAATTCTACGACATGACCTATGATATGAAGTAAAAACAGTCGGACTGTGTAAGTTCAGGTCGTATTTGTTAATTACACTCGGCAAACCTCATTTACTTTGTAGATTGCCATTAAAGCAGCTTTCCTACTCAGAAACCACGTCAGCAGTTTTATTGGCGGTGCCTGACCCGTGCAGCGCACAGCAGCAGCAGTATGGCACTAATCCTCGGTAATTGGATAGGCTCCCCGCTCCGTCTCTTTCCTCTTTTGTTTGCTGAGCTGTTTCTGTGCGTCTCTCACATCTCATCCAGACGGTTGTCAGGAGCAACACGGTGGAGGCCAAGCAGGAAGCAGAGAGGACAATTGTCTCAGAGCCAACTGCCACGCCGCGAGCGGAGCACAGCTCTGAACAGGTGGAGAGGTAGGTTAATGTCAGTGTCGCATGCTGCGGTCAGTGAGTTCGCTCACCTCGCTGCCATCACCATCTCATCTGCTTCATGTCCCACACCTGTTTGGTCCCAGCTGCAGCTCCTCACCGCTCATCAGCCAGCCAGCCAGCCAGCATTTAAGCTGCACGGGGGCCTCCCAGTGCCAGATTGTCTTTGCAGCATGCACTCCTTTCCAGTACTCATTCTCGGATTGACCCCTTGGTTTCAGTTCTGATTGACCCGATCAAATCTTCTTGTCTCTGCTCTGTCCACGACAATCCTTCTGCCTGCTCCCTCTGGACTTTGTTTGCACTGCCGATGGTCTTCCCGTTTCTGGTACTGCTTCTGCTTCGATCTGCTTAAACTCTTGACCCTATGATAGATTAGGTCTGTTGTAGCCTGTTTTCAGATTGTCACATGACTTGCGGCGCAAATGAGGGCCCCAGCCTCATGTTGGGCATAATTTTGTTTTTCAGTTTAACAATCGCTGAGCCTTTTGATCAGGAGCTGTTGTGGTGTATTAAGCAGATGCTTGGTCTCCAGCAATAGAAGGTCTTGTAGAACTGCTTCTGGCCAGATAAAATTAAAGGAATTAAAGCATTTAGGATTCTGATGAAGGCATTAAATCTAGGAGCCTAGGAGAAGAAGCAATCAAGCAGCAGAAATGGCACCAAGGGACAAAAAGATCCACAAAGCCTCGCTCTGCCGTCCACACCACCAGATAAGAGGTGGCGCAGCTCTGAGCAACATGACTTGCTGCCTTTTGCATTTCTGTTAGTTTGAATCAACTGTTACGGACGAGTGAAAATAATGACGCATAAAAAAAACTGTAATCATAAGATGATGTAAAGTTTGTGACAAGTTGATTCCAAACTAAATTTTTCTTTCCTGTGAAATTAAAAAACTTTGTTAAACCACAACATTGTCTTATGTTAAATTGTGAACTGAATTATTACTTTTTTTTTTTTTTTCAAATGCACAACATATTTTTATTAAAAACCGAACTGTTTGCGTTTGCAGCACAATGCCGTCTCTGGAGAAAACTGCTGGCCTCATGGAGTCCGCTGGTTATCAGGAAGCACTGATCACAGAGAAACTGAACCAGGTCCTCAGAGAGTCTGTGGACATCTCCTCTCTAACGTTAGCTGAATCCACAATCATTTGTGATCTAAAGGTACGGCGCATTTCTGTCTTCAAACAATTAGTGCTGTACGAGAACCAGCATATGCACACGCTGCCATTAATTCTTTATGCGTTTCCCAGGAGATGTCTGACGCGCTGCAGGCTGAAATGCAAAAACTATTAGAACAAAGCGCTGAAGAGGAAAGAGAAGGGCCGAAATCCAAATCCCCGTCATCCCACTGTCAGGCGCTCCACAATCGTGTTCATCATCTGGAGCAGCTGAGACAGCAGCTGGAAGACGTTCAGTCGACTGCCCGGGCTCTGAATCATTTCCTGGCCACCCTGAGAGTAATCAGAGCTGAGATCCCAACCCTGCTGGCAAACCAGGACCCCAGCAGCCAGAAGGACGAGGCAGACCGGCAGCAGGAGAGACGTTTTTGGCAGGCGGCAATGCAGAGGTTGCAGCCTGCTGTGGAACAATCTGATGTTGTTGACAAAAGTTTAAAAGCAGTGGGGATGACTCTGACCATGGAGAGTGCAACTGTGACATGCCAGGATGCGGTGAAATCTGTGTCCAAGTATATTTTGGAGATGGAGGAAGAGCTGGCAACTGCAAAGAGAAAGCAAAGGGAAGACGAACTATTTCCCCTGAAAAAGGGAAAAATGCAGCGCAGTGGTGAGGTCGTTCTTATGGAAATGCATAAAACAAAGGCTGGGAACGGATCGGCACAGCAAAGTGGGGCACCGGAGTGTTCCACGCCAAAGGGAACAGATGAAGACTCGGAGTTTGAGGCCAAAAGGAGAAAGCAGGAAAAGGAAAATAACACAAACGCACAAAGGGAGGAAGAGAGTCAAACATGGAACTCTGAGGGGAATCTCCTAAAAACCAAGGACCAGAGACAAAGAAGACAAAGCAGCCAGATTAAAAAAGAAGACAAAGAGACATTGGTCCAGAGGACAGACGCCTTGTTGGCAACGCTGAGGGAGACGAAGGGAGCAGCTGAGCAGCTGAGGCTGCAGGAACTCACTCTGCCTGCTCTGCAGCACAGGTACAACCCTCAGCTGGCTCCAAAGTCTCACTTTTATCCTCCAAACCCGGGTGGAATACCAGATAGTTGAAAACCGTGTTGAAACTTATGATTAATTTAGCAGAACGTGCCTGGACAATGAAACGATCATGTTAAACATGTAAAACATTACCCACGCTGTCTGTATTCTATGCTCGTCTCAACATGTGTTACCACATCTGCTCTTTTCTCAGAATCCCAGTCGACTTTATTGCTCCATAACCTCTTCTCCTGCTGTTTGAATTATCTGCAGGACGCAGGCCTTGACAGAGCTGGAAAGTGCTCTTGCTGGCCTCCTTTCCGAGGCGCAGTACTTGCGTGGTGCACAATCACAACCTGAAAGCCCCGAAGAGAGTCAGACCAGTGTGGTGGAGGATCTCTGGGAGGAGACAACAAAAGCTGTAACTGAACGGTAAAGTCGAGAGGAGCGTTTCTTACCGTTTCTGTCTTTGGCAAGTTACTACAGTGAAGCTCCAAGGTGGCTGAGCAGCTTTGTTGAGCTGGTTTGTGTCATGTTGTGGGGTGCACGATAGGCTGGAGCAGTGTTCTGTCCTGACGGAGCTGCTGAGGAGGTTTCAGAGCATTCGTGGCAAGCTGAGTGGGACGCTGCAGAGAGCTGAGAGCACCATCAGTGAACAAGCCTCCTACGTGGGGAGAGATAATCTGCAGAGACTACACACAAAGGTTTATCAAACTGTTTCACTCGATACAAGGAAAAAAAATAAGTACTGCTCTTATTACTGGCTATTGATTGAAGGTGATTTCGTTCTGATGCGTGGTCTCGCATAAAAAAAACAAAGCGTGTACATCCACATGTTGCATGGGGCCATAATTAAAATATTGTGTGGGTCTCAAGGTCCAGGAAACAAAGGCTGAACTGAACGAACTCGGGGACGACGTGGAGGAAGTCCGCAGTGTCTGCAGGCAACTCCACACTCACCTCCGTCAGATACCAGGAGCCACCGCGCCGCCGTTCGAGAGCGAAGCTGAAACTCTCATGGATCACTGGCTGGATGTAATTTTAGTCCCTCTACACACGTTATAACATTCCTCATTTTGTCTGTTTTTTTTGGGAACTCTTTGTTGTTTTTGTTCATCATTTCACCAAATTATGGATGCTTTTGTTTTTTTCACTCGACAAGTGGATAGAGATGGAGCATTTTAGCAAAGTAGTAGTAGACCACCCTGATATTTTCCTGATATTTTATTTTTGCTCTTTGTAGTTATCGGAAAGAACAGATTCCCACCTTGAAAGCGTAGATCGTTGTTTAGCTCTGTGGGATGGTGTTCTTCAGCTGGGGAAAGAGGTGGGGAGCTGGACCGACCATAAACTAGTCGTGTTGGCCGAGTTTCCCTCCTTTCAGACGGAGGATGACATCAAGTCATTGCTGGTAAGCCGAGCTCCTGTGTACGGTCCTGTAAAACTCAGCTTTACTCATTTCCTGATACTTTGGCAGTTCCTGTGAATGATATTCACCTCTTTCTTTAGAATGAGATTATGACCCAAGAGGAGAGCATACAGCGATTCCACCAGAGAGCCGCTGAGATTCAGTCGCTGCTGCAAAGCGCGGAGTCTCCTCTGGAGCTGCAGGTACGGCGCGCAGCTCTGGATTACTTTTGTGTCCAGCTGCAGGTGTCAGCTTTTAAGCACTTGCGTAGGATGGACAGATATGTAAATGTAGCTTTTGTTGCAACTGCAGCTCCAGTTAACTTGCACCTTTTTTTTTTTTTTTGCAAATCAGACTTTAAGCTGCAGTTTTCTTTAGACTTTTAGATTTACAGAAACATTTTGTTGAAAAATATCCCAATAAGAGCTGTGGAACATAATTCTGAACTATTAACTACTACTAATCGACTACTAATCGAACCTCACATTCATGTTCGTCATTAAATCTGCATTAAAAGATTTAATCAGAAACGCAGATAGAGCTGCAGTAACGTCTCAGGGGATGCCTCTCTTTTAATTTTTGTTTTACAAAGGTGTTTGAGACCCAGATGTGGAAGAAGTTAGAGCAGCTGAAGGAGCTTGTTTCCGAAGCCGAGGATGTTTATAAGCAGATGGAGGCCACTAAGGGACAAATTATTGGGAGGATGGAAGAGTGTTTCAACTCCCTGCAGAAGACTGAAGATTCCCTTGTCAGCCTCTCTGATCCAGATGTTGAAACAATCCTCGCTAAACTTAAGGTAGGTTCTTAAATTATTTAATTTATGATACCTAATTTTTGTTTGCTTCTACTGTGATGTCAGGTAGAAAAATAAGAAAAAGAAAAGTCACTAGTCCATCACAGCATACAGAAAAATGCTCGTTCAGAAGTGTTTATGCTTGGAAACCTTACAAACGTTTTGGGTGCATGTTCATAAATGTAAAGTGATTCTCAGATGAATTGTGACAGAGCCTTTGACAATAATGTCAGTCTGAGAAAACATCCAAACACCAGAGATCATCTCTTTAATATTGGATTAAGACATTTTTCTACAGCCACTTAAATGTTGTTAAATATTTGGGTTTGAGGACCAAAGTGGCCCAAATAAGCATTCTGGATATTGAGATTACTGGTACCTGGATAAGACAAAAGGTCTTCCATGTCCCATCAATGAAGTATTCCAGACATTTGATCTTTTCATGAGAGAGAGAGAACTTGAAGGAATAAGATGTGCACCTCTAACAGCTGTTGTGCTCAAAAGAACAAATAAAACATAGACAACCTGTAGAAATATGTGATTTTTAACAGATTTAATCTCAATTAAGCTGAAGTTCACTTCTTGCTTTGACGTCTCTGTGAAGGAGGTTGAGCAGCGACAACACACTTCAGACATAATTTGCCTATTTGGGAAATCTGTTGCATAAAAGGTCAAATGTTTTTCACCGTAAAAGTTTCTTTCACATAACAGACCTTCAATAGTTTACAGAGAAGCTTCTGGATTGTCTGCAACATGCATCGTGATTATCTTTACTTGTAATCATACTGATCGTGCAGACGACTGTATTTATTTCCATTTTCCAATCTGGTTGGTTGACTGTTTTTATATATTTTTCATTCACAAACATTTACATTTTGTTCCTTAGTCATTTGTAAATAAGTATATTGAATGTTGTACATTTAAATTACTCTTCTTGTCTTCCCATACCTACATGGGATTTATTAACTTTACATCAGGGAAGTGAACCTACTCTTTTATAGATGATGTCATATTTTTACCTCTTTAAATGTTGTTAATTTGTTAGATTGTGAACTTGGGTTGTCGGGTTTGTGTTGACTCTGGACAATGCATGCTACCACGTGTCACACAGATTTATGGGTACTTTAAAGTGACACTCGCTTAAATATGGGTAAATGAATTTTAAAATGCTCTCCTTTTTAACAGTATCTCATTTTCCACTGCAGGAATTATTATGGCAGCTTCAAACCCAGGATGAGCAGGCTGAGAGTCTGCTGGCGGACGTGCGAGTTGTAGCCTCCATCGCCAGTCCGGAGGGTCTCCAGAGTCTGTCTGTGAGCGCGACGCAGCTGCAGGAGAAAGTCAGAAACGCCCACCAGCTCTTCTCTGAGGTGCAAGAACAGACTCAGAAGAATATCCAGGATCTAGACAGGTAACAGACATCACAAGTTCCTGTTCAGGGTCACTGGGGTCTGCTGGAGTCTGTCCCAGCTCACTTCAGGTGAAAGGCAGGAGTCAACCATGGACGGGTCAGCAGACCAGCGCAGAACGCAAAGATTTGAAATTGATATTGACCAGAGAATATATATATATATATATATATATATATATATATATATATATATATATATATATATATATATATATATAAATCACAGTGTTGCACCTTTAACGACATTTTAACACTTTTTGGGGATTTTGTTACCCCTCGTCAATACGTTTTGGCTTCTCTGAGCCGATTTTTGCAGTCCTTTCATTGCAAAACAACAAATACACTTTGTTAAACAGGCTGAATAACTTCTTAATTATTGAAGAAGGCGTTTATGATTTAAACTGCAAATAGTGAAAGGCACAGATGTAGAACATGTAAAATATAAACTTGTTCTTCTTTTCCTTTTATGGGTCTCCACTGCGAATCATCCTTCATCTAGCCCATCCTCCATATCCTCTTCTTTCACTCCAACTAACTTCATGTCCTCTTTCCCGTCATCCATAAATCTCCTCCTTGGTCTTCCTCTAGACCTCCCTCCAACCCTCATCACTCTTCTACCGATGTGTTCACTATTCCTCCTCTGTATCTGTCCAAACCATCCCTGTCCGACTTTCTTTCCAAAACATCTAACATGTGCTGTCCCTCTGGTGTACTCCTTTTTCGGATCCTATCCGTCCTCGTCACTCCCAGAGAACCTCAACATTTAACCTCTGCTTCTTCCAACTCTGCTTCCTGTTTTTTCCTCAGTATGATGCTCTCACCACCACAACATTGCAGGTCTTGCCACCGTCTTGTGTACCTTTCTTTTTATTCTTGCTGATACCCTTTTTTGTCAAATATCACCCCTGGCACTTTTCTCCACCCGGTTCAACCTGCACACACCTCTTTTCCACATTCTCCGTTGCTCTGGACGGTTGATCCTAAGTACTTACATTCCTCCACCTTCTTTATCTCTACTCCCTGTAGCCTCATCGTTCCACTTGGGTTCCTCTCATTCACATACACATGTATTCTGTCTTGATTTTCCTCCACCTGCTCCCTGCTCTCACTACGGATCACAAAGCCATCTGCAAACATCATAGTCCATGGAAACGAGAAGGGGCTTAGAGCAGATCCATGGTGCAGTCCCACCTCCACCATGAACTCTTCTGTCACACCTACTCACCACCGTCTCACACATGTACCACTCTTACATGCTTCTCAAATTACCTCATACGGTACCATATCTCCTCTCTCGGGATCCTGTCATATGCCTTCTCAAGGTCTACGGGCACGATGCAGCTTTCGCCGACTCACTCTCAATATCCCATTGTTGGAGTGACTGTTATCTTTCATTATTGGAGTAATTTTGTAATAATTTGAATACAAACGCATTATTGTACGATTCAAACTGAATACAAAAACAGACAACAGGACAAGTTCAGCTTGTGTTTTTCGAATCACTCCTCTTTAATCTACAGAGCATATTTCATTGATGTGCCAGTGACTCGTGCATGTTTATCTGTTCATTTGTAGGCTCCAAATGGAGAAAGAACAACTGGAACAATGGCTTCATGCTGCTGAGGAAAAGGCAGCGATGGGGGAGGATCTTAGTCCCCTGCAGGAGGAAGCGCTCCATCAGAGGTAAAGTGTTGGTGAATGTCATGCTCTGTTTTTTTTTTTTTTAATGTATTTTTTTTCTCAAATCTTTATCGAGAACTGATATCACTGTGTTAAACGGTATTTACTGTGACTGTCAGTTACAAAATGCAGGTGTTATCAGTGACAGAATCAAATCTTTCAAGAAGACCATGATTTTTATGCAGGACAATGCTCCATCACATGCATCGAAGTATTTCACTGCGTAAAGGCATTAAAGATGACAGAATAATGACATGGCCTCCTTCCTCACCTGCCCTAAACCCTGTTGAGGACCTGCCTAAAAAATGTGCATGCTTTGAAAGTGTGAAAATAATCGTTTTTCATTTTTATTGATTCATTCCAGACATGTCAAAACCATTGTATAAAGCATAACAATGTTACTCTGGTATGAATCTAAAAATATACATATATCTGAATTTGTTAATGGTCATGATACCTCTTCTCTGTGCTCCTCAGCTCAAAGGCAGACCTACTCAGTTGCCTTGCGTCGTCTTTACAAAGCAGCAACCTTCAGCAGTCTGCACTGCTGGAGCAGAGTAGGAAGCTGCTACGACGGTACGACATCTTCCACACCAGCGTACTTGGCGTCTCAGAGGAAGTGCAGTCCTCTCTGAGCAAGGACACCGAGGCGTTTGAAGACTTGCCTCTGGATGAAAGCTGTGGGATCCAGACTCCAGTAGAGCAGAGGCTTCATCATGCTCAAGTAAAAGTGTTTTCCACCCTGACTAAACTGCACAAACTTTCCACATATCTGTCGAATCATACCCTACAACAAATATGAGCCACCAGCTTTGAGGCCAGATGCAGATGTTTCTCTACAGCGTCTACGCCACTTCTAAACTCTGCAGACTTTTATTATTTTGACTAACAAAAACTCATCATTAAACTTACAGAAAAGGGTTCAGAAACATTACACACTTCTTTTCTTTTAACCACAACACCTAAACACACAGCAGCTCGTCCAGCAGCTCAGCGACTCAATAACGGCTCAAACAACATACTTTGTTTAACCTCAAAACCTCCAAACGTCCAGATAAAAACATCTGCGGACAAATCGAATCCCTGCAACTCGCAGGATCAAAACAATCCCACAGACATGCATAATTTTAGAAAGTCGGTTTAAAGTTTCAGTTGATTGTTAGATCATTTTAAATTGGGTCGTTATACAGAGGCGTGTAATATCTAATGTGGTTATTTCTTTTTTTGCCTACTTTTCTTCTGGCTTCAAGTTAAGAGGATCCATTTTCTGCCCAGAAAAATCAGTTTGTTTGTTTTTTTTTTTTAACTGTTCAGAGAATGGTTTTCAAAGATTACAATCATGATGTTAACTGAATAGGTAATTTACAAATCTTTACAAATGCATTTCAGACCGCGTTGAGCGCAACGACAGAGGGGGAGGCTCACCTGAAAGAGCTTCGTATCTCTGGAAACGGTCTGCTGAACAGAGATGACCTGAAAGAGGAGGTTCAAGAAACCATTCGAAACATGTTTGAGCAGTGGAGGGAGCTTTTGCAGTCAGTTCAGCTGTGTTGCAGGTAATCGGGGAGTGGCTGCTGGTTAAGAAAGGACTCAAATTCATTATAGTTGTTTTTTTTTGTTTTTGTTGTTGTTTTAAACAATCTTTTGCTGTCTGGTGCTGTGTTAGGGCACTACAGGCTGATCCAGAACTCGGTTCTCTCTACCTGACCAGAAGACAAAAGGTTTGCTGCAGAGTGGAGCAGCTGCAGCACCGAGCTGAGCAGCTCCATATTTCATTCCCCTGGCACAGCACGGCTGAACGTGCACAAGCCTGCCTCACTGTCCGTCAACTGCAACAGGAAGCCGAATCGCTTCAGTCAATCCTCACTGACCTGGATGAGCAGAGGAGAGATCTGGCTGAGAGAACCAGCAATAACGTCTGGACAGATTCATCCCGGGCCGAGTTAGAGACCCGCTGGTCGGCACTGACGGAGGAGCTGGAGGTAAAAGTCGGGACCTGTTAGTCTCGTCATGACAGGGCTTCATGCACATACTCCAATAGGATGTAAAAAAAAAAAAATAAAAACCCAGCAAGAATAAGCTTCTCACCCATGGCTGCAGTTAAGCTTGTCTGGATCTGCACTCACAATACATCAACGCTGTATGTTCGTCATTTCAAGGTGATTAAAAAATAACACATGAACTGGGTCAGTAAAGGAGCTCTGCTTTAGAACGATCGCGATACGATAGAACGTGTACAGCGGCTTTATTAGTCTCACGGTTCTACCTGTAGTAGACTCTCATCAGGATATATATATATATATATATATATATATATATATATATATATATATATATATATATATATATATATATCTATATATATATATATATATATATATATATATATATATATATATATATATTTTAATCATTAAGTCTTTCATGTGCATAAATTATGAAATAAATATGTTCAATAAAATTACTGCCAGCCCCACTTTCACTGCTGCTGAAACTAATACAGTCAGGAAAGGCAAAAGTATAAGGTAGCTGTATTAATCAGAAGAGAAATAATATTCCTGTGAGCATTGTGAAGATTTGTAAACTGTTTAAATAATTATCTGCATGTGGAATGAACATTAATTTTCTGGGTGAGTGTTCTCTGTCATTAGGTGGTCCCCCATCATCAAGATGCCTCTTCTTCCTTCTTGGTTTGCTCAAACAGTTCATCCCACTTGTCGTTCCCTCTCCCATCCTGCATTTGCTCTTCATCACCTAGTCGGCAAAATCTAAAACTTTTGCAAATTACATAAAATTAAGGAGGCCAAAGTGAATGTGGTTGAAACAGGAGCTGCCATGAATCACGAACATCTTTCTTCTACCCATCCTCTCATCTTCCTTTTCATATCAGCAAATACTAAACTCTGTGACAAGGTGCCGGGAATTGAGGACAAAGCGATGGATGGGATCCTCTTCTAGTTCAGTAGTACGTCTTAGGTGGTCTCCCACACGGAAGAGCTCTGTGGACTTGTCAAATGTTGGATCTAAGAGGCGAACACAGCTGCTGACAGCAACTGGCTGGCCTGCTTTAAGCTTAGTGAGTTCTGCGGGGAAGCTTCCTTGTTGACTTTGACGCAAAATCTTTAACTCAGCTTGTCGGTAGTAATCTGGTGTGGGGTGACGGGGCACATCAGCCGTCGTCTAACACAGCCAAGGCTTCCATGCTTCAGGTCACATGACTCATCTTTGCTGTCTTGAGCAGCACTTTGTTTAGTCAGAGACCGGCCAACAAAAACGGTATCCCCTACGGCACCGGCCAGAGACAAACCCACTTTTGTTTCTTGGGCACGTGGGTTTGCCTTCTCTGGCATTTCCTCCTTTCCCTGACACTATTCATTGACATCATCTAAAATGATGGCAAGATGTCTACTGGTACAAGATTTGCAAGTTGCTTTCAAGGTGCATTTTGTCCCCAATCACAATGCCGAAACTTGTTTGTCTTTATCCCAAGAACTTTTTGTTTCTTTGAGGTACAAAAGGACTTCAACTTTGAGCTTATTTACTTCACATGAAGCCAAAAATTGAACATTTGAAGTTTAAATATTTGCAGCATGGTCATTGTCTGACGGTGTGAGTGACTCTGACTCTGGTGTTTTTGGGGGCAGCGGGGGTCTTAAACATGAAAGCCCGGCTGGCAGTACAACAGGAGTTTGGGGGAATAGGCTTTTCATTGTCCCTCCGTGTTCTCAGCTCCCGTTTCTATCGTCCATGAACTCTGACGATCACATGACATCACTTGCAACTGGCCAATAGACGCTCGTCTGACATTTAGTAACTGAAACAAAGATCCCTTCATATTATTCCTACCTGAAGTTTAGCTTTTCATGCGAAATGTAATTGGATAACATCACTTAGTCCCAAAGAAAAGCTTTATATTTGAAGACATTGCATTTGTGAACTTGTTTTAAAGGTCCTCTTACTTTTTTATGCCTGAATTATCCACAGGGTTTACGCCTCCGCCTTGAAGGTGTAAGAAATCAGGAACAATTTGACCAGTTGCTTCAAAACTGCCACCCTAAATTATCATCTCTCCAGGAAAAGGTGTCAGCCTGTCAAGCAAACACTGATGCATCTGCAATGGAGGTGACTGACCAGCTGAATAAAGTCTGATCTCTGTAGCATTTTTATTCCATACTCCTTTTGCATTAAAAACATAAAATGAATCAGCTTCATTAACCTTTAGGCACCTATATTGTGTTTCACACATGTCACTGGTAAGCTGCTCCTCTTTTCAGGCTTTGCTACAAGATATTGAAGATGCAGAACAAGACCTTTCACAACTCGCAACACTCTGGGGCTCCATCAGTGTCACAGCTGAGGACAGAGAAAGCCTTCCTCAGCAAGTCGTTAACCTCCAAAACCACAAGAGGGCAATAGAGAGTTGCAGCAGAGATCAGCAGCCAGTGCTGGAGGTGAACCAAGCCATTCAGCAAGTTGAAGAAGAAGCCAAGTGCTTACAGTCAGAGCTGAGAGAGCTGGCTGAAAATGCAGAGACTCTGGATGGAGTGGGCAAAGGGTCACCTGGTGTCGGCCAGCTGAAACAACAGTGGTGTTCATTACAGGTAACATTCAAATGTGCCTCAAAGCATCATTCAGTCCTGAATAATAGAAGCCATAATGAGAGCTGACAATATTTTCAGTCACAGAAGCATTTGTCTCTCCCAGGACTGTGATAAAAGGCTGGCAGAGGTGGACGCCAGAGTTAATGACCTGCAGAGGACACAATCACTGAGCAGCACTCAGGAAATGCTTCCTACAGATGTCCGTTTGAATGCCAGTGCAGTTTTTACAGACGTCAACTGGTAGGCCGGCGCTGTCTGTTTTCATAATATAAAATATGCAGTCAACTGGATTTAAAAAAAAAAAAAACTAAAGATACCACTGCATCGACTTAACATGAGAAAAGAAATACAAGAGTTTTACAGAACTTTTTGAGACTTATTAACTTGGAGGCGTTTTTTTGTTTTACTTTTTAGCTGTTACCGATTCTTCCAAATTGTTGGTGCATTGACTGAATGAAAGCTTGAGTTTTATTTCTTTTTAACGTAAACACTTTTTATTCTGCCTCTCTAGCTTGAAGTCCATTTTTGTACAAAAGAAGCAGACGTGTGTAGCAAACACTGCTGAGACAGTGGGCGGAGCCATCGACCGGCTGCAGCGATGGACCCAAATTCAACAAAGTGGACCGTCATCACCCGCTCGGGTAAAGCTCACCCTTGAGTTCACCCATGTGTCCTCAACTGCACCCTGAACAAGCTCCCCTTTACCCAAACTAACTTATCTTGTAATGTATCAGCACCACTTTCCTTTATACTTGCATACTATTTGCAATTTTAAAAACTGTTTCCCGGGGAGGCTGAGCCTCCCTGGGAAAGTCTACTCGAGGGTACTGGAGAGGAGAATTCGGCCGATAGTCGAACTTCGGATTCAGGAGGAACAATGTGGTTTCCGACCTGGTCGTGGAACACTGGACTAACGGACTATACTCTCCGCAGGGTGCTGGAGGGTTCATGGGAGTATACCCAACCAGTCCACATGTGCTTTGTGGATCTGGAGAAAGCAATCGACCATGTCCCTCGTGGTATTCTGTGGGAGGTGCTCCGTGAGTACGGGCTCCGAGGCCCTCTGCTAAGGGCTGTTCGGTCTCTGTACGACCGGAGCAGGAGCTTGGTTCGCATTGCCGGCAGTAAGTCAGACCTGTTCCCAGTGTATGTTGGACTCCGGCAGGGCTGCCCTTTGTCACCGATTCTGTTCATAATTTTTATGGACAGGATTTTTAGGTGTAGCCAGGGGCCGGAGGGGGTCCAGTTTGGGAACCACAAGATTTCTTCTCTGCGTTTTTCGCAGATGATGTTGTCTTGTTGGCTTCATCGAGCCAGGAGCTTCAGCATGCGCTGGGACGGTTTGCATCCGAGTGCGAAGCGACTGGGATGAGAATCAGCACCTCCAAATCCGAGGCCATGGTTCTCGACCAGAAAAGGGTGACTTGCCCTCTCCGGGTAGGTGGAGATGTTTTGCCTCAAGTTGAGGAGTTTAAGTATCCCGGGATCTTGTTCACAAATGAGGGAAAGATGGAGCGAGAGATTGACAGATGGATTGGTGCAGTGTCTGCAGTCATGCGGTTGATGTACCGGACCGTCGTGGTGAAGAAGGAGCTGAGTCGCAAGATGAAGCTCTCAATTTACCGGTCAATCTACGCTCCCACCGTCACCTATGGCCATGAACTTTGGGTATTAACCGAAAGGACAAGATCACGGATACAAGCGGCCGAAATGAGTTTCCTCCGCAGGGTGGCTGGGTGCTCCCTTAGAGATAGGGTGAGAAGTTCAGTCATCCGGGAGGAGCTCGGGGTTGAGCCGCTGCTCTTTCACACCTAGAGAAGTCAGCTGAGGTGGCTTGGGCATCTGTGTAGGATGCCTCCTGGACGCCTCTCTAAAGATGTGTTCCAGGCATGTCCCACCAGGAGGAGGCCCCGGGGAAGACCCAGGTCACGCTGGAGAGACTGTATCTCGGCCGGCTTGGGAACTGGCTTGGGAACGCCTCGGGGTTCCCCCGGAAGAGCTGGAGGAAGTGTCTGGGGTGAGGGAGGTCTGGGCATCCCTGCTTAGACTTCTGCCCCTGCGACCCGATCCCGGATAAGCGGAAGACAATGGATGGATGGAAAACTGTATTGTCAGAAACTTAGTTATTTTAGTTTTTCTGCATTATGCATGATAAAGTACAACACGTCTCAAATGTACCAGAAATCTGATATAGACAATGATAATTTATTTTCTTTTTTTTGTTTCCTCAAACTTGTACAGCCTCTGTGACTATCATTCAACAAACTAAAGCATCAAAATCCACTTTGTGCCTGCACTTGGTGTTAAAACCAGGACGATTATCTTTTCTTTTATCTGGCTCAGACCAGTAATCAATGATTTCTACCAGCAGGGTCTGTGAGGGTTTTGTGAAGCTGTAAAATGTCACAGGTCCATCCTCTTAGGTTATGGCTGAAAATTAAAGTGAGAATGAATAATTTGGCTTAAGATTTCTTCTTTAGCTTTACAGAAGTCCTTCAACATATCACCAACAGTAAAGCCAAACTATATAGCTGTTAAGTCTTTGCATTTTATATACTAAGATGCAGAGACTGACTGAAGATTTGAAAATCAGCCGTAGAAAAGACTATGAGAATGTTATTCTGAAAAAAAAAAAAAAAAAAAAAGTTTCTTGGCTGTGTGCTTTGTGCTCTAATAGGAGGCTTTGGATGAAGGGTTGCAGCGTAAACAAGCAGTTCAGGAAGCGCTCGCAGAACTTGACTTTATTCAAAATTGTCTGGGCGCAGATGTGGCAACAGCTCTGGAGGAAAGGGCTGCAAGTGCTCTTAGTGAGAGCCAACCTGCACTTGAAGCTCTGTCTAAAAGCCTGGTAAGTTTCTGCCCAGTTGCAGAATTGTACGCCATCATCCGTTAGGTTTATAATCATATTATGACTGAGTAATGTTCTTTATTTTATTTTTTTATAGGCGTATAGCAGTCTAAGCAGCAGTTTAAGAAAAGAGGATGGAGCAGAACATCTCTCATCAGCTGATGAAACTACCAACATATGTCCTTCAGCATGTCCTACTTCTGCTGCAGCAGAAAGTGACGAAGACTCAGCCCAAAATGAAAAGAAAAACAAAACCAAAGGCAAAGATACGAGGCGTTCTATCGAGTCAAGTTTGACACATGAGGAAGTCGATGCCATTAAACACCAAGCCTTTGTTTCATTTAAAAAAGTAGATATCTCTGTCATGGATACTGCAGGTAGCTTTATGGAAAAACCAAATAATTTTCCAATTTCAACCCCAGATGATGCATCTGATCATCTAGCAACACAATCAGAGGGTTTTAGGACTGTTGCAGACACTCCTGAACAATTAAAAGTGTCATTTACAAGTGTGTTGGACGTGGATATCATGCAAAGGGATAATACTGGTACCTGCAGTCTCAGGTTTTCTCAGGAAGCAGAGCTTTGTGATGATAAGCTTGTTGAATTACCTGAAAAAACACCTGAACTCACCGCAGCATCAGTCAGTCCAGGAACCGAAAAAGCAGACTTGGAACGGTGGGATTCAGCAGATTCGGAGTCTACCAGAACACCGACTAATGCTCAAGAACAAGATGACCATGCCTCACATTTCAGTCAGGGCTCAGATAAAGTGTGTACTGTCCTGTTAGAGCTGCGGGCATGGGACATAGAGCAAACTGGAAACCTCAGCGTTAACAGTTCAGATGTTTGGGGATTGTCACATGGAGCTTTTGATGCCAAGATTACAGATATTGCAAACACAGGCTTACTCGAGCAGAAATCAGAGATCACGTTATTCAGCCCTGAATCAGCTGAAACGAAACCAAACTCCCTGGTGTTGGTACATGCAGAACTGGAAGCGGTGAAGCCTGGAAGTGCTGAGTTATTATGCAAAGAGAACGCCAATCCTGAATTAAAGAATACTGAGAGTCTGCCTTCGCGTTGCACGGTTGCTGAACGGCAGCTTACAGGAGAACAGACGGCCGAAGGTACGTTTCCAGCTGTCAAACTAGAAGAGGTGACAGATTTCTGCCAGGCTGGAGAAGAGATGGTGAGCTCAGCCGTGGCCGCTGTGGAAGAATTGGTGCAAACTGGAGACGCCTTAACTGAAATGCAAATGGCTGCAACTGACAATGAACAGCTGCTGAGGTCTGCTGACGCTGAACTGAACGGAGGCGCAGCACCTGAGGAGGCGGTAAGAGGAGGAGCAGGGCAGGAGAGCACGTCGCTGCCAAAGGAAAAGAGTCCATGGAAGGTGCGTGGAGCAGTGGAGGGGATGGTGTTGACACTGGAACAGGTAGGGTGTATTTTATGTGTGGTTTTTGTCTTTTTTCTAAGAACATTGCTTCTTTCATGGGAAAAAAAAACTGAATCCAAAACCACAATTAACACTTAAATAACCTTGATTGGAACCCAGAATTTCTCTGATGTGGGACAGGAATGAATACTTAAAAACTGCAGTTTGACTGGATGCAAGATATTTAAATAAAATAATAACAAACTTTGCTGTGTTGCCGTCCTCTAACGCAGTAAAAAGCTGCTTACTGATCAAATACAGCTGATGACGTTCAGTTCTGCAGCGGCTTCTCCTCCTCAGCTTAGGTTTCCTTTGGTATGTAGAAATTAAAATATTAAATAAAAATGCTGTTAACAGAGTTTATCAGTCTCTTGGACTTTGTGATACAATAAAATGGTAATGGGAGTCGGGCAGGCACAGATGTGGATAAAGTCCCAAGCTGGACTCGGGAAGGAATGATCCCATTAACGGTCACCCCCCAGAAACTTCTGATGAAACATGTCGGAGCAAGTTCCATGTGTTTCCAACTTGTTGAAAAAAGTCTTCCTGAAGACTCGGATGTCTTAGCTAAAACGATTCTTTGTTTTGTTTTTTTTTTTGTTGTTGTTTTTTGTAGATTTTACTTTTTTAGTCATGGTCTTTGCTGACATTTACAAAGCACCGTCCCTTCCTCATCTTACCTCCAGGTTGGTGTGTGTTAATGCGGGCGAGAAAGAACGAGGGCACGACAGAGCGTATTTCTAACATTTTGAACCTGTAATTTTATGCCAACCTTCACTCTAGATTTTGCCAGATCCTTTTTTTTTTCCATGTTATGCATGAATTCCTCTCACCATTTATCATTTGAATGTCACCAGGGTCCATCCATCCATATTTTAGAGTATTTTTATGTAGTTTTTTTTGTTTTTTTGTTTTATCGTCTGTCATCCCCTGGGAAGAAATGTGCATTTGTTATGATGTATGGACAAGTTAATTCTGATATTTCCTTGTGCTTCGTGCAACGTTGAATTACACATCACATCACAAAAAGTTCATGCTTTAAATAGAATTAACGAATTTAACAATAAAGAATTTTACAATCTTTTTGACATACCTCAATGTTCCTGAGAAGTGAAATCTACAAATGAGATCCATCAGTCCATTTGCAGCGTCCATTTATCCTGTAGGTCAGAGGGGGGCCTAACCTGGCTGTTGGCACGAGGTGGGCTTCCCTCTGCAAAAAAAGCCCACCTAGAAAATAAGCTTAATATTCATAAATCCAGTCAAAACTGTCTTTTTTTTTTTTTTTTTTTTTTTTTTTTTTTTTTTTTTTAAGCAAACATTTTAATGACTCGCAAAATAGTCTGAAATAGTTCACAAAAACTGTCTTGAGACAAGGCCTGGTTACTTTCTTAGAAATGAGTTTTAGCAGCGTAGTCCATCACAAGGCTCACGCGGACTAGTTTGATGAATCAAACACGCACTAGGCAGCTGCCATGTGGTCCACCATGTGGGAGTATTCAGCTAACCAATCAAATTGGACTGAGCTTTTAGGAGGCGGGACCTTAAAGATACAGGAGCAAAAACTGAGCTTTTCAGATAAAGAGATGCTACACCAATAAATATCACGTATTTTAGAACATTAAAGCACGCAAACTTGCAAACAAATAGACCATCAACATGAAATTTGAGAAGTAGAAGTAAATATGATATGGACTTGAACCCAGATCTAATAAAAATGCCCAGTTAACTGTAGGAGAGGATTATTTGTCAAGTTCATGACTTTTCAATGTTAGCTCAAAGAATATGAATAATTTAATAAATCTTTAACAAGTGAAACAAAAGTATATCTGTAAATAGTGTTAATATACACTGTTTTTGTTAAGTTGAATAATTATTTTTTTTTTCAGAGGGAAAAAAATCCTTTAATTGCTTTGACTTTATGGGGAAAAGTGTACTTCACGCCCCAGTGAGTCAGGTTTTCTTAACCTCCTTACCAAGACAAATTAAAAGGGTTTTTACAACCGTGCCCTTGAGTGACAGATCAATTTTTTCCCACAGCAAATGGGAAACGTTAAGCCTTCACATCCTAATCCACCTGCACCCTGCCAGACGACACACCTTAGTTACGCCACGACCCTTTAAGAGCCACCTCCCCTGTTTGTAATCCAGTAACCTAGCAGTTCCTGCAAACCACCAAAAGTCATGTTTGACAAAAGTTATAACAAATCAGTTCTTTCTCTAAAGATATATGGAAGGATTAATGACGAGCGAAAGGAATCCTTCTCTCCTGGGGCAGGCCGCACCTTGCTTATGCTCAGTCTTGCGTTAACTGTACTGACTTGCTGGACCACAATCAGCCTGATATGTACTGCTGTAGGGCGGGGAAAAGAACAGGAATAAACAGGGAAGAGGGGCTACAATGTGGCACCGCCCTTATCATCTGTCTTTGCAGCCTCAGATCCTGGAGAGCATGGAGCTGGAGAGGACGGATGTGGCTTGCCAAGCCAGTCTGACTACTGGAGACGGGACAGGTGGATCAGCGGAGTCCTACGAGTGCAGGTTCACCATGCAGGATATGTTGTCTCAGATCCAGAGCTTGGTTGAAAGAAGCAACATTATAAATGTGAGTATTAGATGGTTTTCATGAAAAAAAAACTTTGATCTTCCTGCCTTGCTGAATAAAATATGAACAAAAAGTTAAATTCTGAACTTACAGATGAAGCGAAAGTGAAAATAAAAATGTACGTGACAAATCTGTTTTCTGTACTTGCAAGTACGACATGAAAGAACTTTGAAATATCGTGATTTAATGTGCAGATGTGTGTCTCCCAGAAATGTCACGGCACATTGAAGAGATAAGTGATGATATTACTGATGTTTGTTTATTCCCATGATGCAGCTGAGGTCAACAGGAAACTTTTGTGTGACTCAGCAGTTTCCTGCCGGGTCATTAGTGGCCCTAATTACACCCCAACTGTAACCGTGACAAAGTTCATACTGAGCTTTTTTGGGAGGATCTAAGTGCTATTTGAACTTAATAAGAGCAACAACAAGCTTATCATTTTCATTCATGCTTTTGTGGGTTTTTTTTTTTTTTTTAAGAGAACACCACACCCTGACTTGAACTGGTACCTGAAGTCCTCTCCAGGTGAGGCAGACATTCACTTGGTGCGAACTCTTCAGCAAGTTCTGGCATGTCGATATCAACCTGCGCAGCTCAGTGTTGCGGCTATGGTCAAACAGCTGGAGGAGGCCGAGGTATGTTCACAAACTCTCCAACCGGTTAAAAGAAATGTTGGGATGTTGTGTTTTCATTCATTAAATCAAAGGTGATTATTTGTAAATGATGCATTTTCATTTTTAATTGAAAGCATTACTAGTAAGACAACACATCACCACTGGAAATTAGATTTTATTATAAATCTATTTAGTTTTTAACATTTAAAAAAACAGTCGGCAGATATGCATTTTGTGACATTTTAAAATCTTTTTTTTTTTTTTTTTTTTTTTTTAAACAACTATCCTCACCATGACAGGAAGCAAGAAATTGCAGAAATACAAATCTATGGACAAATAAAAACACTGTAAAAGTTAAAATGCAATAAAGTTGAAATGAAACTAAATGAATCGGAGAATTAGAAACGCAGCTGCTTTTCTGTGGCCTCAAAGGATAATGTAAAAGTTTTTAAATATATTTTTCAACAAAAGAAGGGTTTTTACTATTTCAGTCAGACAATGATAACCATACTCTGGATGAGTAAAAATAGCAAAATAAATCTGGCCTCGCAGCAGCTGAAATCCTACGTCAAGCAGTCAACTGCATCAAATGGTATCTTCAGTTTCTGAACACTGAGTGTTGCTAAAGGAAGTGAAACACGGTGATGAGCTCCTGTCCAGGCTCCAGGAGACCCTCCAGGAGACCCTCTTGACCCAGACTTGGACCGAAGTGGGTCTAGACAGATGAATAGATGAAATTATTCAAAACTCAATTTTTTAACACTTAATATGCTTTTCTATACATAAATTGTCATTCAGTATATTGTTTAAATATTTGGAAGAATTACAGGGGAAAAAATAGGTGTCAAAGGCTCTGAATTTGTCCTTTTTGATACAGTGAAATTCCTTGACAGTCTTTTAATGATATCCACAATATATTTTTTTTAATTCATTTGTGGACAAAATGGGGATCCTTCACCTATCTTTACTTCTTAAGGCAAATTTGAAGAACTAAAGTCATCATTAAAATTAGATGCTCTCATTCATCTGTTTCAGATAACATTTTATCTTCTTTCACGTTCTCACTGGCTTTAAAATTGCGCCCATAGCAACTTTAAAAAAAAAAAAAAAATGACTGAACAAGAAAATTAAGTAATTTCCCATTTTTTTAGAACATCCCACATCTGTGTGGATAAACTGTTTTACTGTCTGAATTTTGTTCATTTGAATAAAGTTATATCTGATTGTATTAAAATAAATAATAAAGCAATAATATTACATTATTTTTATCTTTTATTTATATATATATATTTTTTTCAGTTATAAACCACATATAAAACCGGAAAATATGAACTCCTGTCTTATCCGTCTACTGTAGGAACACAGGCGCTGTGTGCAGGAGCAAGTAGCGATCATGAAGAGCAACGTTTCTGATCCGAAGGCTTTAAAAAGGGCTGAGGGGCAGTGGAGTGCAGCGCTTCTGGATGCTTCTGCTACAGTGCAGGTCAAAGCTGCACAGCTGGATCAGGTCAGGCAGTATCACCAGAAAATGAAGACGACTAAAGCCTTCCTCGAGGTTGTAGCTGCCGAGAAGAAAAACATGAGCTTGTGAGTAATCTTCTGAAGCTTTTTATGAATAAAACCGTGCCCTTACGTATTTGACGTGTTTTGTTGATGGTTTGTTAGAAACACTTTGGGAAGCAGTGCCCTTCAAGCTGAGAAACTCCACGCTCTGCTGGAAACAATGGGGAGGAAGAAATCCACGATAGAGGATTTGCTCGCCTTGAGTAGCCACTTGTCAGTCCACTTGAGTGATGCTGAAAGTTCAGGTGCTCTCCTCGCTCAGCTTGGGGATGTCCAGGAGGAATGGAGGCTCCTAGAGGGAAGTATCAAAAGAGATCTGCGGCATGCCTCAAATTCCACCTGTCAGTCTTCGCTGGTTTTAAACGAAGCTCAACAGCTTAAGTCCAAACTAGAAGACCTTCTCAAATTTGAAAGCAACAACCTCAGCACTTTAGAACTTTTATGTCTGAACACAGACTTGAAACTGTATAACCAGCTTCATCTACATTTAGAGTCCCAGTCAAATTCCCTCATCAATTTTTCTCTGGGTGAGAAAGAGGAGGAACAGCTCCAACAAAATCTTCATGGCCTGAGGTCCTTGCTCAGCGTCGCTAAGAAAAACCTGGACTCATTTACATGTAGTTGTGGCAGCAACACGTCAAGTAATATAAACAAAGACCTACGGGACCTGATCATTTGGGCCAAGCAGGCGGAAAACCACATCTCTGCTGGACAGAAGTTGGCCCTTTTTCCTGAGGAGGCTCGTATGCAGATAATCGAAATGAGGAAATTTCAATCTGATATTTTGTCCAGGCGGAACAAGATGCACATCCAGGTTGAAGAGATAAAAGGGACAGAAGCTTCTGTTATAGGAAAAGAAGATAGTGAAGTGCTGAAGACGGTAGAAGACCTGTATGAAGCTATAGCTGACAGCTTGGGCCATGTTCTTGACAATATGAAAAAGAATCTTGCTGAGAGAGAACAAATTTTATGTGAGTTTGCAAGCATGGACGCTTGGCTGGCAGAGATGCACGCTAAACGAGAGCCCTGCAACCATGTTGAGAATGTTTCAGTAGCCAGCGTCAGTAAACTGGAGATGAAGCTGAAGAACCACAGATCAGCCGCAGTGGAGATGGAGAACCAGGTGAAACGGGTGGAAACGCTGTCGGAAAGCTGCACAAAAATATCACAAGAGCTGAATCCAGGAGAGAGCCGCTACCTTGTCAACAGGCTTTCAGGCCTTTGGACGGAACTAGACGGACTGCTGGCGCATGAGAAAGCCACCAGCTGGGAGCTGGAAGAGCTTCTTCATGATTGGACATCTTCAAACGAGGAGTTATCTGCCATCCAGGCCAGTTTGGAACAAATCTCTGCCGACCTGGCACAGCTGAAGTTCCCTTTGACGCAAGAATCATTGTCCTTGATTGCACGTCGGAAGCACATGCTGATGGAGCATCAGTGTCAAGTACAGGAGCTTCAGCACTGCCAGGAGGCGGCCAAGAGAAATCTCATGCTGTGCTCCATTGCAGAACTGCAGGACAGGTGCAAAGCTCTTAGTATAAATGCCTTTGAGCAAGACAAATATTTGCATCTAAGGGCGCAACTGGAGGAATCTCGAGATATTGCAGAGGAACAAATCCAGCAGGCCAAAAACATAGCAACGAGTGTGGGTGAGAGGTTTAGACTGTGCCAAACTCTACTGGTTGAACTTCCTTTGGTCAAGACACAATGTCAGGAAGCAGCGGATCAGCTGGAGGTTATATCTCAAGAGTTACAGCCATCTGAGCTAAATTCGGAGAAGGAGAGGATTCAACACATAGTGGAAACACTGGTATCCTGGGAGCAGTCGGTCTTGGGTAATATCAAAGACCTTGAAGACGAGCTTCTGCTGGCTATGCAGTTTAACTCTGAGCTTCCCGCCTTAATCGAGATGTTACGAAGCACAAGAGAAAAGCTGAAGGATGCCAAAGCAGTTAATCCAGAGGAGAAAGCCATAGACATTGCGTTACAACAATACTGGGTCGTTTGGAGAAATGTGCAGTCTGGGATGCGAGTCTTAGAAGGTCTGGCGAAGAAACAAAAGGTTGACCTGAAAGAAAACGAGGAACTCTGTTCTCTAAGACAGGAAGTCATGCAAGATTGCCACTCATTGATGGTGAGCCACAATTGTTGATATTCCTTTTTATTTTGTTCACATTCCCATTGATTATTATGGATGTTGGTCTCCCTAAACGTTTTTATCATGTAACGCTCATCCAACAGGTTGATCTGTCTCAGGCTAAAGATTCCTTGAAAGACTATCAGTGGGCTGCTCAGGGAGCAATAAACTTTCTTCATAATGCAGAAGCCACCTTCTTATCCGCTCCTGGAGGGTTTTTGGATTGTACCGAGGAACAGAAACAGACCCAACATGCATTGCAGGCCCTTGAAGATGGATTTCAAGCTCATATTTGCCACGTTGTAGAACGGGTGCCCCAGCAAACCTGCCTTTCCCGGCCAAAGACTGAGCTGCTCCATACTGGTATCCTCAGCCAGCTGCTGGTAGGAAGAGCTGTACTGGAGGCACAAGCTCAGCTCAGGCTGGAATGTTTGCAAAGGTTTGCAGTTGTTATTTCTTCCTAAAAATACCTGCACCCTTTTTATTTTAATTATATAGTTATTTACGCGTTTTCTGTTTACGATGCCTTGTTTTTTTTGTTTTTTTTTTTCAGGTGTGAAATAAGACAACAAAATCATCGTAAATGCCATGAAGACATTCGTCAGCGACTTTCAGAGTTTGAAGCCAGACTTTCAGAATGTGCTGCAGAACAAGTCTCGACGTATGACAAGTGTGTTGCTCAACAGAGCAGAGCTATGGTAGGCTGGAAGCAGGAAAGCTGGGCGATGCCGAGCAAGTTTGCAGTCTGCATCCACATGAGTTGTGTATCAAATATGATGTTTTACAGATGTTGGAGGTTTAGTCACACTAAGGCTGGAGTATCAAAACGGATGCTTCATTTCAGTCATAGTGGATTCTTACACATTCCCCTATGAGAAGGAATATGAGGAAACATCTTTTTTTTTATATGTAAATTTTTCATCAAATAAAAGGTTACTTTTATTTAAGTGGCCAAGTTCTGCTTTAAATGCATTTGAAAAATGAAAACATTGGATTTCTGTGGCATTTGTACAAAAAAATGTTTATTGCAAAGAAAATGTTTCCAAAGTTGACTTTTAGGAAATTTCTTAATTAATATATTTGATTCAGGAGTTTGTTTTGATCTTCTGTTTTTTTTTTTGTTGTTTTTTTAAGACATTTAAAATGAATCAGTTGTGCTATTATCATGCCATGACGATGCTCAAGATTCATATTTGGCATCTCGCAGCTGCCAGCATGCTTCGTTCTTATTCTTTTAAATCAATACCTTAGGAATGTGACTCTTTATATCTGTATTTATCTTTAAAGCTTCTGACTGAGGATCTTTCGAACCTGGCAGTGAAGATAGAAGACCTTAGAGCTGGATGCCCCATGCAGGGTTGTGGGTCTGGAAATGATGGTGAGCTGGGCACCCTCTGGAGGCGCTGGGTGTCATTACGACGGAGTGCTGGGGTCCTGATGGCACACAGCAAGCAAAGAGGAGAGGAATGGAAGGACATCACTACAAGTGTGAGTTTCACTGTAACACACCTCAAATCCTATAATTACCATTGCAGTTTGGGAAATGTGGTGGCTTTGTGGTTAACACCGTTGCCTTACAGTTACAAAGTTGTGGGGATTTTGCATATTCTTCTTGTGCTTGTTCTCTGGGTAAATACAATTTTTTTTTTTTCTGCCACTGTACAGAAACATGTATGTTAATCTGATTGGTGACTGTTAATAGACTACAGAAGTGAGTGAGAGCATATGTGGTTGCTGCCCTTGGTGTAACCCTGGAGACTGGTCCATTGCAGTACATGCTGTATGGTGTGTGTGTGTGTGTGTGTGTGTGTGTGTGTGGTCTCAAAACACTGTTAGGCTATTTTAAACAGAAAAGAAAACATGGATGTTGTGCTATTCTGGGGGGAAAGCATGGAAACGACCAGTCTACCTTTCAAACTGTATCTGCATAGATAGACTATCACGGCAGCAGAAACAAGTTGCACTGATTATAATTCGTACCAGTATTGAGTAAATGATGTGAAAATCAAAAATATTCAATGTGATCGTGACTGCTGATATTTCACGTCGACATCTCTGATTTAAATGAGTTTAATGCAGCATAACCCGAAGAATTCAAAAAAAAAAAAAAATGTTGAATCAATGAATTTTTCCTTAGATGGAACAGTGCTGCAGCTTTTTGGCCAATCTCCAAGCTGATGTTCCAGATGCCAGTGTGAATTTCACTGAAGAGGAACCTCAGGAGGTTCTTGCCCAGGCTGAGATGCACCAGGTGGGTTTGGAAGAGGAGCAGCAGGCCATATCATCCCTGGAGCATCGATTAGAGCATGCCCTCAGCTTATCCACTTCCCACGATTCCATCAGCCCCGGACCTGTTGGGAAAACACTAATGAAGATCCAAGAGAATGTCAGGAGGTGGGATTTCATTAATACTCATGTAAAAAATGATTATACATTTGTGTTGGAGATGCTGAGAGGCTACTGTTGCCCACAGCTTGAAAGAGAGAAACTTGATGGTTGTGGCTGCAGCTCAGGCAGAGGAGAGAGAGCGGCAGCAAGTCCAAGAGGAATTAAGACAGGTGGAGAAACGCCTAGTGACGCTTCTACCAGCACTGGACGTGTGTTCAGAGCCAAGCAGACATCAGGTCAGTTTATTTTCTGTCTTTCATGTAAGAAGGGGAATTGGCATTTTTGATTTTTCTTTTAGGAAGGAGGTGAGCTTGTGGAGAAAGCACATCCTTATCAATGTAGTGTAAAGCTGAACTTCTGACCCTGACTCTCAGTTTCACCCTTTTTCCTGTATTTCCAGTCTTTTTCATTTTGGTCTCATGTTTCTACTCTGACAGGAGCTCAAGAAGGATTTGTGCTCCCTGAACATGAGTTTTAAGTGTATCTTGGATAGTGTACAGAGACGATATCCAGAGATTCCTGCAGAAATTGAAAAGCAAATACAAGACGTTCAGCGGTCTCTACAGAAAGCAGAGGAAAAGGTAAGGAATAACAGCTGAATTCATACTCAATGGCGCATGAATTAGTTCCTGCAAAAACTGTTTTTGCAAATAATTATTTGTGTGTTTTCAGCAGGTCTTGGACAGAAATAGTCCAGTTGGGGAACTGGCTTGTAGAGTAAGCAAGCTGGGTTCTGGACTGGAAAGGGTGAAGACACTGCTGGAGCAGAGGAGTCCAACAGTCAGTGAAGCTCAAGACGTTATCAAGGTGTGTATGCACACCTCAAGAAGGTAAAAAAATAAATAAATAAATCCCGTTATATTTTTGCCTGCTCCTACCCTTTCTTCATTTGCATTTCACTAATAGACACCACTCTTTTTCTTTTTGTTTTTTAATCGTAAATTCCCTTTGAGGTGTAAAGATTTGCCATATCTCACAGTAAAGTGAAAACTGGTTTTGCACACAAATAGACAACACATACAAGTTGTCTATTTGTCGCTGACAAAACAGTGTTGTAGGGTTGTAAAACATCATTGGGCACAAAATTACTAATTCAAATCAACCGACGCTGCCACTGTTCCCTGAGAACTCATGGTAGTCTGCGTTATGGTGACAAGTCCTGTGTGCTTCTGTTCATTTGTTAACCAGCGTGTGTGGGATGAGCTGGATTCATGGCACAGCAGCTTGATGCTCTTGGAGAGTGAAGTGCAAGATCTCGCAGCGGAGCAGCCAAGTGATGCTCAGCTTCTCATCGATCAGCTCACAGAGCCGCAGCAGCTCTACCAAAACGCAGCACAGCTGGCCGAGCAACGCACCGCCTTTCTCAGCAAGGTAAAACATACTTAAATCTATCATATAAATCTATGTGCGGTGACGGTATCCAAGCGTATTAAACCTTCCATTGCAGGATGGTTGGATCATTATGTTGTCCCTATTTTTCTTTTGTTAGATCCCTGCATGCCTTCAGGAATTTGAAGACATTTTGCACAGGGCCTCCTGCTGGTTAGAGGAAGCCCAGTACTGGCTCAGCAGTCCTGGCTCATTTACGACGGCCAAGAGCCTCCACAATCATGCAAAGTCCTTACAGGTTGGGAATTCTGAGTTAAAGAGTTATACGCCTTAATTTTTACTGTCCTGTCATTTTTCTGATTCTTAAATTAATCTTTTTATTTTTATTTTTTTGTCATGACAGTTTTTTTTCCCATCCTGATACTTTAAAGAAGACATAGTAACCCCCCTTTTTTAATTTTATTTATTTATTTGTTTATTTATTTATTTATTAAATTGATACAACTTTTTTTTTTTTTTTTTTGGTGGGGGGGGGGGGGGGGGGGGGGGGGTCAGAAAGTGACTGAGTTGTGCCTTGTCAGAGATTTTTTTTGCACTCCATCCATAATCTAAACAATTATTTCATGTTAAGGATTGTTCTCATTGACATTTCTGAACTGCAGTTGGTTCAAAAGGACTCTGAGAGGATCAGACACACCCTGCAGGAATACAAGTCCACGCTGGCTGAGATCTCCGCTGTGTGTGACATCAGGACCCAGGAGACGAGGCTGGACCAGAGTGACCAACAGATCCAGGAAATGCAACGCAACATCGCAGAGCCCCTGGAGCGGCTCCTTCAGACCGCTTCAGTAAGGATTTTAAAAAATAGGACATTGTCATCGTCATAGACCCCAAATGGCATGAAATTGTGTTGTTTTTTTTTTTTGTTTTTTTTTTTTGTTTGGCTTCTGAATATTTTGTGTGCAGGTCAAATATCCGAGCTCAGCTTAGGTGAGATTGGGCTGTAATGATCTATTTGTAAAGACATTTTTCAAGGGAATCTAAAATAAAGAAGACTTTCAGCTTTAAATGAAATCTGAGCCATTTCAAATATAAGCTGATTGACAGGAAGCCCATGTCAGATATTTATGTGCATAATACCGAAACAAGAAGAGAAGGTAGTGATGCATCTTATTCATTCCACTTTTACAATTTAAGTTCTTAATTAAGTTGTTGGGTGTTTCGTCCCTCAGATAGTGGAGGTGATCGAAGCCGATTTGAAGATGATGGAGAAGAATGTCACAAAAATCAGGACAATTTTATCATCATTGGACATCTCAAATATGACGCTGGCAGAACACCTGGACAGCCGGCAGGTAAACGAGCGCAGATGCAGTTTGTGTTACACTTTCACCAAGGAAGTTCTCTGTTTGTCGGCAGGATCACTCAAGCTATGTAAATGATGTTAATAATAAAATAATACATATAAGCAGTAGTACACAAATGCATGCTTCAAATGTGTTTTTTTGTTCAGAGGTGTGAAGGACGTGTTTTGCATTTTTAAGGTGATCCTGGCCAGTCTGCAGTCAATGCGGAGCGGGTTAGAAGACATAGAGGGATGCAAAGAGGAGCTGCACATTGAGGAGGGAGCAGAGGGAGTCCTGCTTGTCTTCATCAAAGCCAGACAGCTCCTGCAACAGCTGGAGGACCTGGAGCAAACCACCCAAGAGGAAGTCTCACTGTTGGAGGTACGACATGAAGTCTGAATCCAAGTTTACATGCATTAATAATCATTTGTTCTGAAATGTAAGGAAGTTGCCCTAAAAAGGTGTTTTTGTGAGAATTTATTTATCTTTATCAAAGCTAACATTGAATACTCTGTCCAGGAAGAGTTTTGTTTTCTTTTTCATTGAGGAACAAAGAACTAAAATCAAAGTTGGTGGATTTATGTAATATTTCTTTAAACCATTCAGATGCACTTTCTGCATTTCATTACAATGGTGCTGACCTTTTTAAACATCTAAATACAGCTTTGAGTATGCTTTTTATCAACCATTGTCACGTGTTTGTCTTGATTTGTCTCCCTGATGGATGTAGAACCAGATTAGCAAGGAGGAAGAACCCAGAAAGAGCCCGGACGTCACTGCTGTCTCCGAGTTTCCCGAAGAGACTCGGCACATGGACACGTCCACGCATACACACTTCCTCCAGGTAACATTCATTTCAATTATAACATGCAGTCAGTCTCCAAGTAAACAAACGCCATTTTTTGGCACGTGTTGAGATTATGTTTCAATCCAGCAGCCACGCCTGCACCTGCAGCAGTACATCACTTTTTTGATTGACAAATGAAGAATTCGGGCACAAATTATGGGCTTTGTAAAGGGGGGCCATTAATTTCCAGTGAAATCACTTCAAGGAAAGGTGTGTGTTGTGACTGTCGCCTACTTTATTTTCTGTGTTTCTCGGGATCATCTGAACCTGCCTCTTACAGTCCCGACCAAAAAAAAACCAGAAGCGTAAACTGTAACTAAAGGGCTGACAGGCAGACGCAGAGACGATTCAAGAAACGTTGATGAAATGTTTGAATTCCTCTGCTGTGCTTACTAATGACTGACGCATATTGTTAGTGTAAATGTTCACAACCTTCTAAGGTGATTTTAAAAATCATTTTTGCAGTCCTGTTCAAATTACTTCAAGATTGTCCAAATAATAAGTCATTAGGAAGACAATTTGTTTCTTTTTCCCTGAATTTGCAGTTTTGATCATTTATTTACCTTTATCACTGAAAGCAGGAGGCTAGTGAGGCGTCTAATTCAGAGGAAGAGGAGGATGAGGAAGATGAGAGTTGTCACTCTTCTTCCTCTGACACACTAACATGCAGTATCCCGGAGGTAAATCCGAGAAATGATCACATCACCGGAGAGCATGCCTGTGACTTGGAATGAAACTCAACATTTCTTCCATTTTCCTCCTTCGCTTATATTTGGATTAATTTAATCATCTTCAAGTTGAATGCAACCTCTGTTTCTGGGGATATTCAAGGGCAGGTCTTTGCATGCTAATGCAGCATGAAGCTGGGCTCGGTGGGTTTTATTGTGTTCCTGATAAACCCGCTCTGACACTGTCAGGAGCAGCTGCTGGGAATGCTCTTCAGAAACCTCTCCTTTCATGAACTCACACCACTGGAATGACTATCATGCATTTGTTTATGCATATAAATGTAGTTATGTGTGCGCATGGGTTTGTCTCTTTAATCGATGCGTTAGGACCTGGAGGAGACTCTCATCCACAGTGACGGCAGTGCTGGAGTGAAGGTAACGTGTTTTGTGGTTTAGGATTGGCTTCATTTTTCCCGTTTTCTTATTGTTACCCTTCAGTAGAGTCCAGCTTGTTTGTTTATTGTCAGTATATTTATTTCTACATGGTAAATCAAACAAAGCAGCACTAGCGATTGCAATTTAAGCACAGTGATAAGCACAGAGTTGTTGATTAAACATATTGATCCTTATCTTTTGTCAGATAAACCTTTTAATGTGTCTTTCAGGAGCTGGACAGTTTGACTCGTCAACTTTATTCAGAGGTGGAGATGAGTTCAAAAAGTGCTGAAACCAGTGTTTTATCTGTGAAGGCCGGTTCTGATCCCAACTCTGGCTCTCAACACACTAGCAGTATTGAAACTGGATTAACAGAACCGAGAGGTTTTACTTCTGAAAGTGTGACGGATGATTTGTTAAGTTCTGGAGCCGTCCCCAGAACTGGAGATCAGTTTAAAGGCGCTGAACCTGGCCTGCATGAATCGCCAAAACAGGAAACGTTTGACATCAACTCCCAGAAAAGGTCCTCTCAAGTGCTGGCTGCGGTGGGTGACATGAGACTGATTCCTTCAAGACCTATAACTCCTTTTGGTGCCACAAGGACACCAGATGAGCTCAGAGAAGAGGAAGCTGAACCTTCCCACCTATACCTGGTGAGTGTCTGAGAATGAAGTTACACTTAATTTAAAATGATCCAACTTTACCTATAATAATAATTTTTTTAAAAAGTGACATCAGATTTTACTTTAAATAGAATGTTAAAACTTGATTGCACATTTTTCCTTCACTGATTAAAGCCCTGAATATAAATTACAGTTATGTGAACGAAAGACTGCATTCCTCCGGTTCTTACGTTTTTTTTAAATAGGAAAATATAATAAAACCAATCTGGACTGTTCTGTGGACCGTTTTGCAACATGACATACTACACCGTCACTATTTATTTAACAAAAATAAACCAAAATGCAGTCACAGTGTGTGAAAGTACACCCTCGCTGCTTTTATAGGAGTCAAGGGGGAAAGTAACACCCAGATGATGTTAAATACATTTGGTTGATCTATTATCAGCAAACGTCAGCATTTCTTTAAAAGCTGGAGTTACCTGGGTTGAACCATTCAGTTGTATGATAACCCAAAGCCAAGGAGGGATGACATCAGCAACAATCATCGAGAAGCAGTTGTTCAGTCTGAGAAGGGTTTATTCAAAGACGATAAATGATAATGCAAACACACCGTAAGTGGACTCGCTGCAGCGTTTCACTCAGGCTGAGGTCTGAACCATGACTGAACCAGTGTAGCAAAGAAAGTGATGTATGAACAAATACACACCAAGCGCAATGTAGATGAAGATGCAAATGGAGAAAAATGTACAGGCAGCATTGTAAGGAGAGGCTCACATTTCCCCCACAACTATGATTAATTATGTCAAATGGAAGATAATGACTTTAATTTATTGTTACTAACAATGGTTCAGCAGGCTACTGAATCATGGGAAATGTGTAGTTTGCCACACATCGCTTCTGCAATATGGCTTAGTTTTTGTTAAATAACGTATGTTTGTTGGTGTAATATGCCTTGTGGTAGTATTTATCTTTGGTTTTATTTAGCTAATTTTTATACTTGGTAAAGACCAGGTTATGTATTTATTTTTCCAGATATGTGAAAAATAAGGTACACCTTTTCAATTCAAAGGTTTTACATGACTTTTTTTTTTCTAACATGTTCCTTTTCCTATTCAATCCCATAAATCTTTAGGATGCCATCCAGAACCTCAATGTTCAGTGGGAATTCAGAACTTGTCCTAGTAGTTTGGTGGAAGAATCCCAGGAACCAAAGACACTTTCTGAGGCCCCAATCAGGTAAATGATGAAAAAAAGAGAGGCACACCGTTTCACATGCATTATGGAGTCCCCAACTCCTGTGAGGTACCATACACTGTTATGTCATGTGTTAATAGCTTGGCTGGACACGAAGATGCTGACAAGGAGCAAATGTGGGGTCAACTTTATTCCCAGATGTCAATGAAACTAATTCAATTAAGAAAGGTTCTGGAGAGCCGTCTGAGCGTGACTGTTACAGAAGATGACGGAAAAGAACAAAAGGTATGACTTTTCCTTTTTTTTTTTTTTTTTAAGTTAGATGTGTAAGACTGATTCAGATTTCTGAAAATGAAGTATGATGAGGGTGGGGGTGAGCCACAATCTTGTGAAAATAGGGAAAATAACTCGGAAGGCATGGATGCTAAGATACCAACTTACCCAACGCATCTGTTTCCAGGGCAACAGTTGGCAACCCTATCATTTTGTCCTTTTGAGAAGATCAAATAAGGAGTTTGTAAACTGAGTTTTATAATGATGCTGAGGAGATGGAGCTAAAGTGCATTAATAAAAGCAAAGTGAAGAGGCAGTGGGACGAGCAAAGAGCAGGTGGAATGATAGAATAATGCCCGATTTATCTAGACATACAAACTGGTTGGTTCTGGGCTTGGAAAGACGAGTAAAAAAAAAAAAAAAAGATTTTCTTTCACTGCCTCATGATAGACTGTGTTTCTACTTTTGTTCAGGTTCAACAAACCGAGCTGGAATCTGTCGTCTCATCTGAAGTGTTTCAGCAGACACATGAATCCATCACCATGCTGAGAAAATTAGTATGTACAAGTTTGTTCATTCATCCATACCTGCTTCATCCAGGACAGGGTCACGGGGGGGTGACATCCAGGACAGGGTCACAGGGGGGCGACAACATGGACAGGTCGCCTATTAAATATATATATATATATATATATATATATATATATATATATATATATATATATATATATATATATATATATATATATAATTTAAATAAAATAAAAATAAAAATTAAATAAAAATTTAAATAAAATTAGTCTCAACATATTTAAGTAGAAAAGTAGCTTTGTTCTTCAACAGCTGTCAGCAAACAGTGAAAATCAAGATCTGAGAAGTATCATTACTGGATAACTGTTATACGTGTTTGTTTATCTATTTTTTTCATTTATCTATGAAATAAAAGGGACTAATGGATATTGTCATTGTTGATAAGCTGCAGGTCAAGGCAGCAGGAAGTTCTCATCCAGGTGTGGAGGAGGACTTGCACAAGGCGGTCCGGAGGGTCTTTCTGTGTTTGGAGCCCTTGACCCACCTCCTGTTCCCTCCATCTGGACCTAGTGATGGGGGTCGTCAGCTGAGGCTGTTGCAGCTGGAGGTGACTGCTCATAATGCCCCTCAGGAACCAAATAATGTCTTTTCCATCTGCGTGAAAAAAAGAAGGAAAAGTGAAGATTGTGAAACTGTTTTGCTATAGTTCTCATTTATTTTACCCCCCTGGTTTACGTTCTTGTGCAGTGTGCTTCAGCTGAGATGGTGACTCTGGCTGAGCTGTTGGGTAAAGTTGAATCAGAGTGGACACCTGTTCTCTCAAAGGAAGAGTCCGACGCTTCCAGATGTTTGACAACCCTTCAGGATTGTCTTCATACAGTCCAGCTTATCCTCACATACTCCCACAAGCAACTCATTGACCCCTCAGACCTCAACAGCCAGCACCAGGTTTGAAACTCACTGCTCTCCTTTCCTGTGGAAAACATCTTTAACCACATAAACAGAAATACCTGGCTCTGTGTCCAAATAATTTTGCAAAATATATACAGCGCTCCTGAAAGTGAGTCATGAAAATGAGGAATTGGTTGCAGATTGAACGCTGAAGTTTAGATTTTTGCAATGATGCTAAAAAAACCTTTGCAAATTTTGTTATTATGGTGTAGTTGAATTATATGGCAAAGTAAACATTTAAAACCATAATAAGATTCTGTTTTTCTTTTGAAAGTGGTAAGTAATTAAAACCAGCTTCGTCTTAACCGGTTTGAATAATTTAAATAAGAAAATAAGCGTGTGGTTAAAACGTACAGGTAACATCTCTTTGAATACAATACTATTACTTGTTGTGGAGTAGGAACAAACACATTTGTTTTTTCACATAACGTAGGAGCTCCTGCCCAACTACTTGTGTCTCCTGGATGAGTTTGATCTGGGACAGAGTGAAATCTTCCCAAAGCTGAAGGCTGCTCCCAGTTTGGAGGTAATTACCGCTGCAGTTGGAATATACTTTGAAACTAAAACCAGCGAAGCTGCGTTTCTGAATGCTTTGTGGATGGTAGTGAGACGTCTTCTGTCTGTGCTGACAGAAAGGCAGAATTAGAGCAGATAATCCCTTACGCAACTCGTATATGCAAACTTTTGGTTATATACTGAGCTGTGGTTCGACGTCTCTATGTTCTGCCGCATTATTCAGATCATGGTGTCAGGTGATGGCGTAAACAACATGAAAGTATGAATCCAGCCGGCCTTGTTACAATAATTATAGCTGTTTGTGCTGCTCTACTGGTACACGGATGTGTTCTGGCACATTATGAGCAACAAAGCGCCAGCTCAGTACCTGAGTATTGTTGCTGATTATATCCAACCTTTTATGAGCATCATGTACCATCTTCTAATGGATTCTTTCAGCTGGATAACACATAAACACCCATCATTTCAGACTGCTTTCTTGAATATTATGATGTATGTAGAGAAATTTGTGGGGAAAAAAGGCTGTAATGCTATACTAATAGCAATAATACTAAAATACGACACTGAGTGTATGATTTTTGACCTGACGCGGGACCTATAACTTATGGATATTTAACTTGCATGAATACTTGCTGTCAACAGATTCAAAAGGTTTCAGTTTTCCAAAGTGAAATATGTTCCTCTAACACTCCCGTTCCTGTACGCATCTACAGTTTATACTTGGAAAACATCTGGGTGAGGGTACAGGAGAAAAAGCCCAGCTTCAGCATGCCTCCCGGACCCTGCTTCAGGGGACTGCTCGCCTCCTGGAGCTGGCTGAAGAATGTTTTGCAGAGAGATGGAAGAACAACAACCGCAGTAGACTTCAGGCTGACCTCTGCAGACGCAAGGTATCTCATTATGCTTCCAGGGCGTTCTTCAACAAATAGATGAAGCCCAGATATAATAGGGTGGACACCTTATGTATGAGGAGCGTTTATGGAGAGCAGGTGTGTAAAAACCCTCCAGGTAGATTGCAGGTGTCAAAGTAACATCTACGTGAACTCTCCGAACACAAAGTCCTTTTTTATATCTTTCAATATCAGTTTTAAAAGTATTTGAAGGAATATTTGATAGATAGAAGAAATTCACAAAGTCAAGCCAAATTGGCAAGTTTTTTGGGTTTTTTTTTAAGTGCCATTTCTTTTTCAGGTATAGCAGAAGAGCAACCTTTTGTTAAAATGTGTTTATGTTGAAGTATTAGATACTTTTTTCCAGAACGTGTGTTGATGCACAAACACTGTTTATCACACCTCGGTTTTCTTCTCAAAGTTAATTAGCTCTTCATTCTCACTACTGTCACCGGTCTTGTGTCCTGGTGTGCAGAAGCTCCTGCAGGTCCTCAGGTCCCAGCTCCCATTTATTCAGTATTTATTCCAGCGTGAGCCAACTGCACTCAAGAGCCAAGAGGATGAACATTTACAGCTGGAAATCAGGGCCAAAGCAGTGCAGGACCAGGCTCTGGAGCAGGAGCTGGCTTGTCAAAGGATGCTGCAGGTTTGTGGCGCAATAAGCGTACAGCATTTTTTATTATGTAACATCTGCTATTGGCAGATCCAAATGGAAATAGATGTGTAGTTTAATGGATGGCTCTGCTGTAGGGATGGAGCTGCTGGGAGGATTATTGTAGTCGACTCAGTAGGCTGCTGGATGAATGTGAAGCCTTCATCAGCAGCGGGGAACCCGGAGGAGACGACGAAGAGGAGCCGTTGAATCGGAGACTAGCTGCTTGTGAGGTACATCCTCTCACATTTACTTACATTTCTTCTCTGTTTGACTTGCTTCGCTGCGTAGACGTTCCCCCAGACGCAGCCAAAGGTGTAAAGTGGAAAAACGACTTGCAACTCATCCAAAAACACTAAAAAGTAAATGCTTGAAAATCGTATTAAACAGGCAACAAAACAGCAGTGATGTTCCAGAAAAGAACAAGGAAATGGAAATCCACACAAATTAAAAAAATCACAATAACATTTGATAAAACACAACATTGTATAACACATATTTAGGAAAAGTCATAACTAAAAAGGAACATTTCACTGAATAGAAATTTCAATTCTTTTCTCTGAAATTTTATTTTTCCTGTTTTGATCTTTAGGTTCATGAAATGTTGTTCTTTTTAATATTGAAATTATAAGGAATAAATAATGATGCCACATATTCTCAGAGGTGAAGGCCAGATGTGAATGTGCTGCCAGATGTTTGATTCAGGCTTCAGAGGTTCAAAGTTGGATAATTAAAAGATTTTTTAGGACTCTCCTGGAATTAATAAGAGGGATCAAATATATTCATAAAAAGATGAAGGCCACTGTTACCAAAGCAGATAATAAGGTGGTTTTACTGGACTTTGACGCTGAGGCATGTGGAAAATTGTTGTTTTTATTTCTTAATTATTTTTAAATGTATTTGTTTTCTGTTTTCTTGTTTTTTAATTAGCTTGTACTCTGTATTTCTTTACTGCCATCAGTCTAACACTCTTCAAGTCATCTTCTCTTTATTGGCGATTTGTTTTCAAAAGTTTGTGTGAAAGCATCTTGAGTCCTGATGACTCTGCTTGTCACGCAGCAATCACTGGTCCAGCTGCACGAGAGCCGGGCCGTGTTAGGACTTCTCCTGGATCAGGAGAAGATGCTGCAGGATGAGCCGAGCTTTGCAGCCTCAACGAGTCAGGCAGGAGGCGCTCTGGAGCTTCGATGGAGGAACACTTACAGGCGGACGCAACAGGAGATCCAGCGGTGCAGGGGCATCCGGGGCTTTAGGACCAGGTGGGCCAGGGTCAAAAGAACTCATTTTGAACATCTGTTGATGTAAAATAAAAAAAATAAAACTGAGCGAGATCATTGTGATCTGTATTACCCTCCAGCAGAGGCCTGACTGGTTGAATTATTACCTGAGCAGGATCACAGAAATGATTTTCTGGAACAAGCATATCAGTCATTTTTAATCGGAGTAAAAAGTTCCTTTTGACTGCAGCATCAGAGCCTTTTTTACAAAAGAAGTGGTGAAGGACAAAAAAGAAGTTGTTGCTCTGGAAAGTTTCGCTGAGAACTTTGACTGCATCTTAAATAACGGTTTGCGAGATGTGTCCAGAATCTGCAACCAAATCGCTCTGCAGCTACACTTTGAAGAGCAGTAACCTTAAATCATGACTGTAAACTGAGGATAATGAAAATTACGGCCTTACCACAGGCTGAATAAAACAATTTGGAACAATTTGAGGATTCTGCTCCATTAGGTTCTTGAAGCCTGCCCAGAAATGTTCCCCAGGATTTAGTCCATAAATCTGAGTAAAGAACGGACTCTGTTTCCAAACAGGAATCTACTTGAAAAACACACATGGAGGATAAATTTCCAATTGAGTTCTGATGAAATTCCCTCATTTACAGCAACTGAAAGACAGCAGTTTACTGTAGTCAACTTAAAAAAAAAACAGCAAAGTAAAATAAAGTCAGAAAAAAACACACGCCACTTATCCACGGCCTTCGTTATCGCTCCTGGGCCTGTGCCGAAGTCCTGACCTCACACGGCTCTGTGAGAGTACAGTCTTGTTCTGCCCCACTGGCTGATGCATCAGTTTTTCTTGTCCTCCCCACAGATTCCAGGCTGACTTTGGCTCGGTCACCGAATGGCTGCTTGATGCCCGTGAACACCTGAAGACTTTGTCAGGTCTGGCAGATTCCTCTGACCTGAGTCAGGAGGCGGTTCAGAGCAGTTTGGTGAAGCTGCTGGTAAGGTTCTCCGTCGTTCTCAACAGATGGCGTTTGACTTGATAAAATAAGAACTTAGTGATTGAAATTCCCAAGAATCTTTGCCACTTTACATTATTTTTCTTTATAACACTGAAGAAAACTACTCTGCGGTCAGTGTAGACGGGCTCAGTGGTTTTCCAGATCAGAGGAATAATAATAATATACCAAAATCTTAGCATGATTGGTAATCTCCAACCTGCATACCTGCTTTTTGCTTTAGTTCGGAAGGACAATAATTGTGAAAGAAAGTCCAATGGACGTGTGTGTACTCGAGTACACACACACAGCCCTTATCTCAATGGTAATGCAGTTCCCTGAGGTGTTCGTGAAGTACAAAAGCTCCGTTTTCAATCACGTCTTTACACGTCTGTTCAGAGCACCTGGTACGAGGGCGTTTCTTCAGTGAGATGTGCCTGTGTTGAAATAGTTTTTAGAGGTAGAGATGATCAAAGTTTTCACACTGAGTGGAGATAAAGATGGGGAAAGTGGATTCTTCTGCTCTAATACTACTTTAAACACCCAGACATAATATGCTTTAAAGACAAAAATATTTTACTTTTCATGTTTCAAGTCTAGTTCAATAAATGTTTAATAAACACGTTGCACGGGATTATCCGTTTCTGCCAGGACTTCTCCATGGAGATGGAAGCCAGGTCTGTGCTGAGGGCATCCGTATCCCAGCGTGCCACTCGGCTCCTCCACCTGAGGGAAGTTGACTGCCCCGACCTGAGATCCAAGCTCAACCAGCTGGAGGTCAGCTGGAGCCAGATGACATCGGACCTATCCAGGATACAAGAGCAGCTGCAGCAGGTGCACTAATGTGGTTTTTTTTTTTGTTTTTTGTTTTTTTTTTACAGTCGGCATGAGAAATGAAAGGTTGTAACTCTACCTGCTCATGTAAAATACAGCGCTCGCAGTGATCTCAAGTGTTTCAGTGGCTTTCTATCAAATTTAATGCAAGTGCTGTTTGTTTTCAAAAATAATGAGGCCCTGAGAAATCTCCGTCTGGTGAAGCAGAGTGCAAACCCTGCTAAAGATCATTTTGGGATGATTGAACATAGGGAGGAATCGAGAATTAGGTCATGCTTAATTTTTCCTCTCTATTTATCTCCAGTGAAGGGAAACAGATATTTGGCTTCTTTGTAATTAAGCTGATTTTGCCAGTTTTGTCTTACAGGAGTTGGATGTCTTCAAAATTTGGCAATCACTTCAGCAGATGATGAAAAGATTTTTATCTTCCAAAAGAAAGATTTATAACGTGGCTACACCCACCTTTCTCATTGTAGTGGAGTAGCTGTTTAATGTCTGACTGTCAAGCTATACAAAGGGAGAGGATGGTTATCAAAGGAACTGAGATGTCAGACATGTAAAGTGACTCTCCATTTCTTATCCGGTAGCGACCGCTGGCAGCGCAGCCGCCACTGAAACTGCTGTCTGAGCTGGAGGACAGGCGGGAAAAAATGCAGGTTCAGCTGAATCAGGAGAAGCAGAAAGTCGTCAACGCTGAAAGTGCAGAACACATTGCTGAAATTCTGCAGCAGTATCAGGTACTTGTATGTCCACCCCATCCACTTCGACTGCCATGTGAGAGTTTTTAAATTAACCCGACAATGGTTCAGCTGAAAGTGCAAAGTAATTTCCTCAAAATTTTCAAAAGGTCCCACATTTACATGACAACAGAGCGAGAATGATGCTTGTGCAGATGGATCCAAAAAGACTGACTGAAAACGCTGTAGTGTGCATGCCAACCCAGCGGCTGGCAGAAAAACTTTGTGATGAGACGCTGCAGGAGCGTAGTACACGGCGTCTTCTCTAGAGCGGCGCAAAACGGCAAGATGATGATGATGATGAACACATGAATAATAATAATCCAAGGATATTTGCTGATTGCAATTGTAGTGCAACAAGTCCCAAATACACACGTTTGTGTTTTGCTGCACTGCTTGTGTGCGGTTGTTTCAAGTAAGATGTAATGAGCTCGTGCAAATTGCAACCGCGATGTCGCCGTTCTCGTAGGGTTTGCGTCTTGCCTGTCTACAGGATTACAATAAGGATTACGACCTGGAGCCTCAGGTCAAAGCGTCGTGTTTTCATGCCCCCACAATGCTGTTCCCCTGTTTTTATTAAAAAAAAAAAAAAAAAAAGCCAAACCATAATGTAAGTCGTCTGTTTCATCCCACAACCGCTGCTGTGTAAACGGTGAGTGGACGTTTCCACACCCACCGGAAATTAAAATGATGCTTTCCTTCATCATTAAACGGGTTCAAATAAAAAGTGTTGCAATATCGTTTCTACATTTTGTTTTTGCTCTTAGTTTATGTAAAACCATCAATGCGTCACAAAATAAATTAACTACAGTCTGCATAGAAATCAGTCCAGGATTTTACACAATTTAATACCCGTAAAATATTGACAGTTTTTTATTCTTTATGAATATAATCTTTTATAGGAATGCGAGAGCTACAGTATTTTCATCAAAACGAATTGAATGGCAGAGTAGAGGCCCCTCTGTTCTAACGGGTTTGTCGTCTGCAGATGTGTGAGGCATGTTTCATGGTTTTGGTGTTTTTGTAACTATTTGAACAGTTTTATTTGCCTATAACGCTGTTTTCTAGGTGTTAAAGACGGCTGTGGCCAGTGGTCAGCTGCTCCTCGATTTCCTGTCTCAGCCGGGGCGGCGGGTGGTGGGAGCAGACATCCAGGCTCTCCGATCAGAACAAACGACGTTCGCAGAGAAACTCGGCGCCGCCAGACTGCAGTGGCTGCTGCTTCACAGGGATCTGGAGACTCAGGTTTGTGTCGGAGCATAAAAGGAACGACTTAACTGAAACTCAACTGTGACCCGCCTCACATCTCTGTTCAGTTTTATAAAAAAATTATTTAACCTAGAAAAACTATTAAATTTAAAACATTTATGAGCTGTGAGAAATAACATCAAAGTCTTAAGTGAAATAAACTAATAATTTCTGAGACGGATGAGGAACGGTTTCTAAAGCTGTCTTTAAATATGTTGCGTAAATCCAATATTAACAAATGGTTTGCATTTATCCTTGGAACCGCAAAGAAACCAAGAATTTGATTCTGTGCATGGGAACAAAAATTGAAACTTTTTGTTTAATCCCAAATGAGCTATGAAAAGGTTTAATTTAATGTTTCTGTATGGCTCCCATGAATCAGCGGCTCTTTGTCTCCATGTCTTCAGATTCACGAAGTTGAACAGATTCATCACACTTGTACACAGCGAGAGAGACAACTGAAGAGTCTTCACGGCTGGATACAGCAGCAGAAACAGCAGCTGAGTCAGTGGAAACAGCCGGCGACCAGTCAAACTCTGGCTTGTAAGGCTCTTCTGGAGCAGGAGGTATAGTAACAGGGAAGCAAATGGATCAATGCATGCTGTGCAGGATAATGACGTATACTTGCCACTGACCTGAGGCTGCTGCTGCATGTCTTCCAGGCCGTTGTGTGCAAAGCGAAGGAAGTTTTTGCAGCTTTACAGGAGCTGAAGACTAGAAGAGTATATGATGATAAGGAAGAGCAGCACCGGAGTGATGTTACCTTCTCTGATCAAGCAGAGCGTGTTATTCTTGCTTGTGAGGATTTTAGTCAACAGGTAAAAATCTCTACTCCAGAAAATGCAGAGCTTAAACTCGATTCCTGTCAGATACACTTGATTGTAAATCAACACCCAGTTTTCCTTCTGGCAACATGCAGATTGAACATGTGGGACAAGCTCTTGGAAAGACTGTTGAGGAGTGGACTTGTTTCTATAAAGGTCTGAGGGATGTTGCTCTGCGGACCACCAGTGCGAGCTGTGCCCTGCAGCATCGCAAGGCTCCTTTCTTCTCAGTAAAGCAGGCTGATGGATACTTGAAGCTTCTCCAGGTGAGCAACGCCAACGCCCATCATCCAGGAGCGTCATGTGCACATTAACACTCCAAAACCGAGCACTTGCATTTGATCATAACTACCGCTACGCTGATGGAAATATGAGCTCATAAAGGTGGTTGAACTAAAGTCTGGCCAATTTTACTGTTATAGTTACTTTTTAGAAAATACCCAATAATCTTTTGTGTTGCTCTGGAACTGCAACCCCTGACTGTGAGCAGGTACAGCCATGTCAATCAGCGACTCGGTGAAAATGTGAGCACTCAAAGACCACTGGCTGTCACCTCTTTTTTCAGTTTGTATTCTTAGTTTTCAGGGAGAAAAATGTACTTCCGAAGGACAAATGCGAAGAAAGGTGCTTTTCTTTACGCAGGATTTGCAGGCGAAGGCCACAGAGGGAGAAGCACTTTGGATAGCTGTGGACAAATCCTATCAGAGACTTGTGGATAGTCTCCTTCGTGGAGCCGCGCAGGCACTCGGTGACCAAGTACAAGAAGAACGAAAACGGTCGGTGGTGACAAAAATAATTCCTGTTTTTACTGTACTGCATACATGTTGTTTTTAGAGTTGTTGCAGCTTAATCTGAGAGTGGTAGCCTTGATGTGCACACAATGAAATGATGGAGCGCTTTTCTAATGTGGCCTTGTCAGGTGGAAGGACGTGGTGGAGGAGATAAAGGAGGAAATCACGAAGACTGGCAGGACTCTTTCCCTCTGGAACGAGTACACGCACCTTTCCGATAGCTGTTCCCTTTGCCTGCAACACCTGTGGCACGAGTGGGAGAGGCTGTCAAGTTCACTTTCACCTGAGAGAGACGCACAAGCTGTGGTGTCCTCCATGGAGGTGAGCTTGTTGGCTTATTACGCACAAGAGACTGAGTGGGTTCAAAAGTTCAGTCGTTTCTGTTAGTTACCAGAAACTGGCTGCTTCACGCATTAAATATATTATTGAACACTGGCAACAACCTGGCCAACATGTAGATGTATGTGGATACACTTTACTGTATCTGACTGGAAAATGTACATAAAACAAAGCTGCAACAAGAGAGTGGTCAGTTTAAACCATGGAAAAGATAATAAAACTCTAAAGGAGGTAATTCAACAGACTCCAGCAAAAAGTGTTGGATGTTCCCAGTCAGCTGTGTCTTAAACTTGGAGCAAGTACAAACAAAATGGGAAGTTTATTAAAAGGGAAGGATACAGATACACTGAGACGAACACGGATGCATTCAAAACGGGAATAAGAAAAGGCACAATTAAAGCATTTTAAAACGGATACCATCAGTCACTGTTTGAGCTGTAATAAAATCCGGTGAAGGCCTGGAATTTACATAAAGGAAAGACTCATTTAAACCTTTATTAAGACCCAAACTGAGGTAAACAAGGTTCCAGTGGGCTAAAGAGAAACATTTATGGAGTTTGAATGATTGGATAAAAAGTGATATTTAGTAGTAATTCAAAGATTTGATTTGTGCACAATGATTTTGCACGATTCCTTGTTTAGTTTAGCTCCAGTGCAGTAAATAAATCTGACTGCATGAAGAAAACAACGCGTTTCTCCAGTCCTGGATGATAACGGGCTTTCATTTTAAGGACCAGGGATGTGCCGTTAACTTCACAGTAAACACACAAGTTCAACTTGAGGTTTTGGAGACTTTGCATTTTCCATCTGTCAAATGCAGGTTTGGGGATAATACAGTTATCAGGATGAAAATACTGTTAATACAGTTAGCAGGATGAAAGTACATCAAGCCACATGGCAAAGACTGTAAAAACTTATCATCCAGAAAGGCATACCAAGTCAAAAATAAGGCCAGCAAGCAATCTGGATCCCAATTCAGAGGTTTTTGTAAATTGTAAAAAATGAGCCGGCTTCATCCTGCAAAACCGATCGGACAACTCAAACAATTCATTTGTGGTAGGACTAGTAATTATTCTTTTCTTTTTAAATTTATTCCACTTTTTTGTCTTACTGATTTAAAAAAAAAATGGATGTAGCACTGTTGCCTCACAGCAAGAAGGTTCCCGGTTCAATTCCCGGGCCGGTGGGTCTTTCTGTGTGGAGCTTGCGTGGGTTTCCTCCGGGTACTCCGGCTTCCTCCCACAGTCCAAAAACATGCAGTGTAGGTTAATTGATCTTTCTAAATTCTCCCTAGGTGTGAATGTGAGTGTGATTGGTTGTTTGTATGTGGCCCTGGATAGACTGGCGACCTGTCCAGGGTGTACCCCTGCCTTTCGCCTGATACGCGTCGGGATAGGCTCCGACAGGCCCCCGTGACCCGGAAACGGATAAAGCGGGTATAGATAATGGATAGATAATGGCTGGATGGACAATTAGGACAATCGGGACACAATTACAATTTGGAAAATAATTTTGAGTCATATTTGTCTTTTTTTCTGCACAACAGACCAGCTGCAAGGTGAGGATTTCAATTTTTTTTTAATTTTACTTTATAATTGACTGTAGATGTGTTTCATTGTGTAAAAGTTGCGTGTCTTTGTTGAGTGGTTCAGTTGAAACAAGTTAGGGCAGTTCAGAGAGCACAGCATGCACGTAATCTTCCCAAGAGGTAAGGAAACAGACCAATTGCGCTGAAAACAAACCTGTGCCAGTGACGAGAGCGGATGTTACTCAGAGGACGCAGGAGCAAATTCACGGACCTTGTTTTTCATAGTTGCCACACTCATTAAATTCCCTGCTTGACTCATCCTGTTCCTGCTGCAGGTTCAGAGGCTCCATGCATTACTTTTGCGATTTGATTAAATATTTTTCCCAATGACTGCTCTCTTATTGCAGAAATGGAACAGACGTGTGTATGTGGGCAGAAATTTCAGCAAAGGCCTGTTCTGAGTTTGTGCACTTGAACTGCTCTCCTCTTATTGTGTAGTCCAGGTGACGTGCTGTTTGGACGTACAGAAGAACAAGCTTTGGGCTCTAAAAAGCATTTTTTCCAATTCTTCCCTCTTCAACATTGACAAAAACATGAGGGCATGTTGCATAAAATACATTTGTTCAAAACAGGAGGAAAATAATGGAAACTGAAAACACTCAAACCAGCTTTTAATAGCATCTTATGAACAAACATACTTAAAAAAAATCATTAAACAGAATAAAATGAAATAAAAATACACTTTTTTCGCCAGGGGCTGCAAGACGGTGCTGCAGAACTGCAAAGCAGTTTGGGAGACTTGCTGGCGGCATCCAAGTGTCTTACTGGACGGCTGGAGCCGCTGGCTGCAAGTGTGGTACAGTCAGAAACTAGACTGCTGTCACGTGACGTCCTGCTGCTGAACCTCACAGTGTCAGCCAGAAAGAAAAGTCTCCAGGTAGGAGATTTCGTTTGAAGGGTGTTGCATACTGAGAAAATAAACCTCTAAAGTGTTTAGTGGATGAAGAATGATTTCCCAGGAGTTCAGTTTTACCTAATGCCCATAAATCCAGGTTATTATGAAGCCAATTAAATTCCTGTTTGAGCAGGAGGATGTGGAGACGCAGGATTTATTTTCTACCCGACTGGAGGACCTTGAAAGACACATGCAGAACCTTCTACGTAAACTCAAGACCTGCGTATATGACGCAGACTCTGTCCAGGTTAGTCACAGCATGAATAAAGTTCCCTTTATGCTTGTGAATTCAACTGGAGTGGTGTAATTTGAATGGCAATAAAAAAACCTAATTGAACTAAAACTATTCCTTTGTGTTAATCATGTCTTGAATTTACAGCATGTTCTTTTCGAGCTGAGTGATTTGGTGCCGTCGCTGGTTGACGTTAAAGGGATGAGTGGCTACATGACGCCCAGCAGCAGTGAGATGGAGAGACTGCAGACGCTCTGCAGCCGGTGGGTGGAGAGCATGACTCAGGCCTCCGCCATAAACAGGTGAGAAAGTTCACGTCGTCACCGAAGTGTGAGTGAAGAGCGTTAATGAGCTTGAAAACCTGGAACCTTCTGTCCTCAAGCATCGCTTTATTACATCACATTAGTTTACAAAATGAACTTTTCTTGCATTAATGTAAAACTCTTTAAGCAAATACTTTTGCTCTGTGCCATTTTGTCTCGAATGATTAACCTTTTCAATGAAGCTAACTGAGGTGTAAATTTGGAAAAAGCAAAGGGAAAAAAAAGCACTTTCCCCTGTCTTGGATCTTTGTGCAGAGAGCTGCATGGCGAGCGTCAGCGCTCCCAGAACTTTCAAGAGAAATGTGAGAAGCTTAAATCTATCCAGGACAAGCTGGAGCTGGAGTCGGCGTGCAGAAAGCCTCCAACTTACTCCAACCTTCAAGAGATCCTGATGGTCCACCAGGTATAATAAACTATTGATCCAAAGGCAATCACATCCCGATCTATCGTGTATTCATTTATTTTACTGACTTCAATGAGCTACGCCTCCGACAAACATAATCCGCCATTAACTCGCCAACTTTTAGAGGTTGACAAATGGCTCCATTTAAAATGACAGTGTAACATTTGGTCTTGCTGTTGCTATGGCAACATCAAAGTCACGTTCTTTTTCAGCCAGTTTGAGAAAAGCAAGCCTTGGCAAATCTTCATTAACGGCATCATCAACGTAAATCCCCGAATACGACAACGGTGATCTCTGAATGTCATTGTGTTCCCTCTCCTGCCGTTCCCTCCCATTCCCACAGAGGCTTCAGGCTGAGGGAGTGATTGGGCATCAGCTCCTGCAGGATCTTCTCGTTGATGCGCTTGGGTGCATGGAAAAAGAAACTCAAGAAAAAAGGTCATATGATGAAATAATGTTTTGCAACTCACTCCAGAATAACATATAGTAGTAAGAGCCTTTGTTTTTATTAGAAAATATCCGTCTCCATTTGTGCTCATTACCACAAAGACGATGATACCAACCTGTGTTATCAGCTGAATCAGTTTGAGGTCCTGTGTTTTGTTCCACTGAGTCATCGTGAGTAATTAGATATGAGGATTTCGGGTTGCATTCTTCTTTTCTTCTTCTTATCAGTCATTTAAAGGGATCCAGATAGGATATTGAAATCCTCCCCTGACTGAAGTGTTGTTCTGATGGTTTCGTGCTTGTTGGTTATAAAAGTCCATCAGGTGTTTGTCTAAAAGGGGCTAAAATACAAAAGAAAAAGTAGTTGTCCAATTCTGCTGCTCCCAACGTGTCGGTATATCAAGTCTGCTCCAATAATGATCAGATTTTCTTCATTTTTGTACCAACTGAAGGTAGTTTTTTTTTTTTTTTTTTTTTTTTGTTTTTTTTTGCTCCATGCGCAGATCTGAGCTCATGGGTCAAGTGGTCTCTGTGAAGAAGACCTGGTTCAGCTCCGTATCCGTGGCCGTGCGCAGTCGCACACTGACAAAAGAGCACCTGCTCCGCTGGAGACTCTACAGCCACGGATCAAAACTGCTCTGGAAGCTGTTGAGGGTCGTGGACTCTTTTCTACCCCCCGCTGGACCGTCTCTATACTCACTCCAACAGCTGCAGAACTGCTCAGACGTGTATCAGGTCAGGATGTTTATACTTCACTCCAGCCGTTTCACAGTTTACCTGCGCGTTAGGCCAATATCTTATCATTTTTTTAAAGATTTAACTGGAAGGTCAGAGAAATGTGATGTTTCAATAAAATGGATAAAGAGAATATTTGTTCCTTCCTCTTTCTTTTCAAGCACGTTGAAGAGTCTCAAAGTCTGTACTCTCCTGTGTACAAAAAGACTGTGGAGGCTGGAGAGCTTTTGTGTGAAACCGTCACAGAACCTGAGTGTCGGAGTCGACTGCAGTCTGAGCTCCAGGACATCAAGGAGGCCTGGGAGCGCACCTCCTCGCTGCTAAAGACCGGCAAGGACCTGGCCAGCACTGCTGTGGAGGTGCCGTGATGACTTTTTTTTTTAAAAACGATTTTAGACATCTAATATTTGGAAAAGCAAGGAAATGTAAGTCAGTCGTTTGACAGATGGTGAAAGGTTTTCAAATGCAGTGCAATAAGAGCCGATGAAATGTCAGCATTTAAGCTTTAAACGGTAAAAATAACCCACAACAATGGATAGAAATTGAACATGGATATTTGTTAAGCATAACTGAATGACTGAAGACTCACCAGAATATAAACATTTTAAAATGGCGATCATCTAAGAACTGTATCCTACTCATGAACGTAAACAAATCTCATCAGCTGCTGACATTTCTTAAAATAAGTGAATTCTGCAGCTCGTTCTTGTTTGATTTTCCCCGTATTTACATCTGTGCACTCAGTCTCACATCCTTTTAACATGTAGCGATCGCAGCTTTTAATGACTTCAGTTTAAAAAGACAGCATGTGTCACAATATCACCAAGGGAATAGGTTGGCTTTGCTTCGCATGACCCCAATCCAGGTCACAATCCCACCCAGACGCTCGCTCGGGAGTTGTCGTATTCCCCAAACACTGAGCTTCTGCCAAGAGGGATCGAAGAGGAGCTTTAATCTCACCATGATCCATCATCCAGAGACAGCTGGTTACCAGTGTCATTCCATCAGTGGAGTACAGCGTCTTTACATCGTACTGTCAGAAAACCAGCTGTCAAAAATACAAAAAGCAAAAATCCCCCTCTGTTACGTTTTTATTTTATTTTTATTTTTTGATTACTGAGACTAGATATGTAGCTGGTTCTTCAAGAGCTGTGCGAGTCATGACATATGATTACTTTTGGTGAACAAAGAGGTCAGGAACAGTTGTATTTTAAGGTCAATAAGATCCGCGCGGTTAAAGGAAAATCCCTCTGCTGAAGATGTCAAAGATCGCGCGGCAATCCAGGAACCCACTGGTGTGCTGACTTCCGCGCTTAGTTCAGCAGCTGGTGAAGCGTATATGTCCATGTAACAGATAATAGGAAGAAGTGCCACTCCTACTGGAAGTCAGATCGATACTTGAAAGAAATAAAATGTTAAATCATCATCGGGCCAGAATCAGCTGTCTTGAGCTTTGAGGTTTTCAATAATTGCACCTCACACAGCGGATTTCTTTATTAACTCGAAGGTTTTCCCTGGAGTGGTCCAACAAAAAAAACGGTTTGGAAGCACAGTCAGTGACCAATAACACGACATGCTTTCTCATTTTCTGAAAGAACTGGTGAACTAGTCGCCGCTGTATGTCAAGTGTTTCTGTACTAGTGAACAGGTTCACATGTTTGGAGAAAAACAAATCAAGATTTCTACTTTTTGCTTTGTTTAGATGTGGTGTCAGAGTCAGGCTGGGGTAACCACCATCAGGTCTGAACTGGACAACGTGACTCAACTGCTGGCTGAGAGACCAGACGCCTCAAAGGAGGAGGCGCTTCTACAGGTGATTCCAGTATAAGGTTCCTCTCTTGTTTGTGGATAAAACGGAGGGAACCAAGGGTTCCTCTGCTCTGTAAGAGAAGAAAACGAAGTTGCATCTCAACATACCACGTGACTTCTCCTTCCCTTTCTTGTCAGTGTGGACATCGTGCACACGCTGTATGTACGATGCACACCGAAATCTCTGCTTTTAACCCATCAACTAGTTTCACTAGTGAGCAGTGGGGCTGCTAGCAGGGCAGCGCCCCGGGGAGCAATTGGGAGTTAAGGGCCTTGCTCAGGGGCCCCCAATTTACCATTGTGGGCAGCCCCAATTTACCATTGTGGGCAGCCCTGGGCTTGACCCTGGGTCCTCCACGCCAAAGCCCACCACTGTAACCACTAGGCCACCACTCCCACTTCTGGAACAGCAGATGAGACCAAAGTAGAGATGTTTGACCAATAATGCACAGAACCAGTTTGTTTGTAAAAATAATCAAACATCAGAAGAATATTACTAGACGTAGGAACCCTGCAGGTATTGAGTCGCGCATGAACTCTTTTGTATAAAATTTTTAGAGTGGAATGTGAGGCCATCTGTCCGGCAGCTGCCTGAAACTGGGTCATGCAGGCAGACGATGATCCCAGTAACACCAGCAGATCTACAAGTAAATGAATCGAGTGGTTGCAATGACTCGGTCGCAGCCCAGACCTCAGTTGTTACTAAGGTGTTTCTACATGGTCATTGAATAACGGAGTGTTTTTAGGTTTTTTTTCCACACATTGATTCTGCATTTTGGCTGGGTACTTGTTAAATAACAGTATTTATGAACTTTGTTTATTGTTCTTTGTTTGTCTGAGGTTTTATTGACCTCATTTCAAGATCTTGTAAGGGGCATTTGTTTCCTTTTTTCTGTCTTTCTTCTTTTAATATATATTTTGATACCTAATCCTAACAATTGAAGGAGTGTGTGCTTTATTTTCTAGATGATAATGTGTCAGCTTGTTTTCTTGCAGAGAAAACATCCTTTGGTCTAAAAACTGCTTAAAGTTTTCCCCTCAACTCCACCAGCAGCTGCCTCCATCCAACCATAAAGCCTCTGCGTTTTACCCCCCTTTCCCTTATTTAATACCCCCATGCTTTTGCTCCCCTCCCCCCTTTTGACCCCTTCTACCCTCCCCCTGTCCCATCCACAGTCCTTTTTAATCAGGATGGCCAGAGCGAACATGAAGTAAAACTGCTTGTGCACACAACGTCTACATGGCTGTCTGACTGGGCGCTGCGCGTGTGTCTGTGTGATGCAGGAGACGGAGCTCTCGCTGCAGCGTTTGGCCGCTGGACTGAAGGAAGTGGCCACGATGAAGACAGACCTGTCCCAGTATGTCGCAGCCAGCGACTCGGCGCTGCTGGAGCAGCAGCTGGAACAGCTCAGCGGTCAGTGGGGAGAGCTGTGTACGAAGGTGAGAGCTGATAAACGAAAACGCTCTGATTTAACCCCTGAAGTGAGGTAAACTAGGAACGCGTGGCTGCAGATGAAACGGCTGGAGACGTGTGAAGTTTGGGGTAAAAACAGAGAATTAAACTGCAACCAGCAGCACAAAGCTTCTGCACTTTTGAGGTTGAAAACAGCCACTCGCTCACACTCATTTGTTTGATAAAAGAGGCAGCATGTGCAGGTTCATGGAGGGAAAACGGCATCTTGTCCTCTCAATTAAACTCTCGCAACTTGCCTGTCTAAAGGTTATGGTAATTTGTTTGCTTAACATTTGAAACAACATTGAAAAAGTGCCACCAACCCACGTTAATCTTTTGGTTGGAAGTTGATTTTAACTCAGCTGATTGAAATGAAATTCTTGCTCCACAAAGGCTCACATTCCTGCAGTTAAGTCTTGTGGCATAAACACATGTGATGCTGGTTCTAAAGAAAAGCAGCAGTTACCACAAGCGTCGGGCATTTCTGTCACTGTTAAAGCTGTAAGTTTGTTTTTAATTGTGATAAATGGGTCCCCAGATAAAGTCGCCGCTTTCACCTGCTCTTGTTTTGGCAAGAGCTGCTGGCATTCACAGATGACGTAAGAGCGGCCAGGAATGTTTCGTGTACCTTGATTATCTCTGTTGCAGTCACTTGCAAAAATCGGATTTGCTCTCAATTTTGCACAAATTCATGGAAATCTGTCTTAGTCGTGGGGTGTTAACCTGCCAGCTGCACAGCACCAAACATACAAGAGAAAATTCTTTTTTTTTTTTTTCTTTTTTTTTTTAATAATTACAAAAATAAAAGAAATTATATACTGATTTAATTTGGCAAATAATTACTAGTGAGGTTTTAAATGAGTCTTTCCTGACGTGATGGACCTGAGTTCTTCATAGTAACAGGTTGCAGATGGGAGAAGCCGCTAGACTGAGTCCGACTGGCAGATGGCCTGGATGGGCCGACGGGATTCAGGGGGCAGTCTCTATTGTTCCTGGAGCAGCACAAACTCCTTTCAGGGTGACCGCAGCTCACAATACACCCCGAATTCTTCACAGTCCAGCGGGCCTGTCAGTGTTGGTACTGATGAGAAGAAATGACACTGAACAGAAAAACGAAGCGGCTTCAATTCCTGCCCCGTGGATGTGCTAAGCCCCGACATACAAAAGATCATCAGCCCCTTCCTCAGCTTTGTAAAGGGCTGCTTTTACAGCCTTAAGCCGTCTCAAATCAGTTGCTTACTATTTCTGATAATTTAATGTGCTCACTGCCTCACGTTTATCAAGAAAGAGCAACGTTTTTTTTTTGCCTTTACAGCATTTCAATCTCCTTTAAACTCAACTGCCAATGTAATTATATAGTATAAAGTTGCTTAAATATGATAAAGTTGTTTTCATCATAGTATACATACCCCAAGCTTGAGTCAACAAATGCTTCATCCACTTATTTCTTTCTGGATTCACACCCTGACAAAATATTTTAACCCAGTTTTGATCAAAGTTCCCCTCATCTTAAGCTTTTACACAACTTAAACCTTTTATGTTTGTACCTGTGAGTCTGTAACTGAGTCATCTGGGTTTTGTTGTTGCAAAGACCGTTGGTTTTTCATAAAAGAGCTGGTGCTTAAATATTACACCAAAGCTCAGACACGCACAAGTCAAGTTTCTGTCCAGTGGTTGTGATTTAATGGATAAAGAACAGAAGATGCACAGGTATGGATTTATTTCTTGCAGTTGCTTAGTTGCACCACAAGCATCTCTGCAGGCCAGGCGGTCTGTTCATCCACCATATTTTTTCCAGAGTGAAGTATTTTATGACTTGGAAATTTGCACAAGATAGAATATCGTTTAAAATGCATTTTTCTGACTGATGTCTCTGATTATTTGATTTGATTAATTGAAACTTGATGCATCATGTTTTCAAATGGGTTAATATATAGAAATGGTTATAAAAAAAAACACAACATACTTTTATATCAGGTTTCACAGGGCTACGTATTGAATAATGCACACTAAATTGATCTGTTTTCACATGAATTCTTTAAAGGTATCCTTACGAAGGCAGGAAATAGCTGACCGCCTCAATGCCTGGAGCATCTTCAATGACAAGAACAAAGAGTTCTGTGACTGGCTGACTCAGATGGAGGACAAGGTGTGCCACGACGAAGATCTGAGCATCGAGGAAATGGTTGAGAAACTGAAGAAGGTACGAGGCCACGGAGGTGACGCGTCATTCTAAAGACATACAGGGTTTTTCAAGGTTTTTGCATGACTGGTTTTCAAAGTAAAATCCCCACTGATGGCATCTAATCACAGAGAGCCATCTTTTTTTCCTTTTAGTTTAGTAGAACACATTGGCACACGTTAACAACCGTCTCGGTCCTTTAAAACATCAGCATCACTTTTTATATCCAAAGGAATGTTTGCTTACTTTAGGAAGAGTTACCTGGCCCTCACGCTCTCCTGTCCCTACTGTCGGCAAAAACCATGCAGCGGGACTGTGGACTCCTGTCCTCTTTTTACACCAGCGGAGCAATTTAAAGCGCCGTGTCGCACACCAACAACAATAAAAGCGGGTTATGAAGCGACAGTGGACAGTTTGGCAGATGTCACTAAAAGACTCAAAGTGATGACGAAAGTCAAAATGAGAGAATGACCAAGCAAGAGACAAATCTTGGACAGTGTCGTGTCACTAGTTCCTTTGAGCCATTTTAAGATGACCTTAAACTTGCGTGAAGACCACAGACTGTACAAAACGATGGACGACGCATCAGCAGGAAGTGACGACGGTTAGACATGGGCTGTCTTCAACCCGGTCGTTCGTTGGCTGGTGCTTGGTTCGAACACACAACTTAAAACACTGTTTTTTATAAATGTCTCTTCTCTGAGATGAAATGTTGGCATCTTGGCTGAAATTGTTCTTTTTTTTTTTTTTTTTTCCCCAAATGAAATGAGTAATGATGCATGTGTCAGGTTGTTCATCCGAGGTTGTGCTTTAATTACTTTAAGACGCGGTAAGGACAAAACCACATTTATGTCCTGATATGCAAAAGCTTAGAAATTACTCATTTTTCACTTGAGTGGATATTTGTATCACTCTTTGTTCACAATTAAAAACTTAATTAACTAAGTATTTTCCTACTATTCCAGTATGAGAAACCTGAGGGCATTAAGGAGCTCTTAGTAGGAATGATTAAACTCCATACATGAGCAACGTGCATTATCCTGTTAATAACAGATGGCGGCCCAGAACGGGACGCTTCATTACTCTGTTTTTCACACACAACAGTTGTCCTTTCAGTAAGCGAGAGCCTTTTGTACCCCTGTACAATCATGAATAACCTCATTTAGCCAGGAGGGTAATAATTGGCTCCAGGATGGTTGTTCAGGGTTGTTAAAAGAGATGAGAACATCACATACTACACTTGATAGCCCAGTTTAATTTTAGTGTCGTCGGTGAAGACCTTTTCCTGGTACTGAGCAGCTGTGGCGAGCTGAAGTTGAAGAGAACGTGTGACCATCTTTATTGTAAACATTGCGTTTCCTCAGGACTGCATGGAGGAGATCAATTTGTTCAGCGAGAACAAGAGCCACCTGAAGCAGCTGGGGGAGCAGCTCCTCGTCGCCAGCGACGAGGCCAAGCAGAGCCGGGTCCACGGCTCGCTGCAGGAAATCAATCAGCGATGGCACAACCTCTTCCGCCACATCGAAGCCAGGTAAGAGAGGCCGCAGCTGCCCTGCAGGCTGCGCAGTGGGATATGATGCTTGTTTATATCAATTAAGCACTTTCCGGAAGAGTCTGCTTTGTGGTGTTTAGCAAGCACTTTACAAAGACAAATGGTAAGATGACGGCTGAATTAAATGGCAAACTGTGATTTTGTGCGTTTGGCGAAGACGAATGACTCGCTAAGTACTGCACTCTAAACTGGCATCATTATGCCCCGGCAGAAGTACTCTCAGCAGCAAAGCTCTCGTGCAGCAAAAAGCACAATTAAGGACTGAGAAGCTTTAATTGGGTGCCTGGATGTAAACAACGGCTGCTGTGGGTATCCATCCACCTGCTGTTGTGTAAGCTATGCCGTGCAGCTGTCAGGAATACGTGACCTGTAATGTCCCGACTGGAGAGGTTAAGCCCTTTTTGTTGTTGAACTGTGGCTCTCCCTTCAGACAGATGGAGAGTCCTGCGGAAGAGCAGGAGATGCAGACCTCTAACCTACAACCATCCGCACCCAGCCTGCCCCCACCGCCAGGAAAGAAAAGAGCTGTGCTCACATCTCAGACAGTACCATATGTGCACAAGTCGCACTGTCTGCCCCCACTTTTTGTAGTCTGTTAGTGGGATGACTCCTGGGGAGGGGGGTGTGCTGGGTGAGGGCTGAGCAGGAAGGGCATGTCGGCATGTAAAACTGTTTTTAAAGACTGCGTGAGCGGATCGCTGGTCTGATCGCTGCCCGGAGATGAGGCGGGATACCCACAGATAAAGGGTTGACCAGCATTTCTTTTTTTAAAACTGGGATCAGCTGCTTCCTTGGGGTTGAAATTACAACTTAATTCACTTGTATGTCTACGTGCTAAATTCCAACCCAAAGGTTCAGATGCAGCATTGCGGAGCAAGGTTTGGGGAAAAGAAGACAAAAAAAACAACCTGCGTTGTGTTTAGTGTGAGAGCTTATTTTTAAATCCATCAGTAAGTCAGATGTCGGTCGCAAACAAAATTAATTAGAAACAATATAAATGTGCAATAAAAAGCTGTGAAATGCAGAGAGCTAAGTGTGATTTCAGGCCCTCCTGTGGTCGCCTCGACTTCATTATCTCTGTCCACCAACAGTGCTTCCTCACTCATCCTGCAATGCTTTTTGGGTTCATTTTCTCCGTCTATTCTGCTCCTGTCCTTTCCCTGAACAAGCCCCCCCCAACTGTGTTCAGTGTCTTTGTTTGGCCTCCACGTGAAGCTGCTGGCCTTTGTTCGCCTGTCAGAGGTGCAGAGGGGGTGAAAGGGAGAAAAGGGCTGCAGAAGAGGCTTTTTTTTATTTATTTATTTTTTATAGGATTCATTTACACTTACAACTTTATGTCTTCATTACATGGCCATAAATTTGTAGCCATGAACGTTAATGGCCACGTGACTCCCACTAATCACATCCTCAGCTTTACAAAAGTCTCTTTGTATGAGGTGCATCTTTATAAAATAGTTTAAATGATCAGACATGACATTTAAATCAGGCAACACTGGACACGTGGACTAGTGTTCAAAATTATATTTTATGTAAAAGTTATCCCCAGAAGTCATCGCATTTAAATTTAAACATTTATTTTTTTTTGTATAATTTGAAAGTGTTGAAAAAAGGAAAGGAAAGGCACATTTTGTAAAAAAAAAAACAACCCAATAATAATAATTTTAGTTCAGTTTTAATTCCCAGAAAACTTAGACCAAGCCCTCATATTACTGGATACTGCTGTCAAAGATCATAAAACTCTTTCCACAAGCCGGCAGCCAAAGCCTCATCAAAACGGCTCCATAGCTGTATGAACATTCAAATAACTGATGTACATGAAGCAGGAGATGGCAAATATATAACATACTTACTACAGGAATGCTAGAAACCAAGCTGAAGTGTGTTACAAAAAAAGAAATGTGCAGTATTTTATGACCAACGTCGTGATGGTGCGGAAAGCATTTCGACCAGGACCAAGAAGAAGGGACTCGTTTCTGTCAGCAAACAGTTCCTGAATATTTAAAAAACAAAGGAAAAAGGTTGAGAATCTAAAAAGAAAAAAAAAAAAGTCCTTTTCAGAATAAGTGAGAAATTAAGCTCTCACCCAGCAATTCCCTCGATTCCATATTTGGAAATTAAAAAAATAAAAACCCAGCATAGATTTAGATAAATAATTTTTCTTTAACTTTATATTGTGTCCCAACTTTTTCATCCCATGAATCCGAAAACTTGATTTTTTATTTTTTTTATTTTTTTTTTCAGCAGCACATTTTGAACTTCTCTGACAGGATCCTCAGCTTTGGGTCATCAACCAGACTGATTTTGATTCACAATCACAAAACACACCTCCAAAACTGTTCGCGCCACTGCTGAGAGGAATTTGTGTGACGTTCCAGGACCGCAGGACAAATCCTAGTGACTGAAGACCACATGGCTTCTCAGCTTTTTGGATTTGTTACCAAATACATATTAAAAAAAACAGCAATAACTCTTTTACGTCACAGAAGCATAAAACTTGAGAGGAAGACGGGGGCTGTTTTTATATAAGTGCGTGAAAAATGAAGTTACAATAGTGGGAAATGGCAGCTTTGAATCTAATTTAGGATTTAATGGAAGTAGAAATTAACCAAAAACTAGTGTTTTTTAAATCTTGAAGCGGATCTTAAGTGACTCACTCATTCACAGCAGTGCGAGCGGCACATGTTGTGGTAATTTTCATTCATTCTTCAGTCTGAGACTTGCATCCACTCCTGTTTTTGTAGCTCCTATTATATCGATAGAAAGCGTCTCGCTCGCCACTCTGACAGACTCTGCTGGACCTCGGCACGAGAGAAAGAACTGAATGGGGAAATGAACTCACACTCCAGAAAGGGGCACACTTCAGGTTTTTAATCCTCCAAATAAGAGCTTTTTGTCCCATGAGTTGCTATGACACCAACTAGTGTGGTGTAGTGTGTATTCGTGAAGGGGACAGTTGTCATGGAGACTAGTTTTGGAGAAAGACTCAGAACTTTAACTTTAATACCTCAATTGACTGAGCACCGGTCCTACAAAAATCAATTCATCCATTCACTTTTTAGTGTTGTGGGGGGACTCTGGACTCTGTCCGGGCTGTCATGATTGGGCAGGACAGTCTGGACATGTCGCCCATCGCAGAATCGTGTTGTAAACAGTCATGAGTTCCACGTGAACTTTGGATTGTTTTGTTTGTGAATCAATGAGTGTCTGTGTTTTCAGAGTGAAGAAGCTGAAGGAGACTCTGGTGGCGGTGCAGCAGCTGGATAAGAACATGAGCAACCTGCGGTCGTGGCTTTCTCGCATCGAGGCCGTGCTGTCTAGACCCATCACCTACAGCGTCTGTCACGAACGGGAAATCCAGAGGAGGCTGGCTGAGCAGCAGGTAAACGCATGCGTGCGCGCACACACATATCACTGAATAACCATGGACTGTATAAGAAGAACTGGACAAGTCCTGTGTGACATCACCCATAGGTTTTCTGTGGTTTTGAAGCCTCTCTTTGCTTGTGCTGCATGGTGGCACGTTGTCGTTGTGCAGCTTTTGCGGTATTTTCATGCTGAAATCAGAAATGGCCGCTGCATTTAGCCAATGCGTGGTTAGCCCTAACGTTAACGTTTATGTCCTCGAACCCTGCTTGACCAGCTCTAAGACGAATCAGAAAGCTTTATTACCAGGTACAGTAAAGAACAGCAGTCCGTACAGTCCTAACTGCTTAACGGCTGTAATTATATTTAGTTATTGTCTGCAGTTTGAGAGTCAGCGGAGACTGACTTGCTTTGGAGGCTGCGCCCGGCGGTCAATGAACGGCAGCTTTTCTTACCGCCGAGTACCACTCAGGCTTCAACCTGGAACACACCTGACTTCATCACATGATCGTCGTCTTTGCTCGAGGTTTCCTTCTATATAAAATTAATTTCTCCCTGTTTTATATTTCTGATTCCACTCGTGAACCACAAAGATCACAAATGTGTGCAACGGTGCGCCTCCGCTGGCTTTCACAGCAGCTGCGGCTTTATGAGTCGTGGATTTTAGTCTCAAAAACATAATTTGCCACGCTCCTGTTGGGCTACTTCTTGAAGGAGTTTTAAAAAATAATTTGTATTTTTTCCAGGTGTTCCTAGTTCTGGTTCTCTGTTACTCCTCTATTATCTGTGTCTATCATTAATAATTCACGTCTGTGCTTTGTTCAGTTTTCGGAGAGGTGGTCTCGCCGTCCGCGCACGCGGCGCTTCTCTGTCTCTGGGCCTGTGTTTTCGATGTGAGCTCTCTGGGACGAGCTGCTGTGATGCCTGTTCGTATGTCTGTCCAGGAGCTGCAGAAGGACATCGAGCAGCACACGGAAGGTGTCGCATCGGTGCTCAGTCTGTGCGATGTTTTGCTACACGATGAAGATGCCGCCAGCGGCTCCGAGACGGAGAGCGACTCCCTGCAGGAGACCAGCCGCAGCCTGGACCAGCGCTGGAGGACCATCTGTACGATGGCTCTGGACAGGAGGCTCAGGCAGGAACAAAAACATACATCATGTCTAATTAGAGTCGACTTTGACCTTCTCATCCAAATACTTGACCTCTGAGCGCTTTGTCACTGTAACGTCCTCTACTGCTGTGCATTGTTATCCATTGAGGAGGCGTTTTGTCACAGTTTTATGAGCACAGAGAACATTGAAGTTGACACATATTTATTCATATTTAAAGGATTCAGGTGTAATATTTTAACTGTTTTTTAATCTTTAATGTTGACAAAAAAAATAAAGGATTCTTTAAAGTGGAAGCTGTAACACCAAACATGATGTTTCCTTGCAGGATCGAGGAGACGTGGACGCTCTGGTGCAAGTTCCTCAGTGACTACTCCCGCTTTGAGGACTGGCTGAAGATGGCTGAGAGAACTGCCGCCAACCCCAACTCTGCAGATGTCCTCTTCTCCGCTGCCAAGGAGGAGCTCAAGAAGTTTGAGGTGAGCTGTGAAGCCAGCAAAGGCTTCACTTCAACTTGTTGGCTACGTCCCTTTTTGCTGTTGCAAATGCAAAACAATGAAAAATTTATGGAAAAAAAAAATATTGCTGTAACTGTTCCTCAGGGTTTCCAAAGGCAGGTTAATGAGCGACTGACTCAGCTGGAACTCATCAACAACCAGTACCGGCGCCTGGCCCGAGAGAACCGCACCGACAGAGCCAGCCAGCTCAAAGCCATGGTCCGTGAGGGTAACCAGCGTTGGGACACCCTGCACCGCCGGGTGGCCGCCATCCTCCGCAGACTCAAGGTGCCACAGTAGAGACCGTTTACGCGGCCTACGTACGAATCCCTTCAAGGAATACGTGGATATCACTGTTTACTTCTCCATTCATCTGGTCTTTATGTCTCTTTGCAGCATTTTACCAGCCAGAGGGAGGAATTTGAGGGCACCAGGGAGAGCATGTTGGTGTGGCTGACTGAGCTGGACCTGCAGCTTACGAACGTTGAGCACTTCTCTGAGAGCGACGTCCATCACAAGATACAGCAGCTCAATGTGAGGAACGCTTGGCCTTCACTGCTGTCGTTGGACAAATGTGTACAGCTTTGGTTCTTTTTGAAGATGGTTTGGTTGAAACGGCCACAACAAGTCCTTCAATTGATCACGGGTCACAAACAGCCCCGGCTCAGGATTTAAGCCGTGAACATTGTTTTAAGAAGGTTTCTCTTTTAGACTTGTTTAGAGGCACTACGGACAAGCTCGTTGGGTCCTTTGCGTTTCCTGACTCAGTCTCTGTTCATCCATCCATCATCCTGCAGAGTTTCCAGAAGGAGATCACCCTGAACACGGAGCGCATTGACGGACTGATAGTGTTTGGAGAGGGCCTGATCCAGAAAAGTTCTCCACAGGATGCAGCGCTGATAGAGGATGAGCTCGAGGAACTCCACACCTACTGCCAGGAGGTTTTCGGCAGGCTGGTCCGCTTCCATCAGCGCCTCAGCCAGCCCCCAGTAAGCAGGAGCACACACGTGTGTTTCTAGATCACTACACGGTCTTTCGTCAGCGTGAAGTTTGTAAGATGTTAAATAAATCTTGGTGCTAAAAGGAACAGTGGACTATAGTTTAAAAAGAATGTAAGTCACTGTAGGACAGCCTGGGTTCCTGCTACTTTTTTTTGGTTTTGTTTTAGATGGTCGAAGAACCAGAGGTTTCTGGTGCCTCCTTTTCCTTGGAGTCCAGCTTGGAGCTGATTGGTCGGCCGTGGCTGGGGCGGAGCCAAGGAAGCCTTCCGGCCACACCCATCCACCTGCTAATGCCTCCCCTGGAGCGTTCAGGTCGGGAGACCCCGCTGAGTGTGGACTCCCTGCCTCTGGAGTGGGACCACACTGTAGACGTGGGGTCATCGTCACATGAGGATGAGGAGGAGGAGGAAGAACACAATGAAGATGGAACTTACTTCAGCGAAGGTACTTTTATGTCGCGTAATCTCGCATATACACAGGAAATACTCAAACGTTGTTAAAAAACAAACCAAACGTCTTTGAATCACTCTTCATGAGTCTCCGATGACATTCTTGGGCTGTTACTGGGAAAAAAGATTTGATTTAAACCGATTTCATAGAAATTAAAGAAAAAAAACTTTTCCAAGGGCGCTTTTTCTTTCGCTTCTCAGAGGTGAAGCTGACCAAGGTCCAAGAAGGATTTACTGAAGCCGCAAAGATATATACAGCTCCTGCGTAGTAAATCCACTCACGCCTTCGCTCCTCATAGTACAATGAACCTCCAGTAACAACTCGTTAATCTTTTACATCAACATTGGGGTTTGGCAGGTTGTGACTCTTCTCGTTTAACAAAATGAGACCAAAAAGTTAATCTGTGTTTTAAAGGAAAATGGCTCCAGTCTCATCTTCTTGTGAGAGGCAGTAGTTTGTTGAACCTCTAGAGCTGTTAACTTGGAAATACGTCAGTCAGATGTTGAGTGGGTCCCGCTTCCATCCATCGATGGAAAAGTGTGAAACACGGCGGTGGTAGCATCATGGTTTTACCATGTCAGAGCTAGAACAGCTTCCAAAGTCACACCAGTTACTTTAACAAACAATAACTTCTCTCAAATGTTACTTTTACTTAACTAAACGATCCCGGCCGTAATCAAAATGCGATCCGTTCGTGTGTGGAAAACCAGCGTCGTGACAGCTGAAGCTGGTCTGTGGAGAATAATCAGCGGACTTTCCCCCAGACGGATGTTTGGGAAAGTCGATCAGGAACTTCATTCTCCTCCTAAACGTGCCAGTGACAGACGTGTTGCACCGAATCATTTTCTCCTGACCAACTGTTTTTGGTGGTTTTTGTTTCCTTATGTGCGTGTGGGTTCTCTTTCAATAATCCCAACAACCATCATTCTTTTTTGTGTTTTAAACCTTCATTTGTTGTCCTCCCTCCCCTCCCGTCTGTGTTTTATATTTCTTTGAGTTCTTACATCTTCACATCTTCCACATCTTCCCACTCTGATGCTCTTTCTTCCATCTGTTCTTAATTTTTCCTGCGTGAAATGTAATTTTCTTCTGTTTCAGTGTCAAGCAGGCTGAAGGCTGTTCCAGATTCTCCTCGATGGCGCTCAGCAGGAGTCGGAGAGGGACATGCTGAGACGACACCGAATCTCACCAGCACTCCTCTGAAGCAGGGTTATGTATGTCTCATAAATACATCAGTGGTGCTTAAACTAACCCCGACACAAGCTGCAGGCCATCTGCCGCCACACGTGTTGCCTCTTAACGCGCCGTTCGTCCTGTTTCCAGCTGCGTCTCATGTCTCAGTGCAGCGGCAGCATCGAAAACATAAAGAGGGTGTCTCTGATCCTGGATGAGGAGGAGCAGCAGGAGGAGTTGGGTCTGACGGGACTGGCGGCCGCAGACAAACAGTCAGGCGAGTTTCACAGTTGGAGGATAGGTGGGCTAAAATCCAGCAGAACCCTTCTCGGGGAACAAATGCTCCAGACCAGCATCAGCTGCTTTGTTTTCATTTCTCTGAACATCTTCCCCAAATCTACTCAAGTAAACGGTTTAAACTCGCTGTTTGCGTACCTTTAGGTGTGATCGAGCGCTGGGAGTTGCATCGGGCTCAGTCCAGGTGCAGCCTGCAGGCCGGCGCCCATGAGTCTCAGCAGCTCGCATCTGATCTGGGGGACGTCACGTGCTGGTTGGAGAAGGTGACGCCTGAGTTGGACCGACTGCTGCAGTGCGACTCAGCAGCCAGCGTGGAGGCCATGGAAGCCAAGGCCAAAGAACTAAAGGTGGCGTTTAACACAAAATACAAGTGTACCGACAAGTGCTAAGGTTTGATCTGCAGGTTTGTTTACCGTTTGTTGTTTCTGTTTGTTCCTTCCCTCAGGAGATGCAGAAAATGTTCGCTCACTACAAGTCCATCATGCTGTCTGCCAACCTGCAGGCAGAAGAAGCTCCAGAACTACAGGAGAGACTCTCTGCCATGAACAGGGACTGGAGCAGTGCGTGCACGGGCCTGCAGCGGTGGGACGCCAGCCTCAGGAAGACACTGATGCGCTGCCAGGTGAGAGGGAATACCAGATATGTACTTCACACAGATGTGGCTTTATTTCTGTTTCAGTGTCTTCTTTGAATCGTGCAGATGTACTGGTTGTTGAGCATTAATCCAGTGCTTCAACGTATTTCGTTGGAGGAATGTTTTTGAAGGTGCACGCTTGAAAACGGGCTGCAGCTGAACCTCGCTGTAACAGATGCGACCTTCTCCATGCAGGAGTTTCATGAAACCCTCCACTCCCTGCTGCTGTGGCTGGCTCATGCAGAGAGCAGACGCTTCGCGGTGGACGTAAACCGCCGCGACACGAGTGTCGGAGCACTGCGACAGCACTACAACACGCTGACTGTAAGCACAGACTCGTCCAGTGTTTTTGGTTTGGTTCTGGGACTCGGTCTGCAGAAGGATCAAAAGTGATTCAGGAGAAAACCGTGTCGTTTGTGCCTAACAGGAGCTGCGGGAGGAGCTCCGGGGCAGGCGGACGCAGCAGGCCTCCCTGCAGGCTCTCTGGTCCCAGCTACAGCCAGAAGATGATGCGGAGGAGAGCGACGAGGCTCGGGAGAAGCTCCACGTGACGGGCAGCAAGCTGAAACTGCTCCTGAGAGACGTGGAGCAGGACGTCGACACCCTGCAACAGCGTCTGGTAAAAATCGACACCCAAATCTGTCCTGAAATAATAAACTTGGTTAATTCCAGATCTGAAAGTTGCAAAATATGTATTTATTTCTCTTTAATTCAGGATTGTGAGTCGGCATCAGCTGTCCAAAGTGCCTCGGAAGACGCATCTCAGAAAGCTGCTCATTCAAAGAAAGGATCCTCTGCTCGGAGGTATTCAGGCAGGATCAGCGATTGTCCCCTTAATGCTTTTAAAACTGCATGTGTTTGCTGAACGCCTGCTTGCCTTTCACATGCTGTAACGACTGCGGTCGCTGTGTTTCCTGCAGAGACGGGAGGGAGCCGTCGCCGCCTCGATCCCTCTTCTACCGGGTTCTCCGCGCTGCTTTCCCGCTCCAGTTCCTGCTGCTGCTCCTCCTGCTCCTCCCCTGCCTCATCCCCCTCTCCGACAGCGAACCCGGCTGCACCGTGACCAACAACTTCGCCCGCTCCTTTTATCCCATGCTACACTACACCAATGGCCCTCCACCCACCTGAGACAATTGTAAATAATGCACTGGGAAAATGCACCACCTTTAAAAAAAAAAAAAACAACAACTTTGATTCGGTGCTAAACTAGTACACTAAAGTTTCAATATTTTAGTTCAATCCTGCAAACGCCATCTTTAGCTGGAAGGAGGACCTCGGTGCCTCCTAGATTTATAGTCAAACTTAAAATCATCCCTGTTTAAATCACTTTTGTTCTTGTAATCTCAGGCCTCGCCTTGCACTTTCCACCCACAAAATACAAGCGTCAATTATAGTTCCAGCTTCACGATACACTTGGAAAAGACAAAACTTTTTAGGCGGTCAAATCTGGTACAAGATTAGAGAGATCAGATGATCTGTGTCAACTAAAGATTTACTGACCAACTATTTATTCATGTTTTCTCGTTTGTATGTTTTAATCTGACTTGTAAGAATTAATGCTGAGTAAAAGAGTCATTGCGGACTCTCCAGGAGACGTGCCGATGTTAAATCAAGCTGACTGCGCAGACACTGCCAACATATGCATGCTTACGTTTTGTACAATGACACATCAGGGGATAGTTGGAGGTTCGCGCTTTTGCCCATGGACGCATGGAAACGCGTGAGCTGCGGAAGGAAGCCAAGGTTTGCACGCCTCTGATCAAAATTTACTGTCAAGATTGCTTCTTAAATCAGACACCGGGCCTGAACTCGGCGGCCCGGCGCAGCGTCAACGCTCCAGCTGCAAGAGGAGAGGTTTCATGTGGTCTCTGGAAATGACAGGTGGAGGCGGCTGTAATCAAAGCGTATGATGATCGGGTCCCGGCGCCACCATCCCCGGCCGAAGCCGCTGCTCTGCTTGGTTTAAACTCCGACGCTGAGCTCTGCGTTCTTCACAGCTGCTTGTACATGTTGTTTCTTGAAGTGATGCCTGTAAACCTTGTAGTTAAGCTGAATGTATTCTATGAAAGTAACCAGAAAAAAGAAGATCCCACACAAACACACACTTGTTGATGCGAGTAGACCGAGCGGACGTTTCCGCGCTGTGGTGTTTTGATGAAGCTGTAGATTTAGCAGGATGCTTATGTACAGAATGGAATAATTTAAAGCTTATTTATAACACAAAAAATGGATTTCTGCTTGTGAAGTAAATCATATCTACTGCAAGTCTTTCGTTCTGTTTTGTAAAGTTTGTCCTGGACACATGCAGCTTGTTTGGATTGGGACTATAACTGTGTATATACAAAACTCCAAATCTGAACAAAGACAAATGAAGTTGAGTTCAATCAGGTTGACACAAAGTTAACCAGCTGCATTCGAACCAAAACTCCGATGTCCGAAGTACAAACACTATTAAATATGTTAAGACTTATTAAAATGTTTTAAATGGAGGGATAGTCGATGATTATAAATATGATTAATAAAAATGATTTAATTAACTCAAAACAACTTGAGTACTTAATTACAAAAGAAAGGTCATTGAAAGGTCACATGACGGACCTGAACTCTACAAGCTGCTCCCGGCTCCCCGTCCACTTTGAACGTTTAATTTTGACTAGAACCATAAGTGGAAGTGGAAAGTCCTTCAAATCTAGTCCGGAAAACCCCGGAAGTTGACTTAAAGGAAGGATGTGGTGTTTATCATCTAACTGTTGACGTGTGCTGGGGCTGAATGCACGAAGATGACATTTCTAAAGCATGATTCATCTACTGCTGCTCTATCATTGTAGGGAAAGAAAACGCACATAAACATTTAAACACAGCGAGACATCAACCAAACGGAGGCAAAAACATTTAATAGCTGACAGAAAAACAGCCACCGTACAGGTTTAAACATTTATTGTTGAAACGTTTCACCAGAAATGACATTCTGTTCTACACGGTGATAATGAAGTTTAAACGAATGCTGAGAGCAAAAGGTGCAAAAGGCACGCGCGCGTCCAGAGGTGCTGAACAAACGTCAAATATCAAGAGACTGATTGTCGTTGCTGCTATCAAAGCTGGTTGTAAAATAAAATAAAGTGTTATGCGTGGGCGCTGCGTTGCCACGAGCAACGGCGCTCATGAATCTCCACGGGAAACGGCGTGGACAGGTGATGCAAAGCGCCCCTCAGTGGTCGAGCGGGGGTCTGCTGTAGTGCAACAAAACATTTTTAACAAAGATACGACGGCAACAAAGTAAACATGAGTAACTTGAGGGTGTTAAACGAACACAACTGTTCGTCCCACGCTTCAAACGCTACCTGCACCCTCTTGCGGGGTTTTCATCGCAAAAGAAACTGGAACGTCTGACTGCTGCTCAGGTCAATTTGATTTGATTTTTGATTTTTTTGACAAATTTAAAAACCCAGCAAACCAATAATGATGTCACAAACAAAAGGTTTTCCATTTAAAAACGAAAAAAAGAAGCTCAGGAAAAGATAAATAACTGATACATTCTCTCTTTAGAAAGGACAATACAGTTCAGTGATTTATTCTGCTTTTAGGGGGAAAAAAGTCCTTTTTTCAGGCAGACAGCGTTTATCAGCAAAAGCATTTAAATTTGAATTTGGTAAAACAAGATAAAAGCAGATGTGACCAAAAGCTGCAAAGCGTGGACGCTGGTTTCTTCATGAAATCCGGAACCAGGCCAGATACGCGGATGCAGTTTCTCCCGATGATCATCTCTCCAGGGAATCATTAAGTCTCTCCGCTTTGTTACATCTCCAAGTTCATATCGGTAAAGTTCGCCTGAAGACTCATTAAAAACCTCACACAGATCAAATATATTAAACAACCTCAGGACTTCGCGCATTTACGCGGACAGCGGCGGCAGGACATGAAACCAACCAGGATGAACCTGCGATGCGACGCGTGCAGTAGTCCACGCGTGCACTGGATTTCCGAGCGAGACACGAAACAAAACACTCCTGAAGGAGGAATACTGCACGTCATTGATTTGCAAAGGCGGTGAGTAGATTCTTGAAAATATCATCTTATGCTTTTGGTCATTTGTAATTGCATAATTCATTTGAATAGTGTAATAACCTCCCCCCACCCCCTCCACAGACTCGTCTCAGCACGTTCATCCTGGCAAAAGGTGCTTAAAGGATAAAAAAAAAAAAAGGACCAGGCTGGAGGAAGAGAAAACAGAGCAACTGTGCAAGGGGCTGGACGTCGGTCCGAGCGTCTGGCGTGCCGCGTGTTTTCTCAAAAACTGTCCAGCTCCGCAACTTTGTCTCCACTCGTTCACTTGATTGTGAGACTTTCACAAACGTTCTGCGTCGACCTCTGGGGAACCCGAGTAGAGTGTTTTTGTCGATCTGTGTAGGGTTTTACAAGATTCATTTCAGCGCAGCGACTCCAGAGGATGTTTGTTTGCAGGGATACGACGCGTAGACACGTAGGGGACGTTATAAATCATCACGCTGCTGCTCCGAAAGCTCGATTTCACCAGCTGTTGGTGTTGAAAGTAGAAATGCTTCTTCTTTGGTACTCTGGCATCTGATTGCGCTGCGATTTAGCCGATAAACATCCCCATCCAGCCTCGACTGCTAGTGGGGCTTCATTTTTCACTTGTGTTTATGACATTGCTGAACCACACTGGAACTGCTTGAGCAGTGTTGCTCTAATCTGGTGGAAACGCACCACGTGTGCCATTTTTGAAGCAAATGTTCCACCGGGAGCGAGTGGGAACCCTGTCTGCACCCGCCCCGACCTGGTGCAGGACGAGCGGGGAGAAGGGAGAACCCTGAGGGTTCTCCTTCAACATCAGGATGCTGATTCAACCGAGTACTTTAAGTACACTTTGTATTGCACAATGTCAGTAAATCTGCAGTAAATCCTGCAACTCTCCGTTCTGCACAGGTTAACTTCGCTCTTTGTGAAATAAGGCTGATATTCCTCCTGATTCTTGTCCCGCTCTTTCTGACATCTACCAGGCTCATAATTATAACATAGTTTTGTCATGCGTGTCTATATTTACGTTCTCTGTCGCTTGTGCATCGAAGCTCCAGCGTGGCTCCATATTTACTGTTGAATTAATAAAAAAACGCTCGTACAAAACTTTAAAACTAAAACGCTTGTAAATATTATTTTAATGCATATATAGACATTTATTAATTAATTAAAACAAACAAACAACTAGTTCTTGCTACATAGTCATTCCTCTGCTCTAAGGCCACATTTACCCCACATGGTTCAAGTGAGCCAATTCAGATGTTTTTTTTTTTTTCTCCCATGTGGTACAGCTCACATTTGACCAGATACTCGTGCAGTTAAAACGAGTACGACCGCATGTATCGTCAGATTTTTTTGAGGCCTCATTCATACGTGGAAATAGATCTGCTATGAATCAGAATGTGCATCTGCATCTGTCTGCACTGGTATTTTTCAGTATTTAATGAGAGTCGCGGTGAATCTCTTTGACACAGACGGACGTCACCGTGTTCTCCGTCTCTTTTATTTTTTTTAATCTTTTTTCTGACCTCCGAGACTGCTGCAGAAAGTAATGGCCTTGAACATAGCCTGGCTTTTTGAGCCTTGTCCACTTGTCCAACTTTCTCTTGGTCAGAAGTCCATCTACCGCGCAAGCTCACTTTTAAAAGGTAATAAAATCAAATCAGATAACCTTTTAGGCAATCAATCCATGAAAGCTGCAGCGTAAATGCAGCCCAAGTCAACGGGGACTATAACCCTGAAGATGCACACAAAATTTCAATTATTTTCAATGAACACGGATCTGTCTCTCTGAGGACCTCAGAAAAAAGGGCTGTCTTGACTCATCACAATGAAAAATCTTATAAAACCATTTCTGAAAAGTGAATTCCGCCAATCCACAGTCAGACGGATAGTGCGGTAACGGAAGAAAATCCAGGTTTGCCTGGTTATTCAAGCGGAACAACCAGGCAAAGATCATTCCAAAACTCTGTGTGGTAGCTGAAGATTCCCGGGTGGTTTGTAAGCAGCTGAACGCCTTGGAAAAGACTAAACGATCAACTACAGTTTTGTGTAACCGTGATTTAGGTTGGGCTGAGAAACTTTGAAGCACCGCCGTGCGCGACAACATCTATGATCCAGTTAAAGCAGTGCGCGGCGGCGTAAAAACTGACGCCACACACTCAGTGCTGGTGTTGCTGGTCAAGTTGTTAGTTTCATAAGTCGTTCACGTTTCCGTTCTACTCTATTTGTGAATATGTGGTGGCTACGAATCCTGCAAGTGTGAATTCTCCTCCTCAGCTGAAACTCTGACGATTCTGAGACCTTATCAGAAATAGTGCAGACTGTGATTGAGACTCAACAGTAATCTAATCAGAGAATCCAGCTCTCGGCCTTCACAGGTCGTTCCTGAAAGCGCCTCATCCATCCTGCAAACTCATCTTGTGCAAAGCAGTGAGGAGTCCCTTCATCTGAATTTCTAATCTGGGTTCTGGGCTTCACCTCCGGCGCCGGCGCTGCTGGGAGTCCACGTGTTTGAGGGGCCGCCGCTAGAGCTCTGCGACTGACCCGACACGTCCGTCTCATCCCTGGACTCCTGCTGCGAAGCCCGGCGAGGCAGCCGGGAGCTGTGCATGATGTGGGCGTCCAGCATCTCCAGCAGCAGGTCGTACAAAGGCACCATGTTCTTCATCTTCATGCAGTGCAGGTGGTCCATGCCTTTGTTACTGCACATTTAGCAAAAGAGAGCACATTAGTGTCAACTCCTCATTATTTAAACTAAATAAATAAATAAAAGATTGATAATGTGTGCAGGTACCTGACATGGCGGATATGTGAGAGCAGCATGAGCAGGTGGGCGAGGCGGGTGTACTGCTGGCGGAAGGTGAGGCCGGTTTTGGCGATGGCCCACACCAGAGCATCCGTTACGGCGTCCAGGAGACGCAGCAGCTTGGAGCGGCTCTGTAGCTCTTCGCTGCCCTCGGAGGAGCTCAGGCACATGTCTGGTAACGCAGAGAAACGGCGGTTGATTTGTGCGTAGGGGGTCAAAGCACTGTGCAGCTGGTGGACGAGTCTGTCATGCACCACTGGGACTAAAGTCAATCTAACTATGTCACAATGTGGCTGTTTGTGCAAGACTTCGATCAAAAGTTGGAATAAAAGACGAGTCTCTGCCCTTTTCTGGCTGCAAACAACGAACTCTTATCAAATCACAAGTGTGAACAGAACCTTTAGGGAAAATGTCGAAACTTTGTTCATGATTTATGTGGTGCAGCTGTGCAAGTGGAAATTGCTTTTTTTCAAATTAATTTCTAGATCAAAACTGCAGTAGTTTGAGCGTTATGGATGGATATATTCCTAACAGTAGGAGAAGAGGTGATACCCACAACGAAAAAAAGCAAACTTAAAAAAAAAAATGTTTTGCAAAAATGTTCTGATTTAGAAAGACCCAAACAACAAGACCAGGTTGTGTGGTATCTTAAACTGTTAGTCACTTTAGACACAATATTTTTTATAATACATCCCCTTTAATGGTTAATTGTCATTTTTCCAAGATGCTATTGAAATGTTTGAAAATATTTAGACAAAATATTCAACTGAGCTTTTAAATAAAGCAAAACATATCAGTTATCATATCCAGGCATAATCTATCAGAAATGTGAGTCTATGTGTTAGCTACGCAACAGCTCAGGTGAGTTGTGGCGTTCCTCAGGTGTCGTTCCTAGGTCCTCTTCTGTTTTCCAGTTAAATACCACCTCATATTCAAAAGGACCTTATTTTACATGGCTGACACTCGTAGGATACTAGGTGCCTTGCAAGTCACACAACTTGTCTTTCTAACGTAACATTTTGGATGGGCCCATATTTACAGAAATGATTTTATGATAACTGAAGTTATTCTGTTTGGTCTCCCAGATGCATGTGAATTCTTCAAATGGCAGGAGCTTTAATAGAAATGGGACTGTATCTGGCGTAGCTGGATTAATAGAAGCAAATAAAAACACTCTGCTGTATTTGCTTTTATCTCACCTACACACTTGCAGTACATCTCACACAGAGAGGACCTCACCAGTGTACGTCCACCCACACAAACATGCTCACTCACTGGAGTTAAGGAGGATCATGGCCTTGAGGCAGACATATTCCTCCCTCTGCAGCTTGAGCTCTCTTACTCTGGACGTGGCAGCTATCAGCATGTCAAAGATCTCCACAAAGCCCTGGACACAACTCCCCTCCTCCCTGCCGCAGGGAAAAACAAACATGTGCACTCATTCATGATATCCAACTTTTGACTTTTACTGAGCAGGATTAGGCAGAGTTGAAAAGACATTTTACTGAAACACTCAATATTTTTATGTCCCGTCAAATCATAAAAAAGCTCTTGAATATGTTTATAATTTGAATGATGAATTAATTGTATTCACACAGTTGAAACTGTGCACACAGGAGAAAAATAAATGCCCCTCCCCATTCATCCAGAGAACGTCATCCAGTTTTTGGAAATAAATTAAATGAGAACTGAAGATAAACAAGAATAAAGTATATAAAGTAGAATAAAGAAAGTATAAGCCTTCAATCAAGTAGGAGAAACGGTAGAGATACCTGCTCAGGCTGAGGTCGGGGGAGAAGATGAGTTTCCCTGGATGGCCCACTGACCTCCACATCAGCCCCATCATCAACACCTCCAGCCAGCAGCACTCCAGCAGGTGCACCTGGTCCAGTAGACTGAGCTCAACAAACCCTGAAGAGTGCACGCAAATACACGCTGAATAACTGCGACTGGAGACAAAGCTCACCGAGGTACCACAAGAGGGCCGGTGGTGCAATGGATAAAGTCTGACCGCGGCTCGGAAGAGTCTAGGTTCAGCTGCCGGCCGGCTCGGAGACTGTGTTGTCCTTTTGTTAAAAAAACAGAGTCTCCCATCAGGGATTAATAACATCTTACTGAATTAAACTTATTTTGTAGCAATAGTTACAAAAACGCACAAACAAGGTGAAGCACAGAAAGAGTAAAGTAAGAATGAGAGCTGGTTTGGAGCCTAAATCAAAGATCAACTTTATCCTGTAAAAAGGAAATTCAACACTTTACACAGAATAAGGAACCTAAATAACTAACAAGAGTGCAGCACCAGCGCACTGATCAGGTCAGAAATCAGGGAAATGGACTCGCTAGACGTGAAGCAACGTAACATGCTTTCTGGTGCCCCATTTGGACGGGACTAAAATCACCTGGGGACCTGCGGTGATTTGTAATAATCACAGAGGACGTCTGTGATTTGAATCCCGTCCAAATGCACATGTCAGTAATTCGGTGTTATGTGGGCTGGAATCTTTTAAAAACAATCTTCTCATTACCTTTTCTGCCTCTTTCCCGGCGTACATAGTGTTATCATATATTACAACCCCCCCCCCCCCCCCCCCCCCCATACCCACCCCTTTGCAAAATGAAATAATAATTAGAGTTATAAATGTTCGTGGACAGGCCAAGTTCTTCACTACTAGCTGCCTGGAACTTGTTCTTCCTGTCAATGTCAGCTTCCGTCTTGTATCTGAACAAAGTTGCTGCCACATTATGACCAGATTAGACAACTGGATAAAAAGTGGAGGTGTGCTGGCGCTGCTGACGAAGTGTCTGCTGACTGTGTGCTGCGGCCAAGCAGCAGCAGCACAACGCACACAGCTGCAACTACAAGCTCGGGTTGTTCTCATTGTGCAAAAATAGACACAAAAACACCCCTTCACAGTTAAAGGTTTCCTGGTCACATGTGAGGGTTTTTCCTCCGTTAGAATAAATCAGCAGAAATGACTGCAGGCCGCTTGTCCTGAACTTTCGTCGGCAGAGAGCCACGCAACCACTGTTATGCCACAGCTCATTAACAGATTTCAACCGCACCAGTGTTACTTGGGTTTAAAAGGCCCGAGACTCACACGCTAAATAAAACAGAGAAAATGACCGAGTCCGCCCAAGATAAAGTCATTCAGTCAGGGGTGAACCACCATGCTCAAACAGGAGAAACGTGGAGCATTCTGGCATTCGTACATTTATCTGGAAATCATTTTAAAGTAAAATCGACAAACTCAGTTTTCATGCTTAGCTCACAAACGCTTGTTGATCATAAAATCCGGTCTTCTTTTGATCTCATAAAGCAACAGACATCGGGCCAAGAAATGGAAAGCAGTGACCACGCTGCAAAAGGTCTCGTTAAAAAGCTTAAAGCTGAACAGATCTGCTATGAAGGAAACAAAAATAATAATTAAAATGCAACAACAGTCAATTTGAAAATGAAGCTCTCTTGTTTCGGAGCTGGCTTTTCCTCCCCCTTTTTAACTCTCTCCAGGGAAAGGCCAAGGTGTATGCACGAGACTCGTGCGTGCCAAAGTTTGATCATCAGTGGATCTGGAGCCGCCGGCCAGCCAGTTTGACAGCCACTAAATCCTGCAGTGCCGTTTCTAGAGCCGTGTTTGTCAACTATTTCAGCTGTTCTGTTACTCAAAGATTTATAGTGGGTTACTAGTGGGTTTCTGGCTCTTTAAAGAAGATCACAGATCACACTTCCTGACATGCTTTTGGTTCTAATTTCATGCATGTTAAAATGGATTTATCATGCAATTCTCAGCAGATGATGTCAAAAACTGGCTTAAAGCATATTGAAAATGATTAAAAGTACAAGTGCGATACATTTTCAGAACCTTCAATGTTAGAATTATCTCTTAAGCTACTCATTTATTTATTTTAATGATCCCGGGGGAGCTCTATGCACACACCCACCTGGAATTTTCTTGGCCCAGCTGATCATGTGAACCAGCTCCTTGTCAGCCAGGCTGGTGAGTGACATCATCACGTTTGCCTCCGTCAGCGGCTCCTTCACATCCTTCATAAGGTAGATCTCAGGTGGCTCCGCCTCCATGATCCTCTCAATCAGCTGCTCAGGGGTCAGCATAGGTGAGTGGGGCTCATTTAATGAACTCTGCGCCGGCCCAGTCAGCACTTTTGGCCCGTTTATGCGGCCCTGTGAGGACAGACGGGTCACTCGCCTCGCCGGCGTGCTCCTGTAGTTCCCACGCTCTTTACGAATACCTGACAAAAAGAATGCAGGGAGATGTTTACACTTGCTTGTTGCTTGTTTCTTGTTTTTGTCTTGTATCCTGAGCATTTTAACGTTCATGCAACGCCATCAAAAACCTTTAGAATAATCCTGCAAACAAACTACCACGTAAACTCCATGGTGGCGCTCATGCATGTTTTATCAGAGTCTGAGTCCACGGTGCTGTTTGGATTTGGTGCCAACATCCATAATGGGTGATGTGATTTCAAGACAACAGCAATAAACTCGTTCTGGGGTACTGACTTGGTGTTATTTTCCTGAATAGTATTGATAAGTGAAAGGTTCATTCAGTTTTGCATTTGAGAACCTCACGAGTTCTCTGTTGTCTGCAATCAGAAAAAGTTTTAATGTCACCCAGAATACGCTGAAAGGTATTAACAGAGATCCTGTTTAGGTGTGAGCACAAAGCAGAACTCAAAATAAAATAACAAAAAATAATTCATAAAATAAAAAGCAAAAGTCCCATGACTGTTCCCTGAGGAACAACCTGTGGATTTAACTTTCTACCTGTATGCCCAATTTATTCAGTTTAGTGACATAATAAAATATGCTAATACACCTTATTACTGCATAATCCAAAAGCCTTTGATCAATAAAGAAAAAAAAAGCCTTCAGAGCATTGTTTGCCATCTGAGGATTCGATGAAATAATTGATTACTTTTAAGGCTGCTGCAGATGAACTCTGTCCTTTTGTAAAGCCTGACTGGCTGTTTGATAAGAAATCATTCATTGACAGAAACTCTTACAATATTTGACTCACATGGGGTTAGAGGTCAAGAACAGGCAAGTTGGAGACAGACCTGTAGTTGCTTAAGTCTGCAGAGTCAAGATTTTTTTTTAAATGGGAAGAACAAGAGCAGATTTCAGGTCACTGGATGAATTCCTGAGTCTCTGGAAATATCAGTGCTGAATTCATGTGGCTTTAACAGCCGAATGTTTTGTAAAGCATAGCTGGGATCCGATCACAAGGAGTCACTAGAAATACAAGTTTTAAAGCCAGATGTGAATTAACAAGTCGAATATGACTCTTCATGAATGATCTAATGAAACAAAAGTACAAACTCACTGCAATTAAGAGGGTGTAAGATTGGTGATCTTGGTTTGGCGACGGCCACCTCGTAGTGACTAAAGATCACCTTGGAGAATTTCCTGACAGCGTCAGAAATCCAACCATTTTGTGTATTGAGCAACCGATTAAAAGCAAACTGAAACGATAGATTAGTTCATGCGAATTGTCTCCTCTCCCCAACCATGAGCTGACAGTGATAATATAGAATTGATTTAAAAAAAAAAATTAAAACAGAGTAACATATATTAAATAACAGTTTTCAACTTAATAATAATGGTTTCCGGCAACGTTAAAGCAGCAATTATAACGTGAGACAAACAAAACTCAAACTCACTAAAGGTGTCAAAGGAAACTATTTTTTGCTTTTTGTTTTTGTACAAAGCTGCAAGACTGAAGGCAACTTCTTTTGGCTTTTTCCCCTTTAGGGACTGACCCAGTGAAAAAACAAACAAAACAAACAAACAAACACAAAACAAAACAAAAACTAGAAGAGACTTTGGTCTGGCAAGATCCAGGAAAATCAGCCTGGAGTTCAGCATGCTCGCTCTGAACCTTTCCAAGATCATCACAGTGAATGCACAAGTCCTGACATTGAAGCATGGGGGTAGGAGTATCATGAGAAGGAGCTGCATGAAGTCAAACCTGCTGACTGTATGACACTTAGATCACAGGGGCATATCTGTCATGTCAGTGAACTCTAAGAGAGAACTCTCACTCTGCAGTAGTTCAGCAGAAAAGGAAAAAAAAAAATAAAAGATCATAAAAAAAAAAGTTCAAAATAAAGTTGTTCCTTTTGAATTCCAGGCGTTTGGTGACGTTTTAACAGTATTTTGGTGTGTGAGAAAAGTAGTGTATTTTATTTGAACACAGATGAAATGACTTTCCCAACTGACATGTCGTTGCAGAATAATGTGTAAAACTCCTCAAGCGTTCTACTAACATGCTCACAAGATCTTGTATGATTTGAACTGGTCCAAAGTATGCACTTTAAGTAGACAGTGGTTCTGCCGCATTTCCTAAGCTAAACACAGGATTATATTTAGTGTATTTTTAAAGTGTAATAAAGTATTAAATCTGTACCCATCAAGAATTTTCTCCGTGAGGAGGGTAAGGATGTTGTTTTTATGAGTTCCTCCCTCCATTCAGTTTCAGTCACAACTCATCAATCTTTCTTCCAGCTTTGCTTCACTTATTCACTAAAGATCAGTAAATTAAACAGTGACATGATGTTGCACAGATGAAGTTTAAAACCAAAGAGAAAAGAAATGACACTAACCGCATTTGGTCATGCCGACTTCGTAGCATTTACGGAGGCGACACGCCTGGCAGCTTTTGCGTCGGTTCTTGTCGATAGTGCACTGATTGGTTGCCGGACAGATGTAGTCGTTGTGTCCTGAAATAAGCAGAGTGTTTCAAAGGAGGAAGAGAAGGAAAAACTGCAAGAGGAACCAAAGGAGAGTTAACGATGCTTTCTACAACCATCTCAGCAGACATGAGAGCCTGTGAAGAGACTGCAGAGTTCAGACCCATCTCACCTTGGATGCTCCTCTTGAAGAAGGCCTTGCACCCCTCACATGACCACACCCCGTAGTGGTAGCCCGAGGCATAGTCGTGACACACGACGCAGTAATGGAGGTCAGCCTTCCCGCCCGATGACACCACGCCCTCCTCATTCTCCTGCGAGCGCCTCCTCACACTCTTACTAGCAGATAAAACTTGAGTCATTATTTCTCTCCAAGACACACGCTTGCATAGTCCAACATTATTAAAAATAGAGCCTATTATTGTAGTAACAGTGTGATTTTAGGAATATTCAGATTCAGCCTTGACTGACAAAAGAAAATTGAAAAGAACGTGAAGATGATTCTTTAAAAAAAGACCATGATTACATAACGAAACAACATCATGACAGGCAAAAGTTGAGTTCTGATGGAAAAAATCGTTCATCCTGGGAGCCTGTAGTTCTACCTGCCCAGCATGTCGGCTTCCTAAATGTGACATTTCAAATAATGACACACCAATGGGTTTGGGGTGTTGTCGGGAAGTGATGCTCCGCCCTACCAGGATGTTAATACGCCGTCCCACGATGGCTGGCCATGCTGGGGTCTGGCCTGGGAGTGGTGCAGTGGTATGGACGGCCCCATGTGGCCGTGGCTGGGCCAAAATAAGGAGGCACTTAGTGACTGATGGACAGACGGGCCCTCTGAAATGCTGGGACCGGCATAGCTGAAGATGGTTGGGCTGTAGAAAGGTATGGTAGTGAAGTCGTGGCCAAGGTCGGTGTAAGGGGTGGGGATGCAGATGGGTTGGCTGGTTTCATGAGACAGACCAGGGGAGGAGCAACTGTGGACCGGCGAGAGGATGCGACTGCCAACTCGACTGGAGTCCACCTCCTGGAGCTGCAGGAGGGGCCGATGCTTTTCTTGAGGGCAAGCAGCGGCCATTTCTGGAACAGATGCTATCAGTATCCCGAACGTTACATCATTGACTGGGAGTAAGGGAGTCTAAAACAGTTAGATTTTCTCCTGGTCTCAAGTTTAATGCTGTAATTTCATTGTCAACACAGTGCTGGGCCTACGTTTGATAAAAGACTTGCACAGAGAACAATAGAGATCCACGCTCACAGAACAGAAGAGTCTCAGGTTCCTCAAGCGGTGACCTCGTAGTGCGAGCGGATGTCTAAAACCGAGCGTGTTTTTACTTTGTTTTTGAGGCAAGTCCGTGGGACAACATGGCTCTGCTGCAGCAGATCACGTGGAATCAGAACGGACTCAAAAACGATCCGTAGGATGGTGAACGTTGGAGAAGGGCTCTGCTGATATCAGAGGAGGGTGGATGTTCAGTGATGAAGTCCAGCCAGGAGTCTCACATTGGCGCTTCCTCTGTCAGAGTTGTGTCTCAGAGATCGCCATCTGCACAAAAGAGAGGAAAAGCAAAATTTAAAACAACTACACATGAGCTACAGCACGTTTAAGTGACATCAAGTTGTGTTTTACAACCCCGCTAAAATAAAAAGAGCTGCTGTAAAATACTTACAGAGGGATAAACCATCTAACATGTTAACTTGACAGCGAATTTTGTCACGTTTAGCTGACGCTGGATTAATACAAATGGACGGTTGCTTGAATGGAGGTTGACTTGCTTCTGCAGCCAGACTCTAGTGGCCAGTCGAGGAACTGCACAGAATCTTAGTTTTGCATGAGACGCAACACGAAAGCCAGATGATTGGCACTTTGTTCCAGGCACATAAGCGCTTATGTCATTACGTTGGACCAGCAGTGCAGTGACGTCGATGCCGATGTTACTTTCAGGATCAATGTGGCTAGTGTTCGCAGCAACGGAAATTTAATTTAGTCCATGTAATACTGAAGAACAACTGGCAGAGAAACACTTAGGCCCCCAAACACCAAATTTAAACATCAAACAAGTTTTATTTAAAGGATGGAAAATCATACAATTTTCGATTTTCCAGCAGCTGATAGATCCCAAAAAGTAAAGGATGTTGGATTAAGAGTAATAGTCCTGTTATTACACAAAGTGGCACCAAAATGGCTGAAACTTTTTTTTATAAATATAATCTTACAATAGTAAAGATTATTTTGTGTAATTGTTATAGTTTTTACTGGTAATTTTGTAATATCGTAGTCATATTTTGATTAAATAATTCAATTAATTAAAAAGTCATTCATTCACCACCAGGTGAAAAACCGGTGATATACCAGTGTGGCTACAATGTGTGCTCATAAAAACACTAGTGAAAAGGAAACATACACTATATTGCCTAAAGTACTCACTCACCCATCCAAATGATCAAAATCAGGTGTTCAAATCACTTCCGTGGCCACAGGTGTATAAAAATCAAGCACCTCGGCGTGTAGACTGTTTTTACTGTTTTTAATGCACTTCTGGAAGAATGGTCAAAGGTTCCCATAAACACACCTAAACCTTGTGGACAGCCTTCCCAGAAGAGTTGAAGCTGTTATAGCTGCAAAGGGAGGACCAACGTCGTCTTGAACCCTATGGATTAGGAATGGGATGTCGCTTAAGTTCATATGCGAGTCAAGGCAGGTGATCTGGTCCATCTCAGCTCTTTTACTGAGGGAAACCAAACCTCATATGAACAAAGACACGCGTCCTACTGCATCACGTCATTACTGAACAACAATGAAGCCAAAAGCGAAGACTCAGTCATGCCTTCCTCCCTACTTTCACAGGACGGAGCAGCCAAAGGTTACTAATCAAATGTACTTGAGTAATTGATCAGCCGCAGCTGTAGGCGCATCTTTAAAATGCTCTCTAAAGTCCTGACGCTTTGCTTGTCTGAAGTATTCAGGTGTGTGTTGCCGGCTACTAATATAAACAGATGGTCTATTTGAGTTCGCGCAAAACATTAAAGCAGGCACAGGTCATAACCCCAGGAACCCCTCAGTATGATACACTCTAATCCTTTAGAGCAGTGGACCCTATTCCAGTCCTCTGCCATGTGTGTTTTCTCTGTTTTACAGCTTCATCACATCCGATTCAAATAAATGGATCATCATCAGCTTGTCATCGAGGTCTGCACAACTATGGAAATGACCTAGTCATCTGAATTAGGTGTGCTGACTCAGGGAAACTTTGAAATGCATGTTTTAAAAGCTGCTCTGCTCCAACACACTCCTGATCAAATGACTGGATCACCATCAGCTTGTCATCAAGATCTACCGATTTTTTTCAATGGTCCATTGATTCGAGCCAGGTGTGTTCGAGCAGAGCAACATGCCCCGAGGAAAGGGTTTAAAGAGCACTGCTTTAGAGCATGTTAAACTTGAAACAGAGAAGATGGTTTAGTGTCTTTGGACTGTCTGGTTCAGGTGTCCAAGTACCCTGTTTAGGACTAGAAAGGACCAGGTCCGACTGGGAGCGAAAGCACCTCGGTCCAGCTCCACTGCGGGTTTGCCGTCTCCTCACTGACGCCTCAGCTCTGACTGGGAGCGTTTGAGCAGGAAAGCATTGCCAAGTGCTGCCTGCTCAGCAGGATTTATGAGATTACGAGTCAACAGTCGCTTCTGTGGCGCTCCTAAACCGCATCCCCGTAGTTCTGGTGGGACCACGCTCATTGACTAAAATGGACACGATTTACAATGGTTGGATGTTATTTGGCGCTTCATTGCCCGGTGGGACCCAGATGCACGAATGGCCTTTTTTGTTTATTTGCTTTAATGGATTTTAAAGGTCTGTTTGAAAGGTCATAACAGTCTTTCTGTACCGCAATGCTGCAAACTGGCAAATAAACTGAAAATGGGCAACATGGCGTCTCCGATTTGAAGAGAAATTACTCACAAGAAGAGAGCAATCAAGGCCCCGTCCCAGGTGTGAACGCCTGCACAAGTTCAACTCAAGGTCAGACTATGTAATAAAAAAAACAAAACAAAGTTACACCTTAGACAGTAAAGTAATGACAGTATAATTAGAAAAAGACTGATCAAGTGTGGCTTGTTTGGAAAGATTACCAGGACAAAAAAAGTCTCCTTCATTGCAGCACCGTTTAGGTTTGATAGACTACAAGAATAACGTGCTTGATAAGACCAAAGTATGATGTTTGGCAGCATAACGTTTGATTTATTCATTTTATTGCACCGCAGGGTTCTAACTCGGATATTGACAAATTCCTAAAATCTAAAAGTCTTTGTAAACAGACATTGGGGAACACCCCCCCACCCCCCGAGAGACACGGCCTCACTGAGATACATTTCATTTCAGTCCCGTTTCCCGCCAGGTGTTGGGATCACATTCAACACTTAAATATGATATTCAACAATACAACAACAAGCAGTTACAACATTTCATGTGTTCGTTTTGTACTTTTTGTAGATGCACGTAAGATTTACTGGGTTAGATGATCACTGAATTCCGCACAGCTTTTATGGAAATGTAGTAAAAATTGACAGTGAACAGTAAAAAGTCCCATTTCACTTCAACAGAGGTGCAGAAAACAAAGATGAGCGGAAAAAACAAATGGGATTTATGATGTCCCAAAAGACAGCCAGCTGGTGGATCAATAAGTACAGTACACATGTGCATACCAACCAGGTAATCATTCCTGCACGGTAGGAGTTTGTTTTCAGGACACTGTTAATATAAGGGTCTTCATTCAATGTTGGTGCACAATATCTGAACTATATTTTTTTTTTGGCAGATTTATAATACTTTCAGTAATTTCTTATCCAGAAGAAAAAGGAAGCATTAATCTTTAGAAATGCCTCAGAGACACTTTGGTTTGTCTCGCCAACAAAGTCAGTAATCCGCAGGAGCCGTCAGAGACTGGTGTGGTCAATGGAAAATGGGCACTGCGGAAATTTGAGGGTAATTAAAGCTGAAGGTGACTATTAATTATTTTAGATGCTGCGACAAAGAGGGGGAGTAAATTTGTTTCTTAAGAGCATAAATTAACCCTAACTGGGAAAAGTTCTTCTTACACGTCTGAAAACTGAGAAATGGAGGGTTGTACTGTGAGTAAACTCATAATTTCAAGTGGTTATAAAGTTCAAGTGATTCGAGTGTTAATCTATAACAAAATATAATAAAAGGAATAATAAATGTAGATCATACCTGCTGGTAGTGGTATCTTGTACAGTTATAGACTGTAAAATACATCACATTGGTTTTTCTGTAGAGCAGTTTTGAAACCTTTTTTTCCAGACTGTCAAATACAAAAGAAAGAAAAAAGAATATGTTTCTTGTATGGCATGCTGCCATATTGTCCTCAAAGTTGATGGGAACATGTGCGTCGTATGTCAAATCAAAGTTTGCTGTGTCTGCCAGCTCCTTCGTCCGACACAAGTCCGAAAAATATTACTGGGATAAATTCAGCTGATGTCGTACGAAAAAATGAACAGTTCTCAGAGTTGCCATGGATGTTTAATGTTTAGGAAAGTTTAATTGAATCATATCATCATATAATAAATATAAAATATATATATCATATATTATAAAATATAATCATATCAACATCAGTTGTTGCTTTTTATTTTGGGGGATCTCTAGTTTGCCCTCTCTAGGCCTTGCTGGCATGAATTTGACAGGATGATGATGATGATGATGATGATGATGATGATGATGATGATAATACAAGAATGACTTGTTTAAAGCAAAGATAATTGCTTCTGTTAATAATTATTATTTGATAATTATTTACCAAACATTAAAAAGTTATTTTTGCAATTAATTGTAAATTGTCTATAAAAATCTTTCAATGAATCAAAAATAAGAAATGTAATAGATTGACAGCCCTAATACCTAATATTATTTCCCCACTTTTTTACAGGTTAGGTTATTTAGTTTATATTTAATTTAGTGTACTCCTTCTACTGTGCAATAATTTTCCTTTTCAACCCATGTACTATTTATATTCTTATACAGTTTTGTATTTTATGTCTATTTTTGCATATTTGATCCTATTTTTGATAACAATTTTTTTCTGTTGTAACAGGGGAATTTCCAAAAAGTGGGATAACAAAGTTATATAATATCTTATTCATAGTGAAAGTATCTCTGTATATTAATGTGAAGCTTAAATGTTTATAAAAAAGGAAAGCAAACCAAAAGACCCTTTATGAACTAAATGAACTAAAAGGACCACCGTTTGCCCTTGCCCAGACGAGGGTCACCAGTCCTAAACTCTTTTTGGGTTAGGGTTAGAACGCAGCTTGGGAAGTTGGTTAAGCAAAGGCCCAGGCATGGGAGGAGTTTGGGGAGGCCATGGAGAATGACTTCCAGACGGCCTTAAAAAAAAATTCTGGTCCACCATCCAGCGGCTCAGAAGGAGGAAACAGTGCACCACCAATACTATGTACAGTACAGTGGAGGTGCTGCGCTGCTGACCTCGACTAGAGGCGTTGTGAGTCGGTGGAGGGAATACTTTGAGGGAATACTTTGAGGACCTCCTCCATCCCACTGACACGCCTTCCTCTGAGGAAGCAGAGCCTTCGAGCTTGGAGGTGGGCTCTTCTATCTCTAAGGCTAAGGTTTTTGTCATGTCCATGAAATCACGGACCAGTTCTACACCTTCATCAGGGTCCTTTAGGGGGCATGGGAGTTTGCCCAACCAGCTCATATGTGTTTTGTGGGTTCTCCAGAAGTATAGGATGCCGGAATCCTTTATACGGGCTGTCCGGTCCCTCTATGCCTGTTGTGAAAACGTGGTCCCCATTGTTGGCTGTAAGTCAGGCTTGTTTCCCGTGGGGATTGGCTGCAGTTGTGGTTGCCAAGGCTGCCCTTTGTCACTTATTCTGCTCATTAGTGGAACCACGTCATCCTTAGAGTGATAGCCTACTGGTTACAGTGTTGGGGTTGTTCCTGGAGGACCCAGGTTCAAGTTCCTGGGCTGGCAACAATGATGAAGCACTGTGGGCCCCTGAGCAAGGCCCTTAACTCCCAATTGCTCCCCAGGCCCTGGGATAGCAGCCCACTGCTCCTAGTGAAAAAAAACTAGTGATGGGTTAAAAGCATAGGTCCAATTTTGGGGTGTATCATGATATGGTTCTGTTGGCTTCATCAGGCCGAAACCTTTAACTCTTGAAGGAGCAGTTCACAGCCAAATGTAAAGGTGAAGCTCTTCAGATATGGTAAGAAGCTTGGTCATCTGGGAGGGGCTCAGAGTAGAGCTGATGCTCCTCCATATCAAGAAGAGTTAGATGAAGTGGCTCAGGCATCTGGTAAGGAAGCCTCCTGGATGTCTTGAAGGTGAGGTCTTTCAGGCATGTCCAGTGGGACCAGTTCAAGCAGTTAATGATGCACAAACAGGCATGCAGGTAGATGGGTCATGATTTAGGCTTGTGGGTCCTTCTGACCAAAAGCCATAAAACCAGGATCATCCCAAGGGAAATTGATGCCAGTGATCCACAACAAATTGCTCCAACAAAAAGAGAATCAAAGCATTGCAACTACCCAAAGTTCAGAGCTCAAACTGATTGAAATACTGCAGCGAGACCTTAAGAGAACTGTAAATAAACAAATCCTCACAAGCCTTGTGAACTGAAGAATGACTGCAAAGAAGAGTGAGCCAAAATTCCTCCACAGCAATGTGAAAGCCTGAAAACATAATCCAAAAACGATTATTTCAGGTTATTGCTGCCAGGGGTGGAACCACAAACTACTGAATGATGGGGTGGTTTTTCACAAGCATTTCTGCTTGGTTTTACTTAATTAAATAAACACAGCAAAATGCCATGTGTCGTTGTTCACCTGTGTTGTATTTACCATATTTTTTAAGAACTGGTAAGGGCCATATGACTTATTTTATTGTTATTATTTTTCCCCGAAATACAATTTTAAACAATATGATAATTTCCATAAACGCTACATGGGAACTTATTTCGCTGGTGATTGAGGAAAAATTGCAGATTTAAAAATGTGAAATTTTTGCTATTTAAAAAATGACTGAATTAAACTCTTTATTTACTTATTTTGTAATCCTCTAAAACACAATCAGATAATGTAAACGGGTTTCATGACAGTGGAGAACAAAACAGAGTGCCATCTGGTGTCCAACAGTGCACTGCAGCTTTAAAAAACTACCACCAATGGTTGTCCTAAAGATGATACATACTATGTGGTCTTTGTTTTGTTTTTTTCTTCACAAGAGAATCCATGAACTCTCAGTGAAACATTTGTGACTTTGGTTAAACTACTGTTTAAAGACCAGTGCAACAACTCTTTTTTTAGCCATGTCATTTTCAGCTGGTTTCAGTGATTTTAGCTGGTTTCAGGTGGTCGAGCCAATATCTCATCTCCACCCCTCATCCTCTTCTGCAGGATGTACCTCTTGTGAAAGAGACACAAAAAAGCAACACAAAAAATAATAATTTAGAAGCAATTACTGGCTGGCATTATTGGGATGGTTGAATAGTAATCCTCAATGATCTTATCATTTCTTTTCTAACAGGAAGGCCAGGAAACGAAAGACTTAGATATTTGCTATTTAAAGTTTAATCACACGGCTCACTACTTTGTCTGATCCTATTAAAGCTTTCTAAAGCAATTACTTTAATCCTATCCTATTTAAATCGTATCTAAAAAACAGGCGCTATTTTGTGTCTTTATGCAACTACAAATCAGAGCTAACAAAGTAACGTGTGGAGTTCCACCAGGTGGAATTCTGGGACCTCCGTTGTTTAACATCTATACGCAGATGACACACATTAATATAACCATCTTGCCAGCAGACTATAATCCAATTCAAAGATTGATCAAATTAAAAAGTGGATGTGCAAGAATTTTCTTCAGTTACATAAACACATAAATATAATTGAGCCATAGAGAAAGATTAAAAGTCAGCACTCAGCTTCAAGCAGTGAAACTAAAAACCAAGCACCAAGTCAGAAATCTACGAGTGGTTCTTGACCCAGATCTGAATTTTACCGCCACATTAAGTCAGCAGTGAAGTCATCCTATTATCACCTAAAGAGCATAGCAAGGTTTAAAGGACCGATGCCTCAGTAGGACTTGGACAAACTGGTCCATGATTTTATCTTCAGTAGACTGGACCACTGTCACGCTGTTCTCACGGTTTCCCAAAAAAAGACCAAGACAGTGGACCAGATAACTCCAGTTCTTAGATCTTTACATTGGCTTCCTGTGTGTCACAGAATTGATGTTAAAATCCTGATGTTGGTTTATAAATATCTGAATGGTCTCAGGCCAAAATACACCTCGGATCTGCTGGTCCACTACACAGTGAGGCGGTGTTGAGCTTTTATGCTCCTCACCTGTGGAACAAACTCCCAGAATACATCAGGGCTGCTGAAACGCTCAGTGTCTTTAAATCAAAGATGAAAATGTTTTTGTTAACTGCTGCATTTCAGTGACACCCCACAATGCACTTAATCTCTTTTATGCTTTTTTTTTTAAACATATGTCTGTTTTCTTTCATTTTTTTTTATTCTGCTTTAAAACTCTTTTACTTTGTTTTTATGTAAATCATTTTGAATGGTCTTGTACATGAAATGTACTATATAAATAAACTTGCCTAGCCTAAAGCAGCACAAAAAAAAACTCTTGTTTTATGTTAAAATATTGGTTTCAATTTCATTTGTTGCTTACTTTTAAAGAAGCATCTTCCACCACTTGCCATCTCATTTCATTGCTATCTGCAAATAAAACCAGCCAAAGTATCTCTGGACTCCCGTCTCGTTGGAGATAACTGCATATCACGTTACTGAACTGCGTCACATATAATGAAAATAATTTATTGTGTTGCAGAGGAGGCCATGGCAGAGGCAGTTAGGAGACGCAAACAAGTGAAGATGGAAGAGAAGTAAGAGAGTAACTGATTTAGACACCAAACAAATTACATTGTACAGCATCGTAAAAGCGACCTAACTTCAGTGTCTATAGTTCCTTTGTGTTGCTTGAAAAATGATTGATGGAAAAAAGTGTTAATTGTTTATAAAAATAAAATAAAATCCGTATTTAAAGCCTTGCTTGCAACTTTTAATGTGGTGATGTTGGTTAAAATCATTTATGGTTCTTGCTAATTAAAAAGGTCCAGCAGCAAGAGAGTGCAACCTTTCCAAGTTCGCTTTCTTTCAGCGTTTTCAGTGACCTTGTGCTTGCAGCCGATCATTTTCCTCCTAAAAACAGATGAGTCACTTAAAGAGAGCAGAAAAGAGATTTTGTTTCTTTAATAAGCATTTCAGGCTAAAAGCAGATGTGGACGACCTCTTGTTTCGTTTGAAGCTTTGACCTTGCATTCAGACTTCCTCGCCGTCGCGCTCTCTAGGAGTTGGCAGATTACTGTGAGAGAAAAACTCCCTCCTCCCGGAGCGCGCTGCTCATCCTGCCGTCGCTGACATCAGCTCGCAGGGTGCAGTTTCAAACGGTAAGGTTTATCCGCTCCAGAGCACTACAACAGCTGGTAAATGTTCCTCAAGGACATTAAAAAAACTCTTTTACATCTCCTTTTGTCTCACACCATTACTGCCTCACAGACGCAGAGACATTAAGGAAGAAAAAAAAATATTTTTTTTTCTCAAGTCAAAATTTATAAGCTGTGAAACCTTTTATGCCTCTTAGGTTGATTATAATGATATTATACACCTACAATAAACATGTTCTTTTGTTTAAATGTAAAGGTGATTTAAAGGTAACCGCAACAGTTAGAGATGTGCAGAGGTTTGCTATCTTTTCGCCTTCCTTGATAAACTCGCATGATCATTTTTTTAAACAAAAAAGAAACAGAAAAGTTCTTCAATTTGGACATCCAGGAGCAAACGCACCTTAAAATCCAAAGACGAACAGATGCGCTTGAAGTGTGCATTATTTTCAATACTGTAGACTACAAAACCACAACAACAACAAATATCTAAGCTAAATAAAGAAAAAGATCTGTGGTGGCAAGAAAGAACTGTTCCCGGCCATTAGCCAGATTACACAAAAGCTCAAGGCCGTGTCATTTTCCCATCCCAAAAATCTCACTGCCTCCTTAAAACCAGGCGGAAGCGGATGCGAAGCAGCTCAGCGGAAAGAAGTCCTTCATGACTATATACAGTAAGGGTGAAGGAGTAGGAACATGGAGGAAGAAAAGAGCCAGAGAACAGGACATAATACCCACTGAATGCAGCTCAAACTCAGAAAGCACATTACAGCCCTAAATCAGAAAAGGTTGAAGGCGTGGACCGTACGTATCCGTTTACAGGCAGCAAAATCCCAATGTAGGTTAATTTGCTAATATACATCCACGTCTCTGACCTGAAATAAACCCTAAATAGTACAAATACGGGCCAGGATGAATTTAAAAAACAAAAAAACAAAAATATTAACCATTTAATGCCTGATATGAAATAATACACTTTTTTATTAAGTGTTTATTGTATATTAAACAACAAACCTCCAATTTTGTCTTTAACAATTTCTAAATAATCATTTTTATCATCATTAATTCATTGGGTAATTTGAGGTATTATTTGTTATTTATTTCCCTGTGACAGACTGGCGACCTGTCCAGGGTGGAGCCCTGCCTCTCGCCTGTAATGAGTCGGGATGGGCTCTGGAGACCCCCGAGACCCTGCAGAGGATAAAACCGGTATAGAAAATGGATAGATGTTTTTTATTTATTTATTTTTTATCCTTTTTGGCAGGGATTGACTTTTTTTTTTCTTCAGCAGTGTATAATAATACGTAATACACAATCCAAGAATTTCATTGCATAAAAAGCATTTTGGAGGCAGTGCATTAAGAGCCATCTCATACAACCACATAGGGAAGAAATAACTTTGGAAACTGTTGTAAAGCATACAGTTAAAAAAAGAAAAAAGAAAAAAAAGCACAAAACATTCAAATATGTCACTAAAGAAGCCTCATGTTGACCTTGTCCAAACACCATCATCGACATCTCTGGGCTTGGAGGCATCGGGGATAAACTACAAATCTGGGTAGAAATGAACGCCACATGATCCAGACCAAAAGAGGAAAGGACCATCCTGACTTTTCTTGTTTTTTTTTTTTGTTGTTTTTTTTTTTTGTTTTTTGGCAACAAGCCTACAAAGCCAAAATGATACCCATCAGTATGAGGTTTGACCAGTTGCCTTGACGAAAGGTCCCTTACACCTTTATTATAGCGGCATTATTGTTGAAAAGTACATGTGCTGCCTTCGGGAGGACACGTTTTCAAGGGACGTCCGAGTATTTTTTGACAAGACGATGAACAAACGTATTCTGCACAAATTACAGAAGCATGGCTGAGGAAGACGAGGGTGCAGGTACGGGCCTGCAGGCGTCCCAACCTGTCCTCAGTGGAAAACCTCTGGAGAACTTTGATAAGACCACCACCTTAAAAGCGCTTGATTGCTTGCTGCCAGAATGTTTTTTCAATCTTTGATTGAAAGATTTTAAAAAATAAACAACGTAAATCTTTGTCATCCGATTGATTTTTGTTGTTTTTTTTTTTCAGATCAGAGATGCGAAAACAGATGTGTAATAAAATAAGACAAAAATTTGACATATAGTCGGTGGATAACATTCCCGAATGTCCATTAATAGTAAAGTAAATTTAACATTAAATGCTTATTTATTTATTCAATCGGCCAGTTCAGCTCATCGCGGACACTGCAGTTACTAATGGTTAATGCTGCATAAAACAAACATCCTTTTTAAAGTTGGCCTTAAAACCTTATAGAGAAGACGTCTAAGATCAATATTATCAATACCGAACTGCACTTTGACTCTGTTTGCACTCTGACACAACGCCAACAGAAATATTAATGTTAAAACAAAACAAAAAGAAAAAAAAGGGCACATCAGAGGAAGAGTTTGGCCTGGATCGTGGCTACGGGTCTGGGAAACAGACACACTTTAGTCTGCAGCTTTTATGACCAGCTGCTCCTGTAATAACCAGCAGGGCTGGAGATTTACATGACAGGCAGTCAGGAAGCATCTGGAGGAGATTAATAGAAAAAACCCCAACAAATAACACAAAAATAATAACAACTGAAGGCAGTTACAATAATTAAAGCTGCATTGACTAGGAAAAGATTGACCGTGTGACAACTACCTCAACGTTTCCCATTGGTGTTTTGAGGGAAGTAACTAATGTGAAAATGAACTGTTGGTCTCGTCTGGATTCATCAATAAACATGATTGAGCCACACATATGTCACATATGACTTCTAATAGCGCTACTCCGATCATTTCCTCTTACAGACTAACAAACTCACTATTATACAGTACTACGTGGTATATTCCTGTTAGTAATGAGGGTTTTCTTGAACTCCTCCCATCATATCCATGTTCCTTCCTCTGTCAGGGTAACTATGAAAATATATGATACTCAGAAACACACATGTACTTTTAGCATTCTAAGCATCATTTGACTGGGATTTGTGAATACAAATCTCTTCGTTATGGCTGTTTCTCGTATCAGGGCATCTCTGGAAATGTTCCTCAAGTAAAATCTCTGAGTGTGTGTACCACTGCTGTCAATCATTCATGTACTTCACATGCGCTTCCAGGGCATAAAAACATTTCTGTATCAGATAATCTCATTTTTATTATTTAATCAGGCTTTCTGTGAAATGGAGTAACACATTCCTGTTATATGTCTGACAGCAAGTCCGTATATGATCTCACAGGCCATAAGCGATGATCAAAACTAACATTGGGATCGATGGTTGATCTGTGTATATCCCACAGTGGAAATTTTCCACTATTTATACTAAATGACAAACAGCATCAAAATGACTCATAACAAGGAATTTCGTTGAAGTTCAAGGCTTATTTAGATCTATATCTATCAGTTTATTTTTCATTAAAACAACAAGTTAGATTTCTGCATCTTCATTGATTTGATTCATCTAGAACAGCATGGACGAGGTGATCGGGAGATCGGGACAACTAAAACTGAGATGTCAGAACAGCTGGCTGAGAGCTGCTGCTTGTTTACACACAAGTGCTTTCTGAAGTGCGCCAGACTTCACATTAGACATGTTTAAATTTAAAACAGATGCCACTTATTCAACATAAATTAGGTGATAATTTTTTTGTTTTAATTCTCATGTAAACTAATGTGTACCTTTTACAGATACATCCTATTTATAGATGCACTATTATACGACCTCAAAGATGATTTTAAAGGCTGATTAAATTCCTCTGAAGTCTAGAAGCGATCAGCTGGAAGTGGCGTGGTGAAATGATCTCTTGCCCGGGTGAAGGTTCGCCCCGCCACCTGTTGACCAGGCTGCGGCTCCTCTGATCTCTGGCACGCGCGGCCCCGCACGGGCCCTCTGCTGTGTGACGTGCGGGTCCGAGGCAGCTCGGATCTTGTCCCCGCTGAGCTGCCGCGACACTAAAGACCCTGTTTGTGTCGGGGGTCGTCTTACCTGGTCCCGAGGAAACGCTCGCGCCGCGCAGAAAGTTGCCAGCGGCGGCGCTTGAAGTGCCGCTGCGTCGGTTGTCAAAGTCTAAAGCAGCGCCGCGTTTCTGCTGCGAGCTGCAGGAAGTCCGAACAGAAACGAGTTCATTTCAGGGACCTTCAGCCTGAGGAGATGTGAGGACTCGAGTCCCAGCTCTCAGGCTAATGACCAGCGGCGCCGAGGGGCGCTTCAAGTTAAACAGAGTTGGCCTCAGCGACTTCCGGTGTGCACCTTCAAAATAAAAGGGCGCAAAGCCGCAAGAATATATATCAATAAAAGATACACAGGACTCGTTTATAAATTTGAAATGATTCTCGAGAGCTTGACCTTTACTACATTTCTTTTGGAAATATCAGAGATCAGTGTCCTTAAAAAAATAATGGAAGGGACAAATTGCATACATAGCTCCCTCAGCTGACCCCCTCTGGAGGAGCTGCAGAGTTGCCAGCGAACATTTGCAGGGGAATATCCCATTTCAAATGTTGTTTGTGGCAACATCAGAATTGACTGCTGTGTTTAACCTAACCTGGATTAACACACGTTAAATTGCTGGTGCTTGGTGTGGCAACCATTTTGGTAGCTATGAGATTAGATGGTAAAGACAACTATTGTTTTGTTTTTTTAATCTTGTTTGCAGTGTATGTGCACGTACAGCTGAGCAGTCCAGGAGTTATGTATCTCTCAGGCATGTCCAATTTACAAAAGGTGAGTGCATTACTTACAAATCTTCAACATGATGATGCAAACAAAGGCAAAGTCAAACATGTCTTTCAAAGTTTTGCACAATATAACTAATGTGCACATAAAGAATGAAATCAGCACAAAATATGCCATTCAGTAGTAAAAGTAAAAGTAAAATTTTATTTCAGTTTTGTTAACCACAACACTGTTATGTAGAAGAACTTCAAGTAAGCATGGTGAACAAATAAAACTAATCCAGGGTTCTTGAAATCAGATCCTCTCGGGCCATTGCCCTGCTTTTGTGTTTTAAATATTTCTCTGCTCCAACACACCTGATTCAAATGAATAGGTCATTCACATACTGAAGACTAGGATGAATAGATGTGTTGGAAACATCTAAAATGTGCAGGACAGTGACCCTTGAAGACACTGATCAAAGAACACAACTGTAACCAAAGAGCAAAATTGATAAGTAGTACAGTCACAGACAGTACAACTCAGCATTATTTTTTTCAAGCTGTCATGTCATTTTGTACAGAAAAGCATAACATTTACAGCATGCAATCTCCACAATCAAGATATTGCCATCGCCATCAATACCAACTACCGAGTGTCGTTTTGCATGTATACTTGTCTTTGTCACATATGGCAACAAAATGTTATGACAGTTTAAAAAATTGGAATTGAATTGTAACTTTTTAAAAAGGTCTGACCACCTTTGTCACATTATATAGACAAAATAATTAATCAAGTAACCAACCAGCAGGTTAATCAATTAAAAAGTGATAGCTTTGACCTACATTTACAAATAAGCTACTTAACAAGAAGTGAAGATATAGTGCTTTTATTGTGAAATAAGTCATACTATTTCCGTTTTCTCTCCTATTATGTAAACTAGACATTGCAGAAAATGTTCCAGAGACGTCAGAATAAGCCACACCCACTTAGTGAGAGTGTCATCACCTCTTCGGACTGTTCTCATTTAAAGCTTATCAGTCAATATTTGTCTCATGCCGAGTCTTTGGGAGAATATCGGCTTCTTTTTGGTATTGAATTACATTACAGAGTTTGAAAGGTCAAGGCGACAGTAACAGTAAACTGGTATTTACAGGACAAATATGAGAAATATCAAGGCAACATCTCATCACTAGATTCACAATAACGCAAAGCAGACGTTTCAAACAAGTTATAGACAGGATCCTGACAGTGTTATACTGACACATCATCATATTCTGCACATACATTCTGTTTTTAGCCTTCTGGAGGGAAAGAAAGAAACTGTTTTTGTCCTTTTTCACATTACATCAGCTGAAAATGAGCAATGACCATGACTTTATTCTGCACTGAGGATGTCACTGGTAGAAAAACACATCTCTCTAAAAGAAAAAAGAAAAAGAGTCGTGTCTGAGAGGCTGGCGCTGCTCCTGGTCCATTACAAACAACAATGAAGCCAGCACATCTATAACAAACTGCCTGTGGTCACACTCATTTTTTTATTCATTAAAGATCATTTTATGTCTGTATTTTGCCCTCAGCACCACTGACTAGTGTCAAAGTGAATGTTATTCATCGGTTATTCACATTTGCTTTGTTGACAGCTCTAAGTCCAGTTCAGTATTAAATGCCTGCAGTCAGAGAGGAAGTCTGAACTCATTAGCAAACCCCCAAAAAGGAAATTACTTATGAATCTGCTGCCAAGTTTTAAAGGTGGAAAATAAACAATGCCATTCACATTTTTTTTTTTCTGAGAGCAATGGTGCAGAGTTATTCACTTTACGCCGTTGCATAATATGAGTGTTAATGGAGGTTGATCTGAATTCATCTTCTCAGATACTGGCATCCTTGTTGATAATATTACTGAAATGGTGAATTACTGCTTATTGCTCATTACTGGTAACTTTAAATAAAGTTATAAAAGAGAAAAAAGGAAGCTTGTTGAAATTGATATTTCTAAAATAACTGAATAAGATATATAACATTTAACTCATATAAACATTTGTAGATTTTGTTTTATTGTAGTTTTATGTTTTCAGTCGTTAATTTATACATGTTTAATTTCTGTTAATCTTTCTTTATTCATGGCAGACAGTGCTGAGGATTTAACTTCCAAAAAGTTTCTTGTTGAATGTGCTCAATGATGACAATTTCAATTTTTTTTTTATGACAAAATATCAATTTTTATAGGGCAAACTCACTTCCAAATGGCAAAAAAGACTAAACAAGTGCAGGCTGTGACACAGTCTTGCTGTTAAGTTAAATATATTGGAAATAATGACTTTGACTCTTTTGTCTCAACAATCATCCAAAAGTTTGAAGATATTCTGTTTGGAAAGAAATAAAACAGAAAAGAGCCTCTTTTCCCCTCCTTCTCTGAGAGGCTAAACCAGAAAATATTTAGTGGATGAACTTGTAAGTAGTTAATGTGTGTTTTTATTTTCTTAGAGCATGCTTTTAGGTTTTTCTCCGAACATAACAAATACTTCAGTCTTCTTAGACCCACATTTCTACCAACTGTGTTGTTGAAGAGGTTAAATCGGGACACGGGTATAATGTGCATGCTTGTGTGCAATCAGTGAAAAAAATAAGTACCCATAAAATTTCACTGATTCCATCCTCAAAGATAAAAAGAAGAAAAGAGAGCATCTCAGAGAGGCTGAGTCTTTACGAGGAAGGCTGGGAAGAGTTCGAAGGCCTGAGAGAGAGAGTGTGGACAAATGTTAGTTGAATTTAAGAAGCACGTTTTCAAATGTGAGGTTGAGAATCTTTTGATGTTGTTATCAAATTAAATTCAGTTCAACTCAATTTAGTTCAACTCAATCCAGTAATACTGTTTCTTTTAAAGGATTTTACTTTATTGCAGTAGAGAGTCAATCAGTCAGTATTTTAACGTCATGAAGTTCTTCTAGTTCTTCCTGTGGTGGTCTGAAGAAGACTTCTATCATTATTTACTATCTATTAATAAAAGAAGAAGAAAACTCTCACACATGGGAGGAGTTCGTGGAAAATGCCTTTTAATCGGCTCAGAGAAGATTCAGGCAAGCTGTCAGCCGGTTCAGGCAGAGAAAGCAATGTTTCACCAACGCTGTGTATGGTGTGGGTGGAGCTTGGTTGACATCGACCGAGGATGTTGTGGGGTGGTCGGAGGAATACTTGGAGGAGCTTCTCAATTGCACCAAATGTTTTCCACAGAGGAAGCTGTCTCTCTGGACTCATTATTGAGGTGAGGTTGCCAAAGTAATTAAAAGGTTCCCCACTAGAAGATCTCCAGAGTGGACCCTTCAGTCCCCCTTTTTAAGACGTTGTGTTCCAGTTACAGGGGGACCACACTTCTCAGCCTCCCTGGTAAGGTTTATGCGTTGGTATTGGAGAAGAGAGTCTGACTCTAGTTGAGCCTCAGATTCTGGGGAACAATGCGGGTTCTACCCCAAGGAACACTGTACCAACTCTATACCCTTGCAAGGATCCTAGAGGGGTCATGGGATTTTGCCCAACCGGTTTACATGTGCTTTGTGGTCATGGAGAAGGCATTTGACCCTGTCTCTTAGAGTATCGTTTGGGCGGTGCTCTGGGAGTATTGGGTACTGCATCCATTGTTATGGGCTATTCAGTCCCTGTGCAAATGGGAGAGAGTTTCGTTTGCATTCTCAGTCATAGGTCGGATTTGTTTCCAGTACAAGTTGGACTCCATCAGGGCTCCTCTTTGCCCCTGATTATATTCATTTCACGGATAGAATTTCTAGGTGCAGCCAAGAAACAGAGGGAGTCCGGTTTGATGACTTCATGGTTGTGTTGTTGCTTCTTCCGGGTGATGCGGTTCTGTTGGCTTGATCGGGTCATGATCTTCTCCTCTTGTTGGAGCAGTTCCATCCATGTGTGATGGGAAGCAATATCTTCAAATCTGAGACCATGGTTATATTCCAGTAATTCAAAAAGTTATTTTTTTCCCGTAAGCTTTATTAACAATTGGCATTCCTGTTTACCACATTAGTGCCACCAACTGTTTGGGGATGGAATTACATCCACAGTTACAGACAAGTTCTACAAAAAACTGGATTGCTGGATCCCACTGCCTGGAGAGCACCGGAGAGCCAGGACCCTGCATCATTTATTCTGTTGCCCAAAGCAGAAGCAGGAAATCTGTAAAAGGAGCATGAAATCCCTCAGAATAACAGCAATGAAAATTGAATTTAACTGTCTTCAGACAATGATCTTGGCCCTAAGATCTTGTTGGGAGTATGAAATTGACTTCATGCAACTTTTCGCCATCAACATCGACAGAGTTTATTTTTTTAAGGATGAAAATAAGTGTTTTCAGAGATAAATATTTGATGTAATGTATATTTGATTGCAGAATAAATCTGTAAAAATGCATTCAGAATTTCCCTGTGATTTATGTTTCAAACTCACAGAGATTGTTTAAATATGGCTATTGCATAGTTTTGGTTGGTTACAACAGTCATAGTCCCTGCCGTGTTGTAACGGTTCTTGCATCTGGCCCAGGAAGTTTTGGGGAGCAGCATGGCATAAGTTTTATTGGCACCGCGTTGGTGTTTACTCGCGGCCGAAAAGGGAAAAACTGGTGCTAAGTCTGGCACTAGCTCTGAATCTGAATTTGCACTGGAACCGATTTGATCGAAAAGGACTTTATGTCTGCTTCTTTGATGAGACTTCAGCTATTGTCCATGCAAATATAATAAGAGAAAAAGTCCAAAGTTGCATTCTCCCCTGTGCCCATGAACCCAATCAAACCCATAGAGTTGTTTTCAGGCAGTGAAGTTTTATGCTGCGAGCAGTCTATTTAACGTTTAACTTCATAAAGGGTAAATAAAATTAAAAAAAATCCACCAAATGATCAATCACTATTAAACATGATTTCTTTTCAGAATACCCATGGTCTTCAAACATTGAAAAAGAAAGCATGCAGATGATGAATAATATATAGGAGTACATTTTCTTCTTTAACGAAACCAAGCTGAGATGCAGATGTAAAATAGTTCTATTTGTTATAGGTGCAGCATCTGGAATGCTTTCTTCAGACTCAGTTCCCTCTCTACACCTTCTCTAGGAGGGACAGAGCACATGTGTGTCTAAAAGAGCACCAACACTTGCAATTTTCTTAGAAGGGAAAAAAAAAAAAAGCTTTTCACAGTTATGGTACACCACTACACCTGTGGAGATAATCATTTCAGAATTACGATGCGCTCATTTCTCACCTCTCAAAATCCAATTTCGGTTGATACATTTTGTGGCTTTGGAGTCTATCAGTGCTGCAGGAAGCTCATTTGACATTACCAGGTAATGGATTACAGTCTTTACATTCTGACCAAGCCAAGATGAGCACACTGTGGGTTACAAGGTGCAAATTGTGCCAGATGATGTGACAGTGGACTTCTCCCGACTTCTATCATTTGGTTCATAAGGACCTGAAGGAGCAATTTGCCCCCCAAATTGCGCTTTTAACCCCCAGTTGTCATGAAGGAACATAACTAATGAGAATCTCCAAGATCTGGTCCTAGTAATTTGATAAAGTCACCCCTTTTCTGCAGTGGCACAAAAATATCCATCTGTAGTAACTGTTTTTGAACTTTTGTGCTTCTCGTGTATTTCTGCTCAATGCCACTACATAGAGGTTAAAGGGTTTATGATCATCAGTCTCACACCTGAATCTGCACTAAATGGTCTCAACCAAGGTGCAAGATTTAATGAGTTGTATAAGTTTCCAGCTTCCGATGCAACAGTTAGCCTACGCATCATATTTCTTCAAATAAACTTACGCCAAAGACTTCTTTTCTTTTTTTTTTCTTTTTTTTTAGCCATGCTGCAGTTGAGTTATGCGAAACTGCAGATGGCTCGTAATAGCACGCGAGAACAACAAACAAATGAGCAAAAATGAAGTAAAAGTCTTGGTAACGTGCAAACATTGCAAATGTGCAAAGATCAGTTATTCACTTTACTTAAAACCTCCCAACACAAAGTGACATTTGTTTGACAGAATAGCCTGCAGGTCTTGACAGGAGTAGACACAGGAAACACTAGTTTCATTAAGATGACATCACACCCAGACATCAGTCCAGACATTACTCCAAGTGCAGTGAAGCATGTCTGCTGAGGATGAATGAAATGAATAAAGACATCAAAACTAGAAACAACAGTGACAACGCACACCCACTAATCAGACACTGATTACGAGACATTTAGCTGCAGCCTTTCATCCTGTTTCTGCTTGAAACATCTCAGTATCGAGTCGAAGCCAGCAAAGATTTACTCTCTACAGCCCCTCGCTGGGACACTCCTGTTTCTTATCATCGTTCTCACCAAAAAGTAAAAATCAATCCAAGATGTTACCTCCCACGTAAACTTGGATATTTCTGGTGAGTTATCGCCACCCCCTTTAAAATACTGACTTCAATTCTTATTAATTAGACATATTAATCCCTAAAGCAAAATTTCTGTCCTGTTGTAGTAAAAGTTGATGAATCAGTAGTTACTGTAAAGTAAGTATAAAGAGTCATTATAAAAACGTATGCTTATACTGTTGGCAGGAATGATTTCCTGTTGCAGTTTGTGTCACGGTAAACCTGAAGATGCCTCTAGATGCATAGTTTAGTCACTGTGTTGCTCGGTTTTGTCCGTTATGCTCTGCAACTTATGCATCAATCTTTACACCATCATCTCCAGCGACAGTCCCCAGCACAGATCCAGCCTTCGGTATTAGTACGATCGGTTTATTTAACTTCTTCTGATGCCTCAAAGATTACAAGTACAGCTGCACTAAAGGAAATGAGCGTCCTCAAAAAGTATAACATTTTTTGCCCCTTTTTGTGCACATCTCCATCTCTTATCACAGAATGTAAATGTTCATCTTATTCTCCGTCATCCTTAAATCTACAATCGTCTCCTTTGTTTTGTTAACTTTCACGAAGAAGTAACTGTTCTGAAACCATGCCACAAAGTAGTCCACCGGTTCTGTGAACGACGTAAATATCCCTCAACCGCAGTCATCTAAGTACTTCTGCAGATGACATGATGTCCCCTGTGATGCTCCTGTGTTGCTGATCACCCAGACAGAGGCACAGCCTTTCAGTCTCACTGTCATCTGTTCGTCAGGGTAAATAATCCAGGCCAATGTGGACGCATCTGCCTGGATTTTGTCACAGGTGTTGCAGATTGCGGGATGCTGAAATGTGCCTGTTTTCTTATTAAGGTGGATCAATAACAGTTTTCTCCACAACTCACAGCATGGGATTATAGGACAAGTGGTCTATAGTCATAATAGGAAAAGATGGATTTATTTTGAGTACTGACATCGATCATGTTCAGGCTCACAGCGATCTATCTGCTGGGGCTTATTCCAGCTGCCACCAGGCGAAAGGTGGGGTGCACTTTGGACATGTTACTATTCCGAGTAGATGGATGAGATTTTCTGCTTCAAGATGTCAAGATGTCTTCACCTCACTGGAACCTGCTCTGGGCTCAGACTGAGGCTGAAGAGGTGGTCACATTACATGTTCTTGTAGAGGATCAGGATTGTTAGAGCTGACATCATCTGGCCCTGCAGCCTTGTTTGGTTTCCATCACTCCAGCTGCCTTTTCACCTGAACGTCTTTGATAACATTCTGAACTGATTAAAAGGGGGTTTTAAGACCCTTCAGCCTTGCAGATCATGTCATTAGTTTATAACGGAATTTCTGAAGCTCTCAGACAGATCAATATCCATCATTGTGAAAAAAGAAAATGGAAACATAATTATTTGTATAATCCGAGTTATGTAAATACTGAAAATTAAGCTCAAGAAAATGTTTTTTGTTTTTTGTTTTTCTTCAGATTTTCTGAGCTGGTGATGCTGGGCAGCCCGCTGGTTGAGTGGGTTGCCCTTGGCAGCAGAGAGTCTGCAGGCTCAGGTCTTGACCTGTTGAACTTTAAAGCATGTCTCTGCCCTTTATCCTGTTAATATCCACTATAAAGGCATTAGAGCAAAACATTAATACACCTTAACAGCACTCTGATGGCACAAAAATTATTCATTCTGTCCTTAAAACTGTGGTTGGCAGAAATTCTGACCAGACTGCAAATGAGTAAATTTTTACAAACACCATGTGTATGTGCATGCAATATGATGATGGAAGGACATCTTTAATTTTCTTTTCTTTTTTTTTTAAACTGTTTTTTCTTTGTGTGCGGAAACAGCTGGCACACAGAAAGGAGAAGTCCTCTGTTCCCTGGGAGAGATGGATTTATCAGTAAGAGGAACACACAAGGTTATGTTGTCTTCAAAAGTATTAACCCCGCGGAGATGACCTCCATTTCACATGTTTGCCCTTGACATTTGTTTATGGCCAACGTATCAGATAAACAACGCTGTAGCCCGTGCATCACGCTAAAGCTGCAAAAAGCCTGTTTGGGACTGATGCGCCAACGTTAAAGCTCCCATCTCTGCAGACTGAACTCTGGGGGGCCGACAGCATCTCAACATACACACAAATGTGTGGATGTTTGCTATAGAATAAACCAAACATGTCAATCATCTTCAAAAATGTTTCGGACCAAAAGAGGAAATCAAAACTGCTTGCCCTCCAGGCTGCCAGGGTCTTGTCAAGGCCAGAGGTTCATGCTGACCTCTGAGGCATGGGACCGGGCACGCATCACATGCTGGTAGCTTTATAGAAGTGAGAGTGGGAAGTTGTTGCTCTTATTGTGGCAACCTGGCACATGAGGTGACACTGAGGGCAGTGCTTTGCATTTTGTGTGGGCGGCTTCACACAGTGAGCAGTGTGGGAAAACAATGGAAATACGTGTGGCTTCTTCGGGTGTCTAAAGGTTTTGGTTACAGAGATGCTCCGTGAAAGCGCATTTATCACTTTGCTTTGGATTTATCTCACATTCTCTTCTTCTGCAATGGAATTACCTCATTTTGTGATGTTATAAGTGTAATTTTATGCTTAGTTCTGCAGGACTAAAATCTAATAAAAAGGTTGTGTTGGATATAAAAGGTCATGTGCAAGAACATCTCTCAGATGATTATTACATTCTGGATATAAACAAACTGTCTTATGATTAACCTTTTTAAGATGTATTTCAAATTATTTTTCCTCATTTTTTTTTTTTTTAACTTTTGGTCTTTATCGATATATATTCATTCTTGATTGCAATTAATTCAGCTGGTTTAATCCAAAGAGTTAATTACTTTTAGATGCGCACAGAATCAAACAGCTGGAAATCAGGCAATCAGCAGATATGAAGTCTGAAAGGAGAGACTGTTAATGTGGCTGCAGGAAGCAAAGATGCAAACTTTGTGAGCCAGAGTTACGGTTGTCTTGCAGTTGCCGCCTTTTTGCACCTTAAAAAAAAGTGTTGAGGTGACTTCAAGGGAATAAAACAGAGGAACAAATTAAGACATTAAAAAAAGACAGGAAGAAATGATTTGATTAATTAAGTAGGTTGTTGAAGCTTCACTATTATTCAATGACTCAGATAAGTGACAGGCATGTTAACTAGTACAAAAATAATCATTACAGAGGTCCTACATGGCTGGCTAAATGAGTTCTTCCCTTAAAAAAAGGACATATTGAAGTTCCTTACAAGGAAATATGTAGAGAAAAGCAAAGCAGAAAAAAGTGTTTGTGAGGGAAACTCAAAATATTAACAAATCTTTTTTAGACTATTTCTTAAACTCTTGTCAAGCATCCCTTTGATGGTTTTAAAATTATCCAGATTCTTCAATATTTTGCAACACAACAAGACAAATATATACTGTGTTAAAGCGCGTAAAATGATTCATTTCAGCATCTGAGTCGTCACATTAGGTCGACATCCGTCAGTGAGGCATTAATCAACACGAGCTCTGAATCCATTCGATTTGAGCTACGCTTCTGAAATGTCACTACATATATAAATAAATGTGATACATTTCTCTCACTAGCTTTGACTAATAAAGCTGAGCGATTGGTGATGTCAGCAGACTGCAGTTCAGGGAGGTGCACATGACAGCAGCACTCAGGACTAGAGGAGCTGAAACACAAAAACACAACTAGTCTCTCCAGGAATATGTTTCACTGTGCCACCGTGTGATTCACTGGCATTTTCATCAACCTTTTATTGTTGAGAAGCCAAAAGAAAAAGAACGAAAAGGTGCGGAAAAAAAGAGTCGTGAACAGAGAAAAACCACTACTGTGCAGGAAACGGCAAGGATCTGACGCCGCGGGACGGTAAAGGAAACTGACTGCTGTGAGATGTAATGAGTAACATGATTCCAGTGTGGAGAACGCAGGTGTAAGACGTAGACAGAAAGCAAGACAGAGGAAACTGCCTCATAATAAAGCATAAAATGAAGCAAATAATAAAAAAGAACATTAGCTTAAGAAAGGGAGTAAAGCGAAATGTAACAGAAACATTTAATTTCTCAGAAATGAATACAGTATTAAGTTATGTTGTTGATTCTTAAACACAGGATTATCCTATCAAACAGGAGCAGATTTACAGACGTCTGATGGTTTTAGTCTTGATAAATTTACTTTACTCTTCATCCTAACTATCTTTTATTAGTTGTTTAACTGTTTGGTTGGGTTTAGGCATCAAAAGCTACAGGTTTAGAGCTAAAATAAATCAAAAGCAAAATAAATAAAAGCAATAATGAGAAAGAAAATCTTTTTCTGACTCCCACTGGAACTCGCTACATGGAACGTTCATGGCATAAAAACAACTGCATAAATACGCATATTTTATGTTTTGCCCTGAAAAAGTGAAATGCCTCAATCCATAGACATCTCACCCTGCAGCCTACAGGACCCAAAGGCACCGCTGCAACAGTAAAAGGGAATCCACTATCTATGATTACTAATCAAAAACTGTTGGTGGCTTCCTACCGAGCATCCATGCTCTAAAGTTTTTGGTGGAAGCAGTGGAAGTGCCATTACTTATCTAACAAAAAAATAAAGCCAAAAAGAAACAAATCATACGGACAACACTGAGTACCTCCTTACTGCTCCCTTAAGACTTAAAAGGGTAAGTTAAACATCAGGCCTTGATCATTTGATAATCAGCAGGTGTGCAGGCCTCTAGAGAAAGCAGAAAGCAGGATCTGGAGCATTCGGGTGGTCAACATCTTTCAAAAAGAAAGGTGGAGAGCGTTCAAGGTGGTCTCCAGTCTTCCCATGAGCAGATATCACAGCAAGCTTACCTCAACGTCAGACCTTGCAGTGCTCACAGAATTACAGAATATCTTACAGAAATTAAGATCAGAAATGAAAGAAGACTAAACAAGTATGCCTTGTCTGGATGGCTTACTAAGAGAAAGTGTCTTCTGCAGGTGGATGGGTGATGATTTAAGGTTGTCTTGAAGCTACAGGATGTGGACACAGTGACTGAAAGCACATTTTAATGGTGGAATATGTATAAATGATTATTTATAAAGCCCCGGAGTACAGTCGTCTTTTGGATGCTTCGAAGTTACAGTTAACGATGAAGTTAAGTAAAAAAAAAAAAAAAGGCCACCAGACATGAGTGATTTTGATGTCTACTGTATGCTCGCGTCACTGTCACAAACAAAACCAAAAAACTTACAGCTATAATTGAGTTTCGCTGTTCATTTCTTTGGCGCTCTAAAGCAGGTGCAGAGCTGCCACTTTCACATACTAAGAAGACTTAACAGCTCTTGAAATGTCATTGACAGAACTGACAAGCAGGCTGACGTAAGTGGACCGAGGAGTACTCAAGAGGTGATATAAAGAAGAAAATTACAAGGCAAACGTAATAATAGAGGCAGATTGAGAGAGATTGGTCGGACAGGAAAAGGTTGGAGCGCGTGTGTTTGTGTGAGAAAGCGAGACAGAAGGGAAAGTTTGGGTGTATGTGTCAGTTCTTGGACTTTTTTTTCTTACTGTCTTTCTTTCTTCTTTGCTGCTGTTTTCCTGTAACAGGCTGAAGAGGTGATTTATTGCTGGAGAGCTCCGTGCCTTGCATTCTCTTTCAGTACACTTTGTGATGTGGGAGTAATGCAGTTCCTCTGCAAAGCAATTAAAATCATCCACCACAGTTGTGAGAGGAAAAAAAAAAGAAAGAAAAAAGCAGGCGGCATCCAGCCTGCGCCATTATTTCGAAACATGTTTCCAGCCTTTTTTATTATCTGTAGGTGTAGTGTACCATCATGTGCGCAATCATTTCTCCCTCCAGCTCTGTCCTTTTCTTCATCCCGTTCCCTATAAATGTTTTCACAAGAAAGGTGCATCAACATTTTACATACATTCATCAGATTAAGCTGTATCTTAGGCGTAATCTTTCTCTATTTTTTTCTAACAGTCCTGGAAATGAGTAAGATGAAGCTACCTTGTTTCACTGTGAGCAAAGTTAAAAGCTTTAATTGTGTGCTCGAGTTTCACTTTGACAGTGAATCATGTGGCCGTTATCGCTGAGGAAGAGTGTGGGATGCAAGTTATTTTTATGTGTCCTTGTTTTGTTGCATGACTTTTTGCTTCATGACAGATTAAAGCTTATTGGCCACAGTTGAGTCAATACTTGGAAGACGATGAAGAGAGGTTGGAGCTTCCAGAAACTGTAAAGTAAAATACAACTAAACTGTTAACCTTTAATTTTATTCTCATCAGATGAAACAATGACTGCAATCATGTAGTTTATATTGTAAAGGTTGAATATACTGTAGTCTATCTATCTATCTATCTATCTATCTATCTATCTATCTATCTATCTATCATCTATCTATCTATAATCTATCTAGCTATCTATCTATCTATCTATCTATCTATCTATCTATCTATCTATCTATATCTATCTATCTATCTATCTATCTATCTATCTATCTATCTATCTATCTATCTATCTATCTATCTATCTATCTATCTATCTATCTATCAAGCGCGACGTTTAGATACTCACTGGAGAAATTACTAGGATGAAAAGTTGCTTATTTACATATCAGGACTAATGACGTAACAATAATACATGTGTGATATGTGCTTCTAGGTTTAGAGAGAATCTAAAAAAACTAAATGCTCCACTTCAAGTTTCCCAGGTAATCTCCAACCATGGACTTTGGTTTGGCACAGGACAGTGGCTTTTGGGGGTTTTATTAAGTGTTATGGCCTCCTGTCTGTTAAAATGTAAAATATGAGGGTTGGCCAACTAAACAATGGCGGAAAACTCAGTACATAGAGCCGTGTAAAGCTGAAGCTTATCCATGGGAAAACTAACATCACACTTAGGTAGAATGGGGAGAACTGGAGGCAAAAGTGAGGGATTTTCACCCTGCACATTTATTATCTATGTGGACCATATAATGCCAGGTCTCACGGCATTCCCTACGTAAATGCACAATAAGACATGCCTCGCTCACACCAACAGCCAGCATTACTGAAGTCAAGGAAATCAAAGAAAAGCTGATGCAAGAGTGAAACGAAGCGGTAACACAAGTGCAGGCGCCCCTTGTGGCGACAACTGGTAATGTTTGATGTTGTACTCTGGCTGTCACATACTGTTATCCAAGAAAACCCTTCATTTCAATATTTATTTATATAGTATTAAAAAAAAACTCAGTTGATCAAAACAAATACAAATAATCCCTAAATCACTAAATCCCTAAATCGGACAGGTAAGGGGCTGCAATGCCATTAAAGTGTTGAAACCTTAAACTGGATCCTGAAGTAAACACTAACCCAGAGACGGCAACGCTGGAAAAACATGCCATGAACGTTTCTTACCTGTGAGCTGCTGGATTCTGTGCAGTTTATAAACGATTTGTTCGGACCTGATCTATTGCAATGAACAATGCGGGTGACAAATCTATACAATTTTATTCTGTTTTGTTACTCTGCAGTTTGCTTCTGTACATTTGTTTTGGTCATCTAGCACTTTATGGCTGATATGCTTAGGATTCGTGACCAAATGCTTCAATTTTAGTAATAGCAGCTGTTGTAATAAAAATAGAAAAGAAATGAGGGGGAAAAAAACAACATGATTGACTGCCTGACTATCATGAAGGGACAGGTAGGCACTTAGCTGGAGGACAACAGAGCATTTAACAGCAAAGTTCTTCTCCCGGGAGTTGGAGGAGAGCGAATAGTGGCCAGAAAAATGACTCCAAATGACTGATAATGTTACTCTCTGTCGGCCAGATGTCTAAACAGTCAAGCAAGTTTGTTTTATCAGTTTTGCACATGACAATGTGTCACAAATGTGTTTGCATAAGGAAGCTGCTGTTGTGTTATACAAGTCAATTCTCCACGGCGGTCCATGCAGGAACATTCTTCAGTTGCTGCTTGCTTGAGGTGCAAACCTCCGAACAACTGCAAAAGCACTTCAGCCACACTTAAAAGTGTGATCAAGGAACACAGAGCCAAAGAGTTTAACTTTGTCCAGTGCACTCAGCCACCACTGCTGCTGACAGCTTTTGTGTGAATGAATTTTTTTATTTTTTCAGCTGGCAGCTGGCAGCGCTCTGATGCAGCTTTAATATCAGAGTGAATCCACGCTGAATAGTGCAGCTCTCAACAGCTGAACAAACTGATCACACAATTTGATTTTTATAAATTAATTTATTTAACAGCACGGAATTGGAATGAATTAATTGATGATGATAAACTGGAAAATAATAATTAATTAGATCAGTGGGACTATAATTGGAGTGAAATGGGCTTTACTTAACTGGGCTTGAACTGCACTTCTTTGCTTCGTTTTTAAAGTGCATTCAGTTACTTTTTGTTGTTAAAAGTAAAAAAAAAAAGTGGGTTGAATTGAATTTTTAATTTGAGCAACAGTGCACTCTAGTGGTCAGCATCATTCACACAACTCGGACATGTCCTGGCAGTTTGGATGTTTTCGAGGCCGTTTGAGACGTCATCACTCAGTCTCAGTTACAGTTGAAAAGAGGTACTGAGACGAGTAACAGCATCACATCTGTATTTATCTTAGTCTTTGGTGAGTTTAACTTTCCCTCTTTGAAATGAAGCAACAAAAATCTTAACTGGCAGGTTAACACGAAACTGAAGTTGGTTTCTGATACATCTGAAGGACCGTTCCTCTGCGTTTTAGAGCAACGAGGCCTTAGACCAGGTCCAGGTCAAAAACCACAATACTTAAGACTGCTTAGACTGGAATTAAGTTCACTTTTAGATAGTAAACCATAACTAAAACACAGTATGTGATTTGATTGAAGCCTTTATATTATTTGTGAAAATACAACATAGGGCAATTTCTGTGTGCTTTCATTGTCCAAACCAAGAACTTTCATTATAAATAATCAAAAACTATTTCATATTTGTATACTCTTCATTTTTTATAAAGTAGTTTAAAACAACACCGCTGACACAAAGTGCTTTGTTTAAATCCGTACTAATAGAGACTAATAGAGACGATGAGAAACATAAAGTGGATCCCCAGCGGTAGTGAAGACCCTGTCCCAGTGATAGTGAAGACCCTATCCCAGTGATAGTGTAGACCCTGTCCCAGTGATAGTGAAGACCCTGTCCCAGTGATAGTGAAGACCCTGTCCCAGTGATAGTGTAGACCCTGTTCCCAGCGGTACTGAAAACTCTGTCCCCAGCGGTACTGAAAACTCTGTCCCCAGCGGTACTGAAAACTCTGTCCCCAGCGGTACTGAAAACTCTGTCCCCAGCGGTAGTGTAGACCCTGTCCCCAGCGGTTGTGTAGACCCTGTCCCAGTGATAGTGAAGACCCTGTTCCCAGCGGTACTGAAGATTCTGTCCCCAGCGGTAGTGTAGACCATGTCCCCAGCGGTAGTGAAGACCCTGTCCCAGTGATAGTGAAGACCCTGTCCCAGTGATAGTGTAGACCTTGTCCCCAGCGGTACTGAAGACTCTGTCCCCAGCAGTAGTGAAGACCCTGTCCCAGTGATAGTGAAGACCCTGTCCCAGCGGTAGTGAAGACCCTGTCCCAGTGATAGTGTAGACCTTGTCCCCAGCGGTACTGAAGACCCTGTCCCAGTGATAGTGAAGACCCTGTCCCAGTGATAGTGTAGACCCTGTCCCAGTGATAGTGAAGACCCTGTCCCCAGCGGTAGTAAAGACCCTGTCCCACCCTGCGTAACTGCAGGTCTAAAATTAGTTGCACATTTACTGGCCTTCACAAAGCTACAAGCAGATGACAATGTTACCTGCTTCATCCTTATTGTGACCATGCTGTAATTGGAGCTTATGGACAAAGACAAATATTAGCTCTTGTGAAAGTGGGCAAGATCAAAGCAGCCCTGATCAATAACACACACACACACACACACACACACACACACACACACACACACACCACACACACACACACCACACACACACACACACACACACACACACACACCCTCATACATCCATAAACATCCATAAACTTAAAAAAAAAGCACCAGATGAGTCAGAGGATCGACTTTCAAACACAAAACATCTGTTTGTTTGGGTTCGAAACTAAATTGTCTTCACTGAATTACCTCTCCCAGATTTCTTCTTCCCTGATAAACAGCTCAGCGGTTGACCAGCCGGGGGGTGAACCTTGTGCTCTGATGTATCCCGTCTGTCAGCACCTGCCTGTTCTGCTTACATGCTGCACTCAGTGGGACAACATGTTTAGCATTAAAAGCTTAGACTGCCATGGGCGTGTGCATGTGGCTGAGTGCACATTATTTCCTTGTGAGGCTTCAACTGCAGGTGCACAAGATAATGGAGATGTAATTAAATTCAGCTCTCGCTCAGCAAACGAGACGAAGATTAGAATAATTCACTCGGCTACGTTTGATTGGATTTGTGTGGGCCAGGTTTGTAGAGACCCAAAGAAAGTCTAAAAGGCGTCTTTGGGTCCTAACACAAACTGACGTGCACGTATCTCCATTTGTTTGGCATGTTTGCCGATTGGTTAACGCTGCTGCTGGTTAACAGTTAACCACTTTTCACGCCTGATTTCACACCTGATCACGGTGAGAGCTGATTCCTAAAAGCATTTCAGCGTGGAGGTCATAAAGCAGTGATGCTGGAGGTCACCGATGAAACGCCGCTGTTAATCACTGCAGATGCTGATTTATTGCTCAGCAACAACAACAACAACAAAGGGCTTCCTTTGTCTCCTAGTATAAAAGCCAGGAATGTTGGACGCTCCATTATTTAAGCTGTTTGTTGTCCTGTTTAATGGGGACACGGCAATGATTAAATAGTGTCACTTATTCAAAATGAGGCACATTATTTTAGAGAAGCAGCGGGTGAATAATGTAAGGTCTAAGATTATGACCTAAAGTACTGCAATGAAAATCCTGTCAAAGAATAAAAGTACCTGTATTATCGCAAATGTACTTTATGTACGATTAGATTCCTTCTGTCTCTTCTTTACTGTCAGAGAAGTTGAGCCTACGGTCCAGATCTTGTTCCTTACTGCCATGAAAGTCCCATTTTCTGTAGTTAGTGAAACTCACGCTACTCGTAATAAGTACGTATTCCATCAAAAGCTCCTCACGCTTTATTCATTCATAGTTATTAATACTGGTTCAGAGAATGGCATATTTAATATCTCCAATGCAATTGTTCAATTCCCTTTCCTGGATATTTACTGATTTAGACAACAAGCTGATCACTTAAATCAGGTTTGTAAAAACAAAAGGACATCCCTATCATCAGTACATTGTTATGAGTACACATATTAATTATCATGTACATATGTTTAAGTTGATATGCTTCTTCCAAGTTTACGTCATGTGAAAGTGCGCATGCCTTTTCATCTGTCGTTTCATCGCCTGGACGCAGTTTGACAAATTATTATCACTCTAAATTATAACCATCCGAATGTAATGATGCAGTATCTTTGAAATAATATGAATTTGCAAAGTCACCAATTCCAAATCTGTCACCGGTTCCAGTTTTTGAGTGAATGTCCTTAAATCCTGCCAGAGTCAGTTTCTGTGAGCACACAGAGAGATGAGCATTAAAGCAGACATGCACATCACTTATGAGAATAGTCCAATTGACTTTTATTTGAAGATTATCGCTTAATCATTCCTTAGATGTGTTTTGCATTATTCATTTATTAATTTATCCCCTAAACCCTTAACGCAGTTTGGGAGTTCTGAGTTTCTTTTCCTTCATCACAAAAAAAAAAACAAAAAAAAACTGCAGTTAGATGAAAATTGTAGAAAACGCGGTCCAACAGTAGGGGTCAGTGTGCATACGTGCATGTGATGCAACTACAAAGTGAGTGTTCTGGCGCTGAATTTGCATTTCTCTTACAAGGCTTCATCTTTTACACATGCAGCAGTCATTGTAGTGGCAGCATGCGGACACTCGACTCCTTCATCATCATCATTGTCATCACCGTTGCGTCTACATATTTACATAAATGTTCAGCAGCAGCTTCCTCTGCTGGACATTCATGATGTGTGCTATAATCACGTGCGGCAACACCTTTACTTAGCAAATCCCACACCTACACTAATTTCTCTAATTTCTGCACTCATAATGGTGCTATTTTCTAAATGTCGCGGGCAGCCACAACTGGTATAAATAATCTTTCAGAAGGATGTTTTAACACGTGGCGAAAAGGGTAAAGATCAGTAGACTGGCACCTTCAACAGCAGGTCTAACAGTTAATTAAAGGTCAAATGGGAGATCAATCCAACTAGCATTTTTAGTTTTGCTGACTAAATCATTTTACGATCTGATATGTAAATAAAATCAATGTGAGATGAGCGTGACAAAGAAAAACCAGCTGTCATCACCATTTCTGCCAATCAAATGGACCTTTTGCTTGTTTCTGTGGCAGCCACAAACACTCATCTTATGCACGTCATCCATCATTCAAAATGACAATCCCTTATGAATGTCATGTTTTGGTTTAATTGTAAAAAAGACAAATAAGTGTTAAAAAAGGAAGAAAATAACATGGAAAATGTATCTGGCTACACATTTAGACACTACTACAAAATGGTAACTGCGTTGTGTAGTAGTGAGTGGTTTCAGAACCAGTCACTCTCTTTTAAAGCTGTACATTGTTCATATGCTGTAATGTGATTGCACTGCAAGTGTTGAAACAGATTGGTGGTGTTAACCTTGGATTGTTGAAATTGTTTATGCATTTAATTTCCTTGTTCAGGGTTGTTTCCTCCAGGTCATGAACTGGATAATGCTCAGTCATGTGACTGCACATTTAACGAAACACTAAATGAATGCACATATTAGGGAAAATGATAACAACATTCAAATTAAAACAATTGATATTGGTAAGATTACGTTGGTTCTGAATGTGGTTTTCAATTAATTTTTGATGAATTGTTCAGCCCCAGTGGGACCCCTGGATCTGGTGGGTGTTTTTGGGTCAGCTCTGGACTGATTCAGCTCATACTTTACTAACAGGAGCTTTTCTATGTCTATCAACCGTATCAGATGAGGCTTTTGTTTCTTGTGGTGTTCCTCAGGGATCTGTTCTTGCACCCATTTTGTTTACTTTCTACATGGCTTCTTCTGTCCTGGAACCATCATGTTCAGCTTTTTTTTTCCATCTTAGAAATATTACATGTGTAAGACATTTTAAGACATTTTTTTTTTTTAAATTTTCAAAGCCCTCGAGCACAGATTATTTTGGACTCAATTTTACTTTTTGGCGAGAACTACATAAAGACATGCATGCAAGAAAAGTGTGGAAACTGACTTTTTTTTTAGCCTAATAAGTATTGTTGTATCAGTAGCTGGCTAGCCGGTTTCTGTGGTTTCTTGTTTTGATTTCCCAATAAAGTTGTTCACTTTGTAATTTTATCTTTGCCCATTATTGAATTTAAACTGGGCTGCAGTCAGCGTGTGATGTGGTCTGCTGAAGCTGGTGTTGTCAGGCTGTGTAGGGTGTAGAATGTCAAGCAAGTTTCACTTTGTGTTGGACGGTTTTATTTTTTGAAATGTAAATTTTGTTCACTAGCTGTTCTTTGTCTGTTGGCATCATAGCTGTAGAAGTATCTGTGTACTTTTACTTGTTGGCCAGCTGTTTGCTTGTTTCTTTTTTAGGACGCTGATATGAGTTGTGTGAAGCTCTTTTTCTTACTTTGACCACAGCGTGGCCAACATCTTTCACTGAATGCATCTTATTTCCACAGCTACTTAACAGCTGACAATGTTGCTTCGCTGAAAGTTGGGATTTCACTACCCATTGCTGTTTTAATGTTGACATTTGTTTTTGTTCCACAGGTTTCTTTACCGGTTATACAGGGCTTTAGCTGGTAAACAAATCCCCATGTGCCTCTATCTGTAGCTAGGACACATATCTTGCATACACAGTGGTGCTGCTGGACCACACCTACACTATGGGGGTCCCCAAAAGCAAACAACAACAAAAAAAATCCATCTGTGGTGCTATTCAGTTTGAGTGAAACTATTCCACATCCAAGATGCTTCCCCAACAAAGCACTCATAAGAGTGTTTATTTCTAAACTGCAAGCCAAAACAGAAATATTTTACTACTCCAAAACATCAATCCAGGCCATTGTTCCAGAATGAACCCCATCCTCACAAGAAGCAGACCTACTCTCCTGCCTCCTCAGCCTGCGAAGTAGAAATCCTTCCCTCCCTCGTTTGGCTGTAAACTTACTGACCCTCTTTGCTGCAGCAGTACAGCTCATCTCTGCATCGACTCCCTCTGTGGAGAAAATCAATAAGCACAGGTCAAAACAGCCACTGAAGAAAGGAGTACTGGTAACGCTATAAAACCACCAACAGAGGATTTACTGAGGATGCTTCCATGGGCTGAGCATCAAGCAATGTGCTCACTGTGAGTTCTACTTGTATTTATGTTATATGTGAAGTCTAGCACATCTTATTTTAAAGCAAGCGTACATTGGCTGAGCCAGTTAAGAATTCCTTTACAAATATTGAAAATGGGTTACTTATTTACGTGAGAGCCATAAACTGAATTATAACCCAGACTTACTCACACATGGAAGACACACACACACACACGCAGACACACACACACACACTCACACACACACACACACACGCACACACACGAATGCACTGATAAGCCTAATGTGAAGACAACAGTCTCATCTTTCCACACATGCCTCTCACCTCCCAGCACTCTCAGCTCTCATCATGAATGTGCAGCCATGGAGGATCTCTGGCTCCACGCCCACCAGTGTTCGTGCAGAACTCAACCTCCATATCAGGTGTCAGATGTGGGTTTGGTGTCACTGAAGTCCTGTCCCAATCCCCCCCCACACACACACTCCACCACTCCACTTTTCATTACAACAACAGAAAACCAGTGAAAGGAGCAAGTAAGAAAATAAAGGCAAAGTGCTGAGTGAGTGGTTTTCTTTTTCTTTTTGCTCCACATCCATACCACATCTATATTTGCTGTTCCACTTGGTTCCTTGCACATGCACCAGTGAGACATTTGATGTCTCTCAGTTCAAGTTGGAAAGCACATTGTATGTTTTGTTTTTTAACTGTTTTATGTTTAAGATTCTTTCGATTCAAGCAAAAACAGTAAAACCAAATTAAATACCATTAACATCTTTGTTCATATGCTGGGCTATATGATTACTCATATTGTGTCTGTAATATATATAATTTAGGTTTTATGCTTTAAAATGCATATTTAATAGACAAAAAAGATTCTCACAATTACGTGGCCTGACAGCTTAGTTTTTAATAAAAAAAGTCTTTTCTTGAATTGTGGCGTTTGGAAAGTCCCGTATTGCGCAGCGTGGGAACAGAGCACATCAAAGCCAGTGGCTCAACACTGGGATAAGTGAATGAACAGTTCAGATGCAATGTTGTCTCCTTGACATTATTGGCAATTAGCTGCTGATAAGTGGCAGGAAAGGCAGCAGACAGCATGTGAATGTCACCAGTGGGCTTACAGAAAGAGATACAGAGATACAGACACAGGATCAGGAGCTATGGCTGTCACACAAACGCATCACGAGACCATGCAGGTCAACTAAAACTGAAATTTTAACCCCACGTGGTAAATACTGTTCCTGTCAGATGAAATATGACATTGCAAAATGCACTGTGAAGAGTACGAAAAGACAATTTGTTATAATTTTTTATGTTACTATCTACTTCTACTATCTATCCATTCATTGATTCCTTTTACAGAGTTGAAGGTCCCCTTGAAAGTCCCCAACCATCATCAAAAGATAATGTGTAGAGAAACTAACTGACAAGTTCTAATTGAAAAAAATAAATCATTACCAAGAAATGGACTCATTTAATAGATTTAGAAGTCAAAATAATGCATCGCTGTTGAAATGAAGCCTGACAGTTTTTGCATTCATTCTCATTGATTTATTTTGTGATTTTCTTTCTTTCTTTCTTTCTTTCTTTCTTTCTTTCTTTCTTTCTTTCTTTCTTTCTTTCTTTCTTTCTTTCTTTCTTTCTTTCTTTCTTTCTTTCTTTCTTTCTTTCTTTCTTTCTTTCTTTCTTTCTTTCTTTCTTTCTTTCTTTCTTTCTTTCTTTCTTTCTTTTTGGAAGTATTAAACCAAAATACACATCAGTGACTTGAGTATGACCTAAATCCTGAAATATTTATCTGTAGCAGTTTGAGATATGATTTAAATTTTAAGTGCACCAAGTTAAATGTTTATTACTATTTCATTATATATATATATTATTTATATATATATTATATATATATGTATTATATATATATATAGATGGATAGATATATAGAGATATATATAATATATATATAGAGATATATATATAGAGGAGATAATATGATATATTATGTATATATATATATATGTATACTATATATATATATATATATATATATATATATATATATATTATATATATATATATATATATATATAATATATATATATTATACATATATATATATATATATATATATATATATGTATATATATATATATATATATATATATATGTGTATATGTGTGTTTGTATGTGTGTGTATGTGTGTGTTAGAATGACTCCAACAATATTAAAACTGAAGATTGAATAGATTTCTGACCAGTTAAACACAAAGCTGGGAAATAAAACATTAAACCGGAGGTAAAGTGGACCCGCCACATCTCAAGTCATTTTAAATTTTAAACCAAGTACCGGCATTGGGTATCTGTCTGTTTTGTCACCATAATGTTAATCAGTCTTGGAGGCGTAACAGTTTGAAAACATTAGAAGAAAGAGTACCACAGCAGTTGAGCAGAGTAGACACAAAACAGCAGGAAACAATAGCATTTAGTTGGCAGTTTAGCAGGGAAAGCAAATTATACTGATCTCGTTGAGCATTTGTAGATAATAAAGAACTTTGTCATCTACCACAGTTGAGGTTCCCAGCAAGAACATAGAGACCTTACAGTCAATGCTTTGTGTACTCTGTGCAGAAAATAACATCGAAACCCCAACTATTTCCAGATAAAAGATTTCAGTCCACAAAGTTATAATCGAAAAACAAACAGTTCAGTTTTGCAGTCATGTCAAAGCAACCAGTTATTGAAACGCTTCGAACAAGGAGGTACATGTTGTGTGATGCTGGTCGGCTTCGTCAGTGGGTTGATCCTGTTCACCAGGGTCTTTTGGATGAGTGGACCGTTGCGGATTCAATAAAAACCTGTGCTCAGAAAAAAAAACAAAAAAAAACTGTCACTGATGGATCTTGTTTGAAATTATTATTGCAACTTGCTGACACACAGGTGAAACTGGAAAAGAACCAGTAGTGTGTTACAGTGTAAATGCAGCTCAACTTATCTGAGACTGGTGTTGTCAATCAGTTCAAAGATAAAGCTGTAAAACTTTTAAAATAACCTTTGCATCACCCAAACCCCTGAAAAGCACATGGCAGAGAGAGAGAGAGAGAGAAAGAAAGAAAGCACACGTTTAAACTAAAGGACAGAGAAAAGACCATCCAAAACGATCTTGTGGAGGTCACCGATGTCTCTATGGTCTTAAATTTTGAGACGCAGTTGCTCTTTTTTTGAAGAATCACGTAATCTCTACGGAATCAGAAGTTTCCGTGTTTTGAAAGACGGCTGGTATAATTGGGAAACAAATGGATTACAATCCGGCAGGGCCGGACCTGTGAATAAACATGAATTCTCCTCCTGTGAAGATTTGCCAAAAAGCTGTAACCCCACGCTGGTGTGGCTCAAACAGTACGGGCAGCTACAAGACAGGGAATTTCTATCTGTTGTGACATCGTTATTAGAAATATGTGGATTTCTGAAAACTAGTAGCCTAATAGGACGTCACAGAGGTTGACCTCATCTTTTTATACAGATGCATCAACATTTAAAAAAACATTTAAGAGGCTGATTTCATGTATTGACTTGATGTGATTTGGGTGACTGTGTGAGAAGTTAGTGTCCGGGATGCACATGAGTGGAAGTCAGAAAAAGAAAAAGGGGCAAATTTTCACCATCAGAAAAATCTAAAACCTCGTAATTTTTACTGCAGTTTGAGCAAACATTGCATTAGAAATATTTATGACTGTTCCAGCATTTTTTTTATTTTTTATTATTCTTTACTCTCTTGATACATTTCCTTTCGAGCATTTGTGTTCCCATGGTTCCTGAGGTCATGATGCAAACAGAGCCGTGTTTCATGCACCTGACCCGTGTGTAGCTGTCTGGTGCAAAAGTAAAAAGCAAAATGATTTGAGGTTTATCGTGAAGTTTATGAAAATGAGTATATGAGTGGCTGTTAGCCGTTGGTCCATTTCTCCTTCAGAAATCCTAAAGCTGTTTGGGGTCACGTGGTTCTGATGAAGCTTTGACCAGCTGTCCTTCACCCAACGTCTCTTAAAGTAAAAACACTCTGAAAGGCTGCAGATAACTGAGGTGATCAGGTTGCTATTTTTAAGTTAAAAAAAGTGTTTAAAAAAAAACAAAAAGCCATTAGCCTATTTCTCTGCCCCAGTATTCACATTCACCTCATGCAGGCTGCAAATCTTGATCATCTTTTGGAAATTTCTTGCTACCTTTGATGTTTCTCTTGGGTAACTATTTATACAGCCAGCACTTGTTGTCTTGAAAGTGCACGCCTGTACTGCTGTGTAAAACCCCGCTGTACACAAGCATATAAACACAGCCTGAGCTCACGACGCTGCCCTCCTTATCGACAGGAACCCAAAGTTCCTCCGCTGGAAATGTCTTTGTTCCCCTTCGGCTGCCACACAATGAGCGCGACTCTCTGGAGTCTGCTGAAGGCATCGCAAGCAAAGACCTTCACTCATTCCACACATAGCAGCTCGAGAGCGCTGACCTCTGCGAGGGGCTATAAAAATTGTTTTCTTTCAAACACGCATCTGTGCAGTCACCTTGGCACACAAGAACAGACTTCTGTGTGCAGCAAAACATGTTTGGGTAACGCCACAGCTTCGTAGCAGAAGTACATCATATCTGTTTACCTGTTGTTTATTCTCCTTTGTCCTGCTGCTGCTTATTTTGACTTATTAGTCGTGACGTAGGTGTACTAGAAGGTCAACAGAAAAAACATCTTACTTTCAAGGTGCTCTGGATTGTGGTTTACGAAAAGGATGAAACCCACTTTCTTACAAAAGACATGGTCTCATTTTATGAGAATAATATTTGGTGTACAGATGTTGCCATATGTTGGACATCATTTGATTTTCCATCGAACTGTTTTGTGAGGCCTCACGTCTTGTCAGGGATATAAATATTTTGAAAATGATGACTTTCCTCACGATAGAAACATTTCATTAAACACTTTAGGTGATCACTCAGGATGGTTTTGCATTGTTTTGCATGAACCCCCGAGTTCTTGGGATGAGTGCACCAGTGTGCCAGTAAAATGAATGCTACAGTACATCAGAGTACCGGATGGGTAAAGATTCAGAAGTTCCCTATATCTATCAAACCACATCATTGTTATCCATGAAATCAATCCTTTTGATGGATTTATCATAGTGATTAAATCTGTCTGCCTCTACATTATGCATTAATGTAAAAAAAAACAAAAAACAAAAAAAAAAAAAAACGCACCCTCTCTTCTAAAAGGTTCTACTTAAAAATTACTCAAAAATGCAGATGCAGTGTATAAAAACGTCTGGTTTTCACTAAACACGGTTCCAAGTGCATGGAGGTCCAGCATCTCCACTTTGGTCTTATCTTTTTCCAGAAACTTTACAAACCCCTAAATGTACTTTTCTTTTTTTCTATTTTCTTACAATTGGGAAAATTTACTGGGATGTCCACTTCTTCCTAGAGTCGCAACTGTCCTGAATGATTTCACTTAAAATGATGGACTTCTAATAGTTTGAAAATGGATTTATAACCTTTCCCAGGCTGATGGGCAGCAACAATCACTTCTTTTAAAACATTGCTGTCTTTTTTCCTCAGCATTGTGCAAAAACTCACCTGAATATATATATATATATATATATATATATATTATATATGTTATATTAAAACATTTTTTTTCTTATGTAACAACTGAATATATATGACCTGTATTACTCATATAAGTCATATCTTAACCATATTTCCAACAAAGGCATACCTGTCCTGTAATAATCTACGACTGAACATTTTTTCTGACACTTTCTCCCATCTGCCATAAGCAAGCTGTCACAGCTGCAAGGCAGAATTGCCAGCTAAGACCTACATCAAAGTAAAACCTCCTGTATACCGTATAACATGAGCACAAAGAAATCAACACACCCCACTCACACAGAGAATCACCCTAATGACTTGCCTCACGGCAGCAGTCAGCTGAAGCTGCCCAGAGGATGAAATCCTGTTACAGCTGGCTTTTCATGATGCCTTTAACCATATTAAACACCCCTCTCAAGTCTAGATCCAATTTCCCTATCAAACACGGTAGCACACACACACACAACAACACTATAAAAAAGCAGCTTGTCTTTAATGGCATGAAAAGAAAACAATGTATGTTTTTCTTCTCTCTGTGTCCTTGGTTAGTGGGCTCTCTAGGAAGATGGGAACAGGAAATAAGTCAGACGGAGAAGCAGGAAAGGGCTGGGAAGAGTAGGTGAGTAGATAATTCACTTGCCTCTTATGTAATTTTGATAAAAATGCACAGATGAGGTAAAGTTTCTAGAGTGAGGAGATTTTATTAGCTATTATAGAATATACTGTGATTTTAAATTTAGATCAATTTGACTTTGGGGTAAGATTTAAGTCTGTAATAATTTGATTTTTTTCTCAAACTCAAGTTTAAAGGTAACAGACTTTATTCAAATGCAGCTGAGAACAGGTGAGTCTTCAACCTGGATTTAAATAAACTGACTGTTTCAGCTGATCTGAGGTTTTCTGGGAGTTTGTTCCAGACATGTGGAGCGTAGAAGCTGAAGGAAGCTTCTCCATGTCTGGTTCTGACTCTGGGAACTCATAAAAAACTGGATCCAGATGACCTGAAGGGTCTGGAAGGTTCATACTGGGTCAGGAAGTCACTGATGTATTTTGGTCATAAACCATTCAGAGCTTTATAGACCAGCATCAGAACTTTAAAGTCTGTCCTCTGACAGACAGACAGCCAGACTAAAGACCTCAGATCTGGACTGATGTGGTCCACTTTTTTGGTCTTAGTGAGGACTCGAACAGCAGAGTTCTGAATGAGCTGCAGGTGTCTAACTGTTTTAGGTGGACCTGTAAAAATGCTGTTACAATAATAGTTTTTCCCGGTCCTGCTGAGACATCAGACCTTTTATCCTTAGATATATTCTTAAGGTGATAGTAGGCAACTTTGTTATTGCTGTATATCCTAATTTAGGTCCAAGGCTATATCCACACGACGACAAAATGATTATAATTACAATAACATTCTTCGTTAAAACAGAGATGTGTCAGTAAATTTGTGCATCCACATGAATGTACTCTATACGCCTGAAGATGCTGTAAAAAACATACCAGGCCTGTTAGTAGCGCTATGATGATATTGCAGAAACAAGCAAAGACAGGCAGCAAAGCATCGGGCATTTCCATAGAAATCTGCATGCAGATTAAATGGCAGCAAGTGCAGGTGATGTTATGATGCAAGCTTTTCAGGAAAGTTGCGGAAAGGCAGTAACAACAGAGCCACTTGCACTGTCTTCAAATCTTTCCACACTGGAATCTGGATTTAAAAGTGCCCCAAACTGCCAGCTTCATATTGATGATACACTGGTTTTTAAAATACTTTTCTCTTTAGGTCCTGAGCTCATCTTTGTGAGGATGGGGCCTGAGTCCAGCACAACACTCAGATTTCTGGCCTGGTTGGTGGTTTTTAGGTGTTGTACATTGTAGTATAAACCTGTGGTTCATCTTAATAGCTATGTTATTTTGTTGTTCTTTATAATCTGTGTACTGGGAGCAGTTAAACAGAAGAGGTCCCAGGATGGAACCTTGGGGAACTCCACATGTAATTCTTGCCTGCTCAGATGTAAAGTCACCTAGTGACACAAAGTACTTTCTGTTCTCTAAGTACGTTTTGGAAGTTTAGTTCTGGAAAGTCCCGCCCAGTTCCCCAGTCATTTGTGTAATATATTGTGGTCAACTGTATCAAATGCAGCACTGAGATCCAGTAAAACTAAGATTAATCAGCATTAAGAACTTAATAGGTGTAACGCACTTACACATTGGCTTTACTTTTCAAACCAAGGGGTTGTGTTATCGTATCAAAAAATGATGTGGTTGATAATTAATTAGCTAATTGATAATTATGTCTTCTGCCTCTCTGTACAGTCAAACTAACATAAAAAACCATGGACCAGTGGCTTTAGACAAGCTGTTTCAGCATCAACCACAAGTGAATCTGCGGGATAAAACACTTTCCTTATAAAGTCAGCTTTCACACCGGGCATCTTTCCAAGCAGCACATTCCTCATCTTGCTGTTCACCCGCTATGCTTTCATTGCTCACTGCCAACTCCAAGTCCCAGCATGCCCATGTCGAGATTTGGTTAAGAGATGCCTCACCTGCCTTCTTATATTTTTTCACAGTCTGACTTCCACTTACATTATTCAATAACCAGACTTTTTATTTAGCCATGTGAAACAACTAGAATGTAATCATTGTGTAGAAACTGACTAATTATTGTGCCTTCATCATATTTGTTGACTACACAAAAACCATTGAAACAAGGCTCCACAAAAGGTGACATAAACCTGTTCCAAAGAGTTTTATTAGATATAAGGGATCAATGGATTCGAAGAACGTGCACTCAATCAACTGTATGTTGGGCGTTTATTTTAATGATCAATTTCTTTTCATTTACTCATTGTAATCAAATTGATTGATAGCAGATGGAGTCAACCTCTGATTAGATATCTGAGGTCATAGCTGTCAAGTGTCAAAGTTGATTGGATTGATTAAGAGGCCACATAGGTTTCCAATAAATTGATTTTTTCCCCCTTCTCTCTGGAGAGCATCTCTTTCACCACTTACAATCAACGCAGGAAGGACACACAAGGAGAGTCATTAACACAATTATTAGACTTGAAGCTGTGAACAGCATGACTTTAGAGATCAGAATTGATTGTTGAATGTTTATTGGTAGATACGGTGGCAAGAAAAATGTAAAACATGAGTATTTTGGAATTTACAGTTTATTTCTGAATTAATCTGGGATAAAATGTTATATTAGCTTAATCTGAGTTACTTTTTTTAATGGTAGCAGTGGTTAGCACTGTTGCCTCACAGCAAAAAGGTTCTGGTTCGATTCCCGGCCCGGCAGGAGTCTTTCTGTATGGAGTTTGCATGTTCTCCATGTGCTTGCGTGGGTTCTCTCCAAGGTACTCCGGCTTCCTCCCACAGTCCAAAAACATGCATACTAGGTTGATTGATAATACTAAATTGCCCGTAGGTGTGAGCGTGTGTGGTTTTTTGTCTTTGTATGTGACCCTGTGATAGACTGGCGACCTGTCCAGGGTGGAGCCCTGCCTCTCATCTGAATTTACTCGGGATAGGCTCCAACAGACCCTCGTGACCCTATAAAGGATAAAGCGGGTATAGAAAATTGATGGATGGATGGATGGATGGATGGATGGATGGATGGATGGATGGATGGATGGATGGATGGATGGATGGATGGATGGATGGATGGATGGATGGATGGATGGATGGATGGATGGATGGATGGATGGATGGATAGACATTTTTTTTTACATCTTTACTGAAAACAAGTCAAATTGAAGAGTTAATTTGTATGGAACATTTTATTCAAAAAGGCAACTCAAGGTGCTTTATACAAGAATTATATTATTATTATACAATGATGAAAACAGATTGATTATCATAAATTAAGAAACACATCAAAAAGCATGTAAAATAGCAAAAAAAACGGTTGCTTTAATCAAAAGCATTTGACAAAAGCAAGGTCTTCAATTTGGTTTTAAAGATTGCTACATTTGGTGAAAATCTAAGCAGGGGGGTAGTTGACATCAACTAGTAGTAAGTAAAGAATCTCACAATGACTGAAAGCTACAGTATGTCGTCTTCTTTGGAGTGAACCATGTATACCACTGCCTGACCTGTTCCTACACATGTAAAACACCTTGAAGGTTCATATGTAACAACACGTATGTGATATAATTTGGGCTTTTGCTATTAATAGACAAATAGAAGAGCATAATGTTCTTATTGGGGAGCCAGTAAGGAATGTACAACAGCAATTTACCCTATTTGATATAAAAGCATGGATAAGCTTTTTTAGAGCCTTTGACATGTTTCTTTTATTTTGGCCATGTTGGTATTAAGGTAATCACTGATTCTTAACCTCTTTTCTTAATTACTAAAAATAGTTACTTCGATTTTCTCTTAATTTGGGTAAGGACATTTTGCTTCATCCAGTTTATTTGCTTCCTTAAGGCACTAAAATAATGGTCATTTGGTGAGATTTCTAGATAGATCTAGGTATCATCTGCATAATTATGATAAGAAGATCTATAGTGTTGGAGAACATGGAAGAGGGCAGGCATGTACAGGTTGAAGAGGAGGAGCCCCAGAACTGATCCTTGTGGGACTCCTTTTGTCAAGCTGCTTCAGATCATAATAGAGGTATGATCTAAACCAAATAATTATGGCACTCCTTGTATCTAATAGAAATTGTGGGATTTAGAACCTTTGGGTAGACAAAACGCCTTCAGTGAAGTCACTTATAAATCAGTTATATAACTGAAAATGTAAAAAGTTAGTCTTTTATAATTTCTAGTTATAAATAATGGTATTTAATTATGGAAATAATTGAGAATGCATGAACTGGATAAAGAACTGTCTTTTTAATAAAACGTCTTCCAGCAGGCACAAAGCCTGTTAATGTTTCAGCTGTTCTGCTTACTCACCAACAGCTATGAGACACTTATCACCGCACAAAACATGAAGAAGGTTTTTGGCTGCTGCATGTTTTTTGGGTTTTTTTTTGTCTCTTCATGAAATCTCTGTACATCAAATTACTGAGGTGGAGATGAAGGCTTCAGCCAGTTTCACAATGAAGACAAACTCCTGCTTTGGCTCATCAATACTTAACGTAGCTCAAGGCAACATATTTTTAAAACATGTCTAAACCAAGCCAGGAATGTGTGAAAGTCACAAATCCATTATTTCCTCATTTACTCTAAACCGAGTGAGTCAAGACTGAGTCATACAGGAGTGCCAAAATGAAAAGAAAAAAAAAAATCTGAACCTGAAACCAAGAGTTTTTTCCATGTTTCCATGCAGATCTAAATTTTGAGGCTTAAAGGGGTCATCAGATGAAAATTTTGTTTTTATTTTTAAGTATAATTGTGTGTTGGGTGTGTGTGTACACATCCATCCTATGATAAAATCCACCAAATGGTTTTTTTGTTTTTTTGTTGTTTTTTTTTTTTTTGCTATTTGAAAATCTCCTTTCTGAAATCAGGCTGTTCTGAAATTCCTGTCAAAATGACGTAGTTCTGCACAAGCCCCTCCCACGATAGTTGATTGACAGGGCCGTCTTACCTTAGACCTGCCCCGAGTGAGCCATCAACTCAGTCCACCATTGTTTTGACGCCGGTCTCCCGACCAGAATGTCTCACAGGCGATTGAGGTGTGTTGTTCTTGGATGTTATGATGAACACGACACGACATCTGCGCTGCTGAAAACTCGGAGTGATATGTCTTTTTTCCTCTCTCCCTCTCTCTCTCTCTCTTTTGCTTGCAAGCACTTTCCTGAGAACAACCTGTTTTTACAGTTTCTTCCTGCAGCAAACGGACAGCAAAAATGATGGTGATATGCAGAAAAAACATGCCATATATTAATTATCACGACTCTACTTTATTTTTTACTAGGCCCATCAACACGATTTAAAAACTGGCATATAGTGTGAAATGCACTTTGGTTGAAATGAAGACTCGGTGATGCTGCCTCTCGCTGCTACTTCATTGTAAATGGGTCATTTGATTTGGATGCGCAGGGGCGCCTGTGGGCTCCAGAGGGTTAATATCTTGCTCAGTAACCTGCCAGTACATAAAAAGATAGATTAAAGTGAAATTAAGTGAACCAACCATTCAGAAATGTTCAGTCCAAGCCTTAATTGTCTCTTCTTCAGTGGCCTCGTTTTGTTCTGGCTCCAACTCCTCTGTTATACTTTCCATAAACTAAATCCTCAACTGTCGTCAAGGCAACACTCCATGTGTGTTGTGTCAAAAACACCCCACAGAAGAGATTTATAGGTGAATGGACAAAAATTGATTTACGAGGAGCTGTTTTTGAAAAGGTTAAAAAGGTTGTTTTTTTAACACTATCGGTAAGAATTTTTAATCAAAGTTTAATCAATTAGTGACTTTCATTACGACCTTCATCATCATGAATCATATGAACTTATGGCACATGGACCCGTTTATAGTTCATCTTTGACAACAACAACATCAGTTGATAAAGAAACCTTAAGACAAAGTCTGTTGTCAAGAAGAGGAAGAAGAAAGAAAAAACATTATTCATTTTTTTACAATTCTTGATCAAGCAACATCAATAAGGCGGCCTGATCCCACCAGCTGAACTGTTTCATTCACACATGGTTTACATTAAGAAAATACTATTCAAATAAACAACATTTGACATCATACAAAATGCAGAAGCAATGTGTGGACAGACTAAGATGACATGGTTTAATAGCTTTTAGAGACACTTATAGCAACAATAACTCTGCAGTTCCACTTTGGTCTTGTCTGTCAAAAGAACATTTATTCAGAGGCACCTTTTCAAATATAATCAAAGCATCCCTTGTTCTTGTAAGGAAAAAGAGGCTTTCTTCTGGCAATTTTTTACAAATAAACCCTACTTCTGCAATACTTATCGAATTGTACTGTCATGAACGTTAACATTTAACATACTAATGGAGGCCTGTCATCTGAGATGTAGCTCCTGGGTTTTATGCAACTTTATGACCTTGGTAACTGTCTAATCTTGCTGACTGTCTTGAATGTTTTCCACTCCAAACCTGCAAAGTGCCAACTTCTGCTTTATATAGGTGCTCACATTTTACAGCTAATAATTATCTGTTCAGTTTAGCGGTCAGGCCCCTCGGAGGGCTCACATAACGCTCTACAGAGTCATGACATAACCGATAGTGTAATTTGTGGGAGAGAAATAATACATAATATACAGGGGGGAGACCCCAGCTCTTTTTAGGATGTTCAACTGTGTAAGTCTCCACTTTATGTAGTTTGTGATTCATATTCTTTTGTACTTTATCTGCCTCATGGAAAGTGTGCGTTACATTTTTCTAAATAGCAATTATTTTATGTTCATTTTGGTGCTATTTTCTCCAGCAGAAAGCATATATCATTAACTCTCTAAAACAACAGAGCACATAAAACACTGGTTTCATGCATTTGATAAAGGACAAAGCTGTATTTGCTGAATAAACACAGTTCTTAATATAGAAAAATGTTCCTTTTCTTATCAGTCAGTAGCTTTTAATTTCCTTACAATGTACTTGTTGCAGCTTCTTCAGAAAAGCTCATGAGGGTATTTTACACTCCCTAATGTCACTCATGCAGGGAGAGGTGCAAATTGACCTTGCATATCCCTGTAGAGAGTGTTGGGTTACATTGCATGCTGTTACTTGAGCGTGTACAAACAGACATGTATGGAATATGTGCAGGCAAATATACAGTAGGATGGAAAAACTACATGTGATTTCTCTAAAAAGCGCAGTCTCAAGCCTGCAGTCTTTCCAGCTGTTGGTTACTGTAACGATACTGTATGTGTGTGTCATAAATATATATATATATATATATATATGTATATATATCAAGGATAAGTAAGCGAATGTTTTGTTTTCCACCAGCAGCTGCTAAAGGCCAAATTCACGCTGAAGATATCCAACATCAAACAAGTGCTGCGCATGAGATGGCATCACACCACTGCATGAGAACGTGTGCAAGACTGTGTGCAGCATGTGCACACAAGAGCTTCTGGCTGTCGTGGGGAAGTGGATGCAAATTCACAGTTTGTTTATCCTACTTTGGCCTTTTGACCCCTGTAAAGTGCAGCGTGTGTGTTTTGAATGACTTTCATTGCTGTCACGCCTGTGGGGAGGGAAAAAAAACTATTAGTAATTTGTTTTACTAGTTTTATGGTGAATAAGATCAGTGAAATTAATTGTGACGCTGTTGCATATTTCAATTTGATAACATTGGCAGAAAAATTCATTGAAACCTGCATATATGGATAATGATACTATTTAGGACTATTAAGAAGATTTGAATTAATTCCATCCATCCATATCTGATACAGACTACATCACGTTCAGGGTTGTAGGAGGTCTGGAGGTGTCACTGGGCAAACCACGTCACTGGTTTCCAGTCCATCACAGGGTGACACAGAACGAATTTCACTGTCATTAACATATCTGAGGGCGAGAACTTGTCAAAATGCCATCCTGTGACATAAGGAGTCACGACCCTACTTAAACTCTGCTGCACTGCCCTCCGCGCCTGTGGTTTAACCTGCATATGTTTGCAAAGTAAAGCAGTAAAAAAAAATTTGCACAAACAGTAAGGAAATTGGTGTTTGGTAGATTATTTCTTTGTTGTAACAATGCTTCTTGGCAATAAGTCTTAAACTGGTGGAAAGCCTTTTTATTTCCCTTTAAAATGGAAACACATTTGTAAAGAACATGCATTTGTGGGATGAGTATGTGGGTAGTGCCCATGAAAAATTCTCTCAAATCTTCTCTGCCAATGGTAAACAGCTTATTCCGCTGTTGCTATTGACTATTGTAGGCACTTAGGAACCGTAGGCTGTCTTCTACAGATTTGCAGTCAAGGTTTGCTGGACGATATGGCAGACGATCTGCCTTGACAATCCAAAACAAACTGCACGCAGCCAATCTCTGGTCTTATAGGGCTGCCAGGAGGCCCAGGAGGAGTTAAAGTGTGGAGAAGATGCGGAGTACACTGTGCTGATTGCTGCACCGATAGAGTTACATGTGTGACTGTGTATGGTTCTTCCACACTCGACTGTTGTTTCTCTTCAAATTTTATTTTTGTGGAGGGATTTAAATGCCTGATTGGTCCCAGGAGCCACGCTGTTCAAGGCATTTGCCCCTGGTAGGTAGGTCTACGAGGTAAATAGGTCCTGACTGATGCAATTCCAGTGACTCATGTGAAAGCTGAAGACCTCGATGTCCCTCAGCCTGATAGGAATGGTGGGCCCCAGGACGGAGCCGGGCCAAGGGGGAGGGGCTCATCAGCGAGCATGTGGTGGCCAGTTCTTTACCTATGCTGTCTGGCTTGGCTCAGCAGGTCCGAGCTACATGGGTTCGTACCACCACTCAGGAGAGACCATAGGCAGATGGTTGGAGCAGCCAAAGTCGTGGGCCTAGGCTTGGTGACCCTCGCCTGTCGAAGATGTCTCTTGGCTGATGTACAACATCACCTCTTTAAAGGGGAATTACCCTGAACTTGAGCGTGAGGTCATTACTGTACAATCTAGATATAGTTGGTCTCAATTCAATGCACAGGATGGGGTTTGGAAGCAATCTTCTCAATCTTTACAAGACTTTCACTCTGTAGTTGTAGTTTTTGCTGCGCCGTCTTAGTGCCCTTTGATAAGCAGGCTGAGTTGCCTCAGTGTAGGAAATGTGCCGTACAAATAAACAAGCCTTGCCCTATCGTGTCTTCTTAGTCTCTGTTACTAAAATCGCCCCCCTTATGTGAAGGTCAAAGAGCAACATCAAAGCTTTGTTTCTTAAAATAAAGCTGAATGTTAAGCTGTTGTGCCATCTGAAACATGGACTGATGGACAGAGTCGATCAGAGTTAATACACAGTTTAATGGGCAGCCTGGCTACCAGGTGCTTGGCAAACTCCACCCCAGTGCCTGGCTCCAGGGTTATCATTATTGTGTGTGTGTGTGTGTGTGTGTGTGTGTGTGTGTGTGTGTGTGTGTGTGTGTGTGTGTGTGTGTGTGTGTGTGTGTAGTGGTTTATATCACATTTCAAAAGACTTCCAATTAATTTCTTGCTCCAAATTTCCCCGACACCATTTCAGTCTCACTGAAATTCACGTCTGCTTTGCAGAAACCATTTAGGTCTCATCTCAACGTCTCTGTTCATTTAGATGCACGTCATGCCCCCTATCTGTGAACAGCTGTGCCACAAACACCGCTACAGATATTTAGCACTCCTGCAGCTCCAGTCGAACCCCTCCTCCATGGCGAGATAATGCGCTCTCCACCTATGAGACTATGTGTCGGGGTTACTGCAGTGTCACAGCGGACCTGCAGTTCCAGTAAATACATCGCTCCCCCAGCACAAACACAGACACAGCCAGCCCACAGCGCCAGCTGCAGCCCGCTGCTCACCAACACGTGCCAGTTTCATGTCCCATCAGGGGCGTGTGTTGTGTGTGTGAGCGTATGTGTGTAAAGGGGTGAAGAGCTTAGCCTAAAACCCCGTCACCCAGCTGCCTCCGTAGTCAGATGGTCCTAAAGACCCACTTCAACAGATGCACAGAGCAGCTACCAGGAGCAGGGCACTGGGAATATTCCCACAGTCTGTCCGTCTGGACATACGGCGCAAGTGCACACGAAAGAGCGTCAGCCTTTTTTGAGTTAATTCTTACGGTTAAATAAAGAGGCCAAACACAGTTCAGCTGTTTATGTTCCCTGCCAAAGCTTTCAGCCATTTTGAGGTCAGTGTAGTAGGCTAGTACTACGTGTTTACAAACGCGGCCAACTGAAATGTCCTTGGCTGCTGTGAGGAGCCGCTTTTGGAAGCTGGTGTCAGTTTACCAATGCAGTCTGGAATCTGTGGGGGGCATTGATACCAACAGCAACAAAGTCAACTGAGCGGCACACCTCTACGACAGCACCTACACTAAAGCCATGGCAGTAAATCTTTTATCCTCCACACTTAGACATAAAAGCTCTGTTCAAATCATGAATATAAGCATAGAAAACTTCAGACGCTGAAAATGATTTCATTAATAAATAAACATAGGGCAGAATTTTGGGGGGAAAACAAATTCTTGCATAATTGTTGCATAAGATTGTCCTAAGTTTTATAGGCATGTGTTATGTTTTGGAGTGTTTTTTTGAGTTTTTGAGGCAAAGTCTTAATCTTTTTCTTCTGTTTTCTGTTAGCCTGTTTTATTTTGTTTTATTTTTTCAGTGATATTCCTTGTTTGTAAGTTCTTGTTTGACTTTTTTCTTGGTCCTCTCTGTCCTGATTGTCAACACCTGTGTCTTTACTGAATGTTTCTATAAATAGTCCTTAAATTAAAAGACTTTATTATTCTTGCATCCTCAGGAATGTCAGAGAACTTTCTAAGATATATGAAATTACCCTGGTTTATGTTGTTATTGATATCAGTTGTTAATTAAAACGATTCTAAAAAAAAGGTCAGATTAATTTAAATTGGATTGATTTTATTAAAACGTGACCAGCGTCCCAGCTGTGCTCACTGTCATCACAACACCTGGAATACTTTGTTTCTTTGTTTTTTTATCTGTAACTTTTGGAGGGAAAAGTCAAGTAATTCCAGATCAAATACAAGACAATCAGTGTTTCCTTTTGTAAAAGGGACACCGTCATCTGTCCTAGAGCTGAGCTTTCCTTCAGTTGGGGTTAAGACACCTCACAGTCAAGCTACAAAAAAGAAATACAGGCACTCCTTTTACAGGATCTGGTTATCTTTATAACAATGACATCGATAATCATTTCCAGCTGCCTTTCCATCTATAATTATGACACCACATCTTCCATGAAGCTTTGTAACTTGATCTGGTCTTTCTGAAAGGGGAAGGTCCCATTAGCGCCAGCTGGGGGTACCCGTGGGAATCCAAGAGGAAGAAAGTGTCCCAACCCACCAACAACACGCCAGAGATGATCACGCCAGCCTCCTATTGGCTTAGAACGCATCAGCCCAGAACAGGAGACGAGGTCTCATTGGCGTGGCGCGAGCGCTGGTGATAGAAGGATATGGGAAGCCTGGCGAGACAATTGGATCAATCGATCCAGGCCCTCCTTAGCCCACACCGACAAGTCCGGCGTAAACTCAGAGGAGTTCTTGTGTGTGCAGCAAAAGTTGAAGGCTAAAATTAGATATTCGAATACAAAGTAAGTATAAACCATTATCATACATTTACAAAAGATAAAGCAAACCTTAGTCCTTATTGGAGTATACAACATCCATTTACTTGGATTTCAGTGTTTCTGTCCCATGAAAAGTGGATTAGGAGATATTTTTCTTCTCCTTTGCCATAATAGTTGAAGCACTATTTACACACCAATATGACATAACGGCTCTCGCATGAATACAAAACAAAAAAAATGTTTTAAATCATCCGTGGAAGTGACAGGTCTGGAAAAAAAAAAATCCACTCACTGTACCGGTGAACAGGCCTCGTCTAGTCTTGTGGTTGGGTTTGTTTAAAGTGTGGCATCTCTTACTTTACTTTTGAGAGAGTTTTCTCCATGCTTTATAACAATTTACATTTGTAGTCAGTATTTTATATTAAAAAAAAAAAAAAAAAAAAAAAAAAAAAAAAAAATATATATATATATATATATATATATATATATATATATATATATATATATATATATGGGATTTCCCTTTTATTTTGGTCTTTCTGTAGGCGTAGTTCATTTGAGGACATGTAAAGAGCCAGAGCCCACAGAAACACTTATGCACTGTTGACTCTCGGCTTGTAGCCTGGACTTTTAAGTTTCTAAACGGTCACATAATGCATCTAACACTTGCCGTGAGGGGGTTCGGCAGACCCGAGTAATAAACTGAGCAGCTGCTTCGCTGATTCAGACCGATGCAAGTATGTTAGGCATCGGTGAAGTGAAGTGTGAATGAAGTACATCAAAAAGGCAGAGAAAGACAAATCATCACACTATCACTGAAGGATGAAGGAGATACAACCTCAATGTCATCATTCCGAAAAGTCCCGGTGTTGCAAGCGCCAGTGGCATTCCCTGGATTCACCAGTAGATGCTGGATCCATTAGACTTCTATTCAAAAACGCCTCAACTGCACTAGTGAAATATCAAGTTAATTTATATTTCCTACTAGTCCATCTAGTCTCATTACCTAGTCACTCCCTCTAATTAGTGCGTTTATAGTCTGGACAGTAGACATGCATCCTCAAACAAAACAACCGACCCAACAACTGGAGACGATCTGGGCAAGTTGCGCACCGGAAACATTACAAAAGTGGCCGTGGTGTGTCAAAACTGCTTTAATAAATAAGTGGGATGATTATTTAGAACAATGAAACATCCACTGAAAGAATGGAAACTTTGTTTTTACTTTGTACAAAATTAACTTATGTTCCTTGTACAATAAAATGTATACAATATGCATATTCAGCTTTAACACCAGCAGTGATGTGCCTTTATTTTGCTGTGTCCCATTTGCAGAAATACAATAGCGTTTGAGACAATGACATAACATGAAAATTGGTTAAACTTTGTCATTTGAAACCGAGTTGGTAACTTAAAACACAATTTGCATGACAGAATAGAGAGAAAAAAAAAAAAAAAAAAGAAAAAAAAAATCTGCATCTGCAAACATTGTTCCCTTCATTAAAGCCATTGAACCAAAGATGAAACTATTGAAAGACAACCACATCTGACCTACTAATATCCACATTCATAACACTCAAAACTTCTATGATGGATTGTTCTTTTATTTTTTTCTCCCCAACCCTCCACTGGTTTTGAATTTGAGACATCTCCATGATAAAGTGAGAGGAGGAGTGCGCTTTACTCAGGCGAATAAAACACGCCACAATACACCACACAAAGTTCGAAAAAAATAAAAAAAAAAAAATTTACTTTTCTTAATAGTGAAAACAAAAACAAAAAAAGTTGACCAGTGATAACACAAATAATGCATAATTCATTACATTAAGGCACCTGAAACAAAAAGGGTTTTTGACGGGTTTACAAATGGTTTGAAGATGTTTTAAGGCTATGATTTATTTATTTAACCGAAAAAAGTGAGTAAGTAGTTAATTGCATTTACAGTTGGAAATCCATCAAAATTATAAATGGAAGGAATGACGTCTTTAAATTGTAAAAGTGATACAGCTGTATGATATAATGCAAAGGTTGAAAAGCATTACTGATTTACTTTGAATACCTCAAAAGACTAACACACACACAATCGGAGAAAGACTGCATTCCCAAGACAAACCATTAATAAACCCTTCAGAAATTCCTTAATAGGTGGTACCTCATTGTAAAGGTTAACAGTGGGACTCCGGATATCAAGGGGTAAAAAACCTGCCTATTTCAACTGACATAAATAAAAGGAATGGCGTTGTAAAAAAATAATAATAATAAAAATGTGTGACTTGTCTTTAAGTTACTCATTTCAAATATACACAGCGACTCCTTTAGTATTTACATGTATGTACACAGTAGTCATTTCTGTTTTGATCAAATACCTTGAATGGCATTGCTGTGAAATTGAACGTTAAATGTCCACATATCCCTTTGAGATCAGAGAACAAGGAGGTCAAACTGGGCAGCGCAACTTGGAGCCACAAAACAGCTCATAGAAAGGCACTTGCTACCAACTCAAATACTGCAAAAAATCCTCAAACAGAGCTTTTAGCAAACAACTGAGACAGGAAAAAAATAAAATGAAAATAAAAATAATAATAATAATAATAATGGAAGGCCACATAGTAGGCACTGGGGTTTATCCCCTCTCCCCCTCCAGGCCAATTGTTTTGGTAAGGCTGGCGCATGACGGCCTCAGGTGGGTTGGTGGGCGAAGTTGGGAGGTGACAGAGCAAAGAGGGTTGGACGCAGCAGTCCATGTCCCTTCCTTTACCATCCCTTTAATATGCATCTGCTCGCACAGACTAATGCAGGAGCCCAATGACAATTCAACAAAAACATTAATCATCTGTAAACAGAAAAAGAAAAATCTTTACAGTTAGTTTTTTTTTTCCTCTTTGACTCCATTTCAATAATCCGCTGTTTCTTAATTTTGTTTGACAATTTCATAACCAAAATAACCAAAAATTTCTTTTGCCTCTTTAAATAGTTTTACATTTCAGCTCCTTTTAGATGCAAAGAAAAGAGAAAAATAAGAGAATCAGAAGCAAAAATAAGATATTCACTGTAGCCTCCTGAATAAAAAAGAAAAAAAAAAATCACTTTGGGCGACAGTGACAAAAACATGAAAACAAACCAAAGAATGGCTTATAAAAACACAAAGCCTTTTTTTTTTTTTCTTTTTAACTTTCCAAAAGAAGTCCAAAACTTAGAATAGCTGCAGCCTCGCAGCCCCTCTTGCTTCTGCATTGTTCTTTGTTTAAATTTCTTATACACAATGGTTTCTGAGCTCTTTCTGGCCGATCAAGACAGCACTGACATTTTTTCGGCGGTTATCTTTGGGGCTGTAGCCTTGGGTCCGGTGGGGGGCTTTGAAGGGTGAACTGGAGCTGTGGAGGGTACAGATCACTCCCACACTAGACTGCACTGCAGTCTTAGAGTACTTATAAACTAGCTGCTTTCCTGCCTCTGCTCCACCACACTCCTCTAGCTCGAGCTCGCCCTCCGTCTCCTCCTCATCCTCATCCTCCTCCTCATCATCATCATCATCATCATCACACGTCCGACAAGAGGAGCCCATGAGCTTTTTGCGCTCCTGCTCAGCCTCCCTGTTGCTTTCTTTCACCTGTTGTTGCTGCTGATGTTGCCGCCCCACAACGAAATGCAGCGGCTCCCACTGGTTGTTCACGTTGTCATCAGCGGCCGACTGTGAATTCCTCTCACGCTCTTTTCTTCGTTTGCGCGTCCACCAGACGCATACAATGATGCAGAAGAGGCAGAGCAAACAGAAGACGACACACAGAAGAGGCACCAGGTAGTCTGTTTTGTACAAGGGGGGAAAATTATGAAGAGGGAGGGGGAAAAAAATAAAAATAAATAAGTAAAGTAGTGAAAAATCATTGATCAGAATGAAAAGTGGTCCAAAATCAAAACCCTTGAGGGTGCACCTTTGATTCATCATTACTCACCCACTGAAGGGGGCATGACCTGCGTTTCCACTTTGACCTCGATGACGGCCAGCATTATGGTGCTGTTGTGGCGCTTAGACAACGTGCCCACAATGGCACTGGCAGTGTCCTGGATCAGATTGTGGTCTGGCAGATCCTCTGGCTGGTAAGACTGAGAACCAAACCAGAGAGAAAAAAAGAAAAAAAAAAAAAAAAAAAAAAAGAAAATGAGGACAACTGCTGGGAACGAGAATCAAGACTGAGGTAAAGGATTTTCTCTCTTCACAGTCAAACCCTCTCACTTACTATAGCCACCTCTACAGCATCTGGATTGGAAAAGGACAGATCACAAAGCAGGAGGAGAGCATGGTCATTTGCCAAGCTCCTGGTATCAGGAAGGTACCTCAGCTCGAAGCAAATATTCTCCACCGTTGTTCCCTGCATATGCACACGCAAATAGGACCAGAACATCAAACCCAAAAGAAATCAGAACAGTTGAAGACTACAGGCAGCAGGGAGAAAAGTCCCTTACCGGCGGTACTTTGTCTCTATTAAAAACAAGTGTTATGCGACCGCAGCTGTTGTCCAAATGGCCACTGTTTGGTTGGCACTTGGTGGTTGCTTGCGGAGGTGAAGGTCCAGCCATGGAACAAACCCCCCACTGATTGCAGGGGGGGGGTGAAGCAGGTGTAGTAATTGTGTTCCACACACTCTTGTCCAGCCGGGCAGGACTGCCGTCTCTGGTCCTGGCCTGATGGCTCAAGCCGGCAGGGACGGCGACCACACAGCACCTGGGGTCACAGGATCAAAATGCTCACTGACCAGTGCAAACATTCGAGCAAACTATTTACTCGACAGCTGTCAAATTGCACATTGACAGTGGATTTTCATTCATCCAAACAAGGTTCATTTCCTCATTTACCTTTTAATCTATGCTTTAGTTTGCTTTTATTTTCCTGTTGTAAATGACATGTACATTTGGAAGTACAGTAGCAGATTACTTGCAGGGTTCAGATGGACATTACCTTTGTGCAGTGCACATTGCCGTCGGTGCAGTGGCAGCTGTTGCATTCCTCATCCCAGTGGCTGCCGTGCGGAAACTGCAGTCCGGCATAGTGGCACGTCTTTCCGATACCTATGACTACAAACATACGAGAAGAGCCGAGCTAAACCTTTCTAGCAGGACATTCAACGACATGAGAAAAATGAGTGGATCAATGTGGCTCTAAATTTTACAACGTTAAAGAAACGTGCACGTATTTACACTCTTGGCATCGGGCTCCTGTTCTTCCAAGAGGACAGATGCATCGGAAACCATTGATTTCATCCACACAGGTGGATCCATATGCACAAGGAGAAGACTGACACTCATTTATGTCTGTAAAAAGATAAAAACCACATTCAATTAAAAAAAAAAAAAAAAAAAATTATATTATATATATATATATATATATATATATATAGATATATATATATATATAGAGATATATATATTATATATATATAGTATATATATATAGATCTAGCTATATATATATATAGATATTATATAATATTATATATATATATATAGATCTATAATATATATATATATATATATATATATATATAAAAAATAATGTAGAGGTTAAGTAAGGTTTGGAAGATTTCCCCTCCAAAAGGCCATTTATTCCAACACAATTTATTCTATGGGTCTTTTGAATGAGTTCAAACCAAAAACCTTCAATTCTAGCAACCCCCCTCCTCTAAAGACATGCATGTAGTGTTGGTGTCTGCACTCTTCAGTTGAAGTATGATCAAGATAGTTGGTCAAGGTTTCAAGTCGGTGGAGAGAAGCTTAAAGGCGATCACAAAATACAGCCTAAAACAACATTCAGACCAAGTAAAACTTTGATCATGATGGACACTGCTGAATTACATCTAACTTATCAAGATGTTCATGTTTTACATATTGGGCTCACAATGGAGATTTGATACTGACAAAAATCCCACAATCTGCGGATGTCTTAAAAATCAGTAGGAGCCCTCTGCCACTGTCATCCAGATGATCACCAAAAGTCTGGATGAGAATTCTCAAATTGGAGCCCGAGTACAAAGGTGAATGCTATCTGGCCAAAACAAAGAGGCAGAGGAGGAGAGTTTCAGGGTCACCGAGTAATTTGTCTTCAGTGTGTGAATATGCGACTGCGAGTATGGAGGAGGGACCACCTCTGACCCCTTAGGCACTAAAGGACAAATACAAGGGTAGAGGGGCTTGCATTTAGGTGTCGGTGTGTGCATCTAATCTTTGTTCTTGGCTTTTTCTAAGCTTTTTTTTGCTGCATCCATCCATCCTTTTAATTATGCTGTGGTGCCATGACTACATTAACATCTGGATATTTTTGCACATTTCCTTTGCATCAAAAGAAAAGCAAAAGTGTTGTATCTTTAAGTAACTCACTAATTCTGCAGTCTGGTCCGGCAAAACCTGGGGCACACTCACAGCGAAACCAGTTGACCCCATCTACACAGATCCCACCATTGTAACTGTGAGAGGAAAGAAAGAAAAAGATTAAATGAGGCTGTACATCCTTTCCAGCTTCGACAAAGTACATCATTTGTGTGTGTGTGTGTGTGTGTGTGTGTGTGTGTGTGTGTCTGTGTCTGTTGGTGGGGGTCACAAAGCTCAATTCAACTCATCAATACAAGCCTCCACCTTTCAGATGCTAATAGGCGTGTCCAGTCCTTCCCCTCCCCTCCCCTCATCTCATCATGCCTCCATCCAATACCTCCTCAAACCCAAGCTTCATCCCCCCCAGGTCGTATGGGAAGAATGGACACGTACGCCCCCCGCTGCCACTCAACATTCCCCCCACCTGCATTCACCATGGGGTAGGTGGGACTCTTGTTCTCGCCACAAAACTCCCACCTCTCACTGTCCTATTCTATATCCAATCTCACCCCCCCACTGGTTGAGCTGGGGCTGGATTTAAGGACAACTTCCACTGCTCTTTGGTGGTGGAAGCCCTTCACCCCTCCAGCCTACGAGGGCTGTGTGAAGTGTGGAGATGAGGGAGGGAGCAAGTGTGTGTGTGTGTGTGTGTGTGTGTGTGGGAGGGGGGTTTGGCTACTCCACAAGAGTGTGCAAGGAGAGAAATGTCACATACCATGGATGAGGGTTGCAGTCGTCTGTGTCTGTTGAGAAGAAACAAGAACAGTTCATGTTGAGCTGCTCTGGTGTCATTTGTGTCAGTTTCTTTTTTTAACCGTCTTCATGTTATTTAGAGGATTATTTGTAAATTTATTTCAACAAACCAACCAAGCGCAAACCACATTTAAGTGACTTTGACAGATGGATAACAGCATGCAATGTAAAGCTCAGAAACCGTGTGCAGAGAGGTCTAACCAGTCCATTTGGACGTCAGTATTGATAAGGCATCTTCAAACTTCAAACTGCACATTACGTGGTGATAGCACCCATCTGGGTCTGGTTTACAACTCTCAAATGTGAAAGATCTCGATAAGATTTAAAAGAATCAATTTGAAAACCCAAAGATTTAAAAAAAAAAAAAAAAAAAAAAAAAAAAAAGTAAACCATACGTAATAATAGCAAACTGATGCTGTGTGATTTTTGTGTGAGCTGCATTCAAAGCCAAGCAGAAAGACTAACTCTGTCCACAAGTGGGGCCCTCCCAGCCTTCTTTGCAGATGCAGGAGAAGGTGTCTCCTCCTCCCACACATGTCCCACCGTTGGAACAAGGACTGGAGGCACATGTGCTGTTCTTGGCTGTGGGAAGCAAGAGGATGAGTCAAAATCAGAGGTGCAATATATGTTAGAAATCTAAGAATCACTCCCAAGATCTCCCAGGAAATCAAGTATGGACGCGGTATGGCTCTTCTGGCTCATGAAAAGATCCAACAACAAGTTTCCCATCTTTTCCTTTTTGCCATTTACAGTTCTCACTTTAGTAATCTACAATAACTTGTACAAAACAATTGTACAGGCAGAAACTGCACAACAATCAGCATCAGGAATGACTAGACAGGTTCCATTTCAAACCAAGTACATTTCTCTGTTCTGTGTTATGCATGCCATATAAAGCCTCACCTGTGTTGCACGCGTTTCCTCCCCAGCCAGGTGGGCAGGAACAGCGAAATGCATCGCCGTGGTCATAGCAGGTGCCTCCATTACTGCAGGTGGTTTCATCACACTGGCTCTCCCCTGATCAGAAAAGTAATGCCAATAGTAAAAATGCTAATTACAAATAACCCTCTATCGTCCATCACATATAAAGATGCACAAGTGTGGACACATCTACACCCATCAATACAGTCCGTATAACTCACGGGAATGGCAGGTCTTGCCCTTCCAGTTGTCAGAACATTCGCAGTAAAAGTCGTTCACCAGGTCAACGCACCGTCCTCCATTTTTACATGGGTTGTGTCTGCATTCGTTTACATCTGAGGAAGCAGGAAGATCAATCAGGCTCTCATTCGCACCGCACAAAGAGATTCAGCAGTCTGTAAGCAGGAGGTCCCCCCCCCCGGACAAAAGCTACAAATCCAATCACGTTAGAGGTGAAGAACTCACTGAGGTTGCAGAGTTGACCCTCCCAGCCGTCCGGACAGAAGCACTGAAACGAGTTCACCCCATCAATGCAGGTCCCTCCGTTTCTACAGGGATTGCTGATGCAGTCATTGACATCTGAGATAACAGGAGAAGCATAAAATTCAATGCACTAAGATTTTTGCCTGATCTTGGTTTTGGCAATAAACCTGCGAGACTTCAATTTTATTTCAGCTATAGATATAGGCATTAAATTTTAATTCAAGTCATGTAAATAACCCGACCGCACCACAAATCTCTACATACTTTCATGACAGTAAATGCCGCTGAAACCGGGATCACACATGCAGGTGAAGTTGCCCTCTGGCTGGCTGATGCAGCGCCCTCGTGGACCGCAGACATTGGAGGATATGTGCTGCACTCCATCCGAGTCATTGGTTGCTACTGCAACAGTGCAGATGTCAATCACTGCAACAGGAGAAACCAAACAAAAGCAAAGTTTCAAATGCAGTTCAGAGGCGTACCAGTGTATGCAGGTCTTTTCCCTAATCGCACATTACTTTACAAGTCACCTTGACAAGAGGTGGTGAAGCACTTCTCTTTGAGCTGTTCGCAAGTCTTTCCCTCATATCCTTCAGGACATGCGCAGTAGAAATCCTGGTCCATGGCGTGGCACGTGGCCCCATTCTTGCAAGGGTCTGGGTCACAGGCATCAGAGGGCAACCAGCTGGAGATCTACGTGGACAAGGACAGGAAATGCTATAACCTGTTTCTTTCTTTTTAATTTGCACTTTGTGTTTAAAATTTATTTATCGTGTAGCACCGAGGGATTGAGAGTAACGTAATTTCGATTCTCTCTACGTATCTTACATGTGGTAGAATTGTCAATAAACTTGACTTTTGACTTTGAAAGAGAAAACATTTACAAATATGTCACAATATACAGATGAAATCAGGATTAAACTGTTAACTCATCAAGTTAATATCAACTATAGAAATTATCCACTACGGAAGTCCAGATTTTCAACTAACTAAAACGGGAGAGTTTTTGTGCCTTTTCGGAGTTCAGGGGATCCCCACAGCAATGTGTGAACTTCTGAATGTCTTGCATATAAAAATCATATGCATGCTGAAATTAGTTACAGATGTTGGCATTTACTCATTTAGATTTAGTTCTAAAGGGCATCAAAGTCAGTTTTACTGACAACGAGAATAAGAGATAATCTACTTGCACTACTAGGCTCTTAAGTCAAAGACACTGCTTTTGAGGAAATCTAGTAATTTGACACAAAACATTTCACAACTAAGAGAAGAAAATAGAAGTGCTGGTTATCTTCAAGTGCTTACTGGCAGCTACAACGTTTTCCTGCTAAAGCTGAAGTGGATCCTGTAGGGGTTGCAGTGCTTTTGCCCACAGGCATCTGAAAAAAGGGGCTGTGTGGAGTAATGAGGTTTCTCCATTTCAACACACATCATCGTTGCACAAAACAACACACTGACAACCACTGAGACGATGAAGCAAGACAAACAAAAGCATCAGTAAAGAAAAGACAGCTTAAGTCCGTGTAGATAAACAGCTTAGTGGGCTCGAGCCAGGGCTGCAGTTGAAGAACAAAACAAAGGTAAGCAGATGAGCAAAGTAAGCCTCAGAAACTTTCACTAAGCTCATCAAGGGAATCCTCGCTTTTGGTGTAGATTCCCTTAAGCGGGGCATCTCCTGCAATCTTGCAAATTTATTCTGAAAAAAAAAAAAAAAAAAAAACCCTTGTGGAGAACAGAGTGAGAAACTGAGACAAGAGAGAGATGAGGGCAAATCCTGACTGTGGTCCAATGTCATGCAGAGCCACAGCGAATATAATAAAAATAAAATCATTCCAAACAGACTATGTTGACCTTTGTTTTTGCCATTTCTGAATGCTGAATACAGAGGGTGGAGAGAACATCTCTCAGTTGATGCAAAAACAGGCCTACTGTGCACAAACTCTTGGCTGCACCTTATTGCCATTTAGGAGGCTGAACAAGGACGGTAGGGCAGGACAAGAGGGTGGAGGAGTTCGTGGTAACAGTCAAGTTCAAGTGTTGGGGCAAAAAGCCTCTTTCTCCTCAACGCTTGAGCATGAATAGTAGGGGTGGACAATAGGAACAAAAAGGAAGATTATACCACAGTATTTTCAGACAGAATGGCATTACACAGTGTGCATATGCATAATTTATTTTCATAATGTATTTTCTATGAATATCAGTTATAATATTCTGCAAGCAAGCTCACTTTATCATGGACCAATGCAGAGTTATAGGAGAGGACAAGGCTGAGCTGTCGTGAATGGAAATACAGCCGTTTTGTTTTGCAAAAAGTTGGTGTTGTAGAGGTTCATGTTATATACTCAGCCTGGTCCGTTTGAACTTCAAACAGTTAATGCTTTCGGAAAGAAGACAGCTCAGGATATGTACGGCACCACATTTATTCTGTATATTTATACCCTGAAAACAGCAACTGTCTTTTCACGAGGTCCATTAAAGTATCATTCTGGAGCTTATCTGGGTTGTAAAGAAGTGCTTCTAAGCTTTGGTTGTAAATCCCCAGCCACAGAAAGGACTCAGCCTTTGGTACAACTGTGAGGTACAGAGATGCCCCTCCCTGAAATTCATCTGAGTGAGGGACGGAGAGTGCAATGACATCTTTAAATGCAACCCTCAAGAATGAGAACGTGTCCTCTATTTAGAGTTTTTCCACTGGGGCTGCCCTTTTCCCCCAGACATGACTCACGAAAGGAATTGAGCAAAAACTGTGGTACACAATCAAACTTCAAATGACCTGAGATGAGATACCAGTCGCAGAAATCTGAAGCTGGGGATGTCATAGTTTTGGCGCGACACAACAGGAATGTACACCTTGCCTTAGCAGGCATCAGAGCGCTGTAGTATGCGGGCAGAAATCCAGCATCACCTCATTCAGAGAGCCTCACATTTATAGTAGAGATGCTAAATCAGGACTGGCTCCAGACCAGCAATGTCCTCCATTCAGGACCCCAGAGATGCAGTGAAGTGTCAGTTTCCTCTCTGATAACCTACATTCAAATGTACAGTTCATATCTGAGCAGCTACAGCAAAAACACTGATGTTCAGTAACTGTATGAAATGAAAGGACAAAATGCACAATAAAAAGTCCGCTCAGCTTGCAAGGTTGGAGATGGACTAAATTAAACAACCTAGGCAGACCTCAGCAATGAATTGGCATGTTAGTTCTGGTAATTTATTCATTACAATTGCAGTCTGGGTTACTTTAAACATAATTCAAGTCAGTTTAGGTCAATATGAAAGTGGCTGCAGGTTGTCTGATGCAGTTACCAAGTGCATTTAACTCTTAATGCTGAGCTCAAGACAACAGTCTGACACAGACTTTTGAAAGCGCCCTTTATAATAGTTATCACAAATGTGCACCATGTCCTTAAATGCAGTGAAATCTATACAAGGTGTCCTCAACTAACCTGGTGGTTTTTTGTAACTGGACCACAATGCAGATGATGAATAATTTCATGAATACCGTCTGGTATGTGGAGCAGTCATATCAAAATAAATTGCTACTGCATGACACCAGCTGTGTGCGTACCTGCCCAAACAGGTACACTAAATACAAAGGTTTCACAACTCTTGAATCCAACATGCTATCAATTTATTTTAATTACAATAAAAATGGAATTTTCCCCCCATAAGTCAAAGTGTAAAGTATCAGCGTCCAACTTTGATCCCACACATATGGATACTAACATCTTATATGCAGTAACTGGATGATTTGAGGAACATGAGACTCACCTGACACAGTTGGCCAGCAAACTCAGGTGGGCATTCACACACAAAGCTCTCCAACACCGGGTGGCACTGGCCGCCGTTCTGGCATGGTTTGCTCTCACATTTATTATTCTGGATTTCACAGTGAGTGCCTGTGAAGCCAGGAGAGCACTGGCAGTGGAAACCTCTAAGGCCCTTCTAAAGAAGATGTGTGACAAAAAAAAAAAAAAAGAAATCAAAAGCTGCAATCAGTATTCAAACATTCCCTTATTTTTCCCACCTTGTTTTTATGTGAAGGTTAAAAACAAAATATCCATACCTTGCATGTTGCCCCATTCTGGCACTGACCATTGCAACTGTTGATATCTGGAGAGAAAGAATGAGACGCTCTAAGTTTTCTTATCAAAACACACAAATTCATTTATAATCCATCAGTTAAATCTATAAATGGAGAATGTGGAAAAAGTTTAAGTTTGGAAAAGAAGTCAGTGAGGCCAAAACAGTGCTGCATGAACTTTGTAGTTAAAGGGCATGCATGGCAAGAGTTGGAGTTTCGGTGTGCCAAGTCAGGAAGGGAACAGGTTACCACATGTGGGAAAGTCAGTGATGCTAAATTGCACTTAAGCTGTGTCTTCAGGCAGTGAGAGGAAGCATCTTAAAATAAAAGGAGTGAAAATCACTGTGAAATTGATTTTGAGGAGGAAATACTGACTGATGTCACAGTTATGTCCGGACCATCCCCGAAAACAGTTGCAGTGATATCCACCAATCAAATTTTTGCAAGAATAAGCGTTCAGACAAGGATGTCCTGCACACTCATTTGAATCTGTAAGAGCAGGAGGTAGAAGGAGTCCATAAATTAAAATCCAATCGAGTAAATGACAGGAAGATTGAAAAGACGGCAGAATCCAAGCACTGAAACGAGGGAAAAGATTATATCCATGTAAATAAAATAAAAGAATAAAAAAATGCCATTACAGTTAAAAAAAAAAAAAAAAAAAAGTCACGTCCTTCACTGGCTATTTAAGTTCAAAAGGTTTTTTTCTTTGTTTAACACAACATTTATAAATCACCTGCACTGTCCATGGTTCTGAACCCCGAGGAAAGGAAAAGTTATCAGACTCCACATTCAGTGTCTTAAAGTAAAAAAAACTCAAAAATCTACTGATGTGTGTCCACCAAGTTGATTGTTTTGTTTTGTGATGAACATGAGAATGACTACAAAGAAAAACATAATGTCACCTTATTTCAGGAAGTAGTCAGAAAATAACTATTTGTAAGAGACATCACCAGCCAGTTTGACACACACACACACACACACACACACACACACACACACACACACACACACACACACACACACACACACACACACACACACACACACACACACACACACACACACACACACACACACACACACACACACACACACACACACACACACACACACACACACACACACACACACACACACACCAAGTCGAAGGGTCATGTCCGATTCTTCCATTGGGTTACTGGCTGACGAGTCCCATCTCTTAGGCGTCACACATGAACCACACATTACTTGAAAACTGTTTCTGCAGTAACAGTTGATAAAGGACTCTCAGTGTTTTCAGAATCAAACTGCTGACGACCTGCTGGATTACCACTTTTACAGAGGGGGGAAATGGATGGGCAATCTGCACATTCACTCAAATAGGATTCACTACATTTTTTCCTCACCAAAAAATACTTTCGAAGGGAACAGAACCGCAGCCTTGTTGTCTTCACTGTGATATCACGACAACTGCATATGATTTAATATTTCAGATCAAATAAACGAGTGGAGAGAATAGATTCAAATTCACCACCTACAGACAGCTATAGATAGGGGAATAAGAGGGAAGTCCTGCAACACTCACCAACACACCTGTCTTCTCTCTGAAACCCAAGACTCCACACACACACACACACACACACACACACACACACACACACACACACACACACACACACACACACACACACACACACACACACACACACACACACACACACACACACACACACACACACACACACACACACACACACACACACACACACACACAGCCAGGTAAAACAGGAGGCCTATAGCAGCCTGTAAACAGAGATCCATGTAGGTAAGATGACACTGAACTCTTGGGCTCTTAGGATCTCTTTCCTCCCTTTACCCCCACCACAAACAAGCGCACAAACACAAGTTTACTGGTCATAAACCATTTCCTGGTCTGCTGCTATACACGTCCGCCTGTTGAAATGGGACCTACACGGATACGAATTCCACTGCTAGTGATCAACAAAGTAGGAAATAAGACACACTTACAGCTTATAAAGTCACTGAGGAAAAAAGAGAGCCAAGCTGTGGGAACGGGCCAACTCATCCAGGATATTGACGACTTGTACCACGGCCATGGGGCTCATGTGGCACCTAACTGACCACTTGAATCCAAAAGATATATCATCCTAATTGACCAACACTCTAAGACCATTATATTTTAGAAAATGCAACAAACTGTAAAAAGTAATTGAACAACAACTAGTTATTACTGACATTTATTTCAGTGCTAAGGAGGAAGTCAGATACAGAGTCATTGTAGCTGCAGGTCACAGCTGCAGGCAGGAAAGACCTCCAATCGTGTCATTACTTCAGTGTGTAGAGGATGTGCAGCATTGGCCATTACGTAAACCAGTGTTTGTAATACAATTCTTTGTACAATCGGGTCTGGAACAGTCTAGCGCAGCCTAGTCCGCCTTTGTCATGAGTTCAGTTTCTTTGAGCACTGGTGCCGACGCCACCAGTGAGAGTAAACTCACCTATCTGGCAGGTCTTCCCTTCCCACTGTGGCGGGCACTTGCACTCGAAACCACCCTCCATGTCTATACACGTTCCACCATGAGCACATGGATTGGGGGTACACTCATCCATATCTGAGGAAAATAAACCACCGTTTAACACAGAGAATAACCTATGTTAAAAGGGTCTTTGATTAAGAAGCAACCACTCCCTTCAAAAATCAAAAGGGTCAGGAACAGGGTTTAATGGGGATAAAAAAAAAGCTTTCAACAGGAGAAAAGAAGAATATATCATTCACAGAGAATCAAAAGGCACGACTGCATGTGAGAAGAGTGCATCCACTCACTGTTGGCACAGGTTGGACCCTCCCAGTCTGGTGGACACCGACACTCGTACCCTGTAGTGACCTCGTGGCAGGTACCACCATTGGCGCAGGGGTTGGAAACGCAGGCGTGCTCAGCTGAAGGCACGAGGGGGCGTGGTCACAGGGTAACCAGTAAAGTTACTCAGAGAGCTGAAATCTTCATGACTTGATCTTACAGTTTTCACATCTGTTATTTACTGATCTCTGTGTTACTGAACATGAGAAATTCTATCACATAACAGACATCGGATGAGTCAAAAGATTATTTTCAGATAGGAAATGTGCATTTCCTAATAAATTACAATAAAAACAAAAGACAAATTATTGTCCCCATTGAAAACTGATCTTTGAAAGAAAGTGGACTGGACTCTCTCACCTATCTGACAGGTCTTTCCAGAGTAGCCTTGAGGACAGGCGCAGTAAAACTCATCTGGTTCAGTGTTCATGCAGGTCCCTCCGTTGACACAAGGCTGGTGGCGGCCACAATAATTCAGATCTGGAGAACAGCAGGAACAGGATGGGTTAAAATTAAAGACAAAATTAGTGAATGTGTAATAAGGATTACAGGATCTTGCACTGCAGCTCTAAATAACCTAGAATCGTATGCATCAGCCAGCTTTCTCAACTTGTTATGCTAGGTGAGATTTAAAAAAAAAAAAAAAAAAGATCTTAGCACATATAAATATAGCAAATGTTGTGACCGACTCAAATTTGCATCACCCTCAAAATAGACTCTTTAGGCGGGAATGTGCGACATCCTCCACTCCCACCGAGCATGGATCACACACTGGAAGTGCTGCTGAAAATGAACCTGCCATGATTTAAACTGCAGTGATTCTCCTCCGCAGTTTGCGGCAAATGCCTGAAGACACTATACAGAAACTGACGCTATACAGAAAGCCTTCCAAGCAAGGCTGGGCACCGGGGGTGATGCATCGTTGCGCAGAGGGACAACTTCAGTAACACCCTGATATGAATCAGGTTTGGTTCTTTAATTGGCACACGCGTCTGAAGGTCTTGATCATGCCTCATCATGTTGCACCCAAAACAAATTCCATCACCCCCGGATATGAATTAAGACGGAACCCAGCTGCAGCTCTGAAACTCCTAGTGTTGCACTATTTTCCCATTTTTCACAACAATTTAGTTGGAGTCTTAGCACTTGTTTCCTATTGTGTAATACAGAGCCATCTCAAGGCCTTCTCACTGCATTATGACTAAAATGTGACTTTATTTGCAGGGTACAGTTACATGGTTCACATGTAGCAGCCTCTCTCTTGGGCTGATTCCTGCACTCCAGCTTCAGGCTGGAGAGCAAGATGCTCTTAAGGCTGGTAAATAAATGAGCAGGGATCTATCGCCACTAGGGATCTCAGGACCCACTCTCATTCCCCAAAGGGCCCTCAGTGGCAAAGTGATGTGTGGGGGGGGGGGATCAAGTGTCCCTACTGCTGCTCAGTTCACACAGTAAAACTATCCAGCCACTAGTTTCCACTCACAGATGGAGAGAAGACATGCCTCAGACTTCATATAAATGCTACAAGATTGTGATAAATGAAAAAAAAAAAAAAAAAAAAAAACTATATAAAATTAGTTGTAAATAAATCAATGATTTAAAAAAAAAAAAAAACAAGACACATTATCAGTTCTATAAATGTGCATCCAAACATTCATTAAACTTCAAAAAACAGTCGCAGTACAGTTCAAGGGTAATTCTTCCAACAGCTTACACTTAGATTGGGGATCCATGAAACAATCCGGTGTGAAAGTGTTTGTGTACTTAGAGAACTCTGATGATAGTGAATTCAACAAATATTCAACACATTTGATATGCAGCTCAAATTCACTTAAGTCACCACACATCTCAAGGAAATCTGTCGAGGTCATCTGCAAAATGACCAAGAAAACTTTTAGTATCAATTGTTGGAAAAGGAGAATAAGAACCAAACCAGCCTTGATTATATTATGGTAGTCTGTGGCTGACTTGAGGAATCTGAGACTTGCTCCACACAGACACACACGCACACACACTAAGTGGTGAAAAGTTGAGACTTTTACATCGTTTCATTTCAAAGCCACAGCCAACACCTTTAAATCCATCTGCAAATGCTGTCTTTTTGTTGTTACAACCTCTGCTAGGGGAAAAAAAAAAAAAAAAAAAAAAAAAAAAAAAAAAAAAAAAAAAAAAAAAAAAAAAAAATACGCCCTCTCAACCTGCCGGCCTGCCGACGCCAACAGAGGGGGGAATTTAAAAAATGAAAATAAGGAATATAGAAACACTCTGGTCAATTACCACTCATGAGAGCTTTGATTAAGGTCAGTGTTAATCGATTCACACCTTCAGAGTGAATCCCTGTAAAATATATTATATATATATATATATATATATATATATATATATATATATATATATATATATATATAGATAGATATATATATATAGATATATATATATATATATATATATATATATATATATATATATAGATATATATATATATATATATATATATATATATATATATATATATATATATATATATATATAATTCCATTTTGAACAGCCAATGCTGCTTTCTATCACTTAACAAAACTAATAAAATAAGTCAGACAGTTTAGATTCCAGTCACCAATAAACCATCAGGTCACAAAAAAAAAGGTAGCAGGAATTATGGCAAGGCTGTCCCTTTTTAAGCCTCAGGGCATCAAGAGTCATTAAGTTCACGTCCTCGTCAACACAGTACAATTGTAGGTGCAAGATTACCAAGATGATTTCAACCTCTTCACTCATGTCAAAGTTTACAAATTCAGCCAAAAAATGAGTTGAATTGTGTAGCTCAAAATTACCTTTATATGATCTTGTCTCAGATTTTTCACATTTACATGGCTCTTGACTTAAATGTAATTTTCACAGAACAAAGTTGAATTTGAAGAAGACCCTAACCTCAGGCAGACCCTGAGGTCCTGGCTCTCAGAGCGACTACACTCAGGGAAACAGTGCAACCATCTTTCAACTACAACCACAAAACACCAGACAAGAAAAGCATAAAAGATTAAAACAAAGATTCCAAACGGATGAGTCTCCCTATCACTTAGTTATCAAAACACAATCTAGTCTTTTGTTTATTTCTTTTGAAATTATTTTTTTTCTTTTAAAATAAGACTCACCACTCTCTGAATAATTTTGCAAGTCTATTTCTAGAATTGGATAACGATTTATTACTCCCCAAAAGGCAAGTTATGTTGTGGCAGCGTAAAGTACTTAGGCACACATGTAAGAAAGTAAACCAAAGTTAAATGAAAGAAATCATGAACATTTAGATAGTTGGGATGGTGTAAACCCTCCCACACAGGTATCACAGGTGAACGCTCCCAGGAGGCAGCACCCCAGATGTTGCACAGTTGAAAGCAAGGTTTCATCCACGCTTAGGTGGTCCTTCGCAGTCACATGTGCAGAACTACGCTACCTGTTAAAATCCCTAACCCCCTTTGCTGGACTGTCTGAACTCTTTAGTCCACCTGTACCGTCAAAAAATCCACGGAGGGAGATGGTGGAGTCCAGAAGAGGCTCCATGTCTTACACTGCCTGTTGAAGATTGAACTGGTCTCAGGATCCATTTTCTGAATGTCAATTGTTGTGGAGAAGTACCTTCTCATTAATGCTTTGTGCAGTAAATAACCAATGAAACTAAAATCAAGTTATATTAACATAGATCACTAGAACGTATTCAGTACATACGCAGTTTCAGAAGTGTTTTACATTTTGAAGCTGCTCCCAAGGGAAAATACAGAAGGTGATCGAGGAAACAGCCTGCTTGTCAACCTAAAAAACAAGTTAAAAACTGATGTAGCCATTTCTTATGGTGGTAAAGTGCTTCCTTGAAGCTTACTTTTTTCTTTTAGGACCTCTGGCCTGAATGCCTTGCTCACTTACTAATATGGAACTATAGCTGGAGGCGACGTGCAGAACGAGAGCACGGACTGACAGCATTTTGCCTGGGCGGTGTTGAAAAGATTACCCGATTACCCAAACAAAACAAAAACAACACAACTCACATACCTTTGTTACACAACAAGCCACCCCAGTTCTGCTCACAGTTGCACTGCCAGGGAGCGCTGCAGGTCCCGTGGACGCATCCAGGATGGAGCACGCATTCGTCGCAGAACTGACCCTGCCAGCCGTAGTGACAACTGTCAAAGACAGATACGGAAATGTGACTCGTCATTTCCTTCATCTTTAGCTCTCCATCAAGAAGCGTCTTTCATACCTGTGGATAATGTCACCAAAAGTGCAACATAGTATATAAAAAAAAAAAATTAATTAAAAAAAATAGAACCACTGATTTTAAGCTTTAATAGGAGTTCCAAAGTTTGTTGCTCTAAAAGAGAAAATAGAAGGAAATTTTAATCTTAGATTCAGAATAAATGCAACAAAAACCTGAGAAAAGGGCAAAATTCTGTGTATAGCTTGTTCCCTTGCCAATAATCCTGATTTATAAGCGTCTAAAACTTAAATGTCCAAGAGTTTCTCTTGTGTTCGCACAGTGGTGCAAACTAACCCCAGCAGATGTTGTCACCCGCGAGCAGGAGGGTTTAAGAATATTTCTAGCGGCTCCTGTGCGTGGGTTAGTCTGTCTGTGGGGGATAGTGGCGGCTACGACGGTGGCATGCTGGTGCTGAGAGTGAGTAGCTGGAGACAAGCATGTGTATACAGTGTAAATGTGCACTCTCCAGCAGCTTCAGGACTGTACTCTGCTATTCCAAGGCTGTGGTCTCGTCAGCCCAGCTGTCTTGTCAATAGACGGCTATTTTGAGATCCCCTGCAGACGGCACCGCTGCCTCTCTGCGAGACAAGGGCTTCAAAAATCACTGTCATTCTCAGGCTGGGGAGCAGAGGGGCATCATGGGAATACTTGACATGCTTCTTCTACTGTATACGATTAGCCTTGGAGGGATTGACAGAAAGGTAGCAGGAAAAAAAAAAAAAAACCCTCAGGGCATCAAGAGTCATTCTGTGGTTTCACTTTGGTCCACGTCCTCGTCTACACAGTACAATTGTAGGCACAAGATTACCAAGATGATTTCAACCTCTTGACTCATGTCAAAGTTTACAAATTCAGCCAAAAAATGAGTTGAATTGTGTATCTCAGTGATTCTCAGGACAAGCCTCTTACATGTGTCAGAACAAGCCGAATGTGGGTTAATAAAGAAGGCTCAATGGAGCATCACACAAACAGGCACGTACTAGATTTTTTGTTTGTCCAAAGCCCGTAGCCAACATGGCAAAGCACACAAAGCCGTGATGAAATAAAGAGAATGAAAGGAGATGGCAAATGACTTAATGCCAGCTTTTTGTGCCCAGGAGGAGTCATCAAATGTGTGTTCTCGCAGAACAAGTCTTTATTGCTGCACTTTTCCTGCTTGTATTTCGTATCTCTGGGCTGCATTTAGCTCAACGGAATACGGATGAGTCCAAAAAATGTCAAGTAGCTTCCTCAAAGCAGTCAGCCCCTCATTCCTCGGCTCTCTGTCAAGCCCTCTTTCCTGAGAATAGGAGTGCGTCTTTCCATCCGGCAGGTGGAAGGGGGGGGTTTCACTAATGACGACTGGATGTAGGCTACCGCATCCTGGAAACATGGGCCTGCAGAGACACTCAACGTCATTTTATCTGCCATTTCCACTTCAGGAAATGTAAATAACTCGGTGGGATATTCATATCCGCTCCTGCTTCTTGCCCTTCAAGAAGAACTGCAGTGTGGACGGGTAAGGAATCTGACTATTCCCAGCACGTTTGGAGTGGTCAAATTCACACACCGCAGAGTCCCTCTCTTTGGTCCAAAGTGCAGAGAGCGAAAGAGATACTTGGTATTCTCAGGATGATTTTGACCAGCTAAAAATACAAGGCGGGAGGCGCAGCATTGCTCCTTCCTTCTGGAGCAAGGTGGAAATGCCCACGTCTGCTGGAGCCACCTTCATCAATGCTAGCAGGCCTCATTAGAAGAAATGCAGTGTGACAATGATCTTGACACAGCACAGTAGGGAAAGGGTGACCTTTCTGAATACAAGTAAAAGGAGCCTCGGACGGTTCTGTCTAAGCAAAGAACATGGTACTTACATGCATTCGCCTGGAACAGAGCAGCCGCCATGTAACAGGCTGCAGCCTTGTTTGCAGATTGCTGGAAAACAAAAGAAAGCAAAAAAATGATTAAAGATTTCAGTCAGAGAGGAGTGTGAGTGTGTATGGGGGGGTGGGGGGTTAATGGGTCAAAGGAGTCAAAGCCAACCATTGCAACTCCCGTGCTAGTTCTGATTCAGATTCACTGCTCAACTTAAAACCGTTTTGCTTTTCAAGAGAATGAGGCATGTAGAAAGACTCGGTGCAGCCGGGGAAGCAGGTGTCTTCATCAGTTTCCTTTGTGAACCTTGGTCCTTTACAGATATTCTGACTACACTAATGTAATGCAGTAATGAGGTCGTTATGTCTTTGTAAATGTATGTAATGTAAAACACAACCTCGCTCTAAAAAGTTGAGTCCGCTCAGTTGGAAGATTTACTGCCCTCCCTGAACTCTCACAACACAACCTGGAGTTTCTACCAGCTATAGTTTTATTTATTCAAGCTTGTTTATTTTATTTTGAACTCCCATTGTTCTTCATATTTGGTATAAGTAAAAAAAAAAAAAATTAATAAATAAATAATTTGATGCAAGTGTTGTACTTGTATTCCATTTTCCAACATCTCACCTGTCCTGCAGTCCGGGCCCATCCAGCCATCCAGGCACACTTGACCTCCTGAAGGCTCGCAGCTATAGTGACCGAAGTAGTCGTCCCTGGGAACGCACAGCTTATTGCACTTATTTCCATAGTAGTTCTCGTCACACCGCACCCTGACGCGATACATGAGGCGGGCAACCGGCCCGTCATGCAGGATGGTCTGCCAGTGGTCACCGGGATTGATCATACCAGCGTGAATGCCGCGTTCGATCAGCAGCTCCTCGTCATCTGAAAGTAAAACAAGACAGGTAGGTTCAAGGTAAACTCAATGGCTGTTTTTTGTTTTGGTCTCATTACCATGTACCATGTTTATCAACAACTCCACACTGATCCACCTCTTCATATGACACCGTCCCAAAAGTCTAAAAGTAGCTTTCATGTGAGTGTGTTTCTCTGAGGATTGTACAGTCCAAACTTGGGGTTAAATTTGCTGAGATGTTCACTCTTGGGGAGATTGATGACATCTTGAATGCTTCTCACTTGTGAATTAACTCTCTCACTATAAAAACACAGAACATCAACTTGTTAGGAATTTTGTTTTACGCCTCTTTCCAAACTGATGTGCAGCAACACTTGCTTCTCAGACAGCATTGCTTACATCTTTCCCTCTTGACATTGTGTTAAGAGACACCTCAATAACTCCAGCACAGTGAGTCAAAATGTCTTTTTAATAGAGATCTTCACCCCTTCTAATTGATAAAGGCAGTTAGAGATGAAGTTGTATAGGTTTTCCCAGAAAAGCAGGAAAAACTGTCAAAGAGGAAACATCAAAAACATGAAAGATAAAAAAAAAAGGTTTGAGTGCAAAAACAGAAATTAATATGTTGTAAATGAAAAGTTGAAAAAGAACTATGGTAGGCTAGTCGAAACAAATTGCATTCGAATCCATGGCATTGTGGTTGTGTTATCGTTAGTTACTGTCGTTAATTCCTGTCGTTAATTCCTGCCCATTTTGCATTTTCTACTCAGGTGTGATAATAGAGCGCACCTAAATAACAGATCTCCTTCCTCCTACTGAGAAGATGCCAGTTATGTAGGTGGCCCAGGATTCACTGCATTTACCCTGCTAGAAGAATGTGGTCATGTGTGGACCTGACCACCTCCTAATGTGGTCTGAACGATCTGTTCTCAATATGCCCTTGATGCATTCTGGGTCTGTACGTGTGGGTCCACGTGTTGTCGGATCACTCTTGATGGATTTTAAGACCAGGTATAAAGAGGGCCCTAGATGACGATCAGATCCCATTTGTTGTCACATTTATGTAGAAAACCATCCATCCATCCATCCATTATCTGTACCCGCTTTATCCGTTTCCGGGTCACGGGGGTCTGTCGAAGCCTATCCCGACACATATCAGGCGAAAGGCAGGGGTACACCCTGGACAGGTCGCCAGTCTATCCAGGGCCACATACAAACAACCAATCACACTCACATCCACACCTAGGGAGAATTTAGAAAGATCAATTAACCTACCCTGCATGTTTTTGGACTGTGGGAGGAAGCCGGAGTACCCGGAGAAAACCCACGCAAGCACGGGGAGAACATGCAAACTCCACACAGAAAGACCCACCGGGCCGGGAATTGAACCGGGAACCTTCTTGCTGTGAGGCAACAGTGCTAACCACTAAGCCACCGTGCTGCCTGTAGAAAACCAGTAAATTTAAAAAAAGGGGTCACTTTTTTTTTTTTACCCACTGTATGTTGTCAAAATTCTGCAGATTATTCCAGCTTCTGCTGATGGAACACATCACCAACTCAAGGTTGTCAATCTCTGAACTGGAACCTGTGATTTCCCCCCCTTCTCCATCCATGGTCTTGAGCTCAATGCACCAAAGACATTTTGAAGCAGGAACACCCACACAAACACACACTTTCCTCTGGGACTGACACAATGTCAGACAGAATTAAGCAACAACAGAAATAACTCCCGGCAGTTGCCAGATAAAGAACAATGGGCTCCTGGCCTAAGCCGGTCTCTGCTACCAAGTCTCTAAACACTGAGCCCGGTCGCCCCGCCCGCTCCACTTCCTGCACGATAAACATAAGGAAAACAGCCGGCTGCGTTTCCTGAGGACATAAAGGGGCTGGGAGAGAGGCACATTGGAGGATATGATGCTGGAGGAGAGGAATCTCAAACAAGGATTAGCTTTTACTTAGAACCAGACATGAACCTGGTGATGACTCAGATGTTCAACTTATGGCTCAAAATGTGTAATGTCACGCATCACTTTACTTTCGCCTGCCACAGTCCACAGGTGAGGCCATAAAAGCTGAACGCTTCCTCACGCGTTTGGTTACAAACAACGCAGTGGGACATTAACCTACTCTAATGTTAGTTTGACTCATCAGTTTGGCGGTCACCCTCACAGCATTTTATTCTTTACAATTTCAATTTACGTCTGGCAAAATTATTTGTCTGAAATCTCATCACCTCCACGTGAAATAAATGGACTTGCTGTGCTGTAAATTATTTTCATCTTCGTCTGCAGAACCTATGATTTCTGTTGAACTACAAAATGTACTTCAATATTGCCTCATACTTTTTAGAGGAAAAAAAAATGTAAATAATAACCCTAAGTATAACTGACCCAACTCACCTACTACACAAGGCTGCAACGCTGTGGGTCCACAAGTAAACCCTTTGTGAGCATCCTCTGACAGTGAAAAGTGGATTTGTTCTTAAAAAAAAAAATGTGTGTTTCTTCAACACGTGACATTAAAACTGATATCAGCTGAGGTGTGTAACCCAATACCAGGCATGTTTCCGTTTAAAGAGCATGCAATTCTACATCATAGCCTGCCTGAACTTGGGGGGAAATTGGGAAAGAAAAGGCACATCTTTTCCCATTACAAATCTGTGACACTAATCATCACTAATCTATTAAGAAGTAACAAAAAAGTGCTGGTATCCTGTACTTTAGGATGAGAAAATCTACATTGCTTCTCTTTGGAGGCTTGGCTGGAAGTGTGAGAAGCTGGAAGGAAATAACATTTAGGGCTTAGATCCAGCAGGCCTAATTACTACAAAAACGTACAAAATTAATACAGCGACAGAAGAATGCACTGGGCTAATCAAAGTGATGATGTCAAAACCGATTTCTTCTCTATTGTCTGCCCTCACACGGAGGAAGTCCGTTTGATGTTTTGGACAAAACAGGATGCAATAACTTCATGTAAATAAGTCACATGATTGAGCATAAGCACACTGCTCAAGACAGTAACAATGAACTGATTTTCATCCTTATATGCAGAAAAAGGGCTATAAACTTGCAAAGTTTTTTACTGCATCCTTAGATGAAAGCTACGTCCAGACATAATCACATAATGACCAATGAGAGCTCTTCCTCCCAGACTGGGCTACTGCTCAGACGGGAAAAAGGGGTTGGTCAGGAGTCTAACCAGCGGACATAACCAAAGGAAAACAGGATACAGCTGGTCAGAAGTGACCAAGAGAGCCACCTTAGTCAAGATGAAGAAAGCTTGTATTGAATGCCAGTCATGGGGCTAAAGCATGAAACGTGTTCAGTATCTAAACACTGTAATGGTTCTCAATAAGAAGGAACTGAAGCCACATATTACAGTGCAACATCCTGGTGAAAAAAAAAAAAAAAAAAAAAAAAAAGCACATCATATGACTGAAAATAAAAAATAAATAAATTAATTAAAAAAAAAAAAAAGCGCAGTTAACTTTTAAGCCTTCGTCAGGCATGCCGCATAATGTACATTGCAACCTTGGGGATTTGAAAACTATATAAATATCAAATAAACAATTTCAGCTTGAATTTGATTAATTGTTCAGCTCCATCACAGTAACAAGGAAACTAAAACCACAGGACCGGCCAAGAGGTCACCTGTCCATAAACAAACCAGGTCCAAGTTGTTTTGACATGAAATGCTCCTTAACTATATATCGAACGTTTTGAATTAGAAATACACTGATTCCAATTTGTTTTCCAAATTTCTTAAAAAAAACAAAACAAAAAAACACTTGTTCTTATTATCTCTTTAATATCCATGACATTTTTCTAAAACTTGAAGTTTTAACATTCTTTTCAATGTAAAGCTATATAAAAGATTCCTAACCTTTTCCCACTTTATTACACATTTCAAAAGTATAAAAGTGCTTAAAATAACTAGTTTAAATTTCTTCCCTGCAAGCCATCTTAAAATAAAAAAACAGAGTAATTTTATTGCTGCAAATTAAAACAGAAGCATAAGATAACAACCTAACAAGATACTGTGTTGGTTGTTCCATGATATTCGTTGTTTTTGTTTTTATTGTCAGTGAAACACCCGTTTCACATCCAAATGTGTGTGTGTATGCAGGAATTTTCTTCTGAAGAAGACCATCGAATTCCTTCCCACTGCCAGTTGCAGCTTGTTAGCCTTCAGTGCTTCTAGGTCTACACAAATAGTTCTAGCCTGAAAAGATATAACATATTTTCTTCCTTTTAACCTTATAAAGTTCCAGTTTAAAAACATGTCTTCATTTCAGTGTTCCTGATGGGCAGTTTACAGCTTTTCTAGCAACTGGCACATTTCCAGTAAACACCTGGAGAATCTGTGCTTACCTACTTCTAATGTTCTGTCCAGTTGTTCCACACTCTGCGACGGTACAAAAGGTGGAAATTTCATGATTGAAAGATTTAAACGTGGTCAGCACTGCATTGATGAAATGATAGAGTAAAAAATTCCAGATGACAAATTATAGTGCACACAGTTTTCAACTGCTGATGTCTCAGTTTCAGAGAAACAACTAAGCCGCTGCAGGGCTTAATTGTTAATTTACATTCAACTACCATAAAACATCAAAGACGAAGTAGTTCAAATAACTTGCCCAAATGTCACGCTAACATTAATCTGGAGGGTGGATATGGTGGAGGAGAGAAAACACCAGCAGTTAGTGACGAAAAACAGAATTTTGAATGTGGATATTTAGATTTTAGTCACACAAGTTGATAAAAATCCAAATACATGTGCCTTGCAAAATCAAAATACCAAAATAAATAAAGCTGATGTCACTTCTTCAACTTAAATGAATACAACTGACCTTACATAAAAATCAAATAAAATCAAAGCCAACATACAATTACTTTCCATTCCCAGGAAATACCAGGTTTCACCTGCTGGGGAAGACCTTGGTGCCTCAGTATAGGCTCCCATCACAAACATACCTTTACCAAAGCAGTTCTAATAGCAATTTACAGACCAGACCATCTAAAACCCAGATCAAGGACTAAGTAAAGCTTGTCGAGTAAGCACCAGGCACGACATCAGCAGTTGGTATCAGAAACAAAAGTTACCATATTTGTACCAGGGGATGGGACTGGGGATTCACAACTGTAAATAACCTGGAATCCCTTTTTTTGAGCCCAATATAAAATGTTATATTTTAAGAAGGTGCATCAGTACAAAGATCAAGAGAAATCAGCAGCACCCCCTCACCCTCCTCATTTTTCTAAATGCAAGTCTGTTGGAGATGAATGTTTTGAATGCACCATACTGACCATCAGTCTTCAGTTTTTAATCTACAGACTACATCTACATGGGATACATGTGTCAAAGAACATGCATTTCTACCAAATATCTACTTGCTGTACTTGTAGCTGAACATTATGAAAGCCAAAACATTGAGAAGTGCATGAAGTTTTAACTTACTTTTAAGTGTATCATTGTCCCAGTCCCAAGCTTCCACAATCAACGTGTATGCCCGCTGGAGAGAAGGGAAAAAAATAAAAAAAAATAAATAAATAAATAAATTAGGTCATGAAATTTGATTAAATGCTCTCATTTGAACCCTAAATGAGCAGCCACACAGTTGTCCTGATGGCAGCATCTGTGACGGCTCAGCCAAAGATGAGATTAACAGTTTCATCTACCCAACAACACAAGGAACACAAGCACATTCCTAAAAACTAATTTACAAAAGTGATTTAATACATGCTTTTTCAGTATAGATTAACTTTAGTAACCTCACAACTCATTGTTAAAAATATGTCATTTCTACTGAAGAAATATTTAATATAAAGAAACTGTCAAGAGTTATACCCGTATGGTTTTAGTAAGCGACAGGAGGGGACCAATAACAAGTATAATGGATCATCTAAAAACAACCTACAGCAATTTGTTGGTACCCCTAAAAATTATAGTCAGAGTTTAAACTTGCATCACTTATTCAGCCCAATTAAAATGGAAAAAAAACTTTCTTGTCTTAAGTTTGGTATTGGTGTGTGTATGCAACACTGCACATAACATAACCCACCTGAATACAAGCTTCAAGACATCTCCCAGCAGCTTTATGTTCATGTGATGAAAGTTAAAAGTACTATTATGTCAAATGTTGATGGGGAGTAGTCAATCTCTCAGCATGTGGCTACAAGAGGTAATGCAACCCCAAACTGATAAGGATAGCATGGATGGCTGACAAAACAGGCAAGTCCAAGACCAAGTTCAAGTTGCAAACTGGCCGAGCCATCTGTTGCCTTATGAGCGATGATGGGCTCAATGAGAAAAAAACAAAAAACAAAAACATTTTCAATAGCATATGTTGACAAAAGGGAAATGTCTTTTTAGCTGATGAGACAAAACTAGAATATTCTGGCAAGTGATTTACCTCTATGTTCACAGATGGAAAAAGGAAGTTTCTAAGAAAGGAACACTATACATGAACACCAAGAACAGCACAATAAATAAAGAAAAAGAAATGTCATTATTAAATTACCCTCCATGAGCCTAGATGTAATTCTATTGACCATCTATGAAGACTAAATTCAAAAGAAAAAAAACAAACAAAAAAAAAACAACAATGTGTTGAAGCAGCCTTTAAGCCCCAAAGACAGAGCAGTCTGGTTTTCTCTCCGTCCTCTTCCTCTTTGACCTCAGTGCGGCCTTTGACACCATTTCACACTCCAACCTCCGCTATAGACTCGTCCATTGGCATCACCCACACCCCCCTCCACTGGTTTTATTCTCATCTCACAGGCCGCACTTAGTTCATACAGCTTAAATCTTTCAGATCTGATCCCTCCCCAGTCACCACAGGTGTGCCCCAGGGCTCTGTCCTGGGACCCCTTCTCTTCATCACCTATCTCCTCCCCCTTGGCAATATTTTTTGAAAATTCTATCCATCCATTTTCTATACCCGGTTTATCCTTTGCAGGGTCATGGGGGTCTGCCGGAGACTATCCTGACTAATTACAGGCGAGAGGCAGGGTAACACCCTGGACAGGTCGCCATACCACAGGGCCACATACAGAGACAAACAACCCACACACCTACGGGCAATTTAGTATTATCAACCTACCCTGCATGTTTTTGGACTGTGGGAGGAGGCCTGAGTACCGAGAGGGAACCTACGCAAGCATGGGGAGAATATGCAAACTCCACACAGAAAGACTCCTGTGGGAATCGACCCAGGAACCTTCTTGCTGTGAGGCAACAGAAAGAACCACCAAGTCACTGTGCTGCCTTTTTTTGAAAATTCTCTGTTTTCACAGCTTCGCTGATGACACCCAGCTCTACCTTTTCAGTAAACCAGACTCCATACTCCCACCATCCTCCCTCACCTCCTGCTTATCTGAAATCAAATCCTGGTTTACCTGATATTTCTTGAAATTAACAGTGGAAAAAACTGGATGAGATGATTTTTTTGCCAATAAGGAGTTAAAAGTTTTTGGCTTCTCACTTTCCATTGACAGCTCCTCAGTCCCCCCAACACCAACCAACTCCATCCCTCCTCACTGCCCACACTGCTTCCATCCTTGTCCAATGTCTTGTCACCTCCTGCATAGATTACTGCAACTTTGGTCTCCCCGAGAAGTCCATAACTCCACTGTCCAAATAACAAGAACCCCATTATTTTCCATCACCATACTTTGACCCAGTTAATGACAAACCTCTCCTATTCACCTTCAAGGACATCCATAACCTTGCCACATGTTTCTGACCTCCTCCAGATTGGAAATCCAACCCGCCCCCTCGGATCCTCCTCTGCCTCCATCCACCCCTCTGCTCACCTCAGCACCATGGGGAGCAGAGCTTTCAGTTGCCCAAACTCTGGAATGCCTTACCACCTGACATCCGAAATATTAACCATCTTCCCGTCTTCAAATCCAGACTCAAGACTCACCTGTTTAAGAGTCGACTCACTAAGTTCAACTACACGGCCCTTAATGTTTGTTTTTACATGGCAGATTTTATCCATTGTTGTTTTATCTCTTTGTTGTAAAGTGTCCTTGGGTTTTATGAAAGATGAAGAAAAAAAAAAAAAAAAAATCTACCACCACCACCAGAGGGCTTTAGTAATTTTCCTCTGTAATGAACTATAACAATATGTTCCTAAAGAGAACAGTGGAGTGGACCAGTCTAGCCATAGTTGTCACTTAAAAACAGGAGCACAAACGGATAATGCAAAAATCAGTTTAATTGCTACTACAAAGTATCGTATGCAACTTGGCCCCGTTACCCAGGAATGTGCTTGAGTTACACCACCAATGAAACCCAATGACTCAGAAATAAGAGAGCAAGCTGCAGTAAGCACAAGCATGTGAAGGAAGGACAAGTCACTGGAGACAAGGATAGTAGTGCATCAAACTGCTTAACATATACTAATGTTCTTCATTCACAATATACAGCGCAGACCTACATGTACCGTCTTAAGAGTGATGAAGAGAGACCTTAAAACTCAGTGACAAAACATCTTGGTCTTTGGTCTAATGCTGAGGTATTAAGCATGCCATCTTGGTCAAAGGCTAAAATGACGCGAGATGTTATTGCTGTTGACATTCGTGGCCACCACTCATCCAACACAATTTAAAAACAACTTTGTATACCTAAATTGAAATCCAGGTGTCCTCTTAACCAAAAAATATCTAGACAGAGTCTTCGGGTCCAGCACCAATGGTAGCAGCTGCATAATGTGGTGCACACGAGTCACCCAACACACCAAAATATATTTAAATTTTCATTCATCTTCATTTCAAATTCAAACCATTAGTAAAGGTGGTCATATGGCCACGCGTTTGTGAAAAATTAGGCCCCTACCGGTATAATGGCTATTAAGAAGGTCACTTTGCCTATATTAGCTGTGCAAGATGAACTGGCTTTGTCCTTGGTTGTCAGTGAGGTAAAGCAGCAGCTAAGGGGATTATCTCATTTCACACCAAGTTATGCTTTACACTTCAGCAGTATTAGTAGTAGTGTATTGGTGGATGAGGTTTAGTCTGTGTTAAAATGATTACCTCGTTAATGAATTGGGAATTAGAGAAAAACAAAAATAGACCATTTTCTTTTCTTGCCCTTTTTTTACAGATGCAACTTTCAGCTGAACACCTCAAGTTTTAGACTGTTTCTTTGCCTTATCTAGTAAACTGGGACGGACATGTCAACAACTGTTGAACCCCAAACTATTTTAATTAAAAAAAAAAAAAATAATAAAAGGACAAAGTGCATTACACAAAAGTTAATCATAATTGCCAACCTGCAAACAAAAATTTTACATTTTCACTTTAACAATTTGTTATAAATTGCAGAAGCACCTTTTCCTGTTGACTTATTTAATATATTTGTATCAGGTTGAACAGATATAAATATTTGATACTTTAAAACACTACATACTGTGGAGTCAAAACATGCACAATTACGAGCACTTAGTACAGCTTTGTACATATCTGATACTGGTTGGAGTAAATATGAATCTTCAGGCAAATACAAACATGAGCGTGCGCACACACACACACACACACACACACACACACACACACACACACACACACACACACACACATACATACATACACACAAACCAGCATCACAGCAGTAATCTTGCTGGTGTGCTACAGGGCACACTGCTAGGCAACCAGCTGACCTAAATAGCACTCATTACATCACTACCAGTGACAGTTGTAGTAACCACAGTGTGGCTGCTGTGACCTTTAGTGCAACTTCATTAAAGACGTGTTTGATTTTGAGGGCTGTTACATTTATGCCCTCACAAATGTATGTTTTTGTAGAAGAGTGAATGAAGCCATGGAGAGACACCAGAGGGAGGAAGACTGAGAAATGTATGCATTTGTGAGCCTGCGTTGTTGATCTGGGGGACCAGCAAGCTGGTAGGCTGGTTGCTGCTGGGCTGTGGGATTAAGCAGGCTTGTCTGGCTGTGGGTGGTGGTGGGAGGAAGGGGAGGGAGTACCATTGTGGAAGACCATCGGTGACAACAGAAAATAAAGGGAAGATGACAATTTAAGGGCAAATTAAATAGACTGAGTCAAAGCATAGGTGAAAGTAGGGGAAACAAATGCATGAGACCATCAACAGTAATACCAGAAGAGCCAAACATGACTGTAGCAAAAGGAAATTATTGACATCTAAAGCTAAACTCACAGGAGAAAAGTCAAGGAGGTTTTGACATCTACCCCTGGTGCTCATGCTGTTGTTACAGGAAGCAATGCCATCCCATACAAAAACACAAACGTGCAACAGATGCAGCCTGAAAGATGGATTATGTGACATGAACGTGCATCATCCCACGACATCCAGCTCGCCTTATGACCTTTCCACCTCACCCCCACCCCACCCCCCCCGGTTAGGAGACGAAAAAAAAAAAAAAAAAGAAAGAAATCACAAAAGGCAGTACTGCTGCCCACATCCAAGCATGTGGGTGGATGTGTGCTTTGCCAATCCAAACAGACGACCAGTGAGTGGCAATGCATGCATTAGTGAGTGGAGACTGTATGATGAAGCCTGTACACTCTGCAGGAGAAATACATGTCATAGGGCAAAAATCATAGCTCACAAAAAGAGCAAGTGGACATACTGTGACTTTTGATCTTTAGGGTTTACATGAAAACCACGTTCGCATGCATGCCTACATGCTGTAAATGGTTGGGTAAATAGCCCCCAGAGTCAGTTAGGATGAGCAAAGCCTCAGCGCTCGTCTGGTTTCCCACAGACCATCCCAGTCTGTGATTAGCTGGATTAAGTGACAGCTGCCCAAATGGTTGGAACAAGATAGATGGATGGGCAGGGGTATAAAGGCGAGAAGTGGGGGAGGGAAGGGGAAAAGGCTACTAAACAAAGACCCTTGTCCCAACACCGTAACTCACCCCCATTCCAATCAAAACCATTGTCCATGAAGTGACACAGTCAGCACGAAGACAATTCATGTCAGCATGTGTGCTACTGAGCAGGACAGTTGCATCGGGGAAGATAAAAACGGTTCCAGTGGTTCCTGCCGGAGTCTTAAACTCTGTCCAACTGTGCTCAAACTGAAAATATCCTGATCTGATTAATATACCCCCTCCTTTTAATGCACACAAGTACATTTGAAGGTGTGGAATGCCTATTTGAAACTACAAAGAATCCACTGCAGGTCAAAGCTCCAAAACCCTATCCTACCATTCTAATGGATTAGGGGATTTGCCAAGAGGAATCCTAGTTTTCAAGTCAAAAGGGAGGGGTATGGTGGGAAAAAAAAAGGTTTGTGTTTGTGTGTCATGGGGTCTACGTTTGCTGAGATGTAGCATGGACGCTACAGCCGAATCCCACTACATCTTTCTACTGAATTCCAGTAATACTCAGAGCCATAACAATGAGCCACAATTGTGAAGGCAGACAAAGTGCTTGTGGTGATGCCTGGGGACACCCACAGGTGTAGGTTCCCACGCCAGATGAAGGGGTGGACAGATGAGTGGAAGGTAGTTATTGAAATATAGGGGACTGGGACCAGAGAGAAGTGGCACTGGGAAGTGGAAGCTGGAGCAGGCTGGGGTCACCGAGCATGAGATCTGCACGCTTCTTTTTGAAAAGAGGGGTCAGCCCTCTGCATGTGGGGTGATGTGTGCGTTTGCATTTGAAGAATACTAAGAATGTGAGATCCTGGCCTGGTGCGTAATCTCATGACTGATCCCAGTCTGCCAACCGTTCAGCACCATTGGAGGGTACGTCTACGTTTTAGATTCAAGCTTTGATTGACTCATCTGCCTCTAGGGGAAAAGGGGGGGGGGGGTTTGAAATGTTGACTGAGCTTTGAGAGTCATTCCTAGAGGTTGTTTTTTTTTTTTTTGCTATAATTCACAGAGTAGTGCTTCCTACAAAAATGTAAGAGTACAAATTTGGGCTATTTTTGTTTCTAATGTCAACCAAATATGACCTTAAAAACTCTACATCCTTGTTCACAACTTCTCCACAGGGAGTTTCACTGACGGCCCCTGATTTATTGCCTTCTGATAGGACATGAGGTCAACATGATTCATCCCATGGCCAGTAATTGCTGGATGTAATCTTCATTAATCTGTGATGTCAATCCCAGCTTTTGGTTTTACTATGGCTATGTTTATGCCAAGATAGACAAGCTACAATGAATGGAAAGGGCAAAAGGAAAAACAGGCTGTGATCCTCTGAAAATGTCACATTTTGACACGGATCTTCAGAGATAAATAAATAAATAACCCACAATTTAAACGAATAAATGCTGAAATGCTCATCACATTTCTTTGCAGAAGCCATCAGAGTTACTGTCACAAAATAGACATGTTCTGTGAGAACGACCCCTGATATTTCCAAAGGAAAAGTATACTTTGAGTATACTTGGTTTTGAGAGCTTTAGGTAGCAGCTTGTCAAGGCCAATCTATCGAAAATGTAGATGATAGCACAACCTGCTTTTTAACACCTCTGCCAGGACAGTGCCCTGAAATGCAAATCTCTCCTCATCTGACTTCTCAATCTGTTCAGATTGACAGACTTTCAATGTCAAAATATCAACATATGCACCTATTATTTTGGCAGGCAGAGGAAGATGGATATTTGACCCTCTCCAACATCTGTGCTAAACATTGCAGGGTAGCACTAAAATAAAAGTAAAAAATAACCACTTTTACGGATTACGGAAGTCCCTTAGAATCATAGACTTACAGAGAAACCTTAATTTTTTTAGATAATTTAAGCACATCCAGTAATTTCAGATCTATTGTGAGACAAAGTCCCCTCTAGTGAGCATACAAACTCAACTAAGAGGCTTCGCATTTACTGCAGTGCAAAATCACTACCAGTCAATTTGATTAATTTCTAATTGAGTAACATGAAAAGAAAAATGGGAAGGCAAGTTTATTTGTATAGCAAAATTCAACAAGGTGATTCAAAGCACAACAACGACATCAAAAGCGGTAAAAACACTTAAATCCATCACTTCATGGTGGTTGAGGAGGGGCATTAACAGAGTCGTATTGTTTAAATCTTTCTTGGTGTGTTGAGAGGAGGAACGCTACGAGTTCTGCCCGCCAGAAATCTGTGCCAAGAGATGTCGCAAGCCATTTGGCTGGTTGGTGCATACCGACTGTGCGCACTCACACACGGTCCATTAAGCATGCTGCTACTATGCCAACAGGGTCATTACCCATGCAGTTTCAATACAACAAACCCCTCCCAACCTGGTGTTAATTAACCAGCACGATCCAAGACTATGCAACATGTAAACCTAACAAACACATGCACACTCGTTTGCATACAATGGTGAATTAATTTCCAGCAAACCACATGGGAGTTCGAGGGTGATACAACTAACACACAAGCAAAGTTGGCTTTAATTTAGAATTTTAAAAGACAAAAAAAAAAGAAATTACAACTAATATCCCTGTGTTTTTTTTAAGTGCTGTCAGTGACAACAGGACACAAACGTTTCAAACAATGAGGCTGTTCTGTTCTCTTGCTCATTTGTTAATTACTTCCTCTGGCGCTAATATGCCTCAAGTCCGAGAGCTACTAGGGCGATAAGCATGCTTCAGAAACATTAATGGACTAATTCCTGGACCAAAAGCAACAGGGAGCCTGACTGAGGCGCAGCACAGCACCGCCTACAGCAGGGCCCCATTACCATTTCAAACAGGTTCAACAGTACATTGACTATTTAACTGTCCATGTAATAACATGCTTTAATTACCCCCACAAGGAGCCTCTAGCACCTGCTCTCCATTCATTTAACAAGAGGCAAGGGATGCAGACGCACGCTTCAGTGCTGAACGACAACGGAAAAGCGCACACGCGAAGACCAACAACTCACTGCTCCATATTTATTTGGAACTTCAGACCTGCACAGCTCACTTAAGGGGACCACTGAAGTTGCTCTTTTATAAGACCTCTGGGCTTCATGGTAACGATTATTTTATCAATAATACTCACTCAGAGAGAACTACAGCCAGTCTAGCTCTTTACTTTTATCTGGCTTACAAACCACTACTCATCCATGAGATTTTCAGATAACTCCAATGAGTAATGATTAAAAACATACTTATTTGAAACAAATTAGGAGCAGAAGTTCACCAAGTAAAAATGTTATGCAGTCCATTTCAGGAGAAAAAAAAAAGAAAAAAAAAAAGTAACTCACATTTCTCTCCCCATTATGTTTGAAAACAGGAATGTGTTTCCCCTTCTACCTGGTCTTCACATTGTTGGCTTTAAAGGCTACAAAAGACAATACTACAGGCCTCCTGGAAGGAGAACATTAAGAATCTATATTACTGCAGTCCTACACCTTGTAAAACAATACCAACCTGCATCACAATCGTGACACAGAAATTATAAGATACCCAAAACCGCGTGCAATTTCACACGCGTCCTTCCTTTACATACAACGTTTACGATCCTGTTTCTAAAGTTTCCATGGCAGCTTGATTTAAATGCTGCTTCACACATTCAAAAAGAAACCTCGCCCTTTGCGACTGGTCATTCATCCTGAGGCACAAGCCCGAACAAGATAAAACGCATGGGTTGTTATGCATTGTGGCTACATGATCGCTTTGTTTCTGCTAACAAAACCCAGCGGGGTTTCAGTTGCTTCTTTTAAAATTAGACGCACGTTATAGCGACTATTCAGCAACGCCACTGACACTTGAGATCACTGATGCATTTCGACTGGACCTGAACCTATGTTGGGTGAACATCTGGGTTTTGCAGCTAGAACACTCCCCTAACGTCACCCCAGTCTCTGCACAGTAACACGACATGACAAACTGAACTCTCGTTGGTTTAGTTTTTATTTATTAATAAATGCTGTAGCAGATGATGTATAGCAACCAAGTATTTCAATATCAAATTTGTAGGACTTTGACCTACATAAATTCAAAATATTCACTGAAATCTTCTACCAAAGCTCCAGAGACCATAAACTGGGTCAAACAGTCATTTAGTACTATATCTTTATAATACTTACTATATCTATAGTCGCATGATATGCTTTGTGATAGCCAGTTTATGGTACATCTAACGGTTGTTGGCATCAATGATACAGTCCAAACCAGCAGCTTTGTAAGTTATCTAGGCAAGGAGGACAGTACAAGAGGGACCCTGGTGAATTTTGGCTTGACATAAATGTGTCCAAATTTAGAACAAAGTCACTGAGGCAGCCAGAGAACGCTGCAGAAAGCCTGAATCATGAAGATGGGATAAAAAAATAACATGGATGTAATTCAGACTTGTCTTGTAGCTACACCTAGTAATAAGGCCCTTGCTTAATAAAACGGCTGATTTGCTGACCCCACCCAAAGATCTTCCAAATTATAGCTCAAAACATCAAATATTATTCCCTTCCGCAGACGGTGAGTAAGAAAGCAGGCTTTAAATAATTATGGAGAAGTTATTTCCCAGTGGTACACACTGTACCTAGTGTGAAATCACAGAACGATCAAAACAAGGCGTTCTCAGAGGAAATCCCTGCCGCCTCCCCGACAACACAGATCCATTTAATATTAAGAATGCAGTCAGACTCAGATGGTAGTGACAGTTCAGTCCACATGGCCTTCCACAAGAAAGAAGCCCAGACCGAACAGCCAATACTACACTGCGTCTCTGTTGATTAACAACACAGATTTGTGATGACGAGCAGTTCCCACTATAATCCTTACAGGACACAAAATGTGGCGTCTGCTGCAAAGACATCCGAGTAAAAAGGCAGAAAATATAAATTTTCTTCATGAACAGGTTGATATGACCGCTCTCACCAAAATCTACACTTTATTTTCCACATTTAGGGTCTCGGTTTCCCTTACAAAATGCAGGACAGAACTGTACTACTACTACTACTACTACATCATTAGGGAAGTCTAGGCAAAACCATGTTTAATTGGTAAAAGCAGCTTCTGAACAAATCTCAGGCAGTCCAAGCAATAGAATGTCCATGAATCACAGCCAGAGCTCGTTACAGCAAATGTACCAAAAATAAAACAAAAAAAAGGTTATTTAAGCCATAAAATCTTAGACAAGAGTTCAAAAATAGCATATAATCAAGTTGATATGAAAATACAAAAATAATTTAAATGTATAAAAACATAACAGGAAGATATGTGGAATTCAACTTCTCATTGAAAACAACAACAAAAACAAAAAAAAAAACTGACAGTAACAAGGTTGTGATGTTGCCTAGGTCAAAGATGTAGCATAAACAAAAAGCACCAGAAAATGGGTACAATATGGGTTCAAAAGTAAAACTGGTTAGCATCTTCAACTGGTTTATCAATCACAAGAACAGGCTTGAAAAATATACTTCTGTTAAGGATGAGTTTTTAAAACAATCCTTCCTCATGACTAGTTATTAGGAGTTTAAATCTTTATAAGGCCATGCTCTACTCTGGTAAATATATTCTTGCGAATCTGTACATAACCGTTTGAGCAAACCTGCTGGTTCAAACACATAACCACCTTCAGGTTTGTGTGTCTGGATCAGTTTTGCCAAATTCTTGTTGGATAATGACATATTTACCATTTCTTCATGACATGGGCACCTTTTGCAAGACTGGTGAATGACTCAGTCTGCCCGCCCCCCCTGATTTCCAGATTTGTGACAAATAACATTTGTCTTATTTTTTCAGTCACTGCCAACAATTAGTGACAATCGGTGAGATAACTGTCATTTCACCTGACGGGATTATTGCATAATCAGTAATGAGCAAAAATGAACCACAGGTGAGACTCATGCGAGTGGCTTTCCACACTACTGCAATGGGACCAGAAGAGAATGGATGGGGGAGGGAGTCAGCGAGACGGAGGATAATTGTTTACTAGAGGTCTATGCAGTCATCTCCTAGCAACAGCTCTTCTGAGCTCCATATCAGGTGTGGTTCACTATGGCAGTCAAAGGCTAATGCCTTTGACTATGTGCATCCAAAACATAAGTGCAGCCTCAGAAAGGGAGGAAGGAGGAAAGACTTGCGGCACGTGAGCCAGAGTGCTTTAATAAGCCACCAATGAAACCTCTGTCCTGCTGCTTCCTCATATTAAGCTCTAGACTGCAGCAATTACCCTTGTCCTAATTTTCTCCTCACATGAAACTCATTCTCGTTTTCTGAACCTCAAGGCCTGCGAGTGTGCCTGGAACAAAACAGAAATGATGAAAATTTAAGAACCAACTGGATACACATATGAGAAAACATCCTTTCATACTTTCCAGTTTCAAAGTTTAGACTGTTTAATGGTCAAAGTGAAGCAATGAGCACCAAATATGCTGAAGAAAATATTCTCTGTACCTTTGGCCCAAAACTGGATCATTCAAAAGAAGATGCGACTCTTCACAATAAGTCTAAAGTGCTTAGTTTGACAACATTTTGTCCAAGTGCCAATTACGGAGTTTCCCTATTACAAAACAAAAAAAAAAAAAAAACTGTTAGGACGGTCATGAGAGTGTCATTAAGTGTCCTCTTATTGAAAGTGAGTACTTTTCCAAAACCAGTCTAATATTTACCCCGTGCCCACTAATGCCTCATCTTAAAGAGTACAAGAAAAGGCTTGCAGAAAAGAGAAAAAGAAAAAAGCTAAATAGTCAAACAAAATGAGAATTAAAGCAGCACTGTATGCCTGGCGAAGAGTAAAACCATTCAAGTAGCTTGGAATTCCTCCAAGAAAAACAATATTTAGCAGGTCTGTGCAAGTTAACATGTCCCTGGCAATGTCAATGAGATGGTCTTTGCCTTCCATTGTTAAGATAATCAGCAGCACGAGACCAACTATATGCCAGGAGAGTGCATAAGCAACTGAACCAAAAACTCTTGCCCGTAGTGTAGTATACACAAGAAGCTCGATTTTTCCCAAAAATCTCTAAATTCCTTTTAAATAAATTGTCTTCCAGTGTATTGAAATATAATAATTTGCTTCAAACCCACCTAAGACATTTGTTCGTGTCCAGATCAGCAAAAGCCCTGGCTTAATGCATGTATCTGTGTTACTGGCAGAGCGGAGAGCGAGGTCTGATACGTTATCCCAGTACACCGAAGATACAGTTACAGGAAGGCTCACTTCAAAAACGCGTGCCTGATGTAGCTGCGGGGCAGGGAGGGAATGAAAAGAGGCAGAGAAATTCCACCGGCAATTTCATTAGTGATCAGATGGAAGTAAGATGTGATTTCGTTCTCCATTCACTCTCCTGAAGTGCACGCACGGCACCAACCAAATGGAAACTCAATAAGACTTGATGAATGAGACCTAAACTTGGTCAGGTGCCCGCTGACCCGAGTCAAAGTTTGACATCTGTTCCAAGATCTGATCCATTAAACTGGGATGATGAATCTTAAAAACATTTTAGGAAGCTTGTCTTTACGAATGATTCAATGTTTTACCAATCTTAATGTTTAGGCATAAAGGTGGTATCAAAGATGAAGTTGCATATTGCTTAATCATAAAGTGTTTGTGACGAAAACTGACAAATATGGGAGAATTTTTATTTTTTCCCTTTAATACAATATCCTAGTTTGTATAGGTACCCTGCTATAACTGACAGCAACATTACTTTACAGCCAGTTTCAGTATGAAACAGCAGTACCAAAAAATTTAATAAAAAAAAAAAGAAAAGAAAAAAAAAACACCAGAAAGTGATTAATCCATTTTAACCCAGCCTACTCTTGTGCCTGAAAACACTAGGAGTAAGCTAGCCTGACACTGATGAAAAAATGATACTCTTTAGTGATTTAATCTCTGTTTATTATTGTGAAAAATATTATAATTGTCCTTTATAACTGGTACATATATGGCCCTGTGACAGGTGGGTGACTCACCCATTCAATCTTTCTCCCAATGACATACGCTCCAGGGTCTAATGAGGCATCTAAGAGTAAGATTGGCATTAGCAGTTATCCAACTGTAGGAATAATCATGTTTCTGCCGTTACTCATAAATATATTCACATAAGTTTCAAGAAGGCTTTGTTAGATTTTAAGAAGGCAGTGTCGTCTCCCTTACATATTTTGAAGTGCATGGTGAATTAGGTGTATTTGACTGCACCCTGTGACTTCACCACTAGGTGTCACCAAATCCCTCACATTCTAGAGAATGTGAGGAAATTAAAACTACCACCAAGCTGTATCTTATATGCTGGACGCCTGCATAAAAAGTATGTCAAGTTCAATTTGTACTGGACATAAAAAACAAAACAAAAAAACAAACATGTTTACAAAAGTTCCAAATTTCTATCAAATGATATAGTAACATAACATCCACTGACAACAACTCTATAAAAGTAAACACAGCTGAATCTATTTAAAAAGTACTTGGTCTATGTCATTAAAACCACACCAGCTTGTTAAATGGCAGATATTCCTCAAGTTTCATACCAGTAAAGTATGAAGCATCTCTGCACAAATGGCTCCAGCAAGAAGATACCAAGGTGTTCCCGGGCCACCTGAGAGATATAATCTCTCCAGTGTGTCCTGGGTCTTCCCTGGGGCCTCCTCTCGGTTGGCAGCATCCAAAACACCTCCCTAAGGGAGGCATCTTCATCAAAAGCTCAAACCACCTCAACAGATTCCTCTTGATGTGGAAGAGCAGTGACTCTGCTGTGAATATCTCCTGAATGACTGAACTACTCAAATTACTGACTCACAACATGCAACGAACCAAACTGTAACAGTTTGTTGTTTAAAGTGGAGATAATTAAAACTACTGGGGCTGTCTTTTGTACGCTGTAACCCCGTCTGTGGTATTTGTTGTAAAAACATGTTTAAACAAAGTGCATCTTATTTCTTATGGATTCAAATAGTAGACATAACATTGTGGGGAAATTTGTGTTTCTGGAAAAAAAAAAAAAAAAAAAAAAAAAAAAAAAAAATGAACTATATTGAGGGAAAAAAATTTTTTAAAAAAGTCAGATTTTTACATGAATATCAGTATCCATATTGGTCTTTAAAAAAATAAAATTTTTAAAAAAGCACTGGGCTGGGCTCTAATAAGTATCTGATTGAAACTAGTAACACTTATAAAAGAAATTTACAAAAATTTGAAAAAAAAACTTCTAACACCTAAACAGCACATCAATGCCGTCCCTTCGTCTCAGAACATTTTCTGTTTATCGTTAACATGGTGACCATGTCCTGATGCTCTGTAATAAAAAGGGAACTTTGTACAAGGTAATAGTCAAATCTGACAGAAATGACATGTTATACCAACAGACGTGGAAATAAAGATTCATGTTTCATAAGAGGCCAGAGGGCTGTTGAACGAAACCAAAATGAGGGATGTAAGGCAGGATTTATCAGTTAACCTGGCTGAATTTAAGCTAAAATCAGTTGCACAAAGGCGGGGGGGGGGGGGTTACCATGGTGATTTATTTTGTGCAGCTAGACTGGCCAGGACCAGGTCAACAACCAGGATTTCTTAATCCTTTGCTCTCCAGACTTTATGAAGGCTGATATTTGTTTCGCTGTTAAGTGTTTAAAATAATATTGAAGAGAGAAATACGTAGACTACTGATCAGTCACAGAGGTTGCAGTGATTTTTAACATTAGGGACGAGAGCAACAGTCTAGGCTGAAGTCCCATTCATGTGTGACATTTCTGCAATGAATGCACATTTAAATGCACATTTGACTGTTTTAGAAGATGAAGTGCTCATTCTTAGAAGGTCTTCTATTGGAAGACCGTTTCAGGGCTGATCAGACATCTTGCCGTTGGTGGGTATCGTTTCTCCAATGATTGTAACTGCTACATTTGAAGACTCATATAGTTATATATGTTTTAAATCAATACGATTAGTCAAGAACATTCACAGGATGGTTAAAAGCAAAAAAGATAGAAACGTAATCATTAAAATTACTCAAATTAAAACTAATGCTCAAGGGTTTGGGGTTGTTTTGAAATGGCATGTGTGTAGTTTGATAGCTTTAGAACTTGAAACCAGGCTTCAAGCTTTCGATGTAAGCATTAAAAAGGAAGCCAATAGCGCATTTGAGTTTCTTTCGCGTTTCTGCCCATGCGTTTACATTACAAGCTGTTGCTCCCTTGATAAACAATAAGTGACACTTACAGTCTGCTTGAGAACGCTGTGAAGCTGTACGTACCAAACCTAGTTAAACCCAACTCGACGTAGATGTGCCTTCTCATCCTGACTTGGAGTTTGTGCAACAGAATAAGCCAGGATGAATGCAGTAGGATCTCTCAAGCCTTGCTTGATTTCATCCTGGATTTCCTCATTTTACTTTTGTGCAACAGCCCTCAGACAGCCAAAGTAATATTGGGCCTGCACGGTTTCATTTTAAAAATGCTACAGATGTCTGGTTCAAGACGACTGAAGGGTCTAATCCTCGGTTTTCACAGGGATCATAACGGGCAGCTGGCCAGATGACACAGCCAATCGCACACTACATCTTTGTTTCTTCAGTGAGGACAGCAACAACACCACAGCCAGTGACCCCACAGTCTTCTTGTGACATCTGGCACTGGAATAGTGCACCGTTATCAGCCCGGTCACTTAACAGAATGACAACACATCAGAATAGCCCTTTTCACCTCTGTGTTGAAGAGTCTGATAAGTAGTCAAACGAAGAAAAAAAAAAAAAAAAAAAAACACCACTCAAAACAATTGATAGCCTTAAGAACAGCTTCACTCTTGACTATTCGACAGGTATTAAAATGAACGCGCTGTCTTAGTACAGTTTATTTTAAAAAGCAAATGGTTTTCAACCACATACAAAGCAAAAAAGGGATTAGCGCACACATTTCCATCCCAGAGTTTTGCATGAAATGCCCACGTGGTTACGTGGATGCAACAAACAGTTGCCAGATTTAGCCGGACAGCTAAAGCAATACAACCATCACAAGTTCCACAAGGTGAGGCGTCGCATTCCTGCATAGCCCGACATACCAGCCAGTTCCCAGATGCTTAAATAACTATAAAGCACTTTTTCCCCCTTTATTTAAAATTAATGATTTATGCAGTTTACCTCAATGTAAAAATGCCTCATCTGCTCAAAGTGTTCAATATTCTGCTGATTTTAAGGGAAAGAAAATAGACAAATCTGAATTGTTTAAGTTCATCCTCATTCAGATGATCACATACACAAAAAAGCAGCTTGCAGTCTTACGTTTCCGCTTTTTCTCCCCCAACTGATTACTTCAGCTGTAACATATTCTACCCTTATACACACCCCCACTACAGTCCAGAGCTGCTCTGACCCATCACACATGAACATCTGAATATAAAAATCAAATGTTTTTTTTGTTTTATAAAAACAATATGCATTCAAATTTACCAAAGAAGAATACACTGGTGATACTGAAAGTCCCCAATTCATTAGCTGTAACTTATCTGCATACACATATTTAACTGCCCTGAAGGCCCCACCAGGGACCACAGCAGCAGAGGGTGGAAGACAGGTGTCAAAAGCAGTGAGGCACACGCAGAACCTCTGCCTGCAGGCATCGTTTACTTCAGCCAAGCACATAATTCCAGCTCATGAGGTAATGTCACCCATTCATCATTTTTATAAAGAATTCATGGAAGCATCAAACAGCTACATGCAGCCACATCCCATTCTCACATGAGAAAGCCTGCAGCTTTAATCCAGCTTTGCAACGAAGCAAAGATTACATACCTCATGGATGTAGAGCCATGTCAAAATATGTGTAGCTCATTTTTAAAGCTCCGACTTTAAATCTGAATAAGTCTGCTGCCTTAATGAATCGGCATAATGTTGGAGTGAAAAGCTTTACAAGAACAGCTTTGTTAAATGAGAAGTCAGACATCTCCAATCAAGATCAACATATCAAAGCACTTTCCCGCTCTAATCACGCCATCATGTACTGGGCAGGTGCATGCTGGTGAACTGGAACGAGGCCAATCCATATCAGTGCAACGTTGAAAGATGACACAGCAAAAACAATATAGCTGCAACTGGATCCTTGTGAAGCGTGCGGTCGCTCAAACCCGATGTGTGTCAGTTCTCATAAGGAGGGAAAGCTGTACAGAAACTAACACCCGATGAACAAAAGGCAGATCCTCAAGCTCTCTGGTACAAATGAGGAACTGTTCTGATCTTTATCCTGCACTTTATGTAAATAAACTTTACAGACTTGCAGAATCTCTGCAGGATCCTCAGCAGACGTCTACTCTAGATTTATCAGCCCAAGAAGGCTGTAAGAAGTGATTGTTCAATCAGCTGCTGTAAACATAGTAAGTTTGCCATTACTTTGATTAAAAAAAAAAAAAAAAAAAAACAACAACAAATGAAAAGACAAATTGTGGGTCCAGGTCATTGTCACTTCTCCACTGCTGATTTGGGTGGATTTAGGAATACTGCTCAGACCTTTGTAGCACCAAAACACTGCTGGGTTTTTAAAAAAATCATAGTTCTATAGACAATATCACGAAGGAGATATTTGGCAGGTTCAGTGGAATTTAAAATAACTAGTAGCTGTGATCCACCTTGGACAAAAAGACAGAAGACCATATTACTTTCATTTAAAAGAAAAGGCTGACTATTGGTTTGAACATCTCTACATGCTTCACTATGATACTCTGACTAGAGTGGATGTCAGGAAAACACTCATGTAAAGTCAGCTTAAGGAAGAAACCACACTCACCGGCCACGCAAACTGGAAGGGGATCAAAATCTTCCCAGCTTCGCTGATTTTATTTCTGCCACTCCTGAGAGAAAACATATTTCCACCAAGAACTTGCGTAGATCCAGCTCCGAATGTGCAAGGGCCGCCGGTGGTGACCTCCATCTGGTACTCCTTCAGGCAGACTTTGAAGTAAGTGTCGCACTCATCCCGAGTGCACCGCAGGTCCTGGGAGCTCCTGGAGCCGTCACAGCACTCCCCGCCCGCCAGTTCACCATTTACGTTCTCCACAGAGATCAGCTGCAGCTCGAAGTAGCCGGTTGAGTGGCACACCTGGAAACCAACAGGTTGAGGGAAAAAAAAAAAAAAAAAAAAAAAAAAGATAAATCACATCCAAACTACAGAACTACGGCAGTAAGTGGTCAAAGAAATCCCATGACATTTGAATGGCGTATCTATACGAGCGATGAGTAGATCATCCTAAGAAAGGTGGGAAAGGACGAGGTAGACAGGAGTCACGCAGATGCAGTGAAATAAAACTGACTTTAGTTGAAGTCTTTTGATTGATTTGATAATAAACTCCTGCTCCAACTTGAAGAAAAAGAACAGATCCACAATCACTGGATGTACCGTTTGAAAATGTTTAATAATTATGTCTGCACTAGTCCATAAATATTTTAAATGGTGTGTAAAGACATGGTTTTATTATATTATAATCTAGTTTCTCAAAAAGGTAGTCTTTCCAAATTAAAACCAGTTAGACATGGATATCCTCTTGTCCTGCTTGAGTTACACAAGGAAAAAAAAAACACCTCTGACTCTTTCCCCCCTCTGTTAAGAGCGCGGGTAAAGGTATGAAATAAGGGAAATGGATCTGCACGTTTCTGCGAAGTCGCAAAACCCGGACTGTGGAGTCGGCGCATCACTGGGAGGGTTCAGACAATCCGACACGAAAGGAAGCCATCCTCTGCGGCAGCCAACTGATGCGACGCAACTTCCAACTTGTCTGGCTGCCTCGGACATCCTGCAGATTTCTGCAGCCGAGATTTCAAACGGGCAGGTCTGCTCACAGATTGGGGGCCAATTAACCGCCGCGGCGGCCACGTTCCGACGTCACCCAAAACTTGTTTTAATTCAGGCGTGATTCGCCCTCACAAATTAAAAAAACAAAAACAAATACATTAACAAAAATAAGGACAAAAACGACTGAGATTGTAACCCTGACGGACAGCACAGCTCGTACCGGTTGCCTGGACTTCAATTTTGTCATGGTAACACGGTCGCGTGCTCCACAACTGACGGCGACGCAATTCAATTATTGATTAACATGATGCTAATACGCGATTCCGGGCTGCAAAAAACACGTCTGTCCAAACCCACCAACTTTTTTTTTTTTCCTCCACAATGTCAATTTTAAACGTTTATTTGACCAGCACGACGCAGGTTTGAGACGGTGAAGATTCAAATGAGAGCCGTCTTACCTCCGTCCACAGCGCGAACAGCAGGCTCACTATTGGGAGGCAATTCCTAATCCTGGTGCGATTCCACATGCCTCCGATTAATTAGAGTGGCATATAGGGTGGAGGGGGAGCGAGAGAGGCGATAAGAGGAGACAAACAGCCGCGGACCCGGCGACTAGTTCCTCCTCTGCTGACATGCAAAAAATAAAATAATAATAATAGTAATAGAAAAAATAAATAAACAAAACACAATATTCACGAACGTGTCCTCTCCGCAAACCGGAATCCAGCGGGGCGTCGCAGGCGCGCGTTTGTAAGCAGGCGGCGGACTGCGGCGCAGTGATGGTGATGGTGGTCCATGTACAGGAGCGTCCCTCCGTCAAATCTCTCCACACAGCAGCGACTGAAGCGCTCCGGAGCCACAGCCTGAAGAGAGGACGTCCGCCGTGATTGGCAGATGCACGGACCACTAACGCGCTGGCCTGGGTGCAGTTTCTGAGCCAACCGGATCAGAGAGGGGCGGACACTGGTTTGATACCCCACCCACCCCGCCCCGCTCCACCCCGCTACACCCACTTCCTCCACCTCCTCCTCCACCTCCTCCTCCCTATAACTTGAATTATACTGAGCTTCATTTACACAAACTGCGTTCCAGCCTGCAAACAAAGCAATTAAACGCAGCCTGGAAAGGCGTTTTAATGAGCCATTATCTTATTTTAAACTGTGCTGCATTTAACTTCTTTCTTAATTAGACTCCGATATCACTTTAGTTGACTGTTTGACCGTCGGCGCTCACTATATTCTAAACATTTAATCACGACATGACATAATAACTTAAGACTTTCCTAGTAACTTGTTTTCATTATTTTATTATACTAAGCACTGCTGCTCCCAATTACATTGTTTTGTTATTGTTGTATTATTATTTTTTAAACATAATCTAATAAGAGAAAGCCGTGTAATGTTGGTCTGATATGACAGCGGGGGGAAAAAAGTGTTTTTCGGACCACTATTTGGGTTTTACAGGTAAAAACACTGCACGGCCAAACCGTTCTGTTGCGGTGGCCTGGCGCGCCCTCTACTGCACCTGCAACAAACTGCATCATCAGTCATGTAGTTCACTATACTATGTACACTGCACTAAACGACACTACACCACATTTCTGACTAGTTGGGGTTTCCTTGTTTATTTATTTAAAAAAAAAAGTAAAGAAATACTTTGCACATGTTTTGGCAAGTCATTTTAGGTCTCTGACAACATTAATCCAAGTATAAAACCTTAAAGGAGACATTTTATGGCATTAGTTCAAATGATACAAATGACACAATTTCCTGATGTCTTAATTAAATGTTTGTGACATACACAGTACAACAGCTATCTTCATCAACCATGGATTCACACCTTTGGTCCTGTCAGCTGGTTTTAAGGTGTCAGACACTGTACACTATAGATCTGCATCTGTGATGTCACAAGGTTGTCTTTTATTTGAGTTATCAGATTTGGTAGTAACTTCAGATGTTGAAATGTGATTAGACGATTAGATATCTGAAAAATTAAGTCATTTATATCCCCAAAGCCTTAAGGCAGTTTACAACTGTCTGTGGGATTGCAGGAAAGGCAAATAAAAGCAGGTTTCACTTTGGAAGACGGTAAGGACGATTTGAGACTATAGAGAGGTTCTTCACTGTTCTACACATGCAGAAATAAAACTGTCACAGACAACTAAACAAACGTGATGCATTTTGCGAGCAGGTCCTGTAGATAAATGAAGTCAAGAAAGAACTTCCTGTCTGTGGCAAGCCAAGTTCGTTCCCCGTGACGGTTGAGGAGTTATTCTTGATCTGCTTCCAGCTGTGGTTATCCCTCAGTTTGAAGGTCGTTGGATCGACCTCCAACTTCCCCAGTTTAACTTCAGTGTACATGAATCCCTCACTGCTTCAAAATGTTGAATTTGCTCATAAATCTCTTTTATAATGTGGCTGCTAAATACGTGGATTTTTTGGGGGGGTTTTTTCAGCAGAAATCATTTCAAGAGAAACATGATGACAATGACATGCAAAAGTCTGACCAGACTTTTGCACGTCATTGTCGTAATACTGTTATTTTTACTGGACAACATCACAATATCATACTACAATGGGCAAATACACAAGAAAAAAAATAAATATTCTCAGCATCACTGCTCAGGTACAGAAATGAACATACAGATTGATGGTATTTTTCTATTTATCTGAAAGGTACAACCGGATATACCTGTCAATCAAGGCATTACATGTTAACACCCCCACCCCGCTTCCCTCCATGTCACCATCTCACTCTCTCATCAGGCGACTGCCAGCCCGTCAGATAGGCCCTGAAGGAGGCTGCAGATTTCCTGAGCCGCTGCAGACGCTCTGACTGGAATGTTTCACACGCTGTCACAAGTGCGTGCGAGTGCCTTAAGTTGGATCACACTTGGTAAAGAGGCCGAAGTGGCGAGACAGCAATGTGTAAGAGCATATGGAGTGTGTGTCAGTCCACAGGGACACAGTTGTATATATATATATATATATATATATATATATATATATATATATATATATATCTCAACAAACTTTGCGTACACTTCCGTAAAATCCAGAGAATGGTTTTCACATCACAGTGGGATGGTTCTGTGACCGAAGCAACTTTCAAAGCTTACGTGATCCTCTAATAGAAGTTTTTGACTTTTTTGTACAAATGTTCCAAAGGAAGTACTCTCAGAAAATCTGAGCAACAAAGAAAACGTGTCAACTAATTCAGATATGATGTTGATTTATGGAGCGCATCACATAAGTCCCAGATAATGCCTGTAATCTCATAAAAGATGAATACTGGCAGCAAACTCGTGCACCTCCTGCATTTTAACACCTACCAGAGGGCCTCGGTCGCTGTGCGCCTACCTCGTCTTCCAGTTTGCACACACCATGTGCATGTGTGAGAGGCGCAGAGATAGGAGTGTGTGCGCAGGAAGAAAGAGGATTATGAGTGGGCGCACTGTGGGGGGTTTGCCAGGCTCCGGGGGGAGGTGAAGTGGATTTCTTCTCTCATCCATTTTTCATGGCTTTTCTCCTTTCAGATCTGCAGTCTCTGTACATACGGCTGACGGGTCGATTCTCTTTTATCTTTAAGCATCTTTTGGGGACTCCCCGCGTGTGTCTGCTGGTGTGATGGGGGAGCTGATGGAGGCAGGGTTGGGTCAAGGTTGAGGCATGCTGTTTTTCATCAGGCTTGAATGACTGTTTCACCACATTGCCCACTCAGACGATGCTCATTTGCTGATGTTTTCCGTCTTTTAATTGAGGTAGGCATAACAGATGGCTCCATTGCAGAAGAATACAGTATATATCAATGGTATTGCTTAATAGTTTATGTCCCATGGGGGTTAATTCAAACACATATGTCCTCTAAAAGGGGCTTTGAATAATTAACACTTTGTGTCTGCGAGCTCCAGATGAAAACTTGGCAGTCCCCATCTGAATCAATGACCAAAATTGTTTTTTTTTGTCCACCACTCTTCCCCTTGAGTTTTATCTGGTAACAGTGATTTTTTTTCCTCCCGTCTTATATTTTTAGAAAGCACTTAGGGACTTAAAGATGATCATAAAAATGCTAATGAAATGATAATTTCTTGGGTTTTGAGATGGATTCACACAAGCCATTATAAGTTTATCATACAGCCCGGAAACATTAATGTTAGATTGACTTAGAGATTCTTAATTAGACACAGGAGATACAAAAGTGTGCACGTTTGTGAATCATCTCTGTGTCAGTGCTGCAATGGAGCGGCGAACTGGTCAGGGGGGTGGTTAGACGTGTGACGGTTTATAGATAGAAGACCACTGGACTGATCTCCGGCCCAGGACGGCTGGACTCTGAACCTCACGTTGCCCTCACAGAAACATAAAACCTATCCTAACCTCAACAGGCAGAACATGAGCCTGCACCTCGAATTCAATAGATGAATCAATTGATTAGACATGGATGGGTGAATGGATTAAAAAAATCTAAGTTGGGCAAACAACCACATGTGAAATCACCTGCTGATGCAGCACCCAGGCCGCCTTATGCAAAACCCAACCAAGATCATCCCTACCTCTTAACATGTGCATTCCTAAACAAAACCAATGAATTAGGCAGCTGCTGAACTACTCAGTCTCAGTGCCTGAACCCAAAGACAAAACCATGTTGCAAAACCCTAACCAAACAGGACCTTACGACCTAATCCAGAAATATAATCTTGAACCAAGCCATACCAATTTCCAAGGCCCAAAGCCAAAATCTGAACCAAAATCTGAACCCAAACCTTCACCGTGAGGGTCTCTACAACCTAATCCAGAAACTTAATCCTGAACTTAACCACGATCATAAAACTTAAACCTGCATTCCAATATTGTAACACTTAGCATGTTGAATATTATAACCCAACTCAAGAAATCAAGCCTGACTAAGCCGAACCCCATCATTGGATCCTAATTTTAACCAACAAGCCAAACTTAAGATCAAAACAAGACCAAAGAGTTTAGTTTAGTTTTAGTGATTCATTCCAGACATGTCAAAACCATTGTATAAAGCATAACGACGTTAACGCTAGTATAAACCTTTAAATAAATATACATATACACACATGCATACACACATTTGAACAAAAAGTACCCCTTGAAAATAAATCTATATATATAAGTGAATCTGTTATAATTTTATGTACATGAAATAACCAAATCTATAAAATAAATCTATAGTCAATGTCCACACACCTATCTATTTATACATACCTATATAGATGCACACACAGCAATACACATAACAAAGATATCCTGTATAACATGTCTAAAAAGAGGCAGAAATAAGTAAAACTTATCATATATATATATGATACTATATAGATAGATATATAGATATATATATAGAAGACTAGATAGATATATATAGATATAGATAGATAAGAGAGATATATATAGATGATATATATATATATATAGATATATATATAGATATATATATATATATAATATATATATATATATATATATATATATATATATATATATTATATATATATGTATATTATATATAGTATACTACACTATATACTACATATACTACACTACACTGTATACTACTGTATACTACATATACTAAAACTATATACAACTATACTACTATATATAGTATACTACACTATATACTACATTTACTACACTACACTATATACTACATTTACTACACTATATACTACATATCAGCACTATATACTACACTATATACTACACTATACACTACACTATATACTACATGAACTACACTACATACTACATATACTACAACTATATACTACATATACTACAACTATATAAAACATTTACTACTATATACTACATGTACTACACTACACTATGCACTACATACACTACACTATGCACTACATACACTACACTGTATACTACATAAACTACACTACATAGTACATATACTACACTACATAGTACATATACTACACTATATACTACATAAACTACACTATATACTACATAAACTACACTATATACTACATAAACTACATTATATACTACATATATTACACTATATACTACATAAACTACATTATATACTACATAAACTACAACTATATACTACATATACTACACTATAGACTACATGTACTACACTATATACTACATAAACTACACTATATACTACATAAACTACACTATGAACTACATACACTACACTGTATACTACATAAACTACACTACATACTACATATACTGCAAGTATATACTACATTTTTTTATTTTTTTTTCTGATCATTCTTGTCAGTGTGGACATCGTGCACACGCTGTATGTACGATGCACACCGAAATTAGTCTCTGCTTTTAACCCATCAACTAGTTTCACTAGTGAGCAGTGGGGCTGCTAGCAGGGCAGCGCCCCGGGGAGCAATTGGGAGTTAAGGGCCTTGCTCAGGGGCCCCCAGTGATTTACCATTGTGGGAAGCCCTGGGCTTGAACCTGGGTCCTCCAGGTCCTATAGACTACATGTACTACACTATATACTACCTAAACTACACTATATACTACATATACTTCACACTACATATTTACACACACAGTGCACCCCGACAGCACCCAGACCTCCATCCAATCCTACTATGCTGCACTCCGACACCAAAACCACCCAAGCCCAGTATCCCCAATAAAAACCAGAGATTTGAGACCTAACTTGACTCATTAACAATTAGTAGCGGTCTATTAAATTCCCCCACCGTGATCTCCTGTCTGTTGGAAAGTCATTATGGTGCACAGTGCATGTGCAGCATAACTTTGCACATCCACCCAACACGATCACAGACAACAATAGCAACAATGACTACCTCACGTGTGCCTGCAGTGCTTTTTCTTTGTAATACTAGGCTACGGCAACCACGCAAGTCAAATAGTAAAGCTGCAGACGACTTTATCTGCAGTTGCAGAATCAAAGAAGTTGGATCAACTGCATCTAATTTTATTTGCAAATCAAAATCCAAACCAGATAGATTAGTCACTTAATATTTCAGAAAGCTCAAATTAGCACCACGGACAGCTTCTGAACAGTTCCTTTGGCACACAATTCACACAATGTGTTGTTTTATGACGACAATGGAAACATTTGGGTAACTTAATTACACCATTTCTGATGCAATGATCTGCAGATGCTGATTTTTTCATTATTAATATAACTTTTCCTTAATTCCGGTGTCTGTCAGTGCAAATTAAAGGTTAACTCCTTGCAGAAGCCATGTTTGCGTACTTTACCTCCTTACTCTCAACATTTCAGTAAAAAAACATGAGTTGTAGCCTTGCTTAAGTTGTGTGCACCAGTGAAAGAAATTCCTCCCCTGACTTAAAACTTTGTGGATAACAATGGAGAAGCTATAGTGTATTAAGTGACAGGTACAGACCGTACCTGTCAGTGGAGGAATGTTGCTGTTCCAGCACTCTGTCAGGTAAAGTAACCCGTCAACTCCAATGTTGTTGGCTGGTCGCAATACAGTAACAACAATACAGTGTGGTGTACAAAGAGATCATTTATACATAAACGATGTCCCAGTTCAGTGGGTGCATCTCTCTAAGTCTGTATTTGAAGAATGATTACGCCACAGCTGCATGACATACTGTGTCCCATTTCAAGGACTTGTCCAAATGGGGTCTACAAGCGAGGTGGTCTTTTCTCAGGTTGAGAAAGCAGCATCAGGTACATCCTACCCCTTTACGACAGCGTTAAACCCACGATTAATCAGGCTGCTGGCGGTTGGCAGATAGTTGGTTTTCCCTCCGGCTGTGATAAAGGGCTGACACCAGCGGTAAAATGTCTTTTTCTAATAAAATCTATAATAAAAACACAAGTAAAATGAGAATCTCTGGCTGCTGCCAATGTCGCTAGGTGACAGGACTGACACCTTTGACATAAACAGGAAGTCCTCCTTTAAGCTGGACCATCTCATTTCACCAACACTTGTTTGGGATTATGAGTCTTAAACAAAAAAAGCAAAAATAAGCTACTGGCTAACTAATAACAACCTGAAAAGCCAAAGAGTTAAATTTGGAAACGACTCACATTTTGTGCCAAAAAGAGATTTACTACTTCTTATAATTCTATCTATGCAGATATCAAGTAAGCACAGAGTTACACAGACTAAATAGATCATTAGAATTGGCTTCTTTTTCCTTGCTGGAATATGAAGTCGTAAAAGTGCTAAAAACAATCATGGAAAGACATAAACTGAAATGCCGGCTACAAATCCACCAGCGAGTTAAAGTAGATTACTTCAACTCGCAGCAAAAATAAACACGCGTGGTACAAAAGCACTGAGGTTTGTTATGATAAGGATTGTTATGCAACTATAAAATAACCAGATTGCACTTTTGAGGTGTGAAAAATACAAATATTGTGCTTCAAAACCACAAGGTTCGTCACTGTTATATGATTACCATCAACCACTCTGTAACCTATAAGCTTAATTTTCCAATCATTGGCTTATACAGAGCAAAAAGTGGTTTTCATAGTAACAAAATTAGTGTTAGAGAAAGTTTGTAAAAAGTTAAGAAGAATTTTTCAATTGATAGACCAGATCGATGACTTTACAAAAATATAGATCCTATAACACCTCCAGTTATGGTGGAGTTCAACGAGTAAAGGTGTGACGTGAGCATTATTTGGTTGAACACCACATGCACCGCTGTCTTCTGGACCATCTGTAGAGGTTTAACCCGTCATGCTGGAAAACCCTCGAGAAGAGAGCATCGCAGAAACAGAGATGAGAGGAAGTGACCCAGGAGTGTGACCAGCATAGATCGTTGAAATTTTGGCCTTCAGTCACGAAAAGCTATTTTCCCAAAAAGCAAAAGTTGTGGAAAGCTGGTTATCGCCGTTGACAAGCAACTAAACCACATGCTCTTAACTTTCCACATCTAGACAATTAACTTACGAGTTCCACGTGTTTCATGTAGTTGATCATAATTAGCAGACTCTGTCTTTATTTTAATTTAAATTCAATTTCATCTCTAAAAGCCAGAATCAGTCTGATGTCAAGAAGCATTTCAGTATATCAAAGCTTTGTTCGTTTTTTAGTCATTTCACACAGCTGACTGAGCCATCGAGTGTGTGTTAAAAAGGCATTTCCGCTGAAAAAAGAGCACGTGAAGTGACCAGAGACCCTGAAGTACACATCTCTTATGCCCTCATGTTCTGCTCTGCTGATAGTATTGTATGCATCTGGGTTTTTTTTCATGCAGAGAGCTCAGATTTCACACCGTACATGCTGGTCTGTGTGACAGAATGCTGTTGAAAGAAGAGCGAAAAGTGAAAGATATTTCCAAACTAACTGGAAATGCATATTTAGGCTTCAGTAACACTGAGCAAACGGGAAAACGGTCCACTTCAGTCCACAAACACACACAGAATGGTTTTATGAGCGAAAAAAAAACAACAATACCTACTATGTTAACCTGTTGGACAAGTTAACTGAACTGCACACTGAACGTCCTGCTTATCCTGTTCGTACTTAACAGCCCTGATTTAACCTCATACTCACTGAGACGGTACATTCATGGTTCAGAGCTCTCATCTTCCACTCTCTACGTGAATTTTAGGACACTCTGAATACAACCTGAATGGATAATTACTGGTTGGATATTTGCTGTGGTACTCAAATTTGTTTTTCATGCGTGCGTGTTAACAAAGAGGTTCACATTTCCCCATTTTATAGCTTCCACCTATGGAAATGCCAGAAGCAGACCTGTGATGCAAAGTCCAGGAGCTCATAAATATACCTCACTGATAAGGGCCAGCAGATGCTGCGCAAGGACGCATGGAGCTGCAGAGAAAGAGCAACAAAACATTTATGGCCAGATAAATATCAGACCTTTTAAAACAGAAACAGGTTGCAGGTATTCACTAGGCTCCCCCTCTGCTCTTCCTCAATGCCAGGATAATCCAAAGTTATGACTCAAGAGCTTCAGAAGTCAGGGAGTTTATGTAGTTTCATGTGGAGGTCTGGTGGGAAACAGAATAACGGTGTGTGTGAATCTTTTCTGCATCTTTCTTTACCTCATTTCACTCCACATATTTTGTCTTTTGAGTCTGGATGGAGGACTAGTGTCATCACAGCCCATCGTAAGCTCGCAAGGAGACATGACAAGCTGTGATTTGGTGACACATACTTTTAAAAATAAACGTCTGCCAGAGGACAGCGATTGCATTTGGTTTTGAAGGACCATCGTTCCATCCCCCACCCACCCCTGCCTCCTAATGTGGATTATGTGTTTGCTCCTGGTGACAAATATTGCTCTGGCTCCAGTGCTGCCTTCAGATCCAACGTGTGCGTCTCAGAGATGCTACTTGTTTTGATAATATGTCAAAACGGATGCCCTGGGAATGAAAAAGAGTTTTAGGTTGCTTATTATATCGGAGCAAAACCAGCACGAGGAGGAGGAGGATGTGGCTGAAGGAAGGAGCAAAAGACAAGGAGTTATCAGGACTTTCTACAGTCAGCAGATCTGCAAAGAAGCCACAAATATAAAAAGGAGACGACCACCTTGTATAAGAGACCATTTGTGCCGAAGGAGAGACTGAAGGTTAAAAAGCACACCTCCCTTCCATTATGTCTAGGACCTCATCTGCATACAGATGGAGTGTGTCAGTGTCTGCTGGAACCATCCAGGCTTTGTGCATCCTCTGACTGCAGAGGTAGCCATGGCAGTGGTCGTTATTGGATCTAGACTTTTCATCAAAGGGCAGGTTTTAGGTCCCACCTGTGAATGGACTGCATTCAGTCGGAGAGGGGTGGCAGTCCATCTGCTGTGGAAACACAGAGACATCCAGATGGTCTCTGGAGAACAGAGACATCCCATGTGTCCAGTTACAACATGAAAGCAACGGGGACACGTTTTAAAGGGCCAATCTATCTACAGATCCCCGTCAACTTTAGTGAAGTATCAGCGCATTTTACTACTGAAACAGAAAACTCCTAATATAACGTTAAATGTGCTTCTTGGCATACAAAGAACTGATAAATCACATTTAATGCGGCATTCACTCTGCTATTTGTCGTAGATTTTCAGTGAAAGCAGAAGTTAAAAAAAAAAAACAGTCTCACAAGTCTGAATCTGCAATTTGGGGGGGGAAAAAAAAAGAAAGAATTTAACTGGATGCAAAATAAACATGTTTAAATTGTGTTTCAGAAGGTAGCACTCTAACGTACCATTAGGAATACCTACTAAATTATTTTGTTAGACTAGACAGGGGTGCGTGTGTGACGTATTGGTATTTATAAATCGTGACCTGAAGCTCCACACAACCGTTTTCCAACAACAAACCTGGGCAGCAGGAACAGCGAGAATCAGAAGCCCACAGAGGGGGAAAATTTAGAGCTGGAAGACTGACTCATTCAGTGTTGTAAAGGTCCAGCTTTATAGCACAATGAAATAAAATCCTACCGTCTCGTCTGACGTTCCTCGTTTTCAAGGTCGGCATTACCAGTAAGGAAAGTTCTGATGCTAAAGTAGGAGGGCATTAAATGTGACTACATGACATTATGTGCCAAAGTGACATGCTTTTAAAAAAAAAAGCAAGGAATGTGCAGCGCTCGTATTAAAAAAACGAATAGAATAACTTTGAGTGAAAGTGATGTAAAAAGACATGTTTTTATGACAAAGTTGAAAACTGTAAAACAGTCATTTTTTTGGTGTCCTTGCAACAGCTTAAGAAAAACGAGGAGGAAAACATTCTTCCACTTTAGACACCTCTGCTGAGTCCTTTCGGATGCAAACGTTTCCAACACACAACAGCTTTTATTCCCTCCGACTGTTCAAAAGACCCCTGCTTTCATTTCTGGGAAAGCTGTCAAGATACCGATCGAGATCAGTTTTGCAGAAGTTACGCTTGCTCCATCTTATCTGTGTGGAGGGATTTGTTGCACAGATGTGTCGTCCCATTTCCTGATCCCAATCTCCCTCTTATCGCGTCGGGCTGCTTTTGTTCAAAAGAGACGATGTATATCAGCAGGCGGCAAAAAGGCTGCTGACAGATGTAAGTAAGCCGCAGAAAGGTGCTGGAGGTTCCCGTTAACCTCAGAAGTTTAACTTTCCTTTTAAAAAGGTTATGTTTTTATTTTAAAAAAATACTTTCCTTTTTAAAAATGTAATCTATGGATTAGTTTGGTTGAGGCTTTAGTCGCATGTGCTGTTGAACACATGCATGGGAGCTTGATTTGCCTTCGTCGTCTTTGAGCTTTTCCCCTCAGAGATGTCCACAGCAGATCGCCTGTTTCCATCTTATCCAGTCCTCTCCATCCTCTTTCACCACATCTAAATGTATACCTTTGGTCTCCCTTTCTTTTTTTTTTTTTTTTTTAAATCATGCCTGGCAGCTCATGTCCAGTGCTGATGTAGTCACTTTTACTAGCCGCTCTTACTTCATCTCCAAGACGTCCAACCCTGACTGTTCCTCCTTGCTTTACAGAGAAGACCTGGTCTCGTTACTGTCGCATGAACTTTCCTTTAGCATCACTGCTACTCTTCCATCAGATAACCCCACTCCTTCCCACCATTCCTCTGCACAGTGGAGCCTAAGTATTTCAACTCTCCACCTCTACTCCTTGCATCTTTTCACGGCTCAACCCAAATACACGTGTGACTAACCTTCATTCCTCTTCTCGCTCATGCTTCCAACTTTCCAGAGTTTCTTCCACCTCCGTGCTATCACTACAGATCCCATCTGGACCTGGGACCGTTATTGTAATAGAAAACTGGTTTGTGGTCATTTGCTTTGACTAGTTATTTCAAAACTGTCTGTGGGACTGAGAGTGAGCACGTGTTTGTCTCATTTGTCCCGTTGTGACTCTGTGATAAACTGGTGACCTACGTTATTTGTACCACCCTCTTGCACGATGTCACCTAGGACAGGTTCCATTGAATGTTGTTTTGCGAATGAGCGTAATTCTTGTGAAATGTCTTTCCGCGAGGCTTCTTTGTATGAGCGAGTCTCTCCTAGAATCTCGTCCTGCGGGACTTCTCTTCAAAACAACGAAGAAGATCTCGAGTTCGAAGATGGACCGAAACATCTTTAGTTTTGGACAAATTGTTGCAACAGCCACTACCACTGCTGCGAAGATATTCAACAGCAGACGAAAGCAGCAGATTGACGATCCAGTTGGTCGTATGCTCTGGTCATAGGACCGCCTACGTCACATCCAGTTATACAAATTTCCACTTTTCTGCTAAACTGGACTGTCGACCTTAAAAAAAAAGTTTTGTTCATGACATTTGACAGTTCTTTTTTCCCCCATTACAAGTCTTTCTTTGCAATATTTAGTTTTTTCGCAATTCTGGTGGTAATGGAAACTCACGAATTGGCTATGCCTGCTGTGAATCCGAATAACACACTTAGCATAAGGAGGCCACATATGTGAAAAAAAAAAATATTTTAAATAATTCACCATGACGATGTGTCACGATGTTTAAATAGTCTGAACCCGTTTCCACCCTGTTCTGCAGAAAAAATAAAATTGATGGGGCTTCTTAAGCAACGATCAAATTATCACAAGACCAAGTGACACTCTGGGCATCAAACACATTTTTATTTCAACTTAATACAGTTTAATCCAACACAGTGTGTGCACATGCAAAGTATTATATTCAAATATATACTGAATGTTTTGTTTTGAAAGTTAAATAGTTCAACATTAGGTAATAAATGAACAAAACTCAAACATTACTAAAAGCACTGCCCACAATGTGATATACACTTTTAATAAAGCATAAAATGATCAGTTCTTAAATCTGTAATGATTATTTTTGTATTTTTTTAAATAGTTGAAAACAAAAAAACAAAAAAGAACAAAAAAACAAAACAAAAAAACAGTTTCAGTGCAAAACCAGAAAATAGAAGAAAATTAATCACAAATGGATTAACACCTTTATCATGAGAAGTATTTCTTTCATTTAAAGGTATTGTGTGTAGGATTTTCAATGAACGCTATACGACTAGATTGAAAGACAAAATGTGCTACAGCGTATGGTCACTATGAGCCGCTTTATAGCAGACAAGACGATTATCTCTTCCTACAGCCGTTTTTAAATATTCAGCTTCACGTCTGCTGATAAAGAAGCAAAAGCGACTGATTTGTGGACTTGGTCCAAAAATCTAAGCGCCTTTCAAAAGCTTCACAAACAAAACGAGAACCTCTGAAGGTTTAATGACCAGAGGTAATATCTGAAATGAAACATCCGAGTTCCAATTTGCCAGCGATACACCTCCTTCACTCAAAGAATACTACACATAGCACCTTTAAAAATAATTTCATCCTTGAACCGTTGATCAAATCATTAAAAACACTGTAAGAAATCGTCAAACAGTGCACATACTATTGACGAGAAAAAAAAAACAAACAAAAAAAACAAAACATCACAGTTAAAGAAGCAACAACAACAACATTGTCCTGGGAGCGCATCTTTAAAATTGTGGTACCGGTGAGGCAGCTTTCAGTCGCAGACGGCTGCTGTGAGCTGAAATTTGAAATGTGTTGCTGATTATTTGACAAAAACGCCTTAAAATCAAGCAGACCAAATGTTTTTGTCACGAGCCTGAGTGATGGAGGTAGAACTGCTCGGATAATGGTTAAAATCCAGCAAAGGCAAGAATGAATTCATCAATCGTTTATTTACCCTAAATTTTAGATTCTCAAGGATTTAAGTAGCATATATATGGCTTAACTACGGCTCAGTCTGCAAACCTCCGTCGCAACGCTGTTTCGTCAAAGAGAGGACGGTTGGACTTGTTCTGGTAGATCTACAGAGGAGCTTCTAAGGAAACGTGCCCGTTTGTTTTCTCGTCATGAGTTTAATGGTGTTTAATAAGCGAACAAAAGGCTGAAGAGAGCCGCTAGCCGCTAAATCACGCTAACGGCTAAAATGACGCCCTCCCCCCAAAAAAAAACACTCTCCATTTAACAAGTGTAAAAAAAAAACAAAAAAAAACATTTTCCAGCGAAGAAACAGTCCAATACAAAAACACTCTTGTAAATAGTTTTTTGTACACATTTTACAAACAAGATGCAATTTCCCGTTAAACATTAGCTGCTGTTCAGACGCCGCGAGTCAACCGTGTTGCTTCCTTCCTTCACAGAGTGCAAAGTTTGGTTTTACACTTAAATGGACATTTGACATTTGATAGAAATAAATGATAAATAAGCTTGGGGATTGTAGCAAACCACATTTGATTTGCTCAAAAATAAGGAAAGAAAGAAAGAAAAAAGTTCAACAGAAAGTTGTACTTTCTGTCGAACAACAGGAAACCCCCCCCGTTAGTTTGGACCAAAGGTTAACATGACTATATTACTAAACTAGAATCCTAAAGTACATTTTCGTCATAAACTTTAATTACCTTTATAGTGAAACTGGCTGATCCAGCTGAACTTGAAGTGCTACCTGCATCTCAATGGGCGGCTGAATTCAGCATTTTAGCACTAGGTAACTATACGTTAAGACATGTACCTCCCAACTTTGACGGATGGCACTTTTGTTTTCAATGTGTCGGTCGGTCGTACCGTTCCGGCACGTCCGTGGTCACTAAAACGCTCTCAACCCCTGGGTTTTACTTGAAGGGAAGATATGTAGAAGTACGTGCCCAAGACAGCTTAAGGTCTGCTTGTGGAAAAGAAGACATAAGCTTAAAGTTTCGCTTATGTTCGGGTTTAAAAAAAAAAAAAACAACAAACAAATAATAATAATAATAATCAGACTGCAGTTATCCACATTTGACAGGCACATAAAGTTAAAGACTGGCCTTAAAAGTGTAAATGGCTTTTTTCTTCACATGTAATCAGAAACAAAGAGGTTTTGCTTTGATTGACCGATCCATTTTTCCTCTCTTCTTAAAGAACTGATCTTTTTTAATTAAAGCAACAAAGATTGGGACTCCCTACTTATTCCAAAATAACAGTCAAGAACTTAACTTTGGAAAAATGTGAGCACCAATGGAAATCATTCAGTTAAACTCTCCATTAACTTACAAACACCATTTGTAGAAAAGGTTGAAGCCGTTGGAAAATGAAGCCAAGCTCACCAACTTTGTGAGGTCGTTTTTCCAGCAGGTAATCAGCGTAAGTGCAGCCATCAGGGGGGCTGTTGGCAAAAAATCTAAACTGGCCGTCAAAACCTGCAAAGTAACTGCAGCCTAACTGCGCTCACCGTTGGCATGAATTCCAGATTTGTTTACATTTTCTAAATACTCTTGAGTAACTGAGTGAAGACAAAAAAAAAAAAAAAATCATGTCCTTTTTCACCACTCTGTTAAATAAAAGATCAAAGTTAAGAAATTACTCATGAAAGTTGCGTTTGCTGGTTTTCAGGAAACTCCTCGAGCTTTCCTAGAAATGGGATTTGCAGAATGTTTGAGCTTGTTTAGACTTAAATCAACAAATGACATATTCGAATGCCAAGAAAAGAAAGTTTAACTGACACAAATAACATGTACAGTGAAGATAAATAACATTTCAAAGAGCTTTGTGATCAATAGTCTACAACTGCACCCCAAGACGTAACACATACAATCTTGTGGTTTTCCAAAAGGTGCAAACCACATTTTTCCAGAGTCCTGAAGTCAGACTTGTGTTTTCTAAAAGGTGTAACATAATCTAAAATTTATTAAGATGTGGTTCAGTGTTTTGGGTGTACCTTCAATCCAGAGAAATATTTATTAATTCAGCAAATATTTCACTTTTCAAGGAATACTATTAAAAATAAAAAGTCAGTTAATGTAAAACGACTGAGAGGAGGTTAACACGTGTATGAGGGTTAAGCATATATGCAAATGGGAAAAATTTCTCCACAAATATTTGAGCGTGTGTGACACTTAACATGCTCCATTGAGTTTGATTTAATAAAATTTGTACTGGCCATGAGACTGCAGGCAGCCCTAAATGATGCCACAATTCTCTTAAAACCATCAAAGACAACTGCTGAGAAAATCAAAAGAACATAATTTTAGCTTTTTATGATTTACTACGACAGTGAATAAGAGTACACAACCCTGCTTCCAAAAATGAGTGCTGTATATCGTGTTTCAGAGTGAAGTCTCGTGTTAAAATTGTGCTTACTTGTGCATATTTATCGGCATTGATGGAGCAGAACAGCGGGTCCACGTGCTGATTTTCACTCAGGCAGCTGCGTCTGAGGCCGGGAGACTGGCTACAGCTCACTTCTTCTTTACAGTTATACATATTTACTGAGCTTAAAGTTGTTGGTGGAGGCCCGGAGGCTGACAGCAAACATTCTCAGACAAACACAGATCGATTGTTTTACCCGTCAGCTAGACAGCGGACATCTCACGCTCAGTCCCGCTGTGCCACTGACAGTATTGGTACAGTCACATTTATTAAGGTAGTCTAATTATCTCAAACATTAATGTGCATCAGAAACTGTGGTCCGACGCAGCAGCAGCGTGCCGTTTAATTCCCAGCTTTCATGCCGTCAGAGCTGCTTTTCCAGTAGTGGTAGTTACTGGATGTAACTCCATCACTGCGCTTCACTGCGCAAAAAAGTAATTATGTGGGAGCCCTTTTAAAATGAATAAAAATACTAACATAAAGAAACTAGATGAATTTTGTCGGCTGTAGTTACTATATATCTGCATGGAAATTTTAAATGTAATTGTGTGATGTTACAAAAACCTGCTGGTTATAAGTCCAACATGACAACTACTTGTTGAATATTTCATAATTTTGCCAGAGGTCGGGAAAAATACTCTTGATATTTATTTGGTAAAATTATGATGTGATATGACTGCCAGAGTCAGTTAGTTTTGGGATTTGAGATTTGGCACTCTCCTTTTGGAAACGCCACTAAACCTTGCTTCGAAGGACTTATTAAAATTATCTATATTTTTTTATAACTTAGCTAAAACACTCCAACATAAAACAAATTTGTCAATTTGTTCATGACCATCTCAAATGAAAATATACAATTCAGAAGAATTTACAGTTTCATGTCTGTCTGCACCCAACTTCACATCACGGGGGGATGGGGTACGGTGTTTTTTACTTTTTATTTTTTTAACTACTTTTTTTTATTTTCAAGGATTAAAGATGTGAATGCCAAGTGTAATAGTAAGAAAAGTTTTACATTTCAAATCAAAAAAGGTACTAACGTGGAAGTAGCCTCATTTCCGTGTTTCCGTAGGAGAGTAAAGTTTGGAGCTCCGGCAGGTTTTCACATCCCTCACTTGACATGAAGACACCGTTAGAATCGGATTAACCGCTGTTTTTCTATATGGCATTTCTCAGTAGTTAGTGTTTTTTTTTTTATTTATTCATTTATTGTTTTTACTCCAGGTGACACCTCGTCGAAACAGAAGAATTTACTGATTGTCATCATGGTGTTGCCTGAAACTTCCCAAACTTGACACTACATAAGCAGAGCGATGGAAGGAGGGCTGGATTTGACCCTGGGCATGTGATACATACAAGAGAGGTAACCAATTCCAGCTCACAAATAGATAAAAAAACATGTCCTTAGAAAAGAAAAGATATAGCTGCTGCACATTAAGAAGAAGAGCTGCACTGTACTTTACTGCGTCACGGAGAAACTTGCTGTGGAGTACGTCTTTAATCAAGATTGTGCTTTTGGTGCTGTGTGTCACACTGGAAACAGAAACCCATTTATTTACACTTTGACCTGAATGAGCAGGGACGTCAGCAATACCAAGTGATTGTTTCATCTGGGGTACTAGAACGGGTATTGCTTAAAGGCTGTGGATCAGAAAACGTTGATGAGGGATGCCTGACCACCTCGATTATTACAAGGCCCCGAAATTGACTATCATTATTTTTGCATAACTGGGTCATGAATAAAAGGAACACTCCACTGTTTTGATGAGGATGTTTTATTCTTTTCGTATCTCCTCTAAGGTGTCCATTACGGTTGCTGTAAAGACTAATCAAGAGTTAAAAGTAGCAGCTTTAAATGTGCCAATTTAACACCATCCAGGTATGTGATTTGTAACATGTTAAAATGTTGGGCTGACTTGGGGCGATGCTGCTGCTGCCGCATTTAAGTTTCAGACTTCTGAGCGGTCACATCATCCGAATAATTGTCAAGAGCTTCATCTTAGTAAAATAACATATCACTTTAATAAAATAAATGGTGAACTGGAATACTCGGCATGGTTGGAGTTTGAAAATAAAACAAAACTTTGAGGAATGATAAATGGCTTTTTTCCTCCAAAGAATAGATCTTACAGGTGACCGATATCATGCAAAATAACTTTCAGCATTAAACGCAGTGGAGCATTCCTTTAATTAAAGGACAGGCAAAAGAAATCTGTGATTTGTAGCCATTTATAACGAATGGCACAGTAAATTAAATGATTTACATATTTAAAAAAAAAAAAAAAAAAACGCAAGAAAAAGTGCCAGTGACAACCAGCTATGGCAAATTAGATTTTTTTTTTTGTTTTTTTTAAGGAAAATTAATATAAATACATAAAATTTTCAATAAGTTACAAGGACCAAACTCAAAGAAACCAGCTGGTAACAAGACAAGGGGCCCACCCTTCATCATGTACCGATGAGTAAAAAGGCCGTCGAGGATGATGAGTCAGAAGGAGAAGCGCGGGTGTGCTGGGCCAGTGTTGGATTTAATGTGGAATAGATAGTAGAAAGAGTGGTTGATTAATACTAGTTACACGTTGGTGGAGATCTTGTACTTGGGGGACATGTTATTATGGAACCAGATGAAACTAAAAATGACACCCATGGTTTTAGGTATACGTTCGTTGTAGGCAAACGTCATGGCCTCGTGCAGCGGGACTTTGACCACCTCAATAAGCTCTCCCTCGTGTGGCTCACCTCCTCCGGCGCCCACGCAGTTGTCGTCCGACACCTCGGCGTAAAACATGGTCTGCTTGGCCCCTGTTACACCCACGCCTGACCTGTGGAGGAGAAAAAGCAAAAGGATTTACAAGCATGCTTTCCTAGTGGATGCTTAAACAAGTCACACCCAATCAGGGCAAACAGAAACTCACAAAATAGCACCTATGCAGCAAAGTTTCGGATGTTTTTCAGTCGTCTGGAAGCGGTTTGGGTTTATGTCATCCAGCAGGGTGCAAACCGCAGCCAGACGTAAACGCTGTCCGCGGTCCGTGTCGCCTATGGGTCGCAGCACAGCTCATTTATTCGAGTATCTTCAACACAGACGCAGCTGCGTGGGAGAAGTGTGTGGCTTTGTGGGCGGGCCTCTAAACACACCTGCTGAATTGCAGGCAGCACCAACGGCATCATTTCTCTGCAGTGTCCCACATGACAAGAAGACTTTTCAGATGCAGCGGCGTTTCACAGTGCTAAAAAAAATAACTATCAGGCTCCTCCTTCCTTGGCCATGTGATTAATGGATGAACCGCTGCACTAAAGTGGCCTTTTAGAAAGACTTCTGTAACCTTAACGTACAAATCCACGCTTTTCCCTCGTGCTGCATCTGCAGCTGCTTTGGACTGATGTCCATCACCTTTTCTTCAGCTAAAATACGTCAGTGCTTTACACCAAAGCCTCCACGTCTTCATCCACATCTCTACCTTTAAACAGCTGATCTACTGTTTCCCCCTAAAAAAAAAAAAAATGATGCAATGGCATCACCGTTTCTTAAAACCTTTGTTGTGTGCTCCGTTGAGTGGGAGGAGGATTCACATGAAGCTCGGGGATTAGGTTGTTTTCCAAACCTCAGAATTCATTGATAAGTTCAGCAAGATGGTTCAATTTATGTTTTTCAGCAGATGAACTTTAACTTAACATACCTCCCAATCTGGATTGAATGAGCTCTGTCACAGCATTTGCCTTCACAACGATTAATTGCCTGCCAGTTTTCTTGTTATTTCGTTTTTTTTTCCCCGACCTGGAACTTTCCAGCGTCTCGATTCCCTTATACTTTTAGACACTAATGAAATGACCTTTATTAAATGCCATGTTGTGCGATGTTGCTCTCAGCAGGTCATGAAATGACACAATGTGACGTGACAAAGACTGGAGTTGTTTTGTTGGTACCTGCTGCACATTGTTTGGTCGTCGTACTGGTTTTGCTCTGTATGAAAAACATAAACTTGTGATATTAACTGAATTCACCAACTAAAAAAAAAAAAAAAAAAAAAAAAAAAATTCAAAATCTTTTTTTTTTTTTTTTTTTGCTTTGTTTTTACTGGCGGGTTTTCCCTCGGGGTTGTCTGCTGCGAGTGCAGAACTTCTCACAAAAAAAACACCCTCATAGATGTCATGCGGGTTAAGATGATACCTGTCTATACAATGGCAGCAGCCCACACGTAACAAAGGTCATAGACAACACCAACAAAGCTGGAGGAGGTGTCCAAGTCAAATCAAAAACATGCTTATAAGAAGACTCGGTCACGCCTGTCCAGCTGCCGAGTTCTCATGTGGGACTGTTTCTGGCTCAAATATGGATGCTTTGCCTGATGCCTCCTCCCAGCTCACTTACACGTTGAGAATTTTTTCAAATATAATATTTCAACTTCACCCACAAAATAGTTGACCTCTTTTCCTAATCGTGTTGCACTCAAGCTGCAACTACATGAATCAGCTGAAATATACTGCGCATCTGAAAATGTCAAACATTAACTAATACTTCATAACAAAATAATATAAATCATATTTATTTAATTTGCTCATCTTAAACTCTACAAACTAGACTCTTGCACTTTGCCAACAAGATCCTGCAGATTTACATGCAGAGGTGCGTTTAAAAAAAAGATCACTTGCCGAGTTGGCCAATAAATCCACCAGTAACTAAAACATGTGCTCAGATGATCTGTCAAAGACCCAACAGGTATCAGATTCTATGGCTGGGTCAGATGGTTTTGCCGGGGATCCAGGATGAGACTTCCATAACACGTCTGGATCAGGGTGACTAAGCGTTGCTAGTGATGATGTAAATGTGTCGGTGTGAACGCAGAAACAGTCTGCTAAAGTGAAAATGTCTGGCAGTGCCTCCCGTAACAGCAGGAATGCTGTTCGAACGCTGTAGGAACGCTGTAGGAACGCTGTAGGAACCATCGCCGCCCCTCCTCCCAACACAGGAGTAAACTAAAATTCAAGCTTAAGCTCCAGAACGCAGGTTCTTACTAGTTTACATATTTTATGTGTAAATTATACAAAAAGGACACTAAGAAACAGGCTGTTACAGAGAAAGAAGTTGAATAGTAAAGATAAACGCTAATGTATACAAGATAATGGAAAACCTTTCACTAAAATCTTCTCTAATGAAAGTTACACGGTGGGAACCTTGACTGAGTGCTGCAACCTTAACTTCCATCTGATTACTTTCTCAAAGTACAATCCAAATGCGAGACAACTAACCTATAAGAAGTAATCCTCTTCAGCTTGGAAGCTGGCACGTCGTAGCCACACTCCTCCAGCACCTCCTGCCGGGCGATCTCCTCCAAGGAGAGGTCAGGCTTGTCCACCAGGCCGGCGCAGAGCTCGTAGGTGACCCCCGCTGAGGCTGGGGGCCACGGGGATGCGCTCTCCCCCTCTGAAGCCGGCTGGTCTGCCTGGGGCTCGGCGGCGGTGGCGGCAGCTTCTGCAGAACCATCTTCGCTCTTTTCGGCAGCCTGGGGCGGCTGCATCTTGGCCTTTTCCCACTCACACATGTATACAGCTGACGGTGGGACAGAAAAAGAAGAACACGCTGATAAGCTTGGTTACATATTCCAAAGAAATTTCAATAAGCACTTAATATTCTTTTATTTTTGATTGAGGGTCTGTTTTCCATCCACATCAGCAGGTGAAGGGAGGGAGAAAATAACGATGAATGCCCCGACTTCCTTGAATTTAGCACGCTGCAGAGAGAAACAGCCCCTGGCGAATGTGAACAAAGGAGGTTAGGCTGCTTTGTAATGGAGCCTCTTGTGGTCTATTTATGAGTCAACACTGTCAACAATCCAGCTGATTCAAGAAGGGTTTGCGGTGTAAGTGCTCTTTTCTTCTTTGCAGTGAAAGCGCCCACAGGACGTGCATCAACCCAGATTCACACTGGCTACGAGAGGAGGACGGACAATCTCCCAGGCAGCGCTGCTGAACTCTAATCTGAGAAAACAGGGGAGACGACTGTACCTGGACGGAACTGCTTGACGAGGATAAAACAGTGTGAGGTGGTGTTGAAGATCAGCACCGACACACTGCAGGAAAAAGGAAAAAAAAAAAAAAAAGGCAACGTTAAACAAAAATCTCACATCTTGGGTTTAACATCAGTTTCTGCCACTGGTGGCTTCAACTTCTCCAGATTATCTGGAGTTTTAATCCAAGAAAGCCAGAAGTCACAGTGACATGACTTTTTTATCATTAAACACCAAATGCAAAACCAAGTTATTTCAATTGTTTTACTTACAAAATGCACCCCATGTAGTACAAGCAAGAAGAAACGTCAAATTCACAGATTCAAGTGTTAGTTTGACACCGTTTTGTACGTAATCTCTATTCAAATACAAATTTTATAAACTTGCCATGCAAAAATTTCTAAGAAAGTAGAAAAACATTGTCTCAAAAGATTAAAAGACTATTTTAGGTATTATTGGTAATTTTAAGAATTAAAAGTAGAAAAATGCACTCGATTGGCAGACATATTTGCTAAAATGAAGATACTTTTGACTGGTTTTATAAAATGTTAGGCTATTTCTGAACAATTTTACTCAAGTAATAATTTGAAAGCATTTCCCTACTGATCAAAAATTTCCCTGTGAATATTTTTCCAATAAAAATTAGAGGACTTTTATAAATCAGCCCATCCATCCATCCTAAATTCAACATTATGTTACTATGGGAGCGCTGTATGCCTCTCTCTCCTCAGCAACATCCTCCAGCTCTTCCAGGGCTAAAGACAGATACTCCCAAGCCAGAGGGGATGCTTTCACGCTCAGCTAAAGGGAATTAGCCACCTTGTTTTCTATAAATTTAAATCACTTGATACGTTTATAAAACTGTACCATTTTTCCCCTTTAATTTGGTTTCTTTTCACACAAAAAACCATGAGCACCCAAATGTGTTACTGAACACTATGCAAACTTCCTCCACAAACGAGACCAAGTTCATTTTAAGTGGACTAAGGCCGTCCGTACGCTGGTCCTGAGGTCTGTCCTGAGGCCAACCTGGGATATGTCAGAGGACAAGGCTCACGTCCAAAGCAGCTCCTCTGAAAGGTATGCAGAAGCACCCACGCCACCTCAGCTGGTTTGTGAGCCTCTTCCCTGATGACCGAGCTCTTCATCCTACACGTAAGGATGAGCCCAGTCTCCAGAGGAAGTTCCTATGTAAAGACAATACTACTTGTGTTGAAAAGTGGAAGTGGGTAGGAATAACTACTGCTGTTTTGAGCATTTCTTGTTACTAGCTGCTAAAAATAAAATGACACTAAAGCAAACAACAAAGTTTTATAAGAATCAGAATCCGAAGATCAGAGGCTCTCGAGAGTGATAAATCATTGGCCAGGATATGGAAATAAAACAAGGAGGGAGGCCAGGGTGAATTGTAGATGGGTCACTGCTGTGAAAGCGTGTTTGTGTATGTCAGCGTGACTTGTCGCTGCCCGTGGGTCTTGGACTTGAGGCCCGGGGTCAGCGTTGGGAAAGCGGATGCGTCTGAGGCAGCAGGAAGCCCTGCCCTGGCTATTCCACGGCAAAAGGGGACCAGGAGACTGCTCTTACAGCTCCAGCTCCTGAATTTATGACTTCATGCCTGCGTGCATTTTCAATATTCCATTTCAAAACTCTTTTTTGTGTTTTGTGTATTTGAGCTGACCACATTTGTCAGGTGAAGGTTCCACCGTACCCCAGCAATGTTAAGGTGTGCAGGATGGACACTGTGTTTAAGTGCAACTAAACCCCACTGAAAATCTTCAAAGTAACCTTTGGCGAACTCTATTAGTGTGCGGGTTATGGGGTGCATCCAGACGAAGGAAAATATGGTGCGCTGCTTGAGCTTCAACCTTGTTAAAACACTTACGATGCCCCCCAACGTCAATGTGGTAGGTTCAAGTTCCCTGAACGTTAGTTTAGGTGAGGCTTTCCAGACAGGACCGGATCTGGCGAATCTACCCAATGTGACTGCAAAGAGCAGCTTCTGATGAATCAAAACTATGTGCTTTGTTTGTTCTACAACCTTGTTAGGACCTCCGAAATAACCGCTAAATTCAGCAAGATCACCCACGTTAAGGTATTTAAAGTGAACAAATGTCCATTTCCATTAAAAAACAACTCTAATTCCTGATTAGGGTCTGAGAGGCTTCACAAATCAGAACTTATCTGCTGTTTTTTGGAGAGTTTGGTGGGAATTCGTTTTGCCCCTGATGTGGCAGAGGCCGGAAACTGACATATGTTACTCTGGGAAACTTCCAGAGTGGAACAGTCCTGTTCCCATCCCTCTACATGAAGTCACCAAAACGCCAGGCTACTATAAGCAGTCAGTTCCTCTTTGTATAAACATACTAAGAGCAATGTCGGGTAAATGGTGATACATGAAGCATGTTCGCTCATATCGGAATTTGACAGTGATCAGATTAGGGTCAGAAACTGCAAATAAAAGACCATTATACATTTCAGAATAGACTTTCCTCTATAGATGGGGAATTCTGGTAAGTATTTCCTTGTAAGGTGTAGTAGACTTGACATCTGAGCCACTTGAAGAATAACCTTTTTAAGGTTGTTTCTGTTCTCTAGCAGAAAAGCATCCAAAGCAAAGTAAAAACACGTTTTAAAAATTTGAGTTGTCCACTCAACACACTTGAGCGGTGCCAAGTGAAGATCCTTAAACACAAACATCACTGGGTTAACGTCTAAACATTAACCACCTTGCAGGTGATGAATAAAGCATAAATTCCCTTATGGACTAATGGTAAAAAAAGCAGGTATACTTCTTTCTTGCACTTTTGTTTTATTGCGCTTCTTTTTTAGCAGCCTATTGTAGTTTTAGGTTGTTTTTTTTTGGATCAAGGTTTTATTTTAAGTATTTGTTGCAAAGGTGCTCAGATTTAAGCAGGTATCATACCTGATGCTCTTTTGCACTTTTAAATGGCTTTATTTTGTTATAGTATTATTCCAACATTTGCCCTGCCGAATGCTGTTCCTTGCTGTAAGTTTTTCTTTCACTTGTACTTTTTAACTTTTACTTTTTTTACTATTGGAAAACAGAAGTCAAAAATAATATTTGCCACTTTTCTGTTTTAAACTTTACTTATCAAAAAAAAAAAAAAAAAAAAAAAAAAAAAAACTATCCTCTCTAGGGCTCGAAAAACCATCATATGATCCGAACTGTGATCCGTTACAGCTCTAATTTAAAGCTATATTTCAAAGAACATCAGATTGTCAAGTAAAAATAAAGAATTGCTTTCTTCCTTCTTTTTTTTTTTTAACAACTGTTTCATTGTAACCTTGACTTTTTTCTAAGCCAAGTATAAGAAAGATTTCATGTTGTTCATGAGTCTGGATTGATAGAAATCAGGGCTCACACTCAAAACACCAAATTCATCCAGATCTGCTGATCTCTGGGAACCATATTCAAATAGCTACCAAGGTTGCAAAAAGTTTTTGAAGGTGAACAAGCGTGTTTCAGAGACTTCTCTTTGGCAGGCGTCCACTGAGGCTGTTTGCTCGCACCACATCAGTGTAGTCACCACGTGCATTTAACAGTGGGAAAAATTAAGTGTTTTACCTGTCATGAGTTCGCATGAAGTCCCAGGATTTCTTCGTGCCATTCTGTGAAGAAACAATACAAAATGCACAGCATAAATACATCACATAACTGCAGGGCAATATCAATCCTCAAACGGTTTTCCACATTCCCATCATACTTGCATTCCCTTTTGTTTTATTGTTTCTGCCACCTCTGATATTTGTCTTTATAAATTTCACCCCGTGACTGATGACTGCTTGGGAAGACGAGAGCCATAGCACATCCACCGCTGGACAAAAACAGAAAGAAATTGAAGAGACAAAGCCAAAATAAAGGGGGGAAAAAAAGGATGTCCAAAAGGGAGAAACCTAATTGTATTAGATTTAGTTCTTTTCTAAATTTTAAGTTTATTTTTGAAAACATACTTGCAGGGGAGATTCGTAATGACTAGACAAAAAAGAAAGTTATTCAACTTAGAGCTATCATTATGTTGTAATGCCCTGTGACCACATCGCATAAAGGACGAGCAGCTTAACACGCTTTTTTAAACCCTACCTTGAAGCATGTTTTGAGGCAGTGAAGACGTAAAAAGGATGATACTCTGATTAAATGGAGCTAAAAGTGAACTTGTATGCCGTTCAAAGAAAACCAACATGTACCACAAACCCTTTGCACCATCCCAGCAGCAGAGCATGGTGGTGGCACCATCATTTCTGTGGGATCCTTCTCATTAGCAGGGCATGGAAAATTCAGGCAGTCCACGCTGGAATTCACTGAGCTCCTGAGAGCGACCCGTTCTTTCACAAATAGTTGTAAAATCTATTGTCTAGGTGCTTGATTTTATACACCTGTGGCCATGGAAGTGATTGGAACACCTGATTCCGATTGTTTGGATGGGTGAACTAATACTTTTGGCAATATAGTGTATATAAATCCATGCTTGATGACTCCAATAAAAAACTCTCAGCTCTCTGTAGAGATTTATGAGCTTAAATAAAACTAGTGGTGGCATTTTCCATCCAGAAGTAGAAAATGCAAACACCTGATTTGAGGTCATGCGGAAGTAGTCATTAAAAACAGACACACACATACACACAACTCTTAGGGTTTAATGTTGATGCAGTGCTGTCATTCTGTCCTCATATTAAATAGTTCCAAGACGAACGCTGAAGACTTCAATTTCCTGTCTATTCATCTTTGTTTTTTTTGACATCTGTGTCTGGCAGGAAAATCAAATAACCAAAGCATTCATCAACAACCCCCCATATCGCCCTGGCAACCCCCCATGTGTAAATTAGTAAGTAAAGTCGTATGTACAGTACTACTCTCGCTCTCTATGTGGCCCACATTTTCAACGCCCGAGGAAACATGACATTGTTGCAAATTTAAGCTACACCTCCTCTCCACCCCCAAACTCTTTCAGATACAGGGATGACGGCTTTAGCAGAGGAGGCTTGTTTGAGCTGCAACAGATCTGGTGAGTGTGCTGCTGCAGTTCGAGTACCAACCAGAGAAAAGGCAGGATAATTGCACCGATCGAGTCAGACATGACAGAGGCGCTGCTGGAGCGACAGGATTTGAGCTGTGGCGTGCCAAAGATGCAGTTCGGAGATTTCCAAAGCAAATTTCCCCTTGGAATTTTTACAGCATGAAAAATTAGTCCTAACCAGATATTATAAAATAAAAAAAACGCCGTTAAAGCACAGACATCATGCCGAGACAGATGCTCTGGCTGCGAATCAGACGGTCTCTGGGTATAATTACTCTCACGAAATCCAGTCATGTAAACAACTTTAGTTTGTGTGTTGCACAAAATAAGTCCTCCATCTAGCCAAGCCACGCCCTTTTACGTTTACTCCGTTTTTTTATTTTTATTTGTTTACCTGTACAAAATTCAGAAACGGTTAACATGTGTAAAATTTGGGAATAATAAACACGCCGTTCAATAATGATAATCATACACTTAGGGTATGTTGCACTGCACTTGCACTGTAGCTGAACTAAAGCAGTAAGGTTACAGGAATGGCGTTCATTATTACCACGTATTACCCTTGTAACAGTTGCTGTCAGATGTAAAGATGAAGTTTTCAATCCATCACCACCTGTTGTTGGACGAGGGCAAACACTAAATGCAAAAACAAGTCCCCCGTTTCCTGCCATTGTAGGAAAGTCAAAATATATCTGCCGACTAGTGCTGCTGATATTGTATTCATGACTGCTCCAGAGTTGTTGGACCTGGTACTGAATGATGAGTGCATGCTTTCCCAGGGGGGCTTTCTGTCCACCAAGAACGCGGGTTTAGATGTTTGTTTTGTTTTTTTTTTAAAGAAAGTGAGTTAGGGGAATTAACAGTTTGAGACGTAAGTGAATATGATCTGAATGAATGAGACCAGGTTCGGTGGCCGGAGGATTCAATCTCCACTTGTTGAGGAAGTTCTGGTCCCCTCGCCTCTTGTGGAGCGGTGGGGAAGACAATCAGCACCTCCAAATCTGAGGACGTAGTCCTCAGTCGGAAAAGGGTCTGATGCCCTCTTTCGGGTAGAGGATGAAGTGCTGCCTCCAGTGGAGGTGTTTAAGTAGCTTGGTGTGTTGTTCACAAGTGAGGGAAGGATGGAGCAGGAGATTGACAGGCGGACTGGCGGCATCTGTAGTAATGCAGACTTTGTACCGGTCTGTTGTGGTGAGGAGACAGCTGAGCCAAAAGGCAAGACTTTCTGTTTACCGGTCGATCTACGTTCCTACCCTCACCTATGGGCATGAGCTGTGGGTAGAGAATGAAATATTAAGACCGCAGATGCAGGCGGTTTTCTTCCGCAGGGTGGCTGGAATCTCTCTTAGAGACATGGTGAACAGTTCAGTGTCCCAGCAGGGGCTTTGAGTAGAGTTGCTGCTCCTCTACATCACAAGGAGCCAGTTGAAGTAGTTTGGGCATCTAGTGAGGATGGCTCCCTTGGGACGTGTTTGAGGTATGTCCAACCAGGACAAAGCTGGGAACACCCAGGACACGCTGGACAGCTCTCGGCTGGCCTGGTAACATCTCGGTATACGCCCAGAGGAGCTGGAGGAGGTGGCTGGAGAGAGGGATGCCTTAGCCCCTGTGACCCGGATGGATGGATGGATGGATGGATGGATGGATGGATGGATGGATGGATGGATGGATGGATGGATGGATGGATGGATGGATGGATGGATGGATGGATGGATGGATGGATGGGACCCAGCTAAAAAGTTAAAGAAGATAAGACCGAGACCCACAACCGAGGACGCTGGAGGACATTTGCATTCAAAGCTTCATTTGTCAGAGTGATAGCTAGTTTGGCCAAAAATACATCTTAAAGTTTGCCAAACAGCAATAATTTACAGTGACCCATCTCTACTTATTAATCAGGAATAAAGTGCTGCAGTTCCTGTGTAAAAAAGATGCACAACTTGCTGAGATTTTCTTGAAATTTATGAGACTGATCATATAAAATAAACTTCACAGAAAGTCTTTCTTAAGCAGGAAAATGGATCAAAGAAACTTGTTACATCTTTCCAACAGAAGACCAAAGAACCTTTCATCAGCAACACCAGTAGTATACTGTAAATTAGAGAGTAAGAGATACTATCTTGACTGTGATTATATTTTATATACCGTAATTATTCTAAAATCATAATCCCAACAACTATGACAAATTTTCGTCCAGTAGTTACAACTAAGAGGTAAAACTAGTCCTCATGAATGAGTCACCGCACACCCACACCCACACACACACACACACACGTTTTCGCTAGTGTCCTGTCGCCACTCACAGATGGCGGGGTTTCCCTCATTACTCGGGCCACTTGCTGAGAGAAGGGGGGCAGGGACGGCTTGAGTGGCCCAGGGGAGACTGAGAATCATGGCTGACATGGATTACGACAGAGAGATTAGCCCGTGGGGAGAGACAGAGACAGAGAGGAAGAGAAGCAGAAGCAGGCTACACGGGCCTTGAAATTAATGTGGTCCCGCTGGCTTTGGGCACCAGAAATGACAGGCTCCTTTTGAACGGCTACTGCAGGGAGGGAAGCATGGTCTTGATCTTTTAGGTGCTTAAAGTCTAATAACCATCTCTCTCACACACACACACACACACACACACACACACACACACACACACACACACACACACACACACACACACACACACACACACACACACACACACACACACACACACACACACACACACACACACACACACACACACACACACACACACACACACACACACACACACACTTGCCTGATAACACCATAAAGCTGGCAGCTGCAGCAGGAATAAAAAAAAAAAAATGTAAAAAAATCCACCATCCTCAAATACAATAGCACTCCTTGAATCTCAACATGCACTCTGCAGTTTTTTTCCTGGTTTTAGCTCCAGTCTGTTATCTCGGCCGACTCAACAAGGACAGCAGGACCGTGCAACACAGTGACCTAATGGTCAAGGGCGTCTTTACAATGACAAAAGCATCTGCACCTGCATAAACTCACTGACCACTTGTGCAAATTGTACAAAACTGCACATACAGTATGAGAGAACCTGGCAAGTAGGACTATTCTCAAGGACACACCTTCCACAAATCAAGTAACCGTGCACGTCATTGTCCCTTCGCCATCTAAAAGATATCCAGAGTGCAAAATGCAAGCCACAATGTGCAATATGATTTGATAGTATCAATAGTAATGAACAAGCTTTATATCAGTATCGTACACGAGATCGTCATTTATTTAATTCAAACTGATTTTTGTCAATGAACATTCTTCGCCGCTGAAAATTAAAAAGTAGCAAAACTAACAAATTACCATGCAAACAATATTCACTAACAGAACACACACGAATGTATCATAATTGTGTGATTTCATTGCCAATATTCATTATATTTGCTGAATTATAAACAGTTATGCAAGAAAAAAAAAATCAATGTGCATTTTAAAATCATAGTCATTGAAGAAGAAAAGGGCCACAGCCAACAGCTATCCAAGGTAAATTGTTCCAGATGAATAATTCAAACCATTATAATGAATAAATGGGAGGCAATTATCCAGCTCCAAGAGGCAACATGTGATTCATCGTCAATGTGGGACTACAAATCTAAGAGGGGTTTCCCAGAGTCAACGAGAGGCAATCACCTGTTTCGACGAGGGAGACGAGACAAAACACCACTGAACACCGGCGGTGCAGAGAGCCTCTTACACATGACCTTATCCGCTTTCGGAGTTGGAGCAAATGTGGTTAGTGACCAGCGGCTCAGCTGCAAATGTACAGACGATCATAAAAGGATTGTGGACGAGATGCTCCCTTGGTGTGACAGAAAAGCCTTTGTGGGGAGTCCCCCAGACAGCCCCTCCTGAGATGTAAGAGAGAGATGATGGGGATGAAAGGGGAAGACGGGGTCGCGAGAGCCCACCGTCTTCGTTTCTGCTGTCCATCTGCTGTTTTTAGTTGTTCTGCTACTCGCTTGACATGCTTAACCTCCCCTCCTCTGCTGTTACAAACTCGTCATTGAGCTCCTCTTCAACGGATGGTAATTGAGTTTTTTTGACTATAAGGAACGATGCAAAGCAAAAGAGCACCATCCAATTATCAATGTACACCAGAGGCACTCTTTGTTTTAATGACGCCAGCAACTCAAACACCATTTCTCCATCCTATAAAAAAGGTAAAAATACTCTTCTCATTTCAAAATTGCTCAAGTTGCCATACACTTGGTTTTTATTGCATAAAACCCCAGAGAAAAAAGTACTTTGGTGGCCTCTGAGGAGGGGAACATAATTGATGTCCTCTTTCTCAGAAGGGAGGCACGTTTCCTCTCCCTGCGATGCCTGGGAGATCGGTGCGAGGAATGTGACTTAAAAGTTGAGGTTCAAGGTGTCGCCCTCACTCGTCCTCGTCTAATCGAGGAGGATGACAGCTGCAGGGACACTCCCACCCCAGGTAACAAACTCTACAGCCAGCCTTTTTAAAAGCATGGCATGACGACAACTAATTTGGCTCTTGCAAACCCTTAGCTAAATACAACTAAAATAAAATAAAATAATAAAGCCAAGGGAACTTCCGGTTGGGACATGTAGGGAGAGGACGCACATGCAGAGGCTCCCGGCTCACTTTTCTCTTAAACTTCCCATAAGCTACATTATTCCTTAAATTTGGATAGAATTTATTCAGACGTTGCTACATTAGCTTTCTTTGGTCAAAATGAGCAACTCTAAATCTGCCAAATCGACCACCAGCGTGCAGACCCCGGCCACGCGTGCAGCCGCTAAGCTAGCATCTTTCACTGCTAGCACCTCTCCCAACGCAGAGGGGACCCCCGGGACCCCGGCCCCGTCTGGTGCTGCTGCGGCGGGGGTTATGGACCAACTAGCGGCGGAGTTCGCCAAGCAGAGAACCTCGCTGAAGGAGGACATCTCTTCTCTCATACAAGTCGCCATTAAACCAATACAAGCTTCACTGGACTCGCTACAAACGACACTCAACTCCTTCCAGAGCCGCCTTACCTCCGTGGAGGGGGTGGCGGGGGACAACTTCGAGCGGCTCACGGTCGCGGAGTCCGCCATCAGAACGCTCCAGAGCCAAAACCAGGTGCTTTTGGACCGATGTGATGATTTGGAGAACCGCTCACGGAGATCCAATCTCCGTATCCTGAACATCCCGGAGGGTAGCGAGGACGGCAAAGATCCCGTAAAGTTTATGTCGGACGTGCTGATGCACCTGATGGGACCCGATGTTTTCCCGACACCGCCTGAACTTGAGAGAGCCCACCGAACCCCGACTTTCAACTCCGGCCGGAGATCGTCTCCTCGGACCTTCCTGGTCTGTTTTTCTAGATTCCAGCAGAAGGAGGCTGCGCTGCGCTGGGCCCGGAGCCACGAGCTCAAGTACCAGGGTGCCACCGTGAGGGTCTACCAGGACGTCAGCGCCGCGCTCGCTAAGAAGCGAGCCGCGTTCAACGACGTCAAGCGGGCTCTGTACCAGAGGAACGTCCGATTCCACCTGCTCTACCCGGCCCGACTGCGAGTCATGTGCGGGAACGACGTCTTCACCTTCGACTCAGCCGACGAAGCGCAGAAGTTTTACGACCAGAGGTTCGGTGAAAAGTAGATCTTCTTATTTGACTTTTTCTCATTATTATTTTTTAAATGTCTTTGTCTAAACATTTGGAAGATGGCTGGTTACCCGAACTCCAAATCGTACAAGCTCATGTTAGCATTTCTGAGGTGTGTGTATTTCATACTATTTATGTTAGACTAAATACCATAATCCGACTTAACCACCTGCCTTTAATGCATAGGTATCTGTAGGTTCGTGTATGTTCGGCTGTGCTTGTTCTTCTCTCTGCCCTCCACCCCCCGTTTTTGTTTTGTTCCTTCTCTCCCCTTTTTTTTTTTTTTTTTTTTTTTTTTTTTTAAACTTACTGTTTGGGTTTTGATGCTGAGACAAGTGTTGGGGGGTGGGGTGTATTTATTTTATTTTTTAAAATCTTTCTATATATTTATTTATTTATTTATTTATTTTTATTTATTTATTTTTTTTACAATGAGCCGGGAGCCCTATGTGTAAATATAAGGAGATGTGTAACCAGAAGTTCGTAGGAAAAATAGTGTTTAGCCTGCAGCTTGCCTCAAGGAGAGGGACAGGTATAGGCTTAGTTCTTAGTTTGGGTTTAGACGGGGTTGAGTTTAGGGATGGGGAATGGGACACCACCACGTCTTTGCAGCATAGACTGCGTTTTTGTCTTAGTAAAGTAATTGACAAGTTGTACCCCTTGGCTGTCACTACTGGGTCATTTCCTCCCTTTATTTTTACATGGTGAAGGGTGCTGATACAGGCGGAGCAGAGGTACGGCTTATTACTTGGAATGTAAAAGGCTTAAATGGACCTGTCAAAAGAGCTAGGATATTTAATCACCTTAAACAGCTAAAATGTGATATTGCTTTTCTCCAGGAAACTCACTTGATGGTTAAGGACCAAGTCAGACTTAAAAAAAGTTGGGTTGGTAATATATTCCACTCTAATCTTAATTCCAAAACCTGCGGAACAGCCATACTGATCCATAAGAAAATCCAGTTTACTATGACTACTATCATCTCAGACCCTCAAGGGCGATTTGTGATGGTATCTGGGCTCCTCTATCATAAACCTGTGGTTTTGGTAAATATCTACGCCCCAAATTGGGATGATGATAAATTTATAGGTAAGATGATATCATTAATTCCCGATTTGGACTCTCACCAATTAATTTTTGGTGGAGACTTGAACTGTGTAATAAACCCAACACTTGATCGTTCCAATCCTAAACTTACAAACCTTTCTAAGAAGGCCAGACTTCTATCAAATTTTATGGGCGAGATAGGAAGTGTCGATCCTTGGCGTTTTTTGTTCCCACAAAGTAAGTCATTTTCCTTTTTTTCTTCTGTATATCAATCTTATAGCAGAATAGACTATTTTTACATTGACCAAAATTTTCTCTCATTTGTTTCAAAAGTTGAATACTTGCCTATAATTGAATCTGACCACGCCCCTGTTCTACTGGATCTCGTGTTCCCTTACTATAGATTGGAACGCCCCCCCTGGAAATTTGACAGAAATCTTTTGGCGGATGAGAGTTTTTGCAAAATTATATCCCAAAGTATAGATGACTTCATAAGAACTAACAAAAAAGATGACACCTCTCCTTCTATCCTGTGGGAAGCACTAAAGGCTGTCATTAGGGGTGAAATTATCTCATATTCAGCTAAAATAAATAAAATGAAAAGAACCACACAAGACGAGCTTGTTAAATCAATATCCAAAGTGGATGCTCAGTACTCTGCTTCTCCTTCCCCTGAGCTCTATAAAAAGAGGCTGGACCTCCAAACAAAATACAATCTGATGTCAACTGAGAAGACAGAACGCCTCTTGTTGAGATCACGAGGATACGTTTATGAACATGGTGACAAAGCTGGACGTTTTTTAGCGCACCAGCTTAAGTGTCGCTCAGCTGCTCAACTAATCCCCCAAATAACAAAAAACGATGGCACACTGACTATTGATCCAGTAGAAATCAATGAAACTTTTACCTCCTTTTATTCCAAGCTTTATAAATCAGAAACAACAGAAGACTGCTCGGATATGGACACCTTTTTTAATAACTTGCATCCCCCGTTAGTTACAGAAAGGCACAGGACTAATACTGAACTTCCACTGGACCGTAAAGAGATCACCAATGCAATAAACTCAATGCAAAATGGCAAGGCACCTGGCCCAGATGGATACCCCATTGAGTTCTTTAAAAAGTTCTCGAACAAGCTATCAACAATATTGCTTGATATGTTTAATGACTCCTTATCCCGGGGCTCCCTCCCCCAGACATTAACTGAAGCATCAATTACCCTCCTGCTTAAACCAGGCAAAAATGCTAAAAACTGCGGTTCGTATCGACCCATTTCTCTCCTCAACTGTGATGTGAAGATTTTGGCCAAAGCCCTTGCTCTTCGTCTAGAAACCACAATACATGATGTGATCTCTGCCGACCAAACTGGTTTCATTCCAGGGCGTCACTCATTCACAAATATACGCAGACTTTTGAGTGTAATTTACTCTCCTGCCTCCAGCGCAGTGCCAGAAGTGGTTATTGCACTTGACGCGGAGAAAGCATTTGACAGGGTGGAATGGAAATATCTTTTTGCATGTTTAAAGAAATTTGGTTATGGTCCCAATTTCATATCCTGGATTGAGCTTTTGTATAAATCACCCAAAGCCTCTGTAATTAGTAACAATAAGCGGTCGCAATACTTCCAGCTGTCACGGGGCACTCGCCAGGGCTGTCCTCTTAGCCCACTACTATTTGCTCTGGCTATAGAGCCCTTATCCATTACACTTAAAACTCTACCACCAATTAGCGGAATCCACAGGGGGGGTAGGGAGCACAGAGTCTCTTTGTATGCAGATGATCTACTGTTATATATATCAGACCCTGTCCAAAGCACCCCCCATATACTTCATGTCCTGAGGAAATTTGGGGCCTTTTCTGGATATAAATTGAATATTAGCAAAAGTGAATGTTACCCTATTAACGATCTGGCTCTCCAAATACAGGCTGGTGTCTTGCCATTCCAACTATCTACAGATGGCTTTAAGTACTTGGGTATCAATATTACAAGAGATATGCAGCATCTATATCAAAAAAATTTCTGCCCATTATTTGAAAATACTAAATTAGACCTAAAGAAATGGAGAACCCTTCATCTATCCTTGGCAGGGAAGGTTAATTGTATTAAAATGACTGTACTTCCTAAATTTCTTTACCTTTTTCAGTGTATCCCACTCTATCTTCCTAAATTGTTTTTCAAAACTCTCGATAAGGTCTTTCTCTCATTCATATGGGATGGTAGGAAACCTAGAATACGGCTTGAATTGTTGCAGAGACCTAAAAATCAAGGTGGCTTAGCGTTTCCCAATTTCTGCCACTACTATTGGGCATCAAACATAAAAAGTATCATACATTGGCTCCATACTCCCGATTTGGAATGGTGCCTTCTGGAAGCTGCATCGTGTTCCTCAACTTCTCTCCGAGCCCTGGTCACGTCTGACCCGCACTTCTCAGTCCTAAAATATACTAATAACCCAGTGGTCATAAACACCTTAAAAATATGGTCTCAGTTTAGACGAAGCTTCAACTGTGGGAATCTCCTTCAACTAAGCCCTATACACAATAATCACCTTTTCCCCCCAGCAAAGCTGGACTCTGGTTTCAATCTCTGGAAAAAGCAAGGCATTAACTATTTTAAAGATATGTACATAAACTCTGTCTTTGCGACCTTTGATGACCTGTCGCATAAGTTTAATCTTCCCCGGTCTAGTCTATTCCGCTACTTCCAAATTCGTCACTTTCTTCAGACTCAAGACTCAGAATTTCCAAATATGCCATCACTCTCAGGTATAGAAACACTTTTAGAAACCCCAGTACATTTTAGAAGATTCATCTCAAGAATATATGGTCACATAATTTCTTTAAAAAATGTGTGTCTTGCAAAGATCAGAGCAGACTGGGCGGACGAGTTGGGGGAGGAACTGGTGTTGGAGGATGACATCTGGAATGATGCTTTACTAAAAGTAAATAACAGCACCTCCTGTGCAAAATTGGGTATAATCCAATTAAAAATTGTATATCGTGTCCACTACTCCAAAGCCAGATTAGCAAAAATCTACCCTAACATAGATGCCAACTGTGACAGGTGCCATCACACTCCGGCTAACTTAACACACATGTTTTGGCTGTGTCCAGCTCTGTCATCATACTGGTCTGTCATTTTTGAAACACTATCAAAGGCTCTCAAAATTGATCTTCAACCCAATGCAGCCATGGCTTTATTCGGCACTACAGACAGAAGACATTCTACACTGAGGAAACAACATAAACATATCATTGCTTTCACAACTCTACTAGCACGTAGGAGGATCTTATTACACTGGAAGTCTAATAAGCCACCCAAAGTGTCTCTTTGGTTTAATGATTTATTGCAGTTTATGCAACTAGAAAAAATTAAATATGCTCTTAAGGGGTCCAGAAGCAAATTTTTGTCTGTGTGGGGCCCGGTATTGGCATACGTTGATGAACTCAACACTTTACCTGGGAAATAGCATTCAGCAGCTCTGTTATTTTTGTTATAGGTTATACAGGTTATACATGTTAAGGTCACACAGCCGTAGTGGTACATACTTGCTCATTTCAACTGACAAAATAATTCATTTCATACTTTCTGTGGGATGTCCCGTATGTTCTTAGGGGTGGGAGGGTCATGTTGGGGAGGGGGGAAAAAAAATACAAAAAACTGGAGCATTGTTTGAATAATCTTTTAGCATTAGCCTCTGTTCTTGTACATGTTCTGTTTGTTCTTGTACATGTTTTGTGCTCAATAAATATAAATAAAAAAAAAAAAAAAAAAAAATAATAAAGCCAAGAGCAGAAGCCGTGTTTACTTTCTCCAAAGAAACGATGACGGTAAACCGCCAGACGCTGCTCATCAAATCCACCTGAAGGACTGATTATAACCAAGCGGGATCGCCTCAAGAGAAGCAGCCATTCTGGCAGTCTGCTGGTTTTGGATATTTAGGTTTGTGTTAACACAATGCCACAGTCAAAAGACATCAGCAGTGATCTTAAGAAATAAACATGCTCAGTCTTTATTAGCATGTAAAATGTTAAAGTATGGTTTGTTAGGTTGGGCTTCCAGGGGAAAAAACTTTTATCTCTTAAATTAATAAATTAATATGACTGTCGGATGGCCTTTAGCCTTTGTTGAAATCCTACATTTACCAACTTCAATTCAGTTCAATAATACTTTGCTAATCCACAAAAAGGAAATGACTGTTATTGGAAAGAAATGTAAAAATAAATGCTGCAAAAATAATCATGTATAAGGCAAGGCAAGTTTATTTATATAGCACAATTCAACAACGAGGTGAATCAAAGTGATTTACAGAGACGTTGCATAAATAAAAGGCGAGGCAAGAGTAACAAAGAAAAATAGATTAAATCAGTAGTGAAAATGTAATTAAGTTTTTAACCTCAAGCTTAAAAGTAAAACAGAGCGGATTCGGATAATGAAGCGTACTATAAAAAGCTGGAATTTCCCAAGCAGAAAACTTTAAATGAACGCCACCCGTCTGAGTGAAAGATGAGGAACTTTGTCAACACTGACATCAACTCCAACGTGGAAAATGACAAAGCATGGTAGACTACTACTACTACTACTACTACTAATAATAATAATAATAATAATAATAACCAGCTAAACAATAATCAGATGATTGTAACTACATTTGTGGAGACCGGTGAGAGCCAGATAGTTTGAGTTGTATGAATGATCCAGCATCCCCGCCTGGGTCTGTGCTTTCTTTTCACTGTGACCCACACAACTAGATAAATTAAAAGCAGTAACTCTCCACCAGCTTTCTTGTATAAAAGTGCAGCGACGCTCAAAAACTGACGTGAACTTTTTAAGACGTCGGACTTTAACAGACTGAGATCAACAAGTCCCAAAAGCTCCACAATTCACTGGAAAACATTCCCCTTCGACACGTCACACTGCTTAACAGTGTCGCCTACAGCTCAGTGAACTAATGTAAAGCATGTGCTCACATTAACGCGATGCTTAACCAATTTAAAAAAAAAAAAAGGAAAAACAAAAAAACCTACAGCAGGACCACCTTTAGCATGTTAGCCTATTAGCTTAGCAGTTTCAAATTAACGAAGAATCGACGCGCCGCTTTTACACACTAGTGAACACAAATGTCCTGAATAAGGAGGCTGTTCTCGCCGTTCCTGCTGAAGGTGTGAATGGTTGTGTGTGAGCAGGTTTGAGTGGGGTCAGATTAGCCTTCATGTATGGATGGGGGTTGGGCTAGCCCGCAGCATCCGGCTACCTGCAGCACGCGAACCCGCGCAGCGGCCGCTCACCTGGCTGTAGTTCACCCGGAACGGCTTCAGGTAGTTGGACTCTGAGCACGGGATGACTTCAATGTTGTTAATCTCTTCCATAGTTCACTAGAGGAGCTGGACCAGGGCTCAAGGATGCTCGCCTGTCACCGCACAACTGACTGGAGGAATGTCTACGGAAGCTGGCAGAAGACATTAGACCCAAAGAAGAAGAAGAAACGCTTTTGCGTGTTTTATTATTATTATTATTATTATTATTATTATTATTATTATTATTATTATTATTATTATTATTATTATTATTTACTATATTTTAAACTTGAGCAGAACAAAAATAAATAAATGAATAAAAATGAAAGGACCAAATCTGATAAAAATTCAGGTAAAACCCACCCCATGTAGAAGCTCAAAGTTTTGCGAGGAGGAGTGCAGTAGTGTTTCTATATTCTGGAATTGTTCAGCTTTATCTTTAAAATCATAAGTAAGTTTTGCCAATGTAGGAAATGTAGAAATCTGTGAAACCACATTGGGATTGTGGGTACCTGTAGAGTGGATCATTATAATGAATTTAGTTTTTCACCCCAAGAAAGAGGAGAATTGTTAACAAGCTTTTTAAGCTTGTATCTTGGTCGAAAATGTCCAAACATGAATCAAGACCGTCAGAGCAGAGGTAGCTTTATTCACTGTAAATGTATATAGTGTGTGGGAGCCATTCGTATTTACATATCACAGGCCCGGAGTAGAATTATCCCACTTCACCATTTCTATCTAAGATAGTGATTCATGTGACTCATCAACATCTCATTTACCTTGACTTGTCACTTCTTTACATTTTTTATCCTCTGAAAAAATGCCACTTGACTTCTCACATTTGTCTGTGCTTGTTTGATTGTTTCTGTTTTTGCATCCAAGCTTTTCTGTTTCTTGTCATTTGTCTCTTTTCAAAACATTTAACACATTAAGCTAAATTTCTAAGCTTGTGGACCCAGATGTAAGGAGTAAAATAATATTAATACAAAGTACTTAACTTTTTTTTTTTGCTACTTTTCTTATAACCCTGTTTTCCAATTTCTGAATAAAGTTCAAAATGACAACAATAAACATAGCATCAGTCATAAAGGATCATCTGCTGAGACAAGAAGAGCAAGATTTCCAGACCTCGTTTGTATTAAATTTGCTGATATAAAATAGAACGAACATAACTGTGTTAACTTGAACTTAAATTGAAATTGTCCACTAAAATCAGAAATAAAAATTCTGCACGTCACATCTTTAACACACTAAAGCTTTTACATTCCACACGTTCACCAAATGAAATAGATTTATACATTTCATTTTTTATCTTTTAACCCTTCTTCAACCAGAAAGACACACACTTAGTTTAAAATTGAAATTGCAAAGGATTTGGGATAAAAAATTAATAAATAAAAATAAAACAAAACAGCAGCCGTCCATCAGTCCTTTCATCCCTTTCATCCCTTTCCCATTCCTATATCATCTAGACCAGCATCACGGAGGTCAGTTGGGGTTATCCAGGCTGTCACTGAGAGGCATGGTACACCCAACACAGACACAGGGCATAAAACTTAACAAAAGGTCTACACAGAGTAAAGAAATACTTAGATATCATAAAGGTTGTGAATGTAAGTCACATAAAGTGACTTTAAATTCATTTATAGAATCGAGCACTTTGAAATGTGAAAATTCTTTGAAAGTCAGAAGTAGCTGATGCTGAGGAGAGGTGCAGCACACTTCTCTGTTCTGAGTTAACAGCCCGCCAGCTGCTGCCTTAAGCAGTTTACTTTTCCAGAACTTGAAAGTCTCAGACGCAGAGATCAAGATCTCAGATGCAGCCTCTTGTTAGAAGAAACGCAAAGCGAAGTCCTGCTTTCTCACTGTGCTGAGTAATGAACAAGAGATGGGCGTGTGAGCCCTTTCTCTGCTTTGAAGGGTGAGGCTGGATGATGTCACCCCCTCACATCAATAACAGTCTCATAATGGAAAACAATCTGCAGAATCTTCGAACTCAATGGGACCGACTTCCTCCATCAGACCAGCACCAGTCCACCACCCACTACACAAGGACAGGAAGTAACACTTTTACAAACTGATTTACATCTAAATAAATACAGGACCAGACGAAACAATGTGCAGACCCAAAGGAGGAACCAGCGTCTCTCCGCTGGGCAAGTTCAATTTATATCGCCTGATCCGGCCAAGCTGCGGGGCACGATAAGGCGGGAGGGACTGTTGAGTAAAAGCATTGTGATGGTCTTAACCTGCTTTGGTTTGCTGGCACAGTCTGAAAAATGAACACAACGAAATTATACCAGATGAAGACGGAAATGAAACGGCACGAAGTCCAATTACAAATAAGAAAAAGTTGGAATTATATGAAAAATATTTATTTTCAAGCCATTTTAAAAAGTCAGTGTGGGGTATTTTAACACTACAAAAGGTACAAAAGAAGTATCCATCAAAGACTGAGTATTTAAGAATTAGAAACATGCAGAGGAGCTTCAGTTCGTCCAAAATACATGAGAAAGTCTATAAAAACAAATTTCCTTAAAGAAAGATTGGAATGGATTTATATATTCCTCCTTCAGCTTTAACACCACGTAACTTCAGTGGGTGAAGGAGAAGAGTTTAGCCTTTTAAAACTTTACATTACAAAAAAAAAAAAAAAAAAAGCGCCTTGTGTTAACTTTGTGCAGAGACAGCATTTTCATCTCTGGGCTTGGAGTCATCTGGGATGGAGCATCACACAGTGGAAACATGTGCTATGGTCAGATGAGTCAGTGCGCCAGATGTTTCATGGAAGAAATGGGTGCGACATGCTCCGGACCAACGATTGAAGCACTCAGTGCTCCTGGGAATAACATCAGAGATGGTATTTCACAGTTATCAGAGGTGCTTGTAGCTGTTCTGAACTTGAGCTCAGATGCTGGGTTTCAACGTATATATCCTCATACTGAGTCTGAGATTGATTAGTGATTATTTAGAAACTACTTTAATAAGCTCCTGAATCGTGATTTTTGCAGCACAGCGGTTATAACGTTTGTAGTACAGACAAGGAATATCAGAGCACATATTAAAAGGGAATTTCCCTGTTAACTCAGTTTTTCTAATTATCAACATAAAACCATAAATAAAATCCAGTTTTTTACCTGCTTCCTCAGTAATCATAGCATCCTTTCCTGTTGCTCAAAGAGAAGATTTAAATCACTAAAAAAAATAAAAAGGGACAACAAATTAATTTAATTGGAATTCCTTTAAAAGTACTGATTTAAGTAGGCAGCACGGTGGCTTAGTGGTTAGCACTGTTGCCTCACAGCAAGAAGGTTCCCGGTTCAATTCCCGGCCCGGTGGGTCTTTCTGTGTGGAGTTTGCATGTTCTCCCCGTGCTTGCGTGGGTTTCCTCCGGGTACTCCGGCTTCCTCCCACAGTCCAAAAACATGCAGTGTAGGTTAATTGATCTTTATAAATTCTCCCTGTGTGATTGGTTGTTTGTATGTGGCCCTGGATAGACTGGCGACCTGTCCAGGGTGTACCCCTGCCTTTCGCCTGATATGCGTCGGGATAGGCTCCGACAGACCCCCGTGACCCGGAAACGGATAAAGCGGGTATAGATAATGGATGGATGGATGGTACTGATTTAAAAATATTAAATGTTACTGGCTTTAATAATCTCAAAGGGAGAAATATTCCTTACTAAAGCAGTTAGTTTTTTTCTTTGATATTTATAAACTGTTGATAATTTGCTTTGATGTTCAGTAATTTAGTTTTGGTGACAAAAAAAAACCCAAGTTTTCTCAGAGATAATTGTGCGCCACGTTAGAAATCAGTATTTCTAAGTCAGAAGATAAACTGGAACGTCAACTGAAGTCGTAATTCCAACTCAGGAGGTTCAGGAGCCTCAACTACTCTGACTTCAGAACCCAACCTGACGCAGAGCTAATTTGACTTTTTTTTTATAGTAAAGCTGACTTATTTTGTACATAAAAAGCAAGAAACAAACATAGCAGTGTTCACTTTTTTATCAGACGTGTTGCTACACTGTTTTTATGTGCTAAAATGCCACGTACAACCTTTCTTGAGTTAGTTAGAAGCAGTAGAAGAAGTAGGTTTGAAAAGGTAACCTACGAGGTAACCTGCAACTGGAACACAGTCCATGAAGTCACCCCAGACTTCTGACCCCCCCCAATCTAAATGGATAGCACCATTAAAACCACCCTATTAACTGAAATGCTTTACATTTTGCATTACTTTTAAAACATAACTACAGTTGTCTCACACTTCATGAAATTGACTGAATGCTTAAGATGGTATTTATCACTCCTGAGTCCGTCCTGCTGGGTCGTAGGTTGTCTTGAGGTCATGTTCAGGTGCTTGTTGCTGTGCTCGTTCACAAAACCTTTGGTGTTTTCGAGATGAAGGGTAGCAGGGACCTTGTGGTGGTGTCTGCCGTCTGCTCAGCTGTGGGGGTAAATGTGAAGCCGTGTATCAAGGAGCATGAGGAAGTACAGCGATTTAACACAGTTGCAGTAGATCACTGAAGCCCTCTGTTTAAGCATGAATATGCTGGAACCCACTAAGAACCAAGACCCATGACTGACAACATGCAGACTCTGTTAAAAAACAGAGTGTCGTTGTGAAAAGGAATTCAATAAATTATCTTTTGTTTAGCTGTTGCTGGTGGTAAAGTAGCTCGTACATGGAACGAAACCTTTTGCGAGGAATCTACATGGTCTCCTCCGTGGTTACAAGGGTTTTCTCCAGGTACTACAGCTTTCTTCCACAATCCAAAAAACATGCTTTTTATGAGCATGCATGACTAACTGCCTCTTTTCTCTCTGGGTAGGTCCTGTGATGTACTGGGGAAATGCTCAGGATGTGCACCATCTCCTGGCCGATGGCAGCTGGATGCTTTCCATAGTTTCCTGAACAGGATGAATAAAAAAACGAATAAACATAGTGTAATGCCACCACCTAATGCTGCATCCTCTCTTGGGCCTCATGTGAACATTGCTTACAAAGAGGTTTTTCTTATCAGCTCCTAAACCAGATGCTGGGGCACCCATAACGTGCTAATCCCATTCCTTCATGAACATGCGGGTGCTGGGATGCTGCAGTCATGACCAATTACCTTCTGCATGTGACTGAAACAGGCCAGACTCCCCTGGACTTGGACCTGGAGCCCCCTGAAAGCGACCAAAACTTCTCCTCCCGTCTGTCCACAAATCTCACCCTGCTCATTCTCTCTCTGTTGTCGAGAACTTCCCAACTTTTGGTTTTAAATGTCAGTTCATATGAAATAGAACCCTAATGTCTTATTTATTATACTATTTTATCCAAATTCATCCACAGTGGTGGCTACAGAGGACAAAAATTAAAAAGTGGTTTTTAGTATAAGTATCGGTGGACAACAAGGAGTCTTCTTCAACCATTTGATAAGTGTTGAGTAGGTGTTACATTTTATTATTCTGTTAAGAGAAAAAAAAACACACACCCTTATTGTCATTAAAGGGAGATGACAACATTTTGGAAAATAGCCTATTTGCCATCAACCTTAAGTGACAAAATAAAGTGCGTATCAGCTCAGAGAAAAAAATGGTATATAATCTCCTACCAAACTCTGAAGTTCAGGGCAAAAAAGCAAAATCCCCAAAATGTTGCTATGTCCCTTTAAGTTGTAAAAGCATTACATGCCGCCCAAACGAGGGACTCAGTAATTTTCTTGACTCACGTGAGAAAATATCTGATCAAGAATAAATCACGATACTCTCAAACCCATGAAAACGTGGTCAGATTCTAGAGAGACTAATTTTAGATTCAAAAAAGCCTTTTGATCCAAATTTGGAGCCACGTTGGTCCAAAAAACCCATTCTGCTGTAAAAATGAGGTGGTAACACTTATTTTTTGAGGTAACGCCTCTTTTGTAGTCTATCCATAGCATAGTTTATCATTCAGGGTCAAGCAGGGATTTGGGCCAGGGCCTTGGGGAATGCACTTAACTAAGGTGGCTGCTGCACTTCTGTTAGCGGGCTTAGGGTGTCGGTCAAGATGGACTATTTCCACCCGTCCAGGAGTCTGGACGCCAAGCCGCCACTGGCCTTGTCCAGTAGACGCTGCTAAATCCTCCCACACAAGGTTGGACTTTTAAAATAGCGACATGTGTCAAAAGGGCACTTGATAACACAACACAGAAATGTGCACTTTGTGTGTTCGAGGTGCGTGAGGAGCTGATGGAGCATCCACGGTGAAGACCGAGAGACATGACAATGACAGGACTGCGTTATCCAGGGTCACATTAACAGATCAGCCTCTAAGGTCTTCACATTGTAACTATTTGAATATATTCAAATAAATATTATTTAAGACTTAAGTAATTAATACTAAAAATTGGGTTGTTTTTGTCTATCAGCCCAAAAAGATTTACAAAATGAATAAGACTCTAAAGTAAAAACCTCTTTGGGCTTTATATTTTTAGGAAAAGCTATTATTGTCCCCCACCCCAACTAGAAATGATTTTGTAAATCTACTGAATGTTCCTGTGGACAGTGATTCAATATGTTAAATTATTTGACGCTTCCTTTACATAGACAGTCAATTGGCAAAGGAGAAATTCAGAAAAATGATGCTCTCACAAACGTTACACTTTACCATCACACAAATGACAGGGTTATTGTCATACCCTTAAACAACCAGTCTAATTATTTCTGTTATATAACACAGATAAGCAACATGATTTGAGAAAATCCCACCCCCACACATGATTTCAGTGCTTTGTGCTAAGCTGTGACACCTGTGTTGGAAAGTTCTCTTAATCTTCCATTCCATTCATATTCATCCGCTTATCCGGGACCGGGTTGCGGGGGCAGCACTCTGAACAGAGATGCCCAGACCTCCCTCACCCCAGACACTTCCTCCAGCTCTTCCCGGGGGATTCTGAGGCGTTCCCAGGCCAGCCTGTGTCTTCTCTGGGGTCTCCTCCCGGTGGGACATGCCTGAAACACCTCTCTAGGAAGGCGTCTAGTGGGCATCCAGTACAGATGTCCAAGCTACCTCAGCTGACTCCTCTTGATGTGAAGGAGCATTGGCTCTACCCCGAGCTCCTCCCGAGTGGCTGAGCTTCTCACCCTATCTCTAAGGGAGCTCCCAGCCACCCTGCGGAGAAAACTCATTTTGGCCACTTGTATCAGTGATTGTGTCCTTTTGGTTATTACTCAAAGTTCCATCCCAGACGCTTCATGGGGTGGGAATGTAGATTGAGCTATAAATACAGAGCCTTACCTTTTGACTCACCTTGTTAACCATGACAGATTGGTACACCAACCACATAACTGCAGAGGCAACTGCAATCCGTTTGTCAATCTCACGCTCCATCTTTCCCTCACTTGTGAACAAGACCCAGAAAAACTTTAACTCCTCCACTTGAGGCAGGACCTCCCTACCTACCCGGAGAGGGCACGCCACCATTTTCCGGTCAAAAACCATGGCCTCGGATTTGGAGGTGCTGATTCTCATCCCAGCCGCTTAACATTCGGCTGCAAACTGCCCCAACACATGCTGAAGATCCGGGCCTGATGAAGCCAACAGGACAACATCATCCACAAAAGGCAGAGATGAAATTCTGTGGTTCCCCAACTGGACCCCCTCTGGCCCCTGACTACGCCTAGAAATCCTGTACATAAAAATTATAAACAGAACTGGTGAAAAAGGGAAGCCCTGCCGGAGTCCAACATGCGCTCGAAACAGGTCTGACTTACGACCAGAGGTATGCGAATGAAGCTCTTGGTCTGGTCGTACAAAGACCAAACACCCCTTAACAGAGGGCCCTGGACCCCGTACTCATCCCCCACAGAATACCAAGAGGGACACAGTCAAATGACTTCTCCAGATCCACTAAGTACATGTGGACTGGTTGGGCATACACCCAAAAACCCTCCAACACCCTATAAAGGGTATAGAGATGGTCCAGTGTTCCACAACCAGGACAAAAAACCGCATTGTTCCTCCTGGATCCGAGGTTCGACTATCAGCAAAATTCTCCTCTCAGTACCCTGGCGTAGACTTTCCCAGGGAGGCTGAGAAGTGTGATCCCCCTGTAGTTGGACCACACTCTCTGGTCCCCCCTTTAAAAAAAAAAAACACCCTGGTTTGCGACTCCAGCGGTACTGTCCCCAACCTCTATGCAATGTTGCAGACGCGTGTTGGCTAAGACAGCTACAACATCCAGAAAGGTACTCAGGGCGGATCTAATACGCCCCGGCCCCTTGCCACCAAGGACCTTATGAACTGCCTCAGTGACTTCAGCTTGGGTGATGAAAGAGTCCACCTCAGAGTCCCCAGCCTCTGCCTTCTCAGTGGAAGATATGTCGGTGGGATTGAGGAGATCTGCAAAATATTCCTTCCACCATCTGAAAATGTCCCCAGTCGAGGTGAGCAGCTCCCCACCCGCACTGTAAACAGTGTTGGCAGAGTACTGCTTCCCCTTTCTGAGGTGCCGGACGGTTTGCCAGAATCTCTTTAAGGCTGATCAATAGTCCTCCCTCCCTCCTACCGAACTCCTCCCAGACCCGGGTTTTTGCCTCCAAAACCTCCTGAGCTGCAGCTTGCTTGGCCTGCCAGTACCCATCAGCTGTGTCAGAAGTCCCACAGGCCAACTCCTTCTTCGGCCTGACAGCATCCCTTACTTCCAGCGTCCACCACTGGGTTCGGGGATTGCTGCCACAACAGGCACCAGAGACCTTGCATCAACAACTCCGAGCTTCCACGTGGACAATCGAAGCAGAGAACATGGTCCACTCAGACCCAATGTCCCCAGCCTCCCTTGGAATCTGGGAGAAGCTCTCCAAGAGGTAGGAGTTGAAGACCTTCCTGAGAGATGGCTCAGCCAGACAGGTAATTACAGGTAATTAAGACGTTGCCAACAGACCTTCACTATACGTTTGGGTCCGCTTCCTCCTCCATCAGTGTATCCAACTCACCACCAGGTGGTGATTGGTTGACAGCTCAGCCCCTCTCTTTACCCGACTGTCCAAGACAAATGACTGAAGATCAGATGAAACAACAACAAAGCTGATCATTGACCACGGCCTAGGGTGTCCTGGTGCCACGTGCACTGATAGACCCCTTTTGCTCGAAACATGGTGTTTCTTATGGACAGACTGTGACTAGCACAGAAGTCCAATAACAAAGCAGGGGTTCAGATTGGGGAGCCGTTCCTCCCAGTCACGCTGCTCCAGGTATCACTGTCATTGCCCACGTGAGCGTTGAAGTCCCCCAGTCGAACAATGGCGTCTCCAGTCAGAGCACTATCAAGTACCCCTCCCATGGACTCCAAGAAGGCCAAGTATCTGTCCTGCCGTTTGGCCTGTAGGCACAAACAACAGTAAGAGACCTTTCCCCGACCCGAAGGTGCAAGGAAATGACCCTCTCGTTCACCGGGGTGAACTCCGACACATATGTAACTTTTGTTACATTCCGTGCACAAAATAAAAATCACACTAACAGTATTACAGTGGTTCATACATGAGTCTTTCCATCCTGATTTTATAAGAGCCTATTCACACAACAATCACCCCTTCCCTTTGCTGCAGTGAAATAAGAATCCATTCACTCATACAAAAGTAAAAGTATACTCACTTTCCCAATTATAGCTCCCTTTGTGAATATCTCCTTGATCCCATTTTAATCTAATATAAGATTAAGTATTCATTTCAGTGTATGTTCAGGATTCCTTAAAGTAAACTTTCACATTCTGGGTTCAGCATGATGATTTCATCAGCAAGCTTAAGTCACTTTCTCTTTGCGAAGCAGCAGAGTATTTGGGGTGGGCGGGTGGGGGGTGGGGGTATGTTAATACTTTTTTTGTAGTATTTCCCTACTTATGAGATATAATGCACCCCCGTGGACGTTTAGTAAAACCTTTGCACTGGATGGTTTGTGTGGATGCCCTGATCACTGAGGCTTGATACTATGGGACAGCTGCTGCTCGTCCGTCCCCCTGCTGAGGGGGAGCCTATTTTAACAAGTTAGACCCTTTGTCTTTTCCCAAGAATGACCAGAGAATGCGACAATTCCTCAGGTCACGTAGTCGTTATTTGTGGGTTGGAGATTGGGGTGAGGGGCAGAACATTGCCACATCCCATCTCATTCACGTCACCGTGGGAGCACATGCTATCAGAGCTAATTACCTGCCTGGAAGGACCAATTAAGACGCCCTCGAATGCCCCCTATGAATTTAACCTCAGTGCCACAGAGGGTCTACAGTACAGAGGATATAGAGGGGGCCGTGAGAGGAATGTGGGGAGGGACTGATGGACATGAGAGCAGGATGGTGAAAACTGGGAAGAGATGTGTCTAGTTAAGTGATTTTTTTAAAGATAGCTCTGAATTTTGCAATAAAATTTTAATATGTACCACATACAATCTTAATGTATTTTTAATTATTGTGAATATCCTTCCTATTAGCAACATTTCATTTAGTACGTTAAGTAGCTTTGTTTTAAGATGTATTAAATGTTCTTAACTCATAAGCACTCACTGCATTCCCTGAGTGTGTTGAATGTGTCGCTCATCTAAAGATTTGTTTCCCGGGGGAACAAGTAAGCGAGGGAAATTATTGTGTCAGGAGTGAGTATTTTAGTGCCTGTCTGGCTTTAAAACAAATATACAGCCTTTTGGGTGCCAGGAGCAGCTCACTCGGTGCAGCCAGCCCAGATTTGAGTCCTGGTCTGTAGCCCTTCTTCGTGTGCTGTCCCATTTCCTGCCTCACAACTTTCAATAAAAGCAGCTAGAGTCACAATATCTAATAAAAATAAAATTACAGATTTTTATTTTCAAAATTTAGACAAGAAAATAAGAAAAATGTGGGAGGAAAGATAGGATTTACATCCAGTTAATATTTCTTAATGAATCGCCTTCGTGGTTTACATAGTCTTGGTTTTCTCGTGTCTTCCTTGATGCCTTTGCTCTGTATTTTATTTTGAAAATACCTTGCCTTCTTCTTTCTCTTGCCGTATTCTTTGACTGTGTCTCTTCAGGTCGAATAAAAGAATTTTGTCCTGTCGTTGTTATTCCCCTTGCCAGTCTATTTGTTGTGCATCCAGATTGTGTTTTCATGTCTTCTCTCTTCATTTTGTGTTTGAATTTCTGAGTTTTTTTTTTCTATTGACGTACCTTTTTTGAATTAAAAGACATTGTTCTTTACTTGTGCTGACCAAACACTTTGTGTGTATGACTTCTAAAAGACTAGAGTATGACATCCTCTCACGTTTCAAGGCTTGAAGAGATTTAGGTTGCACACTTAGGAATGGGGCTCTTGCGGGATCACTACTTAACGGGTTATGACCCGATTGCTTTCACAAACTGCATAATGAAACAACAGATATATATATATATATATATATTTTTTTTTTTTTTAAGTTTTTATTATATATTAAAATTCATAACACTCCTGGTTCTGTCTTTAACATTTTATAAATTAACGTTTTTTTGTACCTCCATAAATACATTTGGTAATTTTATTTATTTTTCTATTTATTTTACCTTTTTTAAACACTTTTTTTTGTATAAATCTGTTATTTATGTTATGGTGCAGAGGTCTCAGAATGGTATATATCAAATATGCGACATCAGGCATCAAGAGGTTAATTTAGTTTATTTGCAGTGTGTTAATTTACCTCAGGGCAACTTGCACACTTTACTTAATGATCATGGTAAGATAATTGTCTTTTTGTGGTAAAATATTCCTGAATAGTCCTTACTATCCCTACTTTTGTTTCCGGGATCGAACTGCAGTGTGGCTGGTAGGCGGCTACATTTATACCTGAAGAGAAATGAAACCGCAGAGCAGTTTTCCTTCACCCAAAACCAATTCTGTTACGTCGGTTCTTCCTTATTGCCGTTGTCAGTGCAGGACGCTGACGATGTTATGCAGGTGAATTACTGCGCCTCGGTCTGAGCATAAACACATTTCAACCGGGTCGCTTGAGGCCAACTGTCCCACTTTTATAGAATTAGGCCTTTGCTGTGGTGGCAAAGTGGTAATACTTTTACAATTAATCTGAATCACACCCCATCACACCTCTCATTTGATGATGTACTTTGTGTGAAGCAAAAACATGTTTGTGACTACGGAGCAGTAAAAGGGCACATGAAACCCTTGTAAAAGATTAACCCCCCCGTCGCTTTCTTTCTATCTTTTATTTACACATGACAATGTTAACTGATGGAGGTACATTCAGACAATAATTCTTTTGTTCAAATATAAGTACATGTCAATAAGTATATTGACATGCCATTTATTTACTGCAAATGTAGTGAGCATTATTAAGTGTGTTAAAGTCATTCAGAGCTGCTGGCTCCAAAGTTGTCCAGTCTTGTCTCTTAAACTGCCGATCCATAGCAGCGCACACTGATTTAGTAATTTTCCTTTCAACAGTTTGCAAATTTCCTCCCAATTTGAGAAATTGTTCTTGTATAGCTGGTGTTTTTCATTGGGGCAACACTGAAATTACAGAGAAGGCAGATGTGGATAATTGCGACTCATTTCTGCAGAGATCGTTATGCAAATTGTGCAACTTGTGAGGTGTTTGTTCTGTGGAGAGCTTCCACAAACGGTTAAACACGCAAGGACACAATTAAAAATACTAATAGTAACAATAAAAAGAAGGATAATAAATACTTCTAAGTGGAGCTGACAGATAAATAACACAACTGGAGGAGCAAGAACAAGGGACCTTCTCTGCCTTTGAGTAGAGACCAGTAATCATGACCAGTTTGTGGAAAACGTCCGCTCCTCTCCACGGGTGCTTGTAAACAGCCCTGATCCACGCCCCCACCCCAATCCAGACAGTTTCTCCCCCAGCAGACTGCACTCCCCAACACAGACTTACGGTGCCATAATAAAGGACAAATGCTTCTGCAGAAGAGCCTGCTGGACCCTCACATGCAGAACCAGACTTTCTGCTCTCCTGCTGCAGTGAACTCCCAGCTATTTTTACTGCTATATCCACATCTCTGCCTGCATTCCACCTCCAGCTCCTTTGTTTTGTTGAGCTGTGCCATTTCTGCATTGTCTACAAAACTGCAACCCCCCCCCCCCCCGTCATGTACATTACATTTATAAACAGTTTGGTTTATTAGGTTTATCCTCAGATGGCTGGTAGAAAAGGGCTCACACATTTTGTTATCCGTCTTCGTTTCCACAGTAAAACTGGGGTGGGGTGGGGTGGGGTGGGCTTAACGGGATGAATAAATTACTTGTACTGTTAAATAAATAATGAGAACTCCTTGAAGTGATCGATTAAAATGAAACTGAGTTAACCCTCATGAGGTCAGGAGACCCGAATGCTGCTGCCCTCTATTCGGTGTGACAGCCGCCATTGTTCCTGATGGAGGGAGGGAGGAACCCATCTCCCCTGATGGCTCACTCAAGGGTGACGGTTTGGAAAGTCCGTTCTGACCCCTGACGTCCCAGCTCAGGGAGTGAGCTGCCACCGGTCGCTGCCCACCCCCTCTCCCATCTTCTTGGAGGCTCATCTCTAGTGACTTGACCTTTCTGATGAACTCTGGACACTGTTCATGTCAGTCATGTTGTGACTGGTGCCGAAAAAAAAGCAGGTCCACGTCTTCCACGTCTCTTTTGCCTTTAGATGACTTCTGCTGTGAAATTGAGTTGATTAGTTTGGAAGTAATTGATACGTATGAAAAACTGTAATCGTTTCTTAAGTTCCCATTTTAAAATGTAATATAAGTGGATTCCTGTTGCAAAAAAACAAAACAAAACCAAAAAAAAAAAAAACCACCAAACAAAAAAGTATTCCTTAAGCGTTTGGGTTTAACATGTAAAAAGGTCAACAGCGCCCTCCGGTGCCTACTCGCAGTATAGCTACTGCAGCTGTCAATACATTAATTTGCAGTTTACGCAACACTGCACCATCCCTGAATTTATTTTATATTCAATAGACTGGTTTTCACCATTGATAACATCCTGTTAATTTATAAAAACATTAACTAATTAAGTAAAAGATGAACTGCTGAGGCTCCTGCTGCATCTGTGCAGGCGAACATCTGTCACAGTAGTAATTTATGTCTTAATCAGCCTCAAACAATATTTTATTACATTAAGTGGAAAGAACCACCATCAAAGTCCAAAAACTAGAGCGAGGACAGATAAAAATATTCTTAAAATGGTACAGATAGACTTACACTCTAAATTAAAGCAAAACACCTTTATTTTGTAGCGTTTTCTTCACAATATCAAAAGTTTAACATTTAATGTTCATACTTCCTATAACATGTCCACCATATAAATGATAATCGTTAACCAAAAACATATATTTTAAGCTGCTATGAAATAAATCCCAAGTTTTTTAAAAGATGCCAGGGTGTGAAAATATGGCTTTTGGAATTTTCTGTCAAATGTAAAGACAATTTTCTGCGTTTATTTTTGTTTTTTTTTGTTAATGGATCCAAAAGATTACAAAAACACATACACAAAAACATACACAAATGATGAAAGAAAAAAAAAAAACTCAGTTGAAATATGTACACTACATTTATATGTTGATTAGCATATAAAGAAAAAATTTAATCAGACTGAATTTTAGAGGCTTCAACGTCCAAATCCATCGTCCCAATCAACAGAGAAGAGCATCGTGAATCTTTTTGACAATCTTTGTCAGCAGGTTCCTGGATGGACTGAATGATGCCACAATTTCTTCAATTTGTTGGATCCTGCAAATGAATAAAAGTATGTTATAATCATCATTTTATTTTATTATATCCAGATTTAAAAAGAAGTTGATTTTTTAATGTTTGTAAACCCTTTAAAGTTTTCTAGTTCTGCATAAATTCAAAGGGAATCATACAGAAACACAATCCAGATGTTGAATATTGGTTCATTAACCTAATAAATGACTATGAACAATAATTTAAGTTTACTTCTTCGTCTGGGCTTATTTTCAACCCGCTGAGTCTGATAACCTGATGATATATTTACTCATCTTTGAGCAGAAACGGCTCACAAACTTTCTTCTTCACTAAATCAAGTCTTCTCCATCCACTCTTTTCCCCTTTTAGCTTGAATTATACATTTCTACTTACGTGGTGCTTCCTATCATGTTTTTGAAGCTCTCCAATTGAAGGACGCAGAGGTGGTTGGTCAAAGTGACGGCAAAAACAACTTCAAACTTGGAGAGCTTCTTGAGACTGCTGAAGACGATGTTCACTCTGGACGAGGAAGAAAAGATATCAGCAATCATAACTTCACTGAATCATTTGATCTCATGTAAAACTTTTGGATTAAAATGACACTAGAGAAGAAACAGAATTAAATTAGAGTTTAAGAATGAACATGAACATAAGGATCTGAATCTCCTAAAAAACACAAAAACAAACACAGCAAGGATGCTGAATGAGGTACAGTATGAGGTTTGGTTAAAAGGTATCTGCAGTGATGTATCACAAAGGAGTAAGATACGGCCCTGGCTTGTGGTGACTTCTTACCGAGTGTCTTTGCAGCTGATGTCGAGTATATCGAGCCGCAGACCTCCCCACATTTTCAGGAGACGCAACTCCTCTCCCAGCAGGCGACAGGAACTCACCACCAAGCTGACGTCATGGAGCAGCTGAGCAAAAGAGAAACGCTCCAGCTTAAAGATTCAATCTAGTAATCCAGAGTTTCCGTCTTCTGTCTCCTTCATGGAACAGATGTGCTGCTACCTGTACGACGGCCGGCGTCTCTCTCGTGGTGAAAGCCAGTTAAGAGAAATTAAAATAAATCGGCTCATCCTGCCAACATACAGGCTTCACATCACTCGGACCAGGTCACAAGTCTGAACGTCATTAATGACATTAATGGACGAACGCGTGTAGTAGAAACGGGTTAGTTTGGTTTGGTGCAGCGCCTGAAATTCCAGCGTCTCACCGTCTCATGTAGACTTTCAACTTCTCCGAGACTGTTATTAGAAAATATTTGCTGTTAGGACACAGTTTTATGAGGTGCTGCAGCTTCTCGTCATGCCAACAGTAATGAAAGTGGAAACAAAATCCCGTTTCTCTCAGCTTCAGAACGTCATTGCAGTCGAAACCCTCGACTATCACCTACTGCTCCACATTAAACATGTAAAAAAGTGGCATTTTCAGCAGCTTTTACACAACTAGTCTGCGCTTGGCATGCAACTGTGACTTCTGCAGCGTGATGCGAAGAGAACAGTCACCCTATGATGACTTTTTTTGATCACTTTCTTGATTTATTGCTAAGTCTTACGCAACGGGCAAACATTGCATATGCACAATGGCTCTCTTTATCACGGTCACAGGCATAAAACTATGAGGCACATTGAAATGAATCTGACCTTTCTGAAAGACATCATTTAATAGACCGATGAAGCCAGTGATCATGTGAATCTCATGCCTGAAAAGGGCTCCAGTACAGCAAGTCATGTCTATTTGCAGTTTTTGAAAACACCCCGAGGAGATTCACATATTTAAAGAACAAGATCTGACAATGTACTTTGTGCGAGACACCACGCAGCTGCGTGGACCTCTTCTTAACAAAATAAATCTTCCTTCACATCTACCTTTGGAATGTGTGCGCTTGTTGGGTATTTTTCCAACCAGGCCGGCTCTTCCTCGACGTACTGACCGATCAGTTTGTGAACGAGACGAGCATGGGCATGCGACTTCTCATCTGGTGGAAACAAATTAGACGAAGTCGTTTTCACAAAAGGTCCATGAAAATGTGTTTTACATTTTCTAAATGAATCAACAACAACAAGAAGAAAAAAGCCACTAGAGCGGTAAACTGATGGAGAGATGAGCTCGTATAAAAGCAACGTAAACTCAGACCAACCCTGACCGATAACTTGTTTTCCATTCACTCACCATCGAGCTCTAATTTGAAGGTGATGCTTGTTATTTTCAGCTCAGATCCACCGTCTGTGTCATTTCCTTCAAAAAGCAGGAAAACATTTATTTTGGGAATACATTTTAGATATTATAAGTGATGTTTAAAATGAATAAACTATTAGAAATATATACATCCTGCCCGCTTTGCCTAAAATACATATTTAGTAGAGATATTGTTAAAAGGTTTGGTTGAAGAGCAAAGCTACTGAATCAAACGGAGGAACTGACATTGGTGACTCAGACAATTATGGGATTAGATACGCCAATGTTAAAGACTCTTAATACTGGTGTGCATAATACTGCATAAAGTAAAACAAAAACTCTTACCACTGGATTGTTCCTGCATCAACTGCAGGAGTATTGTCTCATGGAGAAAAGTGTAAACTGTGCAGTTGTTCCTGGTCTCTCTGAGCCTCCATTCATTCAACCTGTAGCAAACACACGCAGTGCATGTTAAGGCTTTTTTTTTTTTTTTTTTTTTTTGCATACAAAACTGGCCTTAAAGCCACTATATAACAATACCACTTCTGAGCACACTGGAGCATATAAATGATGATCACGTCTTGTAGTATCACAAGTGGCACAAGAGCTGACGAAGTAACCGTCCTGCAAAAAGCTGCCCCATGTGGTCAAAAGTAGTATCGCTACAAAAAGTGTTTTAGTTGCATCTTTGACTGTAGAAACGGACGTATTGAGCAGGCTGACGTGGCTCTCCAGGTTCCTCGTCTCTGCTTTCAACCGGTTGAGTTTGCTTGAATTCTGCTGCTTCTGCAATTCCAGCTCAGCGATTTGTCTGGAACAAAACACATAAAGATATATTTAAGCATTTATAATAAAACTACTCAAACATCTACAGAAGCTGCAATGCATGCAATCCTATCAAATGTAGATAGAAAAGACTTTTTTAACTCACTTCTCATTATCGGCCAAAGATTCAGTGACTTTCTTCATTTCTGTGAAACACAGACACAATAAAACTATTACCTATTCAGTCTGGACCAAGTAAAATGAGTTAATAATAAAAAACGCTGTATCACAGGTTACCTTCTTGTAGTGATTTCAGACTCGGTTTGTCCTCTGAGCCTTTTTCGTTTACTGCAACCAGTTCTAAACAAAAGTGAAGAAAGGAAAAGTGGTAGACGTCCCGTTCTGCCTCCTTCTCTTGTCTTTTACACATTATCCTGGAGCACTAGTGGCCCAGCCACGGCTCCACTGAGGCCTTACCTGCTTCTAATTCACCAATACACCCATCCAGACTTTTCAGCGTCTCCTCTGCACCCTCAATCATTCCTTTCAACTTCCGCTGTTCCTCCTGAAAGTAACAAATCGAAATTTAATTCCAGATCAATAATAATCTCCTATATTCACGTTCGATGTTTTCGTGCGCAGTGACTTACCAGATTAGCCCTCACAAGATTTGTGTAGAGGACTTCCTTGATTTCATGTGACTGAACTTTACTTGTTTTTCTGAAGAAGTTATTTCTCTCTTTTAGTTTAGTACCAAAGGATTTGAGCTGTTTATTTAAACAAAGATGAGAGTAAAGCTGAGATATTCAAATTAATCACATCACAATTCCTACGAAAAAAGAAAACAATTATTTGCCAAACTCTTTCTATAACGAATATTTGCATTGTTAAAGTTTATAAAGCCCATCAGCTTCAAACAATGTGACACAAAAGAAAAAAAAAGAGGGGAGAAATTACAGCTTTAGACTTGAACTTCATCATCCTTCAATACCTCTTTCTCTGAAGAGTATCTCATCTGTTCCCACAAAGGTCTGTTAAGAGTCTTAAGAGGTTTGTTCAGGTCCGGCAATCGAACCTTCAGGCTGGAATGAGAGAAAAAAAAAAAAAAAAACTTGTGTCTGAGTCTTAACTGGGTGTCCAAGTTTACAGAACAGCAGTAAAGTGCTTGTTTTTATTTTTGTTTTGTCTTTCAATTTCGGAGTTGTTGAGGAGCATTAAGAGGCCATGTCAGGCTCAGAGAAAAGCCCCTCTCATTCAAAAACACACAACGTTCCGCACTCACGTTGTCGTTTTCCTCTTTAGACAATATGTTATGTAATCCAGGGATGTAATCGGAAGCACACGTACCCTTCCACCTTTTCTGTGAGGGTCTGTATGTCCGCCTCATACACCAACAGCTTAGGCCGGCTGATATGCTTGTCTTTCAACAAATCCAGCGCAGTGACCTCCGTTTCAGATAAAAGCTTAAACATATAAAAACAAAATGTTAAAAATCACTACATTCGACTTTTTCCATTTAAAAAGGTACATGTTTGTATAAATGAAGATAGCTGTACTCTGCCAGGATTGACACTCTGCCGAGGATTGTGGATGACAAAGTCTATGTTGAAGAGTTTGAAGAACTCCAAAACTGTAATGTCGCCATCTTCAAGCTTCTGCAGGTAAAACATTGAGGGAGTTAAGACGGAGAGATGACGAAATATCCCAGAAGCAAAAGTTAAAATCAACACACCTTCTGTGCGTCACTGGCATAATCTTCAAGCTGGGATTCAAACAGACTGTTCTTTACAGCTGGGAGAAAAAAAATGAATAAATAACATTGTTTTAACACATACAATAAAGTATATGAAAGGAATGAATGACCATCAATTTAGATCCGCAACGACTCACTTGACTCGAATGCAGCTTCACATCTGCTGGCTGTGTGACTATTGTCGGAGGAGTCGATGGTCCGTGCAGTCAGACGAGCCGTGGCGATGTTGCCGTCACACTCGGCAACACTGGCCTGGAATGCCTGACGATTATAAATACAAGGACAACTTCTTTAAAAAAAAAAAGAAAAAAAAAAAGAACTAAACTGTGATAAAGAATAAATTCACTGAACTTGGATTTTCTCCATAAATTGAAAATGATAGAAAAAGAACAAAAAAAACCCAAAACAAATCAAGCTTTATTCATTCATAAAAAGGTCAAAGTTGACCTACCTCTTCCACAAACTCTGCGCTCGTTTTCCGTCTCTTCTCACCCTCCTTGCTGTCTTCATCCTCTGGCAGGGGTCTCTTTTGTCTGCTCATGCTGCTAATAAACTCTTCTTCAAATACATCATCCTCCAAAGGCTCAAACTTATTCAGTTCCTGAGGAGGACTCTCTTTTGTAAATATCTTCTCGGGACTCCTGGCGTCCAGAGTTTCTGACACATCTTCGTAGCTCCCCAACTCTTCATCATAAATATCACTGATGTCATCATCATCATCAAAGTGACTGGTAACGTCGACAGAAGTCGTTTTTGTAGATTCTCCCACAGTGGCCACCATTATTGAATCTTCAGGGTTGTTTCTTTGGGGGAGTTTTGGTCTGAAGCTTCCCACTGCGAGCGCTGATATGAGCTGTTTGGTCTTCAAGTTGAATGGGGTTGCAGTTACGGCATCGGAGACTTGCTCCGCTTGCATAAGACTGGGATCTTGTGCATTATCTTCAGCGTTTGCCGAAGTCATTTCTGACTCTGCCAAGGGCAGAGGTGTAGTTTTACTAGGTGAGTTTTGATTCAAGTCGTGGTCCAACTGAGGCAAAGGAGCTGTGCGGCTGTCCATGGGAACAACGGGAGCTGTACTGATCAGGTGACTTAAACGCCTGACTTTTGACTGGAGTTTAGCTAAACTTTTTCGTCTGGATGTTTGTGAACACGACGTTTCAGTATCTTGGTCATTAGCATTTGGTGAACTTTTCATCTCCCGTGACAGTGGGTATGCCGTCGTTCTTGGTTCATGTCCTATCATGGTTTCCGTTGAATTTGAGTCATACAAATCAGCAGGATTTGTCATTGTTACAGCATCTGGATTGGGTGATCCCAGCGATTCGTTGGTTTCCTTCAAACAGTCAGAAGCAGAGTCCTGTGTTGCAGAGAGACTTGGAGAGGGTGTATCTGCACTTGTTTGCAGTGAAATGTATCCCGTTGGAGCTGCAGTAATGTCCAGGCTTGCAGTGACGTCTGGACAGTCAGTCGGGATTTGACTTACTGGCTTCTCCACAACTGAAGTCAAACATCTAACTTCCTTTCCAGTGTTCAAGTCAGGCTTATTCATTTTAGGCTGAGCCATGTCTGATGCTAAACTGATAGTATTTACAGCAGGGCTTTGGTTCATGTTCATAACTGCATCGTGTGTGGTGACAGTCATGTTTTTATCTCCACATAGGGGAATAAAATCTACATTTTGGTGTGATTTTGGTTTAAAATCAATGTCGATGTTTGTTTTATGACTTTTTGTCACATCCATAGCATCATCATTTCCAGTTAGCTTCAATGCAGTGGAAATGTTCACAGTGTGACTCCGTGTCACGTCCATGGCTTCATCACTGGCTGTGAACCTCACTGTTTTCTCTCCAACAGGTCTAAAGTCCACGTTTTGCTGCGAGAGGGCATTTAGATCAGTGGAAATGTTCACAGTGTGACTCCGTGTCACGTCCATGGCTGCATCACTGGCAGTGAACCTCAGTGTTTTCTCTCCATGTCCAGGTCTAAAGTCCACATTTTGCTGCGAGAGGGCATTTAGATCAGTGGAAATGTTCACAGTGTGACTCTGTGTCACATCCATGGCTGCATCACTGGCTGTGAACCTCACCGTTTTCTCTCCAACAAGTCTAAAGTCCACATTTTGCTGCGAGAGGGCATTTAGATCAGTGGAAATGTTCACAGTGTGACTCCGTGTCACATCCATGGCTGCATCACTGGCTGTGAACCTCACTGTTTTCTCTCCAACAGGTCTAAAGTCCACGTTTTGCTGCGAGAGGGCATTTAGATCAGTGGAAATGTTCACAGTGTGACTCCGTGTCACGTCCATGGCTGCATCACTTGCAGTGAACCTCAGCGTTTTCTCTCCATGTCCAGGTCTAAAGTCCACGTTTTGCTGCGAGAGGGCATTTAGATCAGTGGAAATGTTCACAGTGTGACTCCGTGTCACATCCATGGCTGCATCACTGGCTGTGAACCTCACCGTTTTCTCTCCAGCAGGTCTAAAGTCCACGTTTTGCTGCGAGAGGGCATTTAGATCAGTGGAAATGTTCACAGTGTGACTCCGTGTCACATCCATGGCTGCATCACTGGCTGTGAACCTCACCGTTTTCTCTCCAACAAGTCTAAAGTCCACATTTTGCTGCGAGAGGGCATTTAGATCAGTGGAAATGTTCACAGTGTGACTCCGTGTCACATCCATGGCTGCATCACTGGCAGTGAACCTCACCGTTTTCTCTCCAGCAGGTCTAAAGTCCACATTTTGCTGCGAGAGGGCATTTAGATCAGTGGAAATGTTCACAGTGTGACTCCGTGTCACATCCATGGCTGCATCACTGGCAGTGAACCTCACCGTTTTCTCTCCATGTCCAGGTCTAAAGTCCACGTTTTGCTGCGAGAGGGCATTTAGATCAGTGGAAATGTTCACAGTGTGACTCTGTGTCACATCCATGGCTGCATCACTGGCTGTGAACCTCACCGTTTTCTCTCCATGTCCAGGCATGCCCACGTGTAGAAGTGACTGAAGTGGTAAATGAGAAATAATGTTTGCCGTGTGACTTTGTGTGACATCCATGCAGGCACCGTCAGCGGTAAACCTCACTGTTTTCTCTCTGTTGTCATCTTCTGCATGAAACTTGACCTAAATAGGAGAGCAAAGAAAAATTCATCAACTTTCTATGAAACTATTCAACAGCTCAATCCACTAATAAAATAGTCTGCAGATCTTCAACATGTATAGCATATATTCTTAATATTTCTGACATATTGAAAACAATTCTTTATTTAACTGATTTAAAAAACAAAATGTAATTAACTATTCAATCCTTAATAAAAATGGAAGATGGACAGTCCGGTCCCTCTACATCCGGTGTCAGAGGTCGGTCCAGATTGTTGGCTGTAAGTCCAACTCGTTTCCTGTGGGGGTTGGATCTGCCAAGGCCGCCCTTTTGTCACCAACTTTGTTCATTACTTTCATGGACAGAATTCCTAGGCCCAGCCGAGGAGCAGAGCGGGTCTGGTTTGATGGCATCAGAATTGGGTCTCTGCTTTTTGCAGGTGATGTGGTTTTGTTGGCTTCATCAGGCCGAGACCTTCACGCTCGGCTGCGAACCGCTCCAGCGAGAGTTGAAGCGGCTGGGATGAGAATCAGCTCCTCCAAATTTCGAGACCATGGAACTCAGTTGGAAAAGGGTAGAGTGCTGTCTCTGGGTTGGGAATCAGATACTAAGTTCAAGTATCTCAGGGTCTTGCTCACAAGTGAAAGAAGTATGGAGCGGGAGATCGATAGGCAGATTGGTTCGGCATCTGCAGTATTGCAACGATCTGTGGTGGTGAAGAAGGAGCTGAACCAAAAGGAAAAGCCCTTGATTACCCAGTCGGTCTACATTCCAACCCTCACCTACGGTCATGAGCTGTGGGTGGTGACAGAAAGAACAAGATCCTGGATACAAGCGGCAGAAATGAGCTTCTGCCGCAGGGTGTCCGAGCTCTCCCTTAGATAGGGTGATAGAAGTGGCCGGGGAGAGGGAAGTCTGGGCTTCCCTGCTTAGGCTACTGCCCCCGTGACCCAATCTCAGAGAAACAGAAGAAGATGGATGGATGGATAAGAGAAATGAGAGTTCAATCTTACCTGATCTGTTGGCATTTTCTTTAAAGAACTCCTGAATTCCACACCTAAACACGAGTAAGAAACAGTTCAAATTTAATCAGTACAACCTTTTGATTATTTTTAATTCATTTAAAATCAAATTCCACGTTTTCTGTTTGTCGAATTCCATATGCCAAAGGGGAAAGAAAAAAAAAAAAAAAAAAGAACTTTGCAGGGGCACTGTTGAACAAGTTTTTGAAGCCATACATCAGGTCACCAAAACAAAATATCTGTTCAGAATCGTTTTTATTGTCACCCAAAATGCATAAAAGGTCGCAGGCTTCACTCCAGAGTGTTTGCTTAAAGAACTAGAAAGTGTTTACTCCTTCTGTACCTGAACAGTTGGATGGCCCAGGGCCTTCTTTCCTCTTCTGATTTGAGGTCTTCTCCAGCTTCTTCAGAACAGAAACATGGAAGTTCATGTCTTGAGTGGATAACACACCCTGAAGGTCATCTCCACCTGGGATTTCAACAATGCGGCCTGTCTGAACTTCAGTCATATCCATGGTAACGTCACCTCCCAACACGTCGACTGTTTCAAGTGCAGTCTTATCCATGCTTAAACTATCTTCAGAGCAGATTTTAGATCCAGAGGATCTTGCAGCAGTAGATATCATTCTTGAGATCACAGGACTCGCATGGTGCTCATTTGGTTTAGATAGACTGGTCAAGAAGGTATTAAACCCTGGATCCAAACCGTGTGTGAATGACAGTCTGTTCAGAGGTGGACCACAAGTCTGACCTTTCTGTGTCTTCACAGAAGTGGCTGAATCTGAAGCCAAGTCACTGGCAACACTCACAGTGAGGTGCTGGGTCATATCCTTTGCTGCATCATCTGCACTTAAGCTCACGGTTTTCTCTCTGCATGTAGGTGAGAAGTCCTCGTTCTGGTGCAACTGCAGTTTGAAATCAGTGGCGATGTTCACAGTGTGACTTTGCGTCATGTCCATACAGGCATCAACGGCTGAAAACCTCACCATTTCCTTTCTGACATCTTCAGTCACACGTTTTTCCTGTGAAGAACCAAAATCATTGTGTAGGGATGAAAGAAACCCACCAGTATTGACAGTGCACATGTATCCTATATTAGGATTGTTTAACACTGAACCATTTTACGATTTAAGGACAGCTGAATAAGAAAGTGTCCAGTCCAGAGAAGACATAAGACTAGAACCTTTTAAATACACAATATTCAGTTTAGGTACTCCATGTATAAATTCCCCTGGGAAAAAATACTCTGATTCAAACAAAAGTATTATTTAATCTCACCTGGAGTATTTGTAGTGGCGTCTTTAAAGATTGCCTCAATGAGGTTTTCCTGCCTATATAAGGAAGGTAAAAGCACGAAAAGTAAATTAATAACCCAAAATAGCACAACAGCACTGATATTTTTTTCTTTCTAATGAGAAGACTCCCTGTCACTTCAGCTACAGCAAACATAAAAAAAAAAAAAAAAAAAAAACATGTTCCCAAAGTCTCTAACTTCTTAAATTTAAAAATTCACTGTTTTATGTTCAAATAAACCCAATGTCAACTCTTAGTCAATAAAAATAAACATTTTAAGATCTCAACTGGAAATAAGGAAATTACCGGACCCATATTTTAAAAATACACTTTTAATTATTAAAAAGGCATAAATGCTCTTAAAGTCACTTGACAAGTCACCGGTTTGAGGTGTCCTTACCTGTATGGCTAGATGATGCGAATTCTTTGCCGCGTTGCTGTCCTGGAGTCACATCTGCTTTCTTCTGACTTTCACAGAGCGGGTACACGTCTTGTGAGGGAAGGAGAAACTGAAAAGGATCATCTGACCCAGGGAGCCCTAGGATGCGTCCTGTTTGAACTTCTGTCACATCCATGCTTGTGTCATTTGGGTCTGCTAATGGCTCTCCAGAGCCCCTGCTTGTATTTGTATTTGTCTCAATCTTTGACAGGCAGCCATCTGCCTTGCCAGGTACTTTAAAGGACTGGTCAGCGGTAGGCTTTGTTCTTGGAATGTTTTCACGGCGGTCACTGGGTTTGGAAAGACTTGCAAGAAAGTCGTTACACTGTGGATCAAAACTATTTGCTGACATGTCGGCGGGAGCCAGTGAATCGCCGGCTATGCTTTTTGTGCGACTGCGAGTCGTGTTCATGAAGTCACTGTCTGCAGTAAACGTCATTGTGTTTTCTCCGCTTTTAACTTTTGGATCAGAACCAACCTGTTAAGGAAAAGTCACCACGTTAACACATTAGTTGCATAATCTTTATATTTATTATCTTTGTCTGTGCCTGTAACCGTTTCCAAAATCTACCAAATGTTTTAACAACTGGTGTATGTTGTACTTCTTTTTTCAAAAGCTAAGTAATTTTGAAACTCACATTATGTCTCTGGTGAAGAGCCTGTAGAGGAGGGTTTATCAACATTGTCTTTTCTAAATGAGGAAAAGAAGAAAACATCAGCATTTTAAGTATAAATAAACCTTTGCACAGTAGATAGAGTTATACATATTTAAAAGGCATTTTTCCTACTTATATTTTGTTGGTCATGGAATAAACAAGACATACTTGTAGAAAGAGAAAAGTAAAAACAACATAAGCAATAGTTACAGGGATATGCAGACATGGAATAATGCTGGAGTCTACATTTCCATAAATGTAACTTAATAATGTCAGACCATCCCTGAACAGCTACTTGTTTTGAATGCCCACTTCATTGAACTCAATCCAAACATCAATTAAGCCCTTTGCTGCCACGCACTTCTGCTTCCCATTAGACAATATACAAACATGTTAGTGTTGTGCCTGAATGAGCAGCCTGGTTGTTTTCTGTAACATTTTACAACAGCAATCTAACCTAGGTCAGACCGAGTCGTGCAAGTGTGACTTTCAACAGGGTGCACGTCCAAACTGCTGCAGTCACATTAACGCAGAGGCAGCAGCAGGTTAAACCGACATATCATCAGCTGTTCCGAGGAATCACCACAGACAGTAACGGCCAAATGAATTTTACACTCCATGGCTTTACCTACGACAATCAACAGCAAGAATTATTTAGATTGTGTCTGAATCACACTAGCAAAAAGAAAACAGTTGTTGTCCATTTGTTCAATTCCTCCAATATGAACTGCAACTGTTTTCCGAGCCTCAGTATTTCTGATCACAATACTCTGACATTAATAATTCAAGAATTTCAAAATTGACACTACATTACCTTGTGAGTTAGTTGAATATTTACTGCTCCGTTGCCCTTTCACCTCTGCCCGCTGTGATACTCTTTTTTCAGACTGGACATACATATCTTGACTGGGAAAAAGACACTGAAAAGGATCATCATCTCCAGCTCCCAGAATGCCACCTGTGTGAGCTGCAGTCATGTCCATGCTGACATCGTCTTCTGGACACAGCGTGCTTCTGTGAAAAGATTGGCCAATCGTCTTGGTGCCGCTTAGTGACCTTGGAACATGATTTTCTTTGTCTATATCGGGTCCTCGTGTTTTACTCTGGTCCATGGAACTGTTTGTTTCTACAGAAGGTGGTGTGACAAAAGGAGTATTCCTGGTGCCAGCTTTGGTGCTGGTCCCACTTGGTTTGGAGAGATTAGCAAGGAAGTTTTCAAATTCAGGATCCAAACAAGGCAGGGTTGCAGATATGATTGTCCTCTTTGCATTCAAATCCACTTGTCTGTCTGCTGATACTGGTGCAGACCCGCTGCTTTTGTTTATAGGATAACTTTGGGACAGATCTGCGGATCCATCATCCATTCCTCTCTCTCTTTCAGGACAGGAAACGTCATAACTGTGAAGGGATTTATCTCCAATTAATTCTGCGTCACTTGCGATGTTTATAGTGTGACTGTGGGTCATGTCCATGACTGCATCATCGGTAGAAAACATCACTGTCTTCTCTCCAAAGTCATTCCCACTGTCAAAGTTCACCTAAGGAAGTTAGACAGCCTTACATCAATGAATGTCACTGAATATCGAGCTTCATAACATAGAAAAGCTATAACTATCAGAAAATCTGACAACATAAATAATATGTAAAAACTATTATTACAATTAATTTAACCATTTATAGCTGTTAGACAAGTAAGAATAGTAACAGGTTAAAATAAAAGTGACTTCAAACTCACTGTGTCCCTTTGTTGAGAAGCATGTAGAGGAGCAGTCAACAGGTTTTCTATACCTACATTTGGACAGCTGAGTTTAATAATGGGACTTTTACATTATAAAGGAAATGTGAACATTTGCTGTTGGGAATACTATAAAAAGAATAAATGCAAAGGAATATGCTTACCCATGATTTGTTGACCCGCATCTTCACCGGCAATTACTTGGGCCCTTATGTAAAAAAAAAAAAAAAAGTTAAAACATTTGTATTCATCTTAATTTATCTCCTATTTAATACGTAATGTAGTTAAGTAAGCAGAATTAGCAGCATAAAAAGGGCACATTACCTGTTTTGCATTGTTGCAGCTACAGCAGAATGCAAAAAATAAACAAATTACACAGCGGCTTAATAAAAAGAAACTGCACTATATGCACTTATACGTGCATATTATTACATACTTGCTGTCATCAACTCTTGGAGAGGACTTCGAACAGGGGAGGCATTCTTGACATCCCTGGTAAGAAAAAAATAAAAATAAATAAACCAGCTTTAGGCACAAATATCAGAATTTCTCCGTAGACGTTTTTCCAGGCGACTCACTTGGCAAATAGCAGAACATCATTTGCAGGGGCAAAACTGACTCTCCTTGAATTCCTCTTTTCCACTGGTTTGGCACTTTCAGCCTGGGTAAAAATAAAAATAATTCAAATCATATCCATCAATCACCTCTATGTTGTTTTTATTTTTATCCATTCATCCAGTTTCTCAAGCAACTTCCTCTTGCTCAGGGTTACAAGGGGACTGGAGTCTGTTCCAGTAGCCACTGAGCAAGCAGTGAGGTAGGACCTGGATGGGTCCCAGTCAATCTCAGCTTCACAGAAAAACACAAGTCAGATAACATCCGCAGCCCTACAGTCAATATACAATCACCAATTACCCCAGCATGCAAAGTACTGGACTTCAGTAAGAAGTTGGAGTGCCAAACGAAGACTCATGAGTAGGCCACTTAAGCCCCGATTGCACTGAGCAGTTCGATTGGGTATGCTATTTTGTGTGTTTCCATTATGAAAGGGTCCCATACAACCGGACCAAACCGCACCATTTCTGGACCCTCTTCAGTTGTAGGTCCACAGGAAATGGTGGTGGTCAGTCTTGCAGTGGGAACGCTCACCGGAATTGGCTGGACTATTCTAAACTTTCAGAACTATATCGGACCGAACCACTCAGTGGGAGTGAGACTATATAGTCAATATCTGGTTAAAAACACTGTCCGAATATCAAACCAATCTGCATCTGCGTAAGTGTTTGTCATTTGATTTCTTCTTTGTGTTTGCAGTCGATCTTTACTTATGTACACCCCAATGTGTACCCTTTTGTACATATCCTTTAGTTTAGAGTTTAGAGAAAAAAACAACTTTGTAGCAGATCTTCTGCATCCTATTATTCCTCTTTTTTTCTACGAGTTCTGCCTAGTTACTTCCAGATCCCGCCTTTGGTGATTAAAAATAACAACGCATTTGGTGTTTGCAAATGAAAGTGATGTGCATTTATTTGAATGAAGAGCGAAAAGGTCAGAGCCTATCACCAAGGACCCATTTGGATACCAATTTTACTGCCAGGTGTGAACACATGCCTTAAGCACTAACACTGGCTTGTGATCAGATCTCTAAGGACAAATTTTAATGCAAAGTCTGAATTGGGTCCTCTGTTGATGATCGCTCATGTAATGGCTTTTCTTCTCTGCAAGTAAACAGCTGGAATATCATTATTAGATGCAAGCTTTTGTTACATAAGAGTACATCCGTGTCACCAACACCTGTTGCTCCATCCACACATTTATGTTTACACCTTTTTAAGGCTTGTTTGTAGGTCATCCTTAAATAATGGTCGCATGATATAGGATCGGAGAAGGAAGGAAGGATAGTAGTGACCCAGAAGAGCCAATCATGAAGCCAATTGGTTCAAGCATGCGGTCACATCACTAACCTTTACTTTCTACATATTTTAGAAAGCATAATGCTACCACAGTAGTTGAAACTTTATAAATCATTAACCTTACCTATCACCAGAACATCTGCAACACCTGCACATGCCGTCAATTTACCTCATTTTCCTGTTGCTCTGGGTCACGGAATATGGCTGATTTCCGTGGTGCTTTCAAAATCTGAAAAAGTAAATGACATTTAAGTCACTGTCTCATCCACAAAACACGAAGACCATGTGTCCCAGGTGTTTATATTTATCAGCCCCCCCCAATCTCCCCAATACTGACTGAAGAAATGCGCCGCTTGGAAAATGCGCTGCCTTCACTGCAACACACAGAAATCAACATGCAGATGGAGTATTTCTATTTGACATTAACACATAAACTTAATAACAGTCACCTGACAAAAATACAGTCAGCGTGTGCAGACGCTCTAAACGCACACGTTTATGAACAAAGCGACAGAAACGTTATATTTACTTACACATTCTTGGACGGATCCACAGGCTCCATCTTCAACTGCATCAATATACAAAAACTCAAGTAAAAATTAAAGCGTCTGCGTTTAGGCTGACAAACCTCCTTCAGATGCATAAAACTTACATATATGTATATTGGATTAGTTAAAAGCGATCGATTAGTTACCGCACTATTATCTTCAGTAAATCCGTTTTATCATTTTAAAAAAAGCTGAGACGCCACACACAATACTCACTTCAACATAAATCACATACTGTTATTATTTATAGATCATAATATCGATATAAAAGCGCAGGAACATATTTCAGTCCTTTAACTTTGTCCGCGTTACGTTTGTTTCGCTGTCAACAAACTGAACGAGGAAAATAAATGAATGCAAAAACAGCTTTACACATCATACCTTGTCACAGCTGTGAGGTACGCCGTTCGGGTTACAACGAATACATGTGTGTTATAATTATGTTTAATCCGTTTTTATTAAATAGTTGTTTGGAAGTAAATCAATGCGTTGAAGTACACGCAGAAGCTAACGGCTACGCTCGTCTAGTTTTGAATTTAGCCGCCTCGGCGCATGCGCAATGCACCTGTTGGTAATTTCATTTTTTTATGTATATTTATTGCGTTTATTAAAGAATATATAACACAACTCTGGGTTTTTGAATAATATGTCATAACACATATAAAGGTAAAACACTTTCTAGAGCAGAACACCAGAGAAGTTGTTGAATTTGTACCGGAAACGGTCGAGGCAGACCGGAAAAGGTCATCGTGGGCGGGACTTTTTTTCTTATTTTTAAAAAATTGTGCGGTTAAAGTTTGACTCTTATCGTCAAACTGTGTTTTTAGTGTATCATTAAAGGTAAGCATGGACATTGTATCGGGAGAGCACATTTCGGACTTTTTTTTATTACGTTGAACGCTTATTTTAGGCATACGCTAATGAAAATTAATTTAACAGTTTTGAATCGCCGCTGATGTGAATGAAATGCGAGTCGCTGTCACCCGAATTAAATTAACTTTTAGAAATGCCTGTGACTGGAAACACGACGTATACCTCCTTGCTAACTAAACAATCAGTGTAGGTTGTTTTCTTTATGTAAAAAGAACGGTGACAGTGTTGTTTTATAAAGGAAAAGACAAAAGTCAGGCGCCAGTTGTGAAAACATCATTAATATAATGTAGCAAAGCTCCACAAAAATTTAGTTTTTGCGTTTTAATCTACACTAATACATTTTCTTATTTGATATCTCTTTTTGAATCATTACACATATACTTCAAATGTTGCCCAAATATGATTTTGTAATGGTCTGACTGAAACAGCCTTTTCCATCAGTATTTGCAGTGATTGACGTGGACACACCTCTACTAACACTTTTGTCAAGTGTCTCTGTCCCTCTGTGTACCTGCTGATATTGTGTCTCTGTGCAGGTGAAATAATTATTGCCGGCATTGTATTCTTCGTGGGGAAAGTCATGACTTCAAAAATCCCAAGAGGTGAGTCAGTTCAGCTTTTCCTGACTTTCCTGTTTTAATTAAAGTCTGCAGAATAAACAAAGCTTCTGTATGCTTAAATGTTTTTTCCAGGCGTCAATTTACCTGCAGAAACCAAGAAAACTGGTCAGAAACCTGAATCTAAAGGCACAGCAGCTGTCCAGAAAATGGATGGCAACCTTAAGGTACAAAAGGAAAATTTTCCAAGGTGAGAAGTGGATGATTTTAGTGTGAAATAAACACATTTATCTTTTAGCTTTAATTTGTGCTGGTACCTGCCAACTTTACATTAGTATTTTATAATAGCTGCTTTGTTTTCTTTTGTCTTTCAGGAAAAATCTTGCTCCTAAAGTTCAAAAAGGGTAAGTCATTCATCATATGTCATACCTTGAGCATGCCCTAAACTTGAGCTTAGTTTATTTTATATTTCCCAGAATATTGTGGTACCTTTTTGTAGATTCTCCACCAGGTACGGGCAGCAGACGGAACTCAAGGAGCAAAATCAGCAGTTGATGATTGTCAATGAGGAGCTGCAGAAAAACCTTTCAGAGACTCAGGTAAAGAATGCAGCGGCCGAGGACGTTCGTTGTTGATTTATTCCTCATTTTTCAAAGTGATTTTACCTTACAGCAAAGAGTTGTTGAGTTGGAGCATCAATTCAGTGAGCTCGAAAAGGAGAACGCGCAAGTCCAGAAAAACCTGCAGGACTGTCATGTTCTCTTATTTTCTGCAAAAGTTGACCCAGGTGAATACGTACAGTATTTATTTATATATGATGTACATAATACATATTATCTCCGGGATTTAATTGTTGCATTTTGCCAGCCAACTTACTTGATACGACTAACAAGCCTTTAACTCTCAGTTTTAGGAGAAACAGTTGGAGATGCTGCACGGCAGAATGAAGACAAAAGAAAAGAAGTTGTGGTATGTTAATTTTATTTTCCTTCACTTTATTTTACATGTACAAATGTGATTAAATTGTCAAAGCTTCAAATCAAACTCACACAATCTATAACAAACAAGAATCCAGTTAGATTGCAAACATAGACTTATTAATCTGATTCTGCTTAACCACAGGAGAGAGAGGATGGAACTTAAATGCAAATTATATCTTTACTTTAGACGCACACACTGTTTTGGCGATCGCAACCAAACTCTGAACCTCTTTATTATCTTTATTTCAGAATGTTTCCACAGACCTGCTGAGGGAATTAAAAACCTTTGGGGATACTGCGTCAGAGCACCGTGCTCGGCTGCAGGTGAGTCGGACCCGTCTATGGGATTTTACAGTACACCGCTTACATGCACAGCAATATTCTAATATAGTAACACAATTCAAGAGATGTACTTTAAGACTCTGACAAATTTTCTGATCATCTTAACCTGAGAGTAAATGTGGAGCTTTGCAGAGTGAGCTCATGTTGGTTGCATTAGTTTGTCGTACACACCTCAACTGCACTAACAGAGTTTATATGGAACTGGTGCGCATGTCCTAGACTCCCACAGAGTCGGGAAGAAACATGCTGTGGGGGTGGGGGGTTCGGCTTCATATTTGAAGGGATATGGATTAAATGAAAGTTTTCAATAAAATGGCTGAGGAGGACATAACAGGCATGAGGTACTAAACATGGTAAGAGTTTGAATGTTGCTGTGCATATAAACATAACCAAAAATTCATTTAACTTTGATTATCTTGGTTGATCTTTCATCGTGCTATTTCATTTATGTATTGTAGGAAATCCAAACAACAATGGTGGACCTCATCAAAGCGCGAGAACTTATGAAGCAGGAGAGGGAGAACTTTTCCCAACAGGCAGCAGACATGGAAAAAGCTCTAAAAGATGCAGAAGTGCTCTTACTGTGAATGTGTGCAGCAATGTGTTATTTACGTGTAACATTTATCTTTTTTCTTATTTTATTTTAATGTTTCAATAAAGGTAAGCCATTAAGTAATTTAAATTGAATGCAATCTTCATTTCATTTGTGCCTAAGTCTCAGTGTATAAAAATGTGAAAATTAGACTGAAGCCTTTATAAAAAGAAAGCATTTCCTATGTATTTATATAAATTTATATGATGAAACAAAACAATATAACTCTTAAAGCTATTATTATATTCTACTGCACTTTGATTACAACTGATGAATCATAAACCTTTCGTCAAACCTCGGTACCCCTTCATTTGGATTTCTCAGAGGCCAGGTAGGGGTTCTCACAGTTCTCCACGCTGGTTTTAAGAGTTGAGATGCTGCTCGAGCTCGTTAGGCTGCTTTTGCCATTCATCCCAGCATTTAGCTCCCCTGATTGCCTTGTGTTGTAGTAGTAGATGAAGAGGAAGAAACCTGGAAGAAGAGATGGATATGATCACTAGACGTGGCTCTGCCTTTCTATGAAAATAATGTTTTTAAATTATATAAAGGGGTCTGGAGTTTTGATGGCCAGAAAGTAAATAAAAGGGGAGCAAGTAACCGTTCGGTACTCAGATTTGTGTCATGGATCAATGTCCTGCAGGAAAACACTGCTTTCAATGTTTATTCCAGTACGACGCTGGACAGACACCAGCAGTTGGTAATACAAACCAGGAGGTAATTTAACTCCCAGTAGTTTGGCAGCTGTGCATTTGTATCATCATGTGGGTATGGTATCTGGTACAACTCATGATTTTACTAACAATTTAAAAAGGGGAAACACCAATTCACTTAAAACACCACGTTTAGCATGTTAAAAGGAAGTTTTAGTGTTCCGGATGTATCGAAACAAATTTATTCCTGTCTAAGCATATTTATGATGAATGTTGGTTGGCAGCTGTGTTGAACCCATGGACGATAGAAAAGAATTGAACCGTGATTAACCCATTCAGTCCAGTAATGTTAAGCCAGTTAGTGACGAGGCATCAAAGCATCGAAAAAGAAAAATTGCTTGCCCGACAGTAATACGGCCACCATTGTTTCTTATTCAGTCCCTTATGTTCCTCTTAAATGTTGCCATCAAGAAGACACCGTACTGATATTTATTCTTTTATTTGCAGTATCCAGTATCTTTCAGGCTTTAGCTGTCTTGAAAATGCCTTCTTTTTTTGAGCTTACATGGTTTATGGTGTGTTATCTGATCTTCAGGTTGTTTGCCTGTGCAGCCACCGATGACTAAAGGCACCTCTGCCTCTACAGTCAGTTAATTATTTGTCCTTAGTTAATGCATGATAATAATAATAATAATAATAGTAGTCTGCATAATAATTATGAAAACTTTCATGCATATAATGTATTGAGCCCTCGAGGGTGTACACACCCTCATCACACAAACATGCTACACAGTAAAGGTCTGGGCCTTTATCCATCATGTAAATGGGCAGGTTTGTCCAAAACTTTGAAATGACACTCTAAATATCTAAAAATGTTTTAATCCACCAGGATTCTTGTCTAATTTGTTTTGTCTGTATTCACAGCAGAAAAAGCAATGTCACAGTTTCTCCTCATGAATCTGAGCGCTAAATTCTCTCCAGGAAGGAATGCGGAGCAGATTTTTATCAGACTTTTTTTCTTTTTCTAAGAATAGTTGGGGACATTGCTTATTTAAAAAAAAAAACTAAAAAAAACCTGTTGACATAAAAGCCTTGTCACATTAAATGGTCAGTTCATTTATGCAATATTTGTATATTTTCTTGTGAGCAAAGTTGTGCGTAACATGCATAAGCAGTGACTAAAAAACTGTGATTAAATTATATTCTAAAAAGAAAAATGACGGATGACAGCAGGTCATAGTTGTGGATACCTTGGAAAGAATTGAGGATGGTGAAAGTGTAGTAGGCAGGGATGCGGAGGGGGCCGTAGGCAAAGAAGGCCAAACCCCACGTGACGCCCAGCAGGCTACACAGGCCCAGAATGATTACAATGCTTCTGCCGCTTTGGTTCGTTTGTTTGTTGGCCGCTCTGGTTCTCCTGAGACAGAAGAGCCAGGACACAGTGATGATGACCGTGGTGAAGGTGAAGAGGAAGACCAGTATGTAGTAGCCAACATTGACAACGTAGTGGACGGTGTTGTCAGTTATCCAGCACCTTTGAAAGAAAAGAGAAATCAGCTTTTCTTTCTTTTAAGAACTAACAACTTTAATCAGCACAGCATCAAGAATGACAACAGGCTCTCATTCAGGCACACAGGGATATTTTAACAGGTAAGCTGCAGGTGTGGTTTGATGATGCTGCACTAATCTTCATTCCTAAGCCAACTACACTATAGGCCTTCAGACATGGTAACTGAAACTGAAGTTTTTTTTTGTTTTTTTTTTATGATACCATGGGCATCTATATGGCTTTAAAAATGTTAGATAATAAGTAGTATCCGGATAGACGTAGTAGGAACTACAAAAGTGGACCAGTCACACTTGTTGAGGTCCGGACTAATCCAGAGCATAGTGACACTTCTGGAGAGGAGCACATCAGGCTACTTCATCGTCCACAGGTATGGCGTAATTATGTCGATGCTATGATGGGGATTTAACACAGAAGGATAAGCTGCACAATAGAAACGGTCTCCTATGGTCTGAAGTTCCTCCTCAGCACTTTCAAGGTGTTCTTTTTCATATGCACAACCCTGGATGGAACAATTCTGTCTTCAGGTCCCAGCATGTAGGTGGTGTAGAAGATCAGGTTGGCATATTCACCAGGTTTAAAGCAAGCGAGTGTCGGCATGATAAGATAAGGGTTCATAGGACCTACATTTTAGTCAAAAGGCATCTGGAACAAGTTCATACACTTTCAAAAGAGCAGACTTAACTCTGTTTTAATCTAGAGCGTCATAAAGAGGGAGCGCAGCTACAACGTCTCGTACTTGTGCATGGATTTTACATTGCAGCCGAAGTGTCCAAACATTAGATGGCCACAGCAAAGCTTGTGGATTGTGCTCAAAAGCAGCAAAGTAAGAGTCCACCTCTGCTTCGCAAAATGCATCACAACAGGTTACTGGCATCTGGAACCACGGTGTTGATGGATCTTGGTGTAAAAACACCCTGACTGTCGCAATAACCTGTGAGCGAAGGTGAAAGTAGATTTCATTTTTTTCCGGGAATAACAAAAATATTTGTCTCAGCTTTATCTGTACTTGGAAAAAAAAAGTCCAAGGCAATGCGGTATGCAGTGAAACAAGACATGCATGCAAAGTTTGTTCTTGTGTTACCTGAATGACCTGCACGCTGCTTGCGTGAACAGTCATCTGTGTTGTGGCAACTTATGCCACAACACGTTTTACTTGGGAAATTTAGTAACAAGCATCTGTCTGCCAAAACCACACTGAGCTGTAAAGCCATGGGCTGAAACACGTCTGCTCTTATTCCCGTGCTGATTCAAGGTTTTGGTCAATTTACTGAATTTCAGGGTTGTCATTCATCTAGGTTTCTAAACATCTTGTGCGCCATGCAGAGCAATATTGTTTAATTTTAAAAATGAAATGTGGTGCTGTGGCATTCTGCATCATTTTTTTCTCTTACATGGCCACATTGTCATCAGAGTTATTCGTGTAGATGGTCTGTTCGCCGTATTTTCCTGCGATTAGAAGGGCAATCACGACTGTACTCGGTAGTACTGGAAAAGGGAACAAAGTTAAACTGTTAATCCCCGAATTGCATAAGACATGTCCAAACGGGAAGATCTGTTCTGAAATGACAAAACAGTGTAGTTGAGGAACTCACTCCAGCTGGGAACAGAGACTTTAAGTATGTAGCGCTGGATGACGACTCTGCCCCCACTGTGCAGCTGCAGACAGAGGTGGAGGCCCTGCACGGCAAACCAAGAGAACGTGGCCAACATGGAGTAGTGCATGACAGCTGCCATGATCTTACAGCCTACGGAGTTCTTCAGATTCGCCACGAAGTTGTTGATGAGGAAGGAGAAGTTCAGCAGGCACATCGCAAACACCAGGTGGATGAGGATCTTGCAGCTTATGTTGGCCTTAGTCTTCCTGTGAGGAGACATCAGTGAGGAGAGATGACCCAGTGGATGTAGATATTCGTTCATATCAACTAAAAAAAAAAACACCTCCGCAACAACTAAATATATATTTGAATAAAAAACATGTTGTTGCCCGACAATTAGGCAAATCACAATCTAATTGAAATAATTCTGTTATTTTGAATTCATAAATACGACCTCTTCTGTCTAAGTACAATGATTCAATGTTTTCAGCTTTTAAGGTTTGTGGCATTTTCTTACTTTAAATGGTAAGTAGTTTTTTTTTTGTCTGTTTTTATGAAATTTATAAATTGAAAATTGAAGTTATGATAGATGATGTTAAAAAAAACAACCTTGACTCTTTCTTATTATTTTACTTGTTTTTAAATATATAAAAGAAATGTATTGTACATTTTTGTATACTGTTTTCTTTGATAAATGGAAATAAATCTATGAATACATAGAGAAATGAAAGTATATCCCTGTAAAACCGTTATTGCTTGTTGCAGGGAAAACACACTTCTCAGGAGGGAAACTGATGAATTTCAGAGCTTCAATAACTATTTATCAAATTACAGATGCTTTTAGAAAGGGTAACTCAGATTTGATATTTTCAATGAATAAATGTATTTCTTTAAAAAGACTGCTTAGGAAGTTCATATTTGGATTATTTATCTTGCTGTGACAGATACTGCATTTGCAAGGTCAACGTGCTTCAAATAAAATTTATTTCACAGGATTTTTTTCAGATAAAGACAAATGAAAATAAGCCATGGACGAGGTAGTTAAAGTAATTGTTGATTGTTTTACAAAGTGAAAACATACATTTTGCCAGTCTGTTTATATCTATAATATCTATGGATGGACAGTGCTTCCAGAGTAGTGCTTGTTTGGAGTGAAAAGGTACTTGAAAACTTTCACAGAAGCACTTTTACAGGTTCATGAGGCAACAGGTGAAGTATTTGCATAAGGCTCTACTGGATACATGGGGGAGATTTTCATATTCTTCTAACAACAAGGCCATTATTCAACAACTTCATTTCTCTCCTGTTAATATTTTTGACATGATGACATGACACTGCACAATGCATAGTATTTTAGTTTTCTAGAAAAACATATTTAAATAAACTCCCTAAATACCTACTTCCATGGAAGAGCATCACCTCGGAGACAATATGTGCCCTGTTTTACTTTTAATTTATTGTCTGGGTGTTGTAACAGTATCCTCTAACTCTTTTTTATTTTCATTTTCATCAAGATTCGATCACCATTGTGTTAGTGATTGGTAATATAAATCCCGATTATGCTGGTTACTGTTATTCATTTATAACAGGTTTTTATTAATTTATTTTCTTTGGAGAACTTAATTTGTGTAAAAGCGCAAACGCAACCTAAAGCTGTAGACGTAAAAAAGAGAAAGTGGACAACATGCTGGTGAGATGCTAAAAACTGCTTAAGTTTAGAGCCATAAAATTAAATTGAATTGGTCATGTATTTATGTGGGGTTACAGCTGCTTGACCGTTTTTTTCATTTTTCATATCATATAAAGCAAAGTTTAAAGTGCTTAAAGCATTGTTTTTACTGAGCAAAACAAGACTTCTGTTGTCAGTTTTTTTTGTTGTTGCTTTTTTCAGCTACTTTTCTAAAATGCAGTGGTAAACTTACTTTTTTGTATTTGCATTTATATTTGCATCTCTATGGATGTATTTTTGACTTGCAAAGTATTGTTCACACACACATATACATATTTAAAAAAAAAAAAAAAATAAATAAATAAATATATATATATATATATATATATATATATATATATATATATATATATATATATAAATGTATGCATAATGTGATTATTGCTACCTTATAAGGAAATGCATGAAAAGCACTATGCAGAGGAAGAACATGGACAAGCCGCAACCAATTTGAGTGATGATGGTGAGTTTGTTCAGGTCCGAACTAGAAATGGTTTCATTCAGAGGCGTCTGCAAAAACAATAAGCAGAAGAAAATTAAATTTTTAAGCACTCTGTTGTGGTTAGTTAGGGCATCTACTGAAGTGGGAGTCCAGATGGAAGGGTTACAGCTCAAGAACAGTCAAAATATAAAAAAAAGATGTTAGGAGAAAAAGACTCACCATTAAGATCGCGAAGAATGTTAAATGTGAACACTGGCACATAATGTTATTTTCTTCCTTTATGGTTGTACAGCCTTCATCAGTCCAGTTTGGTTTGCTTCCTGTAAGACAAAAAAAAAAAAAAAAACATTGTTGACTTCATCAATATGTTTCATCCAGTTTAACCCAGAAATTAGCTTTTGTTATTCTCATGAGACTGGACTTGAAATTAAATTAAACTTTTAAATTAAACTTTTGTTTCCTATATTGGCACAGGGGCGAAAAAGCAGAGTAACAGAGACAAAATAAAAAAACAATATAAGAAGGCACCTGCCTTCTTGTATTGTTTTTTTATTTTGTCTTATGTTATGTTAATTAACATAACTTGCCCTGCATCAAAAATTCTTTTTAGAAATTGTGAATTTCTCAGGGTAAATTGTGCAAATGGTGATTTCCACATGTATTTCATTGGAGATGCAGAAATATGATGCATTACAATTAGAAAAAGACTAAATTGAAAAAAATATTCAGATATAAAATGCATAAATGTCATTTATGTTCGGGTTCTGATGTGCTGCCCAGTCTATTTTACACTGATAATATTGCAGAAGATAAAACTTAGATAAAGACATGTATTACTCCATCACTATTCATCGTTGAGATTATCCAACTAAGGGAATCGTTTTCACTTTTGAGTGATCAAAATTGTGATTTTTTTTTTTTTTTACATATTCTTTGTCAATTATAAGATTATAAAACATCTTCTATGGAGCCTCTTTTCATCCCACCAGTTATTAAGAGTTTCAACTGCAGCTGTCACATCAGAAAACAAATGGAAATACTTCGAGCTTGTAACCAGTTACAAACCTGGTAGGATCCACTGACTTAGCCAGTGGATCCTATCAGCCCCTAACACTTGCTAGCAGTAGTGCACCACTTTTGCAGTTTGGTAAATGCAAAGGAGAAGACCTCAAAGAAGAAGAAAAACAAAGTGGAGCACCAAGATACATGTGGAATGAGCTGGGATGGGCGCTGCTTTTCCGTTCGCTCCGTTTGCATACACTTCACTTCACTTGGTGGCCTAGTGGTTGCAGCTTGGGCGTGGAGGACCCAGGTTCAAGCCCAGGGCTGCCCACAATGGTAAATTACTGGGGGCCCCTGAGCAAGGCCCTTAACTCCCAATTGCTCCCCGGGCGCTGATGCTGGCAGCCCACTGCTCACTAGTGAAACTAGTTGATGGGTTAAAAGCAGAGGTCCAATTTCGGTGTTTATCGTACATACAGCGTGTGCACGATGTCCACACTGACAAGAATGATCATGAAAAAAAAAAGACACCTGAAAACTTTCATAATACCTGTAGCATGCACCAGCACCATCACACTGAACACAGGGGCCCCCCAGGGATGTGTGCTGAGCCCCTCCTCTTCACCCTGCTGACCCACGACTGCACACCGACGCACAGCTCCAACCTCTTCATAAAGTTTGTGCAACGATGTGTCAAACTACAGGAGCGGAGTGAGCCGCCTGGCTGAGTGGTGCAGCAACAACAATCTCTCCCTGAACATGGAGAAGACCAAGGAGATTGTTGCTGACTTCAGGAGACAACACACCCAGCATGCTCCTCTGACCATCAATATTGCTGCTGTGGAGAGGGTGAGCAGCACCAAGTTCCTGGGTGTCCACATCTCAGAGGACCTCTCCTGGACTGTTAACACCACATCACTCGCCCAGAAGGCACAGCAGCGCCTCTACTTCCTCCGCAAACTGCAAAGAGCCACAGCCCCGGCCCCCATCAGGTACACCTTCTACAGAGGCACCATTGAGAGAAACCTGACCAGCTGCATCACCGTGTGGTACGGATCCTGCACCACAACCTGCCGCAAGTCTCTCCAACATGTAGTGAGAGCAGCTGAGAAGATCGTTGGTGTCTCTCTCCCCTCACTTCAGGACATCTACAGCAGCCGTCTGACTCGCAAAGCCCTCAGCATTGTGAGAGACCCCACCCACCCGTCACACAGCCTCTTCAGTCTGCTGCCATCAGGGAGGAGGCTGCGGACCCTCCGGGCCAGAACCAGCCGACTGAGGGACAGTTTCATCCACCAGGCCGTCTGGAAGCTGAACACTCTCTCAGCTCTTCCTCCGTGTCCCTCCCTGCCCCCCCCTCACTCACTCTGACCTCTGTATCTGCACCAGGCACTTTTGGCAGAACTGGACCACCTACTTTGCAGCAGGTCACTTTAATCAGACCGAAAAACTGTTGTACAATTAAACCAAACGTAATGCCATAACTTGTTTCTTTTTAATTTGCACTTTGTGTTTAAAATGTATTTATTGTGTAGCACCGAGGGTTTGAGAGTAACGTAATTTCGATTCTCTGTATGTATCTCACATGTGATAGAATTGACAATAAACTTGACTTTGACTTTGGCTTTGACTTAATCCAGAGCAGGCAATTGTTTCTGCCCTGCAGAGGTTCCCACACGTTCTTCTTGTGAGACTGTACCTGCTAATGAAAACGTCCCTACGGTCACATCCCTGTAGATTTATAGATGTAGTAACCTGAACCCCCACAATGGAAACCAACTTTAAATGTGTTCTACCACACTTTCATAAAGGTTTCATTTCATTTCAAAGACGACCTTTGTCTTTCCTTTATGAGCAGTGTAGTTTTGCTTCCTTGTTTTTGCATCATGGTTCACCCTTATTTGGCAGTTAATTTGGATTTATGTTTGCACTTTTGGATGACCTGCCAGTATCTGCAGCACTTTGTTTTAAACATTTGTTTATTACTGTACCGTCAAACTTTGTCTACATTTTGGAGCTGTTTACTGACAAGGATGTCAGACGACTGTCAGTCTACCGGCCACAATTGTAAAGCAGCAGATATTTCTAGTTCCCCTTTCTGTACGTTTTGGCATTTAAAGTAAAAAAAAAAAAAAAATCTCAGTGTGAAAATATGCGCGCCGAGCAAAAGTCATGTGAAAGCTAATCTGAGAAAAAAAGTGGCACAGCTAAAGACTCTTGTACGTGGAAGTCAGTGGAAGTCCTCATTGTCAACATCCCTTACAGGCAGCCAAGACTGTGGTGATATCAAGATAATCATAAAGCCTTTTACCTTCACCATTCCATGAAAAACATGCTGGTTCTCCCTCCTGTAAGGAGAATGGAGCTAAACTGAATATCTGCTGTTCAACAGTGAACCGATATTTTAATAAATAAATAACAAGTTAGTGTTTTTTTTTGTAAACTCACATCTTTGATGTTCCTGAAACTGATGTTTATTTTGTCTGTAAGGTTCTTGATACCGGTTCCCATCTCAACTGCGATAACCTCATTACCTACAGTGGTCCTGTTATACTCATCCTGAAAATAAATGAATTAAAAAAAACACACACTCACACATACATAATAGTTACATAATCACAAACACAGACAAGGTGTATCTAGGTTATTTAGGTGATTAGGATTAACCTTATAACGCAAGATCTATCACATCTGATACTTGGATTTCTGTGATCTCTGTATCACTCCCATAAAAAAAGCTTTATACAAGAAAAATGAAATAAAACAATCTAAAATACAGAAAATTACAACAAATATGTCAAATAAACAAATACAACAAATATTTAAAAGTTGCCGAAGACTACTTTTTTTCAGTATAGTATAATGTAATTATATATTTTTTTAAATATGATTTTTTTTGTGTATAATTTCATATGTAAAGCAGTAAAGAGTTAATGTTTTCCATACCGGTGTCATGTTCATAAATCGAAGAACAGCTGCAAATAGTACAGAGACGTTTGAGCTCACAGCCTGATCAAAAGCTTCTTTTGACACTGTGACAGATCTCGGGAGATTGGCCAAAATTGTGTCATTCTCTATAATCTGAAAGAGAAGAAAACGAGTTTTCACAGTTGCACGTACAATGTCACATTTAGGTAAGAATAAAAAGCCTTTTCTGCTATGAAGATATAGCAGTTACTTTACAATAGCCTTTAAAATCAGCAATGAGACTTGTTTTCTTAGAGCAACATCGATAGTTAAGATTCCTCTTTCAAATATTTGAATAGGAATGAATTAAGATTTAAAATAGACATTATTTTGTAGGAAATTGTCACTGAAAAGTAACCCTTTGAAAACGTCACGCTAATATATTTACTTATTGTCATTAAATTTTAATATACATCACTTTTTGCATCTCAAGCCTGCAACACATTCTAAAAACATCGGTGTTGGGGGCAATTTAGTAGCAGTAAAGTGGTGATCACCTTGTTCCTGAGTTAGTGGTTCTGTTCTGAATGGCTTTTTCAGGATATTGTGTTCAAGAGATAATGTTTCTTTCTATCTGCCACCAACAAAATCTGGCTATTCGTATCCTAGTGATGATGATGAAGACAGAAGCTGCAGCAGGGAAGATGAAGGTGGGCATCTATGATGTCCTCAAACATGCAGAAGTTGGGGGACTACAGACTGGTTCAGGAGCTCCAGTTGTTTACTGACTGTTTTTAGGTTTGTGAATATGACAAACTGGTATATATGGATGGTTTCAGGATTTAAAACCATAAAAAAAGTAAAATATAATTTTTATTTCCTTTTTCTGATTTGGATCAGAAAAAGAAAGAACATCCTGATTAAAAAGCTTTACTTTTTTCACTTTAATAAAAAGGTGTTCCAGGCCTGAAATGCAAAAAGAAAAAAATGGATGTATATAAACAACTGAAACGAAGACAACAAGAAAAAGAAACTGAAACATCTCGGGCTCGTCTGAGTTTTGAGGCGAACGCAGCTTTTTGTCGTGTTCTTTATGAGCTTTTATGAGGCCACAGAAACAACATTCATCACTGCATCGGTGGCGTTAATGTTGTGATTAACTGCTGTAATTGACCACTTCTAAGTTACATCAGAGCAACAAATAAGAAGAAACGCCAAGTTTAAGAAGTCATATTTATAAATTCAAAATAGGCTTGCTTTTACTGACGGGCATGAACCGGATTATGAACAAGAACTACTTAAGCTCAAAATCACCCTGTTATTTAAAAAGCTTTAGATATTTGGTTGAAACAAAAATGTTGTATGATGGTGAAATAAAGGTAATGCACCCACTTGCATGGGGTCACCTGATGACCCGTAAGCCAAAGACACTTTTTTCACGGCAATTTCTTTACTCTGTTTCACTACGACTCCCTCGGCTCCTCCCACAGACAATGATGCTGACGTCCCATTCATCGTGGAAACTAATGTGCTCATTTCTGCCATTAGTTCACTGTTGAAAAGATGAAGGATATGGATAAGGATAAGAATATAAGTACCACACAAACAGCAGACAAATGCCACATGATTTCTTCATCTAAGTTGTCAAATCATGTTTACCGAATGAATGGAATATTCTTGTTCATATAGAATACATCATTAAAACGTCTACATTATAAACTGGAGACAGTAAACATGATGACACCTAGCCATGAGGTATGCCGGCCTCCAAAGAAAAGACCACACCCTTAATTATGCATACATTGGTTGCTTTATACAATTTTTACCTCAAAAAGATTATAAAAAAAATGTCTGTCTCCCTCTGTCCAGATGTCATAGGTTTGAAATCTAGCTATGGAGATTTAAACAGTTTTTTTCTGAACCAGGCTGTAAATATGTTGTTATCTCTGCAGCAAAGGTAAACCTTTTAACAAGGAGGTTGATGGAAATTGACCCTCGTTTGGACCCAGAAGTTAGAATGTCGGCACTTGACGCTACCATGGCCATATGTTGCAGCCGCCAGCCACAGACAATGTAAAACAGCAGATAAAACATTAGGTCACGTGACCCATGACTACGCCCCCGAAGAAGAGGATTAAAACAACAACAACAAAACAACGAGGCTTCACGACTCCTCTACAGAAACTAACGGTTCTTCTGTTGTATTATGCATCAGTTTGTAGTTATATATATTTTTACCTAACGAGGTACATAAAAATGTGGATTTGGAAATCCACAAAGATGGAACAGATAATAGAATAGAATAGAATAGAATAGAATAGAATAGAATAGAATAGAATAGAATAGAATAGAATAGAATAGAATAGAATAGAATAGAATAGAATAGAATAGAATAGACTGTTTCCATGTCTGTGAGGCTCCACAAAGTTAACTTGACCAAATTGTTGTTTTGAGGAGATTTAGCTAAATAAAAAATGTGAACTTTATAATTTCATAATAAGCCATTTGGATGTGATACAACATTCGTGCACAAGTGTGGGGGTCACCCAGTTGGTTGCAATCTGGGGGTTTTAATGGTGCATGTTTTTAATCAATGGCACCCAAAGAAAATTGGGAATTGAAACGTGTGGTATGACAGGAAGTTCGAATTCTGCATCAGAGAGTGCAGATGGGTACAAAACTCTTGAATGTGTGTCAAAGAGAGAAAACAGAGTAAGAAAGTTTAAACATTTCATACAAAAGCATTGATTCAGGTGATTAACCGAATGGATCTTACACAGCTGTGACTGCATCTGTTTGTCCTCCTGTCAATTTATCCGTGTTTTTTATGTTATCAGTTGGTAATTGTTCATCAGGGGATTTTACTGGATTGTCACAGTTGGTGCATTTGCTTGAGATCATGTCCAGTATGTACTTGTCATTGAAATCTGAAAGAGAGGGACATTAAGATCATCTTAAGCACAGAATTTCCACTTTTGGCAGTTTATCAACTCACATTTATTCATATCTTATCAATTGCCTTTACAAGTGAGCCTGTCCTTTACTTCAACCCAGTCTCACAGTAAAACATGCAGTATGCACAAATTCAAAACTCCTGGGTAAGTTTAGGAGTGAATGGAGGCGTAATCAGCACATAAAACAAAAACAAGTTCAGTTTCACCAGGCTGGAATTTCAAATGTTGCTTTCATTTTGCCCCAGTGCTTCTTAAACACTAAAAAAAAACTTATCCAACCGCCTCCATTTTTTTCCTGGTGGCGATGGGAATAACTTATTCTTTGGAAAAGTTTTGCAGGAAAAAGGAAAATTAAGTCTAAAGATGTGAATCCACATTTTGCAGTTCATGACAGCTTCAACATAATGTTTGCATGTTTCACATATTTAAGGAAGGCTTACCACAGCCGCAGCTTCCGTTATAGACTGCACGATTGCATACGTTTGGTTTCACAGGTTTAAGAATAAAGATTCGTGCACAAGAACCTGTCAGTGTTTAACACAAAAGCAAAGATATAAGACACACTTAATGCAAAGAAAAGAAACGAGAAACCTCAAATTATGCTTTACAGTAGGTTTTAAAAGAGAATTGATGAATTAACCAATAAAAAAGCTGGTTGTTTTTGTAATATTATAATTATGTAATATAACATTTTGAAATAATTTGCAGTTTAAAAGAGATCCTTATAATCTTAGCAGCTATTATTAACTTTTTTTTTTTCTAGTCCAGACTGGAAAAAGTATGAGCTTACCTTCAGAGGAATTCGTGACACAATCCCCAAATTCTGTTTGCAAATACAAAAACAGAATATTTTCACATCCATCTCACTAGCGCACACACTAACCTCTTCTTTGCAGAAACAAACAAACAAGATTTTGTGAACTGAAAAAGGAATGATAGTAAATTGTTGTGTTTTCACCTGAGGTGGGTGTGGTGCAATTTTGTCCAAGAATATTTGCAGTAGAGTTCTTTATTACAGAATCTTTATTCGATTGAAGCATGTTCTCCTGGTGCCCTAATGTTTATTCAAAAAAATATAAGTAAAAAGAAACATTTTATTTGTTTGAAATTCTGTTGCAAATTTTATAAAATGTCACATTTTGCAAATTAAAGCTGTAAACTGAACTCTGTTGGCTATTTGCAACATATTTTTTCCCAGCCCAGAGTGAGAAAAGTATGATCTTACCTTGAGAAGGATTCTTGACACTATCCCTAAATGCTGTCACGAAATACAAAAACAGAATATTTTCACATCCATTTCACTAGCGCACACATTAACTTCTTCTTTGCAGAAACAAACAAACAAGATTTTGTGAACTGAAAAAGGAATGATAATAAATTGTTGTGTTTTCACCTGAGGTGGCTGTGGTGCAATTTGGTCCAAGAATATTTGCAGTAGAGTTCTTTATTACAGAATTTATCGATTGAAGCATGTTCTCCTGGTGCCCTAATGTTTATTAAAAAAAAATATAAGTAAAAAGAAAAATTTTATTTGTTTGAAATTCTGTTGCAAATTTCATAAAATGTCACATTTTGCAAATTAAAGCTGTAAACTGAACTCTGTTGGCTATTTGCAACATATTTTTTCCCAGCCCAGAGTGAGAAAAGTATGATCTTACCTTGAGAAGGATTCTTGACACTAACCCTAAATGCTGTCACAAAATACAAAAACAGAATATTTTCACATCCCTCTCACTAACACACATTTTCCTTCTTTTCTTTGCAGAAACTAAAAAACAAGGTTTTGTTGTGAACTGAAAAATGACTGAAAGCAAATGGCTCTGCTTTTACCTAAATTGCATTTGCTGCAGTTTTGACTCAGGAAGTACATTAAAATGTTTTTTGACTTAAGATCTTTTGGGATGTAGAGCTCGCAGTCTTTCCCCACTTGAGGCCACGTTTTCCAAAGCTTTTCTGTTAATTATCAAAAACAAAGTGAAAGGAACAAAAAAGTTACATTTTCATTCAATTACACTTTCATTAAATGTCAAATTTTGCAAGTTTAAAACAGTGAGCTGAACTCACTTTGCTTGGTGTTGTTTTTCTGCAGAAATACCAAGCAGGGATCTCCTCCTTGACAACTTTCATTCGAGGCTTAGAGATTCAACAACATTAGTCACAAACAAAAAGTGACAACTGTTGAAATCTAAATCTAGAGCTTTAGTAGACATACGTGTTACTTGACTTTGTTATTCAGTCTGTGTTCACAGCAACAATCCCAGCGCTAATATTAGATGGTAAATGTGTTTTAGCTTTTGTTAGGAATTAAAATGACTAGAGTTGATTGATTTTAGTAAAATAAAAATGAATTACTAGTCTGTTTGTTTTTTTCGTTTTACAATGTGGAAATTGAAAAAGAAAGAGCCACCATGCAAGGGTTTAAGCAGAGCTCTGAGCTCTCATAAAGTTCATGTTAGAACACCTAATCACATCTTTATTTGCAACACTTGCGCCACTATCGTTGGAAACGTTTTCCACTTCCCCAGTTTTATTTTCCCAGCCACTGCCTCCTGTGAGGCTGCCTGGCATTCTGAAAATAAAGATACGAGGCCCACAAACCTGTAGAAGTCTATGTAAAGCATAGTTCTATGTCATTTATAATAATGAATGATAAAGTCAAAAGGGAAGATTCCAGACCGGTCACTGCCTGTCAGTTTTTGGTTGTCTGGATGATGGAGGTTTTATCTAATATCCCAGGATAGTTTTGAATGTACATAATTAACACTTTCTAGACTTTCTAGACTGTCCCAACCGGAGATACATTATTAAGTACATTTCACTCACCGTTTATCCCATGAAGTGATCCATTGATGATGCCGTAGAAGTTATCTTCAAGGAAAACAATGATGTCTTTCTCGTAACAACTTTGAAGTTCCAGTTGCCATGGTTCCTTTTTAGGTTTGTTTTTATCACATTTTAAAGCTTTTTAACGAAAGTAGATACAAATATGTTAGTAATAGTTAGGTTAAATATATATATATATATATATATATATATATATATATATATATATATATATATATATATATATATATAGTTAAAACATTTAGCTATATTTACTAATTTCAAGTTGAACTGGGATATTAGGGCTTACATAAACCTTTAGTTTAAATAGATTACATGTACTTACAAACGGGGTAAATCCACAAAAAGCCCACCAACACAATCAGAATAATCCAGCTGTGCCGAATCATGTTGTTCTGTTCTGATCGATTACAGTCCAACTTTAGTCAACAAGTAGCTGACTAAAGTTATTTCTGGTCTGGATGAGGTCGGAGTGGCGATAAACAGCAGAGAAACAGCCATAAACATAAAGTTTCTGAACCTTATGACCAAATGCAAATGTTCCCCAGATTTGCATAGTTTGCAGTTGCAGATGTATTTATTCTTGCAAATTGTATATTCCACAGTGTCACATGGGATGAAAGAGCAGCTCTCGCATGCAAAATTGGAATAAAAATAATGTTCTCTTATGGACATGCTATACCGATAACAAATTTTATGTAGATAACAGATGACGGGAGAATGAGACTGACGGCAGCCTGCACAGAGCCAGCAAACTGAACATGTTTTTCAGTCGACTCCGTTCAGGAAGAGCACAGTACCCTCCTCGCCTGCCGCACAGACCTCCTCTGCACCCAAGTCTTAACTAGAACACATCCACAGGAAAAAAAAAAAAAAGAGCACATCCACAGACTCATCTCCTACATCATTTGCTCAGTTCACTTCACGTCACTGTTTCTGATGCTGCTCTCCAGTTAAGCTGTTTTCCAGGTGAACATCGACGTGTCCGTTTTCCTCCACCTTTTCTCCCAACAAGGAAAATGCTTTTGAGTTTACTCATCTGACTCCTTTTAAGTTTACCTTATTGTAACATTAAGGCATTAAAAATGATTGAATTGCATCTTCTTTAAAGTTTTAAAACTTGTCAAGCATTTCCATATAAAACTGACTGTTGACACAGCTGTCATGAAGGATTTCCCACATACAGGTACAATATGAGCTTCAATATAGCTCTTTTTTTTTTTAGTACACAAGCTTATTCAAAAGCATAAGTCTGTTTGCTCGAAGCAGCAACAAACCGCATGAAAATGATGGATAACAGATCACAGCAGGGCTTTTAGGTGTAAATCTAAAAGCTCCAAGGTCCAGAAACAGGACTTTGGGGGAACGATGCAATTGTTGTCTGATGGGTTTGTAAACAGGTAACAGTGTCTACAGTGGAAACGTGTTTCCATTATCTTTCCGCTTAGTTTAAAGTAATTAAAGTAATTTTGATTTGAAGGCAAGGTAAGTAATCATTGTCATTTCTTATGGCAAAATCTGAAACACAGACCTAAAAGCCTGGGCAGATCAGATAAGAACTTTCTGATTTAAATATTTAAAAGTGCTTCATCCTATTTTTATTGAACTAACCCTTTACTGGCCGCGCTTCTTGCCCGTTGAAGCTGGAACAGGACTGCAGCAGGTGTGGCAGACCTGGGCGTTAACAATGAGACTGGAGGTGTGTCCTATTCCGCCCTCTAGAGGGCGGCACATCTCTTGTTTTTCATTAAATCTGCTTACATTAAACGAAGAAGCGTTGGCCGGAAGCAGAAACAACAGAAACCTGCAACTGCAGGTCACGTTTAACTAAAATATTTAAAAAGGACAAAAATTAAACACGAACTGAGCAAATGTGATCGCTGCTGAGAGCAAGTAAGTTAAAGGGCACGTCTGCTCCGCGTATCTGTGTCCGTCGGTGTTTGTTGCGTTCAAAGTCTGTCGGATCTGTTATCATGTTATTTATTATAAACCTTATTATTTGTAAGGTCCCGATTTAAAATCACACCACTGTTGACGTCTTTAGTCGTTGTAAGACATCGACGAGAATTAAAGCACTGGTTCTAAACAGTTTTTGATTTCATTCATTATTGTTGTTATTATTATTAGCATGGTTATTATTTATTGGGTCGGGTCAGGAAATTTTTTTTACAGATTCTGATTTATTTTAGTTTTTATTTACCATTTGCATTTGCAAGCAGAGGTTTATATCATATATATCTCATATCATAAAAGGGTACAAACTTTATTTTATTTTTTTTAGCTTCACGTCTCGCTGACGTTTTGGTCCATTCTTCTTCTTCTTATTCTTTGTCACAGTAGGCAGATCTCAGTCAGTTTTGTGGGTTTGCTTGTTCATACATGACATTTTGAGCTCGACGGCCCCCCAAAAGGGGGCGTGGTCATCCCAAAGATCGGGATGTGACATGGAACAGTTACCCTTCAGGTAATCCATAAAAAACTGAAGAGGTCATTGATTTCATTGATATAATGGTAGATTTGCTTTACCAAAAAGGAAAAGTAATGTAACTTCCCATCGTTAGCCCTTCACATCACCGGTTACGTGGGTTCTTCTTCCCAGTGGTAACCGAAAGTTTGATTCATTTTTTTCCAAAGACCTTAAATAAATACAGCTTATACATTTGATTCATTATGCATTCTTTTTTTTTTCCCACCAGGATATGTCTGCAGGATGTGCGAGGTGGCTTCTGAGCCAGGCAGCGAGATCTGCGTGCAGCACCAGGGTCGGCTGCTGGATCCCTGCATCAAGATCTACAATATGCTGTGAAAAACGCAGCATCACCGCTGCCTCAGTGAGACAGTTTTCTTTCCCCACAGATGTTGACGATACAGGACAGACTCATGCACCAAAGAAAAAGACTCGGGATGCCCAAGGTACAGCTTCAGTCAGCAGCGTTGGCCGCAAGATCCCTTTTCGAGAGATACAGGTGGTCAGTGAGGGCGGTGAGAACATGGGCATCATGCATCGAGGAGATGTGATCAGAATCATGGATGAGCGAGGTCTTAAACTGGTGCTATTGAGCGAAAACCAAGACCCTCCGGTCTACCGGCTGATGACCGGCAAGCAGATCCACGAAGAGCAGCTGAAACTGCGGGACAAGAACAAAGATAAAGCAGGTGTGTGTCCCGAACCAGATCTGTTTGATGCCGCTGTTCTTTCCATCAAATCACAACACGATTTACCTGCAGAGAACATACGCGCATGATCACTGCGCATTTTGTTACCAATTTGCTTTTGATTCGTCCAATAAAAGGGTGTTTAATGTTGTCTCAGCGTTAAAAAGCTCAGTCAGTCTAAATACGTAAAATTCATGCTGCATGAGTGCGCGGTCCACCATCAGCCTGTTTTCTGTTCACAGCTCCCGTGCAGGTGAAGGAGCTCACCTTCTCAGCAGGCATCGCCTCTCATGACCGCGTCACCAAACTGAAACAGGTGGAGAGCTGGCTGGAGAAGAAGCACCACGTTAGGATCACGCTGCGGGGGGCACGAGGAGGAGCTGCTGTTAACCTGGTGAGACATCTAAACAGGTTTGATCTGTACAGGTGTAATTTCAGTTGAAGTTTGATAGGATCTTTTCAACAAAACTAAATGAATAAAATCAGAGGTAGAGTGCATTTGTGTATGGTGAAAATAAACTTTTATGTACATAAACGTCTCATTTTATTGCTTCTGTTATGTCCTAACATGAGACAAAGGCACCTGCACAGCAAGTCGAGCTCCATCTCTCTTTTCACTGGCCTCCAACTTTGTTTTCATGCCATCTAAACGTGGACTGAAGGGGTACTAAACCCACTTCACTCGAAAATCAAACCTCAACAATGGAAAATGTTTGGGTTTTCTCTCTGTAGGATGAAGCGCTGGAGCAAATGGTGGAAGAAATGGATATAACGGTGGGCTTTATCGCCAAGCCAAAAGTCATAAAAGACGGACGGGCGGCCATGTGCATCCTCCGACCCCCGTCAGCGAAGGAGCTGTCACAAAAAGGGCGGAGCAAAGCTGCGGAGGAGTCGCAGTCTGCCGGCTCCACTTCCGAGGCCGGCCAGAGCAGCAACGCCACAGTAGAAGGATCCGTACCGCAGTGACGACACAGAAATGAAACGTTTTCATTAAAAAAAAACAACCTCTCTGCCTAAATGTTGGTCCGGTTCATCAGTCTGAATCTTTTTAAGATCTTCATTTCTGGTTTTAGAGCCACTGATTGCTGGAAAAAGATGTGCGGTTGTGTTGAAGGAAGAAAAAGTCTTTAAGAGAGACATGACACAATCATAAAAAAGTACAAATTAGGAGATAAGCACAAATGAGCCCAAATATGTCAAAAATATACAAAATAGTAATATAAGTAAATGCAAAAGGACAAGGAAAAATGACCAAACCTGTAGGCCTAAAGTACAAAAAAAAAATGACCCTGATGCAAAACAACTACATCAGTCCAAAAGGATAAAAAATAAAAACAAGCAGAACAACTACAAAGAAACACAATTCCTAGGAAGAACCTTAAAACATCCAACTTACACGAATCTCATTAAATATTCATGTGAATCAAGTTCACTTTTGTTGGAATGATGAAACGTAACTCGGTGCTGGATGAGGATTTGAGTGTGTATCGAAGGTGTCGCGCACGATGAAGATGCGGAGAGGAAGCACCATTCAGTCCTTCCAGGCTTTCATCTCTGGAGGAGGCAGAACACTGGGACGGTTTCTGGTTTACTCTGCTGATAAAGTTTAAAATCTTCTTCTAACATTCACATAAACATCAAAACTAGTTCAGCTGGATTTTTGTCTAATGGGATGACGATTCTTTTTCCACACGTTGAGGTCTTTATTACAAAGAGTTGAGGGACACGCCGAACCCAGATCAGTGTGAATCTTTCTCTTTATTTAAGATATTTTTTTGGTAAAAAATAAAAGCAAATTTGGCATACAGATACATTCACTTGTCACAGATAAAGGTGTGTTCTTGACTAAAATGTCACTTCCACACTTTTATCAACACTTGTCTTTAACATCAGAGATACGTTCCCCGAACCTCTAGTTGTCTTTTCACCAGATTCATACTTTTCCTATACATAAAAAAAGAACTTAAAACATTAAAACCAACTTAAGGCCCCAAAAATAAAATCTTTCCTAGATTGTTATAGAAAAAAAAAGAAAAGAAGCAGCTCAACTAGCATGCAGGAGAACATTTGTCAATAAGCCTCGAGCACTTTGTAAGAGGAGAACGGTTTAACAAAATGATAGTCCAGGTTGCCGCAGTGAGGGCACTGCTGGACGTTGCTGTACTCGGAGAAATACTGCATCCCAACTCGGACGTCCACCACCGGCTTGCCGCAGTGCTTACAGTTGAGGCGGGCCTGAGGGGAGACACGAGACACGTCAGCTAGAGTTGCACAGGGGTTCAGTCACCCCACCTATCAGCGACGTTTGTGATGCCGTGATCTCAGCTCAAAGCACGGACTCGTTTTTGACAGCACTCAGGCGCTCTATCGCCTGGAGAAGACTCATACAGCACATGTAATACACTGCATGACACCAGATTGTTTATATTTTACACCAAAGACCAGTTTTGCAGTACCTGCACTAGTTTAGAGCGTTCACTTCTCAATACTGTATTTTTACAGTAACAGTAACTTACTGTCACTTTACAGATTCAGATAAAATGTGATCAGTTACTGAAGGTTATAACGCTAATTTAAAGTTTCAGTTATTACTTTTACTTCTCAAACTAAAATCCAAAATGTTTTAGGATGTCCAAAAAACACATTTTTGTTGTGAATCGGACCAGGCGCTGTGAAGGACACACAACATCTGCAGGGTGGACCCCGCATCCTGGGGGATGACCGCTAAGACAGACTTAAACCACATGATCCACAATATAACAATATTTTCCTATTTGGTTCAAACCAAAGTTCTAAAAAAAGATATTTTCTACTTGACATTGTGTCAGAAGCGATTGCCAACTAAAAAAAGAAATTGTGGTAACATCACTTTACCATTTGTTTGGGCCCATTCAATTTGAAAATATGTCAATTAGTGGGATTAAGATTTGAAGGTCACTGTGACATCACAGAGTCAGATCAGTAAAATAATCCAGCTTCAGCACAGTTTACTTGACCATTTTCTCTTTGCAGCATTTGCAGTGAATCTGTAGTGGGTACCAGAAAGCGTATTATTCTAAAGAGGCGTGCTCTGCAGAAAAAGGGGGTGGGGTCGAGTTGCTGACTCCACCTCCTAAAAACAGCTGCTATGAATAAGCTTTAACATCACAATTAAAAAGGGAGGTATTGCACTTTATTCTTTTGTTTCTGTTTTTTTCCCCCATAGCATGTCACAACTATATCAACCAGAGTCCATGTTACTGTTAAAACAGGCCATAAAATCCTCCCTTTAACACTAAAAGATTGATAGTTGCTGATCTGAACCTCAAATCAACAACATGAAAATGAATCCCGTCTTCAATTTTCCTTGTCTATATGGTTTTGCGGATAAAAACATCTGGTAGATCAATTAAAAAACATGTCTAACTCCAGAACCATGAACCCTGTCATGTCACTTGTGCCACTCAGGCCTAATGAATATTTGTACTTAGTATCAAAGCTGATCTTTAACCATGAAGTTTAGTAGTATAGTACTATTGTTAATTGTGTCAATAGTATTTATCCTTTGATAATTTCTGGTATTAAAACATCTAATTAATTTTAAAAATGAGCATTAGTTATTGTTTTGCCCCCTTTTCAACATACTTTTACATTGTTGTTCATAGCAGTTTCACCGCACCCCTTTACTTCATGCTGTGCATCTTTTGAAATCAGATTTACTTCTTAACCAAATGATATGAAGCTGAGTGAAGGAAAGGTGTTGGAGGCTGGGTGCCCGTCTCAGCTCACTCAATGATACAATTTCTGAGACCCACACAACACAAGACTCACGTCAAACATATGTTTTCATAATATGTCTTCCTTCTACGTTAAAATTTTGTGACATTTAGCAAAAAGCAAATTTGTACAAAGGCATTGGAGATGACTGATATTTAACAACTACTAAGAGTAAGAAACATTTTGACTAGACTTTGTTTTAATTACTTAGGTTGTCCAAATGATTGAATTGGTTGTTGCTTGACCTTCAGAGATCAGTGTGTCTACCTGGCAACAAGGTGAAGCAGCCAGTATGTCGTAGGTGTACATGGTGCCCAGCTGGTGCCAGCTCCCGTCCCAGCGTGACTTGCACTTGATGCAGACAATCTTGTGGACGCCTTCCAGACAGTCCACACAGATGGCGTAGAGATGCATCAACCGGCCTGTCACAACAGAGAAGAGCAACTGCTTTAGTTTAAAAGGTTTCGTTTTTGTTTTACTGATTTGATCCAGATATGTCAAGTACATACTACATATATACAAACTACATCTAGTACACTACACTATATACTACATATACTACACTATATACTACACAATATACTACATATACTACACTATATACTACACTATATACTACATATACTACACTATATACTACATAAACTACACTATATACTACATAAACTACTCTATATACTACATAAACTACACTATATACTACACTATATACTACACTATATACTACACTATATACTACATATACTACACTATATACTACATAAACTACACTATATACTACACTATATACTACACTATATACTACACTATATACTACATAAACTACACTATATACTACATATACTACACTATATACTACACTATATACTACATATACTACACTATATATACTACATATACTACACTATATACCACACTATATACTACATATACTACACTATATACTACACTATATACTACACTATATACTACATATACTACACTATATACTACATATACTACACTATATACCACACTATATACTACATATACTACACTATATACTACACTATATACTACATATACTACACTATATACTACACTATATACTACATAAACTACACTATATACTACATATACTACACTATATACTACACTATATACTACATAAACTACACTATATACTACATATACTACACTATATACTACATATACTACACTAGATACTACACAATATACTGCATTCACTACACTATATACTACATAAACTACACTATATACTACACTATATACTACATATACTACACTATATACTACATATACTACACTATATACTACATATACTACACTATATACTACACTATATACTACATATACTACACTATATACTACATATACTACACTATATACCACACTATATACTACATATACTACACTATATACTACATATACTACACTATATACTACATATACTACACTATATACTACATATACTACACTATATACTACACTATATACTACATATACTACACTATATACTACATATACTACACTATATACCACACTATATACTACATATACTACACTATATACTACACTATATACTACATATACTACACTATATACTACATATACTACACTATATACCACACTATATACTACATATACTACACTATATACTACACTATATACTACATATACTACACTATATACTACATAAACTACACTATATACTACATATACTACACTATATACTACATAAACTACACTATATACTACATAAACTAAACTATATACTACATAAACTACACTGTATACTACATAAACTAAACAAAATACTACATAAACTACACGCCAGGTCGTGGAGACATCCCAGCAGCGACGAAGAGCGATGGGAGGCACCCCGAGCCTTGAGCATTGCTACCAAGAGCCTGGACACCCATGCCAGCACGGCGCCCCACAGAAACCCCCCAAAGTCCACAAGGACCCTCAGAACCCCTCCCCACCCACCAAGGGGCACCAAATGTGGACCACTGAGGGAAGAAGGACCAGGAAAAGCCAAGGAGATCCAACTACGTCCCAATGCACCGTGACTTATGCACATAGACACCCACACAAGAATATTCAGTCGTACTTATATGCACAATGTTATTTACAGAGTTAGAGACACCTGTTCAGGTTCACCTCAGATCATCATCCCTGTAGTTGTTGAAAATCATCAGTCTGAGTCTTTTCTTAAACAAACTCCTGTTTTTTTCTTTATATTATCTGGTGGTTGTCTGTTTCTGGATTTATACATCAGCGGAGCTGTTTGAAAGTCTACCAGATCTGGGAGTTTTAGGAGGCAGGAGTTATTCAGTGGTGGGCTTGGGGGTGGAGGACCCAGGTTCAAGCCCAGGGCTGCCCACAATGGTATGCCCCTGAGCAAGGCCCTTAACTCCCAATTGCTCCCCGGGCGCTGGTTCTAGCAGCCCACTGCTCACTAGTGAAACTAGTTGATGGGTTAAAAGCAGAGGTCCAATTTCGGTGTGCATCGTACATACGTGGTGTGCACGATGTCCATACTGACAAGAATGGCAATGAAAAAAATAAATAAATAATTAAATAACTCATTAGTGTGGTCCTGGAAACCCGCTTATGAACCAGTCTGATGGATCTTTTCTGGACAATAATTCAAATATAGTAAAATAAGTGAGAAATATACAATATGTGATGCTTTGTTATTCAATAAATATTTAGCTTTACTGAGGGCTGAAATACTTTGGACACTTTAGCTTTATATCAAATAATTTTTATAGTTTGTTCAATTCTGAGGTGATTTCCTCCATAGGCTGCTGTAAATTCTCCCCTGCACAGAAAATATTTGTATCATCTGCAAACAGCACCAATTGCAGCATTTTTTAAACTTTGCATATGTCATTTATGTATAAAATAAAGAGTTAAGGTCCCAATACTGACCCCTGGGGGACACCAAAAACAATGTCCAAGCATGATTTTGAAAGTCGCCTATTTTTACAAACTACTGCCTGTTGCTTAAATAACCTTTCATCCAATGTAAAACCACTCCCCTGATACCATAACGCTCCAGTTTGAATAATATTTCATGATTTATTGTGTCAAAAACTTTTTTAAGATCAATGACCCCAACTGCAATTTTGTTTTGTCTATGGAGCTGGTGATTTCTTCTATTAATTCCAGGACTGCCAAGGATGTGGATCTTTGAGATCTGAATCCATTCCGGATTTCAGAAAGCAGTTTTGTGTTTATCAGAAAATTTGTGCAATCTCTAAATAAATAGTTTTTCTAAAATTTTGGAAAATTGTGGATGTAAAGAAACAGGTTCACATAGATGTGAGTCCATTTCCTCAGCATACAGACTAGCGGTGTGCCTAAACTAAAGATTACTGTCAGTACTGCCTTCATTTGTCAGAGCCCATGTGACCCTGGAAAATCTACGGAGGAAAAACAATAAATTGAAAAAGATGGAAAGGGCAAAACTGACACAATTACTTTCAAATCTGTACAAAGCCCTTACATTTATCTTGTCTGCTTTTATAACTTGCATATATCAAGGACCCAAATATCAAGGCTTGTGGGCCAGCACATCAAAGAAGCTGCAGGCTGCGTCGGAGCTTATTCACATTCATGGTGGATGTGCAGAAGCCGGCAGAAAAGCTTTCATGTCTTCACTCACAGTACGGACTAGCACTCAAAGTTATAAATGTATTTCGTTATTTAAAGAAAGGCGCAACAGTCGGAACACTTTAAAGAAAGCTTATTATCGCTTTGTTTTTAGAATTGAACTAAAAAAAAAACTGCTTTTTATCACAGTTGTAGAGAAAAAAAAGAAACCCTGATTTATTCTATATTCCATACGAAGCATTTTTAGCTGGTTATTCATCAATGAAGAATAAATTGGCTCATTTTTCTTTAAGGACCCCCTTCTTAAAGTCCCACTCTCCTGTGACGGGCATATTTCCAAAAGCCTCTTAAAAGCAGTACTTGCCAGCATCCCCTCAATCTTTTAGTGATGTGCAGTTTGCAAAAGCTGCTAACAAGGCAGGTAAGTTTACGATGTAAAAATGTCTTGTTCTGAGAACAAAACAGCGGTTTTTCAAATGCATCGTTAATTGTCTGCTTTCAAATCCAGTCCAGAATAAGTGAGGCGACAACATTTTCAACAAAACTGAAAAGCACATATTTCTTTGGCACAAATTGAGGTCCAAACCGGTGTCAAGACCCAACAAAGACAAGAGAATATGTGGGTTATTTCTTTTCACGTCCCCGTCTGCACAAATATACTTCACATTTGTGTGAAGTGTGGGGCAACTGCTCATTTATATTTTAGCTGATTCGAGCAAATTAGAGAAACAACAAAAGAAATCAAGGCACTCCAATGACAATGGACACAGAAAAGCTGAAGGCACAAGATGAGTCTGTTAGTTGGTGTTTAAGTGGGAAAAAAACAATAAAATCCAGACTCAAGTGGAAAACTGGAAATAAAGTACACCCTCCTGAAATTCTACATTTTTAAATATCAGGACACTGTATATAATTGTATTCATACCAGGTCCTAAAATTAAGTGAATAGATTATAGTTAAAAACGTATCAAATAGAAATGAAAACATCCTTGTCTAGTTAAAAAAAATGAACCCCTGTGACCCTGACTAGGAAGAGATGATTGATGGATGGGTGAAGATAAAATGCCTTATTTCTTCAACGGGAAACATAAAGGTAAGTAGAAGCCAGTAGAAGCACTTCCAAATGCACTTAAATGTACTTAATTATGTATAATTGGGACCAGGTCTGTCAAGCTGAAGTTTTGGTTCTGATGTGGAACATTCAGGTTCTCTGAAATTCCTCCACAGCAGTGTGAGAGACTGCTGACACCTTACAGAACGTGGGTCCTACAAGTGAATTTGTCCAGGTAGGTTGTTCTCACACTGTCTCTAGTAGTTGTTCAGTTAATACCGATGGTGTCGGAGGTCATGTACCGTTGCTCATCTGAGGTTGCATTTACCTACCTGAGAGAACCGGTAAGATCGGATCCTGATACAAGAACACCTCATGAAATACAAACATACTCTCACTGAACAACACTAACGTATTACAAGCTGGTGCTTTTTAAAGCCTGACCTTGAAGATGGCAGGGGACATCGTACTCGATCTCATCGTGGCGTGAGGGACTGAGAAACAGCGTCCCGTCCACCAGAGGAAACTGCTCAAACACAGGGAGCGACCGGTGGCACAGGGCGCAGTTGACCACGTTTCTCTCGCTCGCGCTGAGGGCAGACAGGATGAACCTAGAAAACAACGTGGACACCATAAAAGACAAAACAAACACAAAAAACACTGTCATTTCTGTAGCGTTTTTCTTAATTATGATAGCTTTTATTAGAAGCATCTTATAAAAACTTGTTCTTACACCATCTGGAAATGCCTTGTCAGGTTTTTTGTACTTTTTTTTCTAACTCGTGACAAATCTCACGTAAAGAACCTATCTCATCAGGCTAAAAGTAAATCAGCGAGACACACTGTGTCACTGAAGGGCAGGTTTCTTGATTGATGCAGATGTTGTATTTGATTTTAGGTCTCACAAAGACCATCTAGCAAAAGAAAATAGTCCCAAACTAATCAAATAACGATAATCGGTTCAATTAAATAAAAACACAAGCAGATCTATTTACGCATTTTCGGAACCTGCTAAGTCTTTAAAGCCTATAAAAGGATTCATCTGTGTTCTTTTTTTAACTGATTTCCATCTTTAGAAGACAGAAATATTGTTGAAGCAACCAGAGATACTTAGTTTTTTTCTCAAGAACTTGTTAACAGTTACACAAAATTCAGCAGAAACGCCAACTCTTTCCACAGCTAATTAAAGTTAAAGTGTTGATGTGCACGTGCAACGACTCATTATGCCCTTCTGCAACTTTACTTTGAAGTAAAATCCTTTAACATGCTTCATATCACATATTTTTCTCAAACTGAGCATCTCTTAAAATCTTCTGTCAGAAACGCTGTTTCTGCTTCCGTCTTGTTTTTTTTTCCAAAAGTTGACAGTTTCCTTTTATTCTGAATTAACCGTATCAAAAATATGAATTATTGGAGGATTAACTGATTTTTTTTTTTTGTTCACTTACTGGTGGAAATACCATAAGGATAGAGCACAAAAGTGTCCTTAAAAATATAAAGATGTCTTGGACAAACTACGCGTCCTCAGATGACTGAACCAAAACGGCAAACTGAGGCATATGATCATTATTTATTTGAGCCGTGCCAAACTGGCCTCTAGGCAGACATTACACAAATGTATTTCATAACAATGTCAATAAGGAATGCAAAGAAAGCCAGGACACCAAACAAGGAGTTTCAGGCAGTTTGGAAGCAGCGTTCTTAGTAGGAGAGAAAAACCTTTAAAACTTTTCTTTTTAAATCGGATATTATAAAAGAGAAAATCAAGCTTTAAATCAAAAGCTTTATTAAAACAACTGAGATTTAGAGGGTTCTTGGACTTCCATAGACAAAGACTCAGAAAATTGTCTTTGATGACACTTTTTAACCTAAAACAAAGACTGTCATTCAGTTTTGTTGGGGTTTTTTTCAGAGAAAGCAGGTGTCGTTCTCTTTCAATCTGGCCAGTGTTTTTCTCAGATAAAAAACATCCTTTTATAGTCAACCGATTGACAGCAGTCAACATTTAAAGTGGATCAAAAACGCACTAACATGTTATGCAAGAATTTTCAACAATATCTGTTCTTGTCTTAGAATAAGTGTGATGACATGTTTCGATCCACTTTTGCGTGTAACATTTAATTACACCAAACATTTTTAAGTCAAAAACAACAAGTTATTCTTTGCCTTTCCCTACCTGCGTAGCTCCTCCCCCTGGCCGGCCTGAGCATCGTCCTCCATGCGAACATGGTACGTGTTGAGTTTATGGCGGGGGATATGGGTGAGGAGCTCTGAGAGGTCCAGCCTCCTCAGGAACTGCACTGAGTGAGGGGATGCAACGTCGACTCCGCTGCCAGGGTTGAGCCGATGGTGAAGCGGGAAGGCGAAAGACAACTGGAATGGAAAAACAGATCCGGGATCCAGCTGAGGACCGCCAACTGCGTTGCCAGTAGCTCCCAATGCGCAGGCTCCTCCCCGACCCAGGGCTCCCCCGATCAGCAGGTGTTTCTTCTGCGGATCCATATGCACAGCTGATTTGAAGAACTCACCCAACTGACGGGCTCCCCGCACACCTGCTCCTCCACCTCCTGATCCGAGGGCAGGAGTGGGGGGAAAGGTGAAACCAGTCGGAGGAGACATTCCTGGGGAGTCACATGGAGATTTCGGATGAGCCCCAAGAAGAAAAGATCCCCCTGGTGCATGTCCTCCTCCTGCTGCAGCCGCTCCTCTCTCTGTAGAGTTCTGTCTGTCCACTGATTGTCTTCGAGGTAACTCCTGACTGGAAGCTCTATGAGCCAGTTTGCCTCCTCCTACTCCTCCTACTCCTCCTACTGCTCCTCCTGTTGCTTTACTTTTCTTGGGCTCCTCAAAAAGTCCATCCCTGGAGCCCGCAGCGCCCCCATTAGCCCCACTCCTGCCGGTACTCCTCTCCGATGACTTCTTCTTGCGCTCATCCTGCATGCGTTTCACCTGATACCAGTCGGTGTCTTTCTTCAGGTGACCCTGTCCACATCGGCAGGAGCAGAACCTGAAGGCCAGGTCGTAGCCCTTTTTGGTCCACATGTTCTGCCGGCACTGCTTTTCGTTCCAGGAGCGCGCGCGGCCGATGCAGTTGAACTGGACGAGGATGGAGCTCTCCCACTCGTAGAAGCACTGCAGATGCATCCAGTTGCCGTAAGGACAGAGCTCGTTGTTGCAGAGGACCCGCTGATAGTCGTCTTTCTCCAGGTCGATGGATCGGCCCAGGCTGCAGCCCAGAGGCGTGGCACACTGGACCTCTAGATGACAAGAGAAGAAGGGGAAGGCTGTAAGGTGGTCAGAATGTGGTTTGGCAATATCTTGCACAATTGAGCAATGCTTTCACTGGAGAAGACATTCTGATGAGAGCAGAAGTTGCTCTGCTGATATCGTTCCCACGATCCTTTTTCCTTCACATAAATACAGTTAATGGATTATCCACCAAAGAAAATAGTAACCTGTGTGACATTGTTAAGGTTTGTTACAAGATTAGTGAAGCCGAATGAGCACAGACTGTTTCCTCTGGGAAAACCAGTCAGTGCAATCATTAAATCCTTCTGCTATCAGATTATAAAATGTAAACAGTATTCATTTGAAATTATATTTTAATGATGCCTTTATGTGATGTTTTATTGTTATTTTTTTGTATCTTATGTAACTTGTAATTGTGCTTATCCATCAACCTCTGTTGTTGACGTGTTTTGGTGTTGGTTGATGGAGTAAGCTGCAACTGAATTACTCCATCCTGTGTAATGCACCCTCATGCCATCTACGATTCTGGCTTTTGAACCTTAGCCAGCCAAGACGTGCCATCCATGATTTCCCAGAAAACTGAGCTCAGGCCCAGAAATGTCGGCAGCTTCTTTGTCAACCTTGTGGTTTGGATTTTTGGTATAATAAGAGTTTTATTTGCACTCATGGATGCAGCAATGCCAACCACGGGGGGGTGTTTCCATAAACCTTGAAACTTCACTGATTGGAATCAGGAGTAGAAAATGCACTTAAGGAAACAAGTAATACATTTATGATCATCACCTATATAATTAAAAACAAACATGTGATTTTTTTTGACGATTTGAAAAAGTAATACTCCACAACAATGCAATGTAAATACCTTTTCTTTTTTTTTTTTTTTACATCTAAAGGTCAAGTCATGTACCATAAAAGATTTTTTTTCCCCATAATAATTGATTTCCTTTGGGTGGTATTTAGCAGGTCATCGCCCTTACCCAACTTATCAAACTGTAAGAGTCGTCCTAACGTTTTTGATCCGTGGCTCCACCGGGTAAACGCGGACAATCATGGCCTCCCAAAAATCCCTTAGACGTGGCTGGCGTCACGTAAAAGAGGCTTGCCTCGCGGCAATTTCTTCCAGACACCTGTGGCTTTTTTAAACACAAATAATGATGGCTACAGTGGTTGCAGCCGTCATTTGAAATGAACTTAACAAGAGAGGATCTGGACCTCCATCACCATTATTCCTGGTAAGACTTATCATAAGAGTTTATATCATAACATGACTTAATGGAAACGCAGCTATTGCGCAGTTCATTTTTATTAACATTTTGAAATGTTTCTCTTACAAGTTTTGCCACAGGTGTGAAACGCATCTACTGACAGTGGTTTCCAGAAGTGTTTGTGGGCTGAATAGATGTCTTGGGTTGAATTTATTTAGTGTTTTTCTAGTCTTCCTGACCACTCAAAGTGCTTTACACTCCAAGCACGTCTACTTGTTCTCATGTGGGGTTCAGAGTTGGCCAAAGTAACTTCCAGGAGCGGACTGTGGCGATAAGGCATCAAACAGCCCACCTTCGATTGGCAGACGACTACTCTACCTCCTGAGACACTGCTGCTTCTTTCAGTTTGATGGTATATTATCAGCCATACACACAAGAGACTTGACCCAGCAGATGATGGTCATTTTGGCTTCATTAAATTCAGTTTTCTTGAACTGGGTTTACAATTTTGCTGTTACAATTTACTGGTATTTGCATAAACATGAGTTGCAGCTGCAAAATGGGTATAAATATTTTAATACTGAATTCCCATCTTTAGAAATAATAATTACAAAAAAAATCAATAGCGCTCATTAAAATGGACAGCCAAGCCTTTAAAACTCTTTCTTCATCATAGGCGCCACAGAAATAAACACAACATGAGATGAAAATGTTAAAAGAGCGATTCCAGGGTCCTCATCTGCATCTGTTTATGAAATTCAACTGGTCCATCCGAGCCTGTGTGCAGCTCTATTCAAGCACTGCCAACCGTCGAAGCTGGATGTGAATCAAACTAATGTGGCTGAGGAGTAGCTCATAATAATACATTGTGGGTGTCTGTGCATGTGTGCATGTGCGTGTGTGTGCAGGGGGTATTTCCTCCTTTCTTTTCCGGTACTTTGTCAGCTCTATGTCCTTGTAAGTCACTGCAGAGTCGAGAAAAATAAGAAGAAAAAGCTAATTTGTGCAGTTTACCCTCCATGTCTGATTTCAAAAGACACACATTTTAAAGTTCCACACTAAGTTATAACATCAACATTAACCAGTCTTTCAGAAAATAAATACCAGAACTCTTTAATCTAATAAATTCACTAATTTTACCATTTGAAAGGAACATTTACACTATCAATGAAACACACAACGTCTTCTGGATTGTTCATCCTATTTTAGATTAAAAAAAAAACGTTTTAAGAGCTTAAGGTGATACACTGAAATCATGTATAAATTAGTTTTATTCATCCATACTCAATATATAAACTTATTTTACACACAAAAAAAAGACAAATTCGCATAAGAAAAGACAGAAAGCTGTTACATTTGAGAAGATGACACCATCTAATGACTGCCTTTTCTGGCTGAAATCATCATAATAGTGCAAGTAATTAAATTGAGCACAGGTTGGTGGTTGGCACTGTTGCCTCACAGCACGAAGGTTCCTGGTTCGAATACTGGCAGGGAGGTTTCTGTGTGGAGTTTGCATGTTCTCCTCGTGCTTGTGTGGGTTTTCGTTAGGTACTTTGGCTGCCTTGAACTGTCCAAAAACATCTATGATAAACTAGCTGTTGTTTCTAAAATGCCCATGTGAGCATGGTTGTTTGTCTATATGTGACCTATCCACAGTGTACTCCTGCCTTTCATCCAAAGAGACTCCAGCAGATCCCTGTGACCCTAAATAGGAGTAAGTGGGTATAGATAATGGATGGGTGGATGGATTTGTTGGCTAAAAGTCCCACAAAAGAATAGGTCTTATAAGAAATGCAACTTTTTCTCTGCAATTACAAGGTAAGCGTAGATAACATTCCCATAGAGAAGTGCAGGTTTTTTTGGTTTGTTTTTTTACTTCCATGACTTAATACGGGTCTTATTAGCATGTAGTAAGAGGCGGACCGATCTGCTTGCTGTGAAGTTTGTGGGAGTGAATGCAGCCCAGCAGGATGACTTCTCCAGCTGTCTGCATGGGATAATGAAGTTGCATCTGAGTGCGCACACAAGTGGTGAGACATCGGTATTGGAGACAAAAAAATGCAAAAAAAAAAAAAAAAAAAAAAGCGAAAGCTGTGAGGAAGGTGCGCGTCAGGAAGGAAAGACAGCTGAGGCCTGCAGGAGACCCTGCACAACAGATCTAATTTTGTGCAGGCATCCACTGCAAACCTGAACGCCGAGAAGACGCTGCTTTCATGACATTTCAGTTGATTTCTGCAATCTTCCCCCAAAACAAACCGCGGTGGGCTTTTAAAATCAGTGCCACCAAGTGAACTGCCAGCGCAGCAGCAATTAGCTCATTCATAAACACGGAACAAAAATCTATTGATACATCAGAGGTTGATCAATAAATAATATTTTTTTCCCCCTCTACTAATAATCATTTTTACATGCACATAAACGTAAGGGCCTTTATGTGCACGTAGCCGTCGCGATGCACGTACAGAGCCGTGCATGCAGCCAGGGTTTCCCCCGTCACGAAGGCAGCATCTTCAAACTTATCCGTGCACGTTTCCCCTCTCTTACCGCTCGAGCGCTCGTTCCTGGGAGCAGCGGCCGCGCTCGCGCCTCCCGCCGCGGCCGCGCAGGCTCCATTTTCCTGCTCATCTCCACTGCTGTTCGCGCGTTTGCTCTTCTTGCCCTTGGTGTTCTTCTGGTTGGGCATTTTACAGGATTCGGATGTCGGTTTTATTTTCGACCTCTATCGACGGCTCCCGTCAACGCCGTCTGACATTTCTGTGGACTCCATTTCTGCGCTGGACTGTGGTTGTTTGCTCGCTGGAGGCGTTTCTTTTTCGCTCTTGCTTCCTCGTCTCCTCGTGGACGACGGGCTGGGGGTTAGTTTTTATTTGCGGCAGGTATAAGAAATAAGCTGCTAAAACCTATAAGAGCGAAGGCGTGTCCGTCTCTTGTTTTGATTCCTGCTCTGCTGTTTTCTTCCACCCCCTGACGTCACGTGACCCCGCCTCTAGTCAGTGGCTGTCAACGATTTGTGGCGCGTTCAAGACCGTAGGAAAGAATGAATGAAATGAAGTTTTTGGACAAACATAAATGACGTGGAACTGTATATAAAAAGGATTCATAAACACGTAAGTACTAAGACAAAGGACAAAACATTTACAAAACAGATATTCAGTAAGAAAAAGTAATGAAAATCGTAAACCTAAAAATCAACTGAAAAAAGCAAAAGTCAAAATAAGAAAGACTTTGGAAGACTTTGGAAAATAAATATTACTTTTTTGTAGCAATGTCTGAATTATTATTTTATTTTATTTTATTTTACAAATAAATCAATAGCGCAGTCATAGCCTGAGAGTTTATAAAAGTCAGACTGACTCATTACAAGGCTGATAATAATCAGCTGCAGTCTACTTACAGTTTTCAGTAAAAATGAAATAGAAACTATCATTGTTTCATTAGAAATAGAAAGTTCACCAACATCAAATAATAATAATCACTTTTCCACACTGGGAGAGCACTAAATTCTCCATTTAATACTGGCTTTGTTGTTGCTATCATTTATTACATTTGATCTATTTCCTGTTTCTAAATTTGGCGTTTTTCCAGCTTCTCTTTTTTTTTTCTTTGTGTTTTTGTCACTTGGGGTTGCTACATCCATCACTACTGCTTTCTTGTAGAGTTTGTCAACCACCACAGTGTCCAGTTGGTTACTCATCACCAGTTTGGAACTGGATGTCCCACGGGATTTTGGCTCTTTCATGCTCTACCCATCTCCCTGGGCACCTCCCATATCCCGACTTTGGGACTTCTAGTCCCTATTCGTTACAGATGTTGCTGTCCACTATTCCAGCAGATTTCAAATAATATTAACAAAGACAGTGGATCATTTAGTTGGTTGTAAGCCTCACTATGTTAAGCAAAAATGTTAAAAACAGCAAAAGGCCCCCGTTTCAAATAGCAAATCAGAAGTTTTAGCAGATATCTATATCTCAAATAAATAATATTCTTCATTTTAAAGTATAGTACCTAAATCAAACAGTAAATTTAATAAGTAAATTTAAGCAATTGGAATCAGAGATTAACATTACACTAAGAAAATGTAGAGCTGATTTAAGGGCAATCTTGAGCACAAATCTCCTATTTAAAGCTGTAAAAATGAGACTTGAAGACTGTTTCCAAAAAGCAAAACAGAAGCTTCTCCAGTTTTGCTTATAGCCAATGTGCCCACAAATGTTTTCATGATCATTTCAGTGATGTTGCTTGTTCAACAGATTCATCCACAAGATCACACTACACTGACCCCGAAAAACCAAGTGGAGTCAGTTATTCGGCATTTATCCTGCATTTAGTACTACTAGTACTAGTGTGTACACACTAGTACTAGTAGTACTAGTGTGTACACACAATGAAAGAAAACAAGCAATGAAAGGAAAACAAAGAAAAAATGTCATTAGGAGCTGCTTTAAGGTAATACATTGACCTGATTTGAGGTTAATTCTTATAAAATTTTACAAATAGAAACACACATACAACAAAAGAAGTTCAAGGCTTTAGGTGTAAAGATTTTATTCCTCCACAGTAAAAGAATCTTTCTTTCTGCAATGTCTTATTGTCAATATAAAAGACAGTAATGGTGCACTTTAACACATCATGCAGGCAACCCAGTAGTTTACAGAAATGGCTTTAGATATTGGCACCACTGTGATAATTACATTATGATTTGCAATAATTAAAAAAAAAAACAAAAAAAAAAAACAACCCTGAAATTCATCTGAGAGCAACTGCAGGATATTTGTGACAGTGATACAAAGCACTTTCTTCCTTTTTCACTTAACTTTACAGTCTCCAAGTTCTGTTTTTCCTGATTTCATCAAGGTTTTCATCCACTTTTGCCACAGATGCTCACAATCAAAACATTTCAAGTCTTAAGCACGAAACACCTGAATGAAGATCGAGAGAGGCCGATACAACAGCAGAGAAGCGGGTCATATAAAAGCCTGGGGAACAGGTGAAGTTTCACAAAGTTGAAAACTTGCTCCCTTGAGAAATAAATAAACGTGTAGATTGTGAAACAAACAAGGGATAATTAAACGAGAAGCACAAAAACCTGGATATTATGCAAATAAGTAGAGCAGTTCTCAAGTAGCGGATTTTACATTCAGGCAAACGGCTCCAAAAAGCTGAAACCATTTTTTTTTTTTTTTTTTTTTTTTTTTTTTTAAAGTGGCTTTGATGGTAAAATGTTGTAAAATATTCGGCTGAAATCCACCACATGAGCCGAAATTGTTGCAGAAATGTCAGAGATCACGGAGGTTCCCACTGGAAAAGTGGACTTCTGGACATATTGTGGAAATAATGGAAAGGAGTCAGAAATGCAACACAAAACAACTCCAATTTTTAAAAGTAAGCAGATGAATATACAATGTCAACTTATAATATATTCTCTCTCTTTTTCATCCTTTAAAATTAAGATTTATTAAGAGTGTCAAGACAAAGAATAGTTTTAACATCTAATGATAATATTAAAGTAATTTACTAGATTCCACCTAAATATTTTGCAAATTTTTAAGCAAAGGTTTTATAAAATTTCAATGACAAAAATCAGAATTTATTTTTTTTCCCATTTTGGTTTACTATTGATAAGCAGTTATTGGGGGTTGGTAAATGGCAAGAAGCAGATAATGTTGCCAAATCTTTGGGCAGAATCGTAGAGGTAGAAGATGCAAGATTACACGGAAAGAGAAAAACACTGAAGAAAGGTGAAAGAAAAGAGTTCAGTAGATACTGACTTTTCTACCACTAAATACAGCGATGTAATCTTGGAAAAACTCTTAATTACACCCTTATGTGCTCTGACATGGCATTTTATTGGTCTAAACATTTGCTCACCATATTTAACTGTAGTTAGTCATGTTTAGTTTAGAAACCCAGGATATCCATCTCTAGAAGAAAAAAAGTTTAATTTGCAAAATTTTGATTTTCTCTTTTTTTATTTAAGTTGTTTATATGCAGGAAATTGAAAATGCACACAAATCATGATAGGAATGCAGCTGATAGTCTTTTTCCTTTGATGTAATAAAGGTAAACGGAATCGCTTCTTCTCAGCTGCTGGTTTCAGTTTGCAGTTGTAAAACGATAACGTTGTCAAAATACTTTTTCTATCAGACTAAAAATCTCTGCTAAGTGGAAGGAGGCGAGTTGGTTTATAACTACAAGAAAATCTGTGTCCTCCCATCGGACAAAACAAACCGCCTGCAGGTGAGGAGTTCTGACACTGAGAAGTTTAAATAACGTGACACCTGATCTGGAAGTTTTAAGTCTTTTACATGTGAAAATTAAAGTGCTTGAATGAAAGAGTGAAAATGCTTAACTTATGCAACTACACAAACGCACAGACAAGTTATCAGATACATTTTGGTTTTGTGGATTTGGTCCTGAGAATGATATATATGAACGCTTTAATATCCACAGAATAAAAAGTCCACGAGACATACGTTTGCAAGCCGGTTTTTACAGTTTAGTGGATTTTTAATTGAATTACAACACAAAAAGAGACTAAAGATGTCTTTTATACATTGCAATGAGTTCTGCTTTTTTTTTTTTTTTTTTTTTTTTTTTAAATTGTGAACGCGTCCGTAAACCTCAACTGTCTTAAGGTCATATACTCTAATAAAGACGTGTTTTTAGATTTCCAAAAGCACAAAAAACTTCTTAGTAAGGTCCACAAGAGTTAAAAAGATCTGTCTCACAGAACATGAAACATGCATTTGGTGGCACTGATGGTAAACACAGACTCACATTTGTCCCACAGCTGCACCACATTGTTTCTTCCTTTTTCTCTAATATTTACCGGAATACCTGATATTTACATGATGGATCTCCAGTAACCGTTTCAGAGTTCTTATACCTATTGGAGGAAGTTCCTCCTCGTTTTTGTGACCAGACCTCAGAAAGTGCCCCGTTTTAAGTTTACAGAGCAGTTTTATAAAAAAGGTCTTATTTTGGCTAATTCTTTCAAGTATTCAGAGTAGGAGATTTCCGAGAATAAAAGGATTTAACCGTAATGCAAAAGGTATGACAAATGATTGAAATGACAACTCCGTGCTGATTGGTCAAGAAAATATATGTACACGGTGACTGGCTGAACACACGACTCCAACCCCCCCCCATGATAAAGGAGAAAAAAACAAGTTGTCTAAAAACACCTAAAGAAAACAGGACGATGGAGTGGAACATTTAGAACAGCATGTGTTAGGTCGGCAAGTTTATTTCGTGATTTTATACGGGTTGGTCTTTTGGCACACATATGTGTGAATGATTGTATGTAATGAGATAAAACGTTTCTAAAATATCAAATATGCAGAGAAATAAATGCAAGAATATATAAATGTGGATATAATTTAAAGCATTTTGTTTTCACATGTATTTGATCATTTATGTCAGAATTTGAAATACACTTTCATTGAATGTAAATTATTTTTCTATTTTTTTCTAAAAAGCTTTTGGCTGTTTTTATTTCCTTGATTTTTTCCTTCATGTTTTTTTGTGTTTATGTCAAGTTCCTTATCAGCGGCAGATTCAACTACTTAATATATCTCTTATTTAACCTGAACCACACAAACATCTGTTTCTGATCACATTTGATATTAAAAAAAAAAAAAAGTTGTATAAAAGGAAAAATAAAGGTAATAAAAACTAAATAAATTGCATTATAAAAAAGAAAAAGGTTAAATTACATACAATTTATATTAAAATATGTACATAAAGGGACAAATGAATGTGAATATAAATTAAAATTATTTTAACTATCTTTGTTTTGACATTTCTGTTGCATTTATTTATTTATTTTTTGCATCACTTATTCCATATTCCCCAGAGAGCCGTCAAAACTGTTTGGGCTGAATGTTTTTGATCATTTTGTTTGTTTCGGGCAGCTATTAAGAAGGGAAAAAAAATTTTAACAACTCAAATTGAAAATCTGAAGACGTTTGCCAAAGTTGCTACGCTTTCTGACGCTGGAACCGTTAGAGAGCGAGCTGGTTGTGATCTACGATAATTCTCTCCAAAGTAAGATCCCATCTTAGAAGTGTAAACGTACTGACACTTGTGGTTAAAAACATGGCAAAACCAGCATTTAAATAGATATTATCAATGTAATCTGAATGACTAATTGTTTAAACATGTCAGATGCAATGTCACAACTCTAAATACTTCGCAGTGGCATCTGTGCAGAGCGCGCAAAAGACTGGATATTAAGCCAAAAGACTGTTAAAGAGACTCGATTTATCTGTAAAAAGGCTATTTTCGTGTTGATAGCTATACATGTATGCAATAGAAAACAACTGGAGAGCAACACAGGGCAGAAGAGTGTGAGAACAGCAACTATTATCAACAAACAATCCCTCTGCTGTGAAATATCTAGATAGCTCAAGTCAAACACGGGGCCATCCAGAGAGTTTTCTGTTTTAATACTAGAGAAATGGCAGGATAACGTCCGTCTGGTTCCAGAGAACGTCTAAAACACTTCAGGTCTACAATGTAAGTGTAAAAAGGGTTTTAAACTGCGAGTGTGCTGTTGGTTTTGATCTGATTGGTTATTGGATTTCAGTTGAAGCACTGAGCCTTGTAAACAAAAAGGAGGATGACAGAAAACTGAGGCTCAACAACAGACCGGTGCACTGCGGGAGCTCTGTGTTTGGAAGGATTCAGTCAGACCTACAGCTCCCAGAAGGCCGTCCAATCTCAACGCTGGTCTCATTCTTGCAGCAGGATGATTTCGACGTGGTCGTGGACGCCCTGCAGAAGCAGCTCACTCTGGAAGTCGATCACTTTCCTCTTCTTGGCTGCCTTCAGGGTCCCTACCAACGCCTCAAAGATGTTGGCGCAACGGTCATCATTGAATAGGACTCCAAACTTCACACTCGTTTGACCACTGGCATCTGAAATAAGAGGTTAACACATATGACTAAAACTGGTAACGCATTGAAAACAGGCCATCTACAAATAGGATGGAGTTAGACTTTGTGCAAACCTGATGGTAACGTTATATAAAACGCTCCAGATTCAATTGATTTTAACCAACACAAGTCTTCAGTCTGGGGCTCTGTAAAACTTGAACTGTACTGATGTATGCTCTCAAGGCAGTGTGACATGGTGCTCTTGTTTTATGCTTTCATTAACAGAAGTGATCACTATGGCGGTGATTAAAACGTTTAAACTCATGATGTGAAATTTCAAAGTGCTTCAAGATGAGACACGGTCCTGCAGTACAGGATCCAGCCTACTCACTTTTACTGCCAAGTCGCTGGATCTCTTCCACCAACAAGCTTACTTCATGTGACACATTCATTGTCGATGAAATCTGAGAGAAAAAAAAACAAAACAAAAACCATCAGAAAAAAAATAGATGAATCCATACAAGTGTATTAGACTGTATGGCATTAAAACAAACAAAAAAGTGATCACAATAATAGGGCATTTCTAATTCACACAGACTTTTTTTTTAATTCTCTTAAATTTGCAGGGATTTAAAAAGTTGACATGTTCGAGGAACAATATAAACGCATATTTCTTGCCTTTGCAGTTATTCACGTTTAATTGCATTAAATAAATCTGAAAATTTATATAATTGGAAAGTTTGTTTTGGGTTAGAAATTCCAACCTTACAATAGGTTGCACATTATCGCAGTTAAAAAGACTCAACACAAGCTTTCGCTTGGAAGAAACAAACCAAACAAAACAAAAGAAGCCGCTGATGACTTCGTCAGACAGAAGAGCAGGTTGCAGTTGCAGATCAACATGTTACAACCTGAGCAGGGCGACTATACAAATGCGGAAATACGGGATTAGCGCTCGCAGCTAACAAAAACGCACACAATAGCAGGTTTTAAACTTGTTTTACAGATTTGGAATCCCCTCTAAATGGGAGTTAATATTAAAAGATCCGTGTGGTCTTCTGGGACTCCAGACACCGAACGGCATTTCCCCGAGCGGCAGACATCATCGGCTCTTTGAGCTACTAACGCCAGACAAATGGTCCGATGACAGCGGGGGAAGCGCTTGTTCTGCCGGCTGAACTGACGTGAACTGTGGCGAGAAATGTCCGTATAAAAGTTTACACAAAACAAGCTTGAACGCGAGAGCTGTTTGCGCGGTTTTACCTTGTTATTTATGGCAGATTTTTTGCTTGTAATTAGATGAATGATGAGTTCCTGATTAGTCCGCACCGGTGAAAATATTGCAACGTTCAGGGTCTCCTCAGAAAATATTCTTTTTCGTCTACGACAGATCAAACGGAAAAGGTAGTTTAATCGTGTGGCTTTTTGTGTAAGAGGGGCAGCTAGTTGCATTAAAGAGCATTCGAGAGGATTCTTTTCTTTGACAAAGTGATCCTCACTAACTCTAAACGGTATGATGTAGAAATGTAGATGTTTTTATTTGCAGGAATTGGCTAACAAAATTCCTTGACTTACACGAAGGCAGCACGAAAGCTCATCTGACTTCATCGTGACACAATGCCACACTTTCTAGAAAATATAAGGGTTTATATAAGGGCCCCATATAAGGGTTTGAAGAAGTCCAAGCAAGTTTTACGTTGTTTTCTGGCCCTCTACATTTTCTTTTCAAATATTGAGTACATATTTATTGTTTAGAGGACTGTACCCTTCCTATAGATTCTGTAAGGTCTTTTGATGCTTTGCGTGAGAAGAATAACTTGGCACGAAAAGGATTAAAGTTGCTTCATAAGTCTTATCAGATTGTCCTCTTATGGTGTATAAACGTATTCTGACTATACATACATATACATATATATATATATATATATATATATATATATATATATATATATATATATATATATATATATATATATATATATATATATATATATATATATATACATATACATATATATATATATATATATATATATATATATATATATATATAAAGGGAGAGAGAGAGAGAGAGAGAAAGAGAGAGAGAGAGGGAGAGAGAGGGAGATTGAAACTGAGTTTTAAGTGGTGACTAAATGCACCTTTATTTTGAAACCATTCATCCAGGTCCACACAGGCCGAGCAGCTAAGGCGGCTAGCTCGCGCTGACTTGCACTGTAGACGTATGACGTCACGGACGTAAAGTTAGTATGACGCCGGGAATCAAACCGGATAATGCTCTACTTTTACTTTCAGGACAAAAGCACACTTTTTTTTTCTTGTTTGTTTATTCAGAGAAAACGCCTGACACTGAAAGACCTACAACTTCGACATGTTGTCTGGCTTATGATCTTATGGTTTAAAACTGATTATTTCTCTATGAATAAAACATGATTGTTGATGTTAGACTTTTTTAATTATGATTTTTATTTTTTTGTTTTTTTTTCAGTTTGTGGCCTTCATGTCAGACAAATATAAAGGCCACCATTTTTAAATAATAATAAATAAAAAATGAAAAGCAAAGCTTTGATATACATTTACTGTAATACTTGAGCAAATAGAAATATGCATAATATATTTTTAACAGAGATAATAAAGACAAATTATACTAACATAATGTGTCATCATAAGATAGACATGGGAGACAGCTGTACAGGAGTGTTTAAAATGCATTATACAAGCATTGGATAATATTGAGCTTACAAGTTTATTATTAATCAGACTAACACTAATTATTTACTTAATGTAAAGAAAGTGTGTAGGGGCTTCGTGGTTAGCTCTGTTACAACGCAGCAAGAATGTTCCTGGTTTGAATCTTGAATATGGTCTTCTGTGTTGAGTTTACATGTTCTCTCCATACTTGAATGGGTTTTTTATTATTATTCTGGCTTCCTCCATGTATGTAAGGTTAACTGGTGATAAAGCAGTGTGATTATATGAGTGTGTGTTTATATGTGTGTGTGGTCCTGTGATGGACTGGTGACCCATCCAGGATGTCCCCTCAAACAAGGACCCCTGTCTGGCTTTCAGCTAAAAAGAGTTGTGACAGGCTCCAGTTGATCACTGTGACCCTGAATATGAATACACGCGTACTGTTAATGAATGGGTGGATTGAAATGTGTGACATTTGAAACTGTACTGAGTATTATAACGTTATCGCTCGTCCCGCCCTTTTAATTTGAAAGGTTTTTGCCGGAACCTTTGTCATAGTTCTGTTTGGCTTGTCACGGGGGCCAGGAATGGCGGCTATGGTTACTAGAGGAAGGAGCCCAAAGACCCTGAAACTTTAGTTGCAACGGCACCGTGGAGGAATCTGTCTCCGGTGACACGCTGAAACGCCACCCTGCAGCGGATTTAGGGGAGAAGAAGTTCTTTAACGTGGCTGACGTGGCTGCGGTTCACAACGTGGAGGCGGACGCACTTTGCGAGCCGCTAGTTAGCCGCTGACTTTGATTGCAGGTAGCTGTTAGCGCTCCGCGTTACTAGCCAGCTGTTGGCCACTTGGCTCGCCCGCACAACTAGTTCACTAAGTGGTTAACTGTGTGGAAACGCTCCTCGTTTAAACCGTCGAGGCGGAGGCTCGGTGCCGCGTACCAGCAGGCGGTATTCGGGGACGTTTACAGACAGCGGGAGCGGACGACAACAACTCCGAGGGTTGTTACTGCTAACCTCGCCGTTAGCTCGGAGGTAACGCCGCGGCTAAGTTGGGACCCGGAGTCTCGCCCGTCCTCGGATCCTGCCCCAGCCATCGGTCCAAGGGCTGATCGACGGCCGACCAGTCCGCCCCCCCGGGTTAACTCGGCGCTACGATGGAAAGTCTAACGCTGAGTGACGTCGAGCAGAAATATTACTCGGAGCTGTTCGTTTACTGCGACACGGACAACACTAAAAAAGTGGCGTCCAACGGCAGAGTTCTTGACCTTTTCCGGGCGGCCCAGCTACCCAGCGAAGTTGTCCTGCAGGTAAGCCAGCCGCGGCAGGTGCCCGTTTTTAAAGTCTTATCCGCAGCCTCTGCAGCTGTCCGTTAAAACGGAACCGTGGACGGATACGGTGGAGTTATCCGGCTGACGGAGCCGACCCGTCTCGTTCCGCTGGTTAGCAGGGAGACACACCTTCCTCCGGCTAATGTTAGCGCCAGCCGGACTCAGGTAACCGTATCTGAACCTTCACTCTCCTACCGGAGTCTGCATTCATACAGGATGAGCTCTTACATGTGCGTTTCCAATCGTCGTTTTGTGGTTATGAGCTGAGCAACTATTGTGCATAAACCCATTGTGCATACATAAAAACGACGTGCTCATCAGCCGTGTGCTTCACATTACTGCCCACTTTTTTCTGCTCATTTCTTTCTTTCTCCACCAACATCTGGCTTTCTGCTGCTGTGTTTGAGCTGAAACGGTGTAAATCACAGGCCCGATGTCACGGCGTGCTGTCATAGATGTTTTGTTTTACATAACCTGAAATGTTTCAGATCTCTGAAGAGGCTGTTACCGTCACAGACTTGATGGATGTATTTGTTCTTTGTGAGAGTGTAATGGTTAAACCTGAATGGAAAAAATGCACTGTTATATCCGCCTAAGAGGCCAGCTCGTGTTTAATGTGCATGTTTAGTCACTAATTGCTATTTGGGCTTATTGGGACACGATTAGTATAAAAACTAAGCATCATGTTTTGACACGATGTAGTTGTCCACATATGGATATGTTAACCTTAATTAAATATTATGGCACAGACAAAACAAAATGTGATATCCTTGCATGTGGACACCAGGCCTTAGGAGGGTTTGAACTAATTGCAACATAAATAACAATACAAGAAGCAGCATTCATTAATCTGCCAGCAGAGTTAATTATCAAAATAGATGTCTGTCAGAGAAAACATAAAAGCAAAGCAGCACCGATTACTGACCTTAAAAGCCTTTGTGTGGTTTATATGGTTGCAGGGTTGCACTGATGTAATATTCTTCAAATCCTTGCCTGACTGATGAATCGAACCTCTGTTGGAAATTAGACATTGTACTCATCATACATGGCTTTGTGGTGTCAATTTTAAACAAATCATTTAGTGGTGCCTACATGCTGTGGAGATAATTTCAAGGCACTTCAGACACAATCTCTTCCTTTAACATACCATTTCACAACAGTGCATTTCTATCTGTCACCAAATTATTAATTTCGCTGGACATCCACAGATTGGTTGTGTCTTCTACTGCTATTCACGTACTCTCTGAATGACAAATGATACCAGACACAGAGAGAATAGTTTCCCTTGGTTTCCCTTTTGTCATTAGGGTGACCACTTGTCACAGCTGAAACTGCATCTTGTAGTTTCATGTCTGACAGTCCCATCTTGGGTCCACTCTCAGTCACTTACCGAGTCATGAGCAGCCAGTTAAACTACAGAAGTCCATTCTTGTGACTCCAGGTCTCTCAGCAGGCCAATATTTGCAGTTTGTGAGCCAGCATCCTTTTCAAGGTCAACAAGGGAAACTGGGGTGGAAGAATCGGGTAGCATTGTAAAAGTCTACTTTGAAAATCTACACTGAGCTCTGTGTTGGGCCGCGAGACGCTACAGCGTCGTGTTGTAACAGGCCGTGGAAAGTGACTGGTGCTTTGTCTGCTCACAGTTTTAGATTAAGTCCTTTGTCAGCAAGAGAGGGATCAGTCAGCTGTGGTGGGCTGTTGGTACGGTGTGGTGGCTCAGTACTGGACTCACTTGAGAGGTTGTATGAACGTTAGGAAAATGAAGTGCATTGCTCATAATCATCCACAGGTTGCAGTTGTACTTCTATTCATCTAATCATACTGTGTGAGTTGTATTTCATGGCTGGCCGATTGTCCATTTTGCACAAAGCCTTTTGCAGAGGATGTAATGCACTGCTTGATGTGTGATAATCGGGCTTATAAGGCCAAGACCAGATCTTGCCAGTGAGAACAGCAAGTACAACACATCATGTGTTTACAGGGTTGTATTCGATCGCGTGTTTGGGAATTATTACTCACTATTATTCACTTTTTAAAGCAAGTCATTAGTAAAAGTTTTGTGTTGGTCATTGTCTTATTCCTTGGGTGCTGAATTTTCCAAGGCGTGGATTGTCAAAGGAAAGTCCAGCTCCGTTCTTCCAGATGAATACAATGTTTCTGACTGTTCGTCCTCGTCCTTGTGTGGGGGGGGTTAGATCACAGAGCTATGCGGAGCCACTCGGCTGGGACACTTTGGACGGAGCCAGTTCTACATCGCTCTAAAGCTCATTGCCATCGCCCAGGCTGGGCTGCCTCTGAGGGTGGAGAGCCTCAACTCGGGTGAGTCTCAAACACGAATTTTCACTTTTATCACTGCCTGGTACCTTTTTTAGCTGTTATTATAGTGTTTTCTTGCTGGTGGTTTATGATCACAATCCTGAGCTCTCTGAAAAGTACTTCTGGACTTTTCTCTGTAACTTCCAGATTCGGTGACATCTGGATGGTGTTCTCTTCTTTTCTTTTACAGGGTCATTTATATCTTTGATTGTAGATATATCCATTTAAAAGAAGGATGTTTGTCTATTGTTCGTCTTACTGACAGAACAATTTAACTCCTAAGGTATAAAACATTTCAATTTGCCTCTTCCTCAGCTATATTGATAAAAAAACAAAAAACAAAAAAACCACCTAATTTTCCTTTGATAAATAACAGTAGGTATGCAAAGTTTTATAAAGTTTCAGGGATATTTCCTGAAACATTTTCAAAAATCGTATTTGTTTATCACTTTTCATACATTTGCATCATAAAGTGCTTTAAAGGATTAAATCAGTAAAAATGATGCATCACATCCCAGTAACGAGCTAGCTGGTGTGTCTGGTTGTCTTAGTCATTAGTTAAATCTTTAAAAAAAATCCTGCCTTTACTTAACCTTGCATGGTTAATAAACCGTCATCAGTCGCTGCTGAAGTATTTTTCCAGTTCAAATCACACATCTAGTCAAATACAGTCAAAAGCCCAGGATGGGTTCTCGCTCCGTCCATTTTGATGACACATCAAGTGGAGACTTGTAAAGGCTTCGTGTAGTAAAGTATCCCAGAATGCAGTTTGTATCAACACGCAGAAGTAAAGGAGGAGGAGAACGCTTAAAGGCGTAAAGGAGCAAGTTGGTGGAATTTACAGTAGTAAGATGTTTTCATGGGAGCGGTAGTTCTTCTAATGTCAGACTGGTTTTTATTAAGACAAACCTGTTTGACAGTTAAAAGTACTTTAACTTTATTTATAATAGTTTAAATTCAAAGGGATAAGACCATAAAAGCAATGTCATATAAAGTAAAGTTTATAAACACTTCAAAGAAGCCCATTGTCCATTCGGGTATGGGTTATTTTTTGTCGTTTTTTTTTTTTTTTTTTTCTTTCTTGTTAAACTTGAGACTTTTTCTTTTTAAGCCTGAGTTAATCCGCTAACTGAATCGTGACGCCATCAACGACATTGCTGCTGCAGTAGCAGAAAGGCTGAACTCGGGTTTCCTTCCCTCTAAAGTCCGTTCCGCTGTGGTTACACTGACCCAGTCCAAACTTGGTGTAGTTGCTTTTGAGAACTGGCAAACGGAATAGTATTAATGATCTTACACTTGGTACATCTATCTTACTGGCTACCTACATACTTTAATCATTTAATTAAACTTTAATACCATATGTAAAATATGTTTGCCCGAGTAATACCATATAAGATTAGTTTACACTTTACAGACCGCGACAGGAGGTCTTTCTGACACGGCTGTGACCATCTACTGAGACCCTTAAAGAGACCAAGTTACTGATAGTTAATGCAACACAGCTCTTTCAGGTTAAAGGAAGTATATTAATCTGAGTTTAGGAGAGGGAGTCTTGAAGTTAAATAATTTAGCTGTAGTGGTCCTGGTGTTATGGGCATTATTTGATTTTGAAAAGTGCTTGCAACAGTAAACTGTAAGCTAAAGTGTATTTTCAAAAGTGCTGTGGGCAATGACTTATGCACCTGTTTGCACTTTAGTTGTGGTGCTGTATACATTTGCATATTTCATGTTTTTTAAAAGCACTGTTATGTAAGCCTAGGCAATAAAAAGTTCAGGTTTGTTTCCCAGGAATCTCGAGAAACTGTGACAAACTGATGTAGCCTCCATCATCCACGTCGTGGCAACTCAAAGCCTTGAAAGAAGCTGACTGGACCTCTGTTCCTTTTGTTCTTGCAGACGTTTCACCTTCTGTCAGTTCGATTGGCATTCCTGTGAAAACTTGCATGTCTAAAACTCACGGACCTGTACATTAGCTTTGGTTCGTAGATGTCTCATCCTCTTCAACTCAGTTGCTGTTGCCGTCTCTTCTTGTTCTTTGAATCTGTTTTTTAAATAAACGAGACATCGGCACGCTCACTCACATTAAACCAACTTCGAGTCCACTTTGTTCTCATTGTGAGACCCGATGGTGTTTATGTGCTGCTTTTTACACCTGATAATTCATTTTAAAATACTTTTCTCTCTTTATCACATAATTAATGAATTCTCATTTATTTTAAAGTAGCAAATAATATAAAGCTTCCTCAGCAACTCAGTAGGACCAGTCATTCCGAGACTGGAGCGCGTGGTTAGGTCCGGACCGTTCTCCCCACCAGACCCCTCGAGGATTCTGAATTGTGCTGCAAGCTGGGATATGATTGGCTTATAATGTACATTTACAGTAATTCCAAACAGCTGAAATCGGCACTCTCTCTCGGCTCTGCAACAAATGAAAGGAACGAGGTGGTAACATGCTGATCCCTCCTTCAAAAAGATCAGGCCGTCCAGATCAGATCGTTCACTAACGATGTATCAAGTCGGAGCTGCGTCTCCAGCTTTATCAACGCCTATGCAACATGGTGGCAGACTGAGAGCTTTCCATTAAGAAAAATATATATAAAAACAAGAGCTTTGTCATGGAGAGGGTGAACTTCAGAAGACTGTTTCCCCCCCCGAAGTGGATTATGAATTAAATTTGCTTGAAAATCTTCACTTACTTTGTTCTCTCTGAAAATCAGGTTTTACAAAGTGTGTTATGAAATGGTGGCTTTTAGAAATGATTTCCCATTAATTCCTATATAATCTATTTTTAATTCTGCTGGAATGTGTCCAATTTTGAATATTACTAGAACCCCCCCCCCAAGGATGGTGGACCTGCGATTTATTTTAAGTAAACGTTTTGGGTGTAACAAAGTTTGCAGTCTAAAGTGCTGCTGGGTTTGATTGCAAAATGTTGTTGTTGTTGTTTTTTTTTTTTGGTCTTTTACTAATTTCACTTCTCGGAAAACACAACGAAGATGTCTCATTCAAACACTGGAAATTGCAACGCGCTGAAATGATTTTATAATTTGATAATTGCATCAGTGAATCCAAAGCCACTTCCTCTCAGTAAAATGGACACATTGTACAATGTGACGGTTATTAAGTTTGAGGGTATTTGAACTTCAGAAGACTTGGTGTGTCCCCAAAGCTGATTATGAATTACATTTGCTTGAAAATCTTCATTTACCTTGTTCTCTATGAAAGTCAGGTTTTACAAAGGGGAGCTTGACTTTTTATTTTGATAGTTATAGTTGTTATTTTGTTGTCCCATAAAACATTGTTTTTCTGTGTTTTAAAAAAAATGTTTTTTTTTTTTAATTGTATGAACTTGGGACTATAGGGAAAGACAAAAGACTCTGTAAAGAGACAACAAAAAGTGAAAGAAAGAGATGTGATGGCTTAATAGTATAAGAAATTTGTGAAATGAGTTGAGGAGGCTAAAAGGTCTTTTATAAATGTTGTCTTTTTAAAAATTAGTAAATACAAGATTGTTTAGATTTATTTATTGGGACATCTGTTAGTGCCTTCTAAGGTAACGCAAATCTCATGGACTTAGTATATATTTGTATATTCTGGGTCATTTAAGTCTATTTTTGTTCTTCCCTGCTTTTTCAGATAATCTTGGTATTACAGTGCATTTCCTTTTTAATTGTTTTTTTGGTGATAGTCTAAAGTTTTATGCTTTGTATCTGCTTTATGCTGTCTGCTTTACAGATCTTGTAAATGCATTTGTGGTTTTACATGCTCAGTCTTGGTCCTTTTTATTCCTTGGTTCTTGTTTTTGTGATTTGTTTTAAGCAAAACACAGTTGTTGTTGTTTCCAGACCCATAATGCAAACGTGTCAAAAGTGTCACAAGTTAAATTAAGTTTTTTTTTCTCATGATATTCAAGTCAAATGTGGCAGAAACAAACCCAACATATCCCGTGTCAGTAGTAAGTTGAACAGATCAGTGTGTGTTCCCTTTTGAGGAGGCAACTATCTTCGAAATGAATACCGACACTGTTTCCATTTTACAGCTGTCACTCTTTTAACGAGCTATAATACTATCAGCTGACTGTAACAAATGTATGACTCCGCTGTTAGCATTCTTGGAAATGGGGAGCGTTAATTACTAGAGTAGATGCAGGACTCTGAAATCCATCACATACTGATATTGGGCCATTTGTGTTGTGGCTCCTGAATGACACTGAAATACATTTCTGTTTGGCCAGTCAAGGATTTGCCACTGCCCAGGTTTGTCGTTGGCAAGAATGAGGCAGAAGCAAGACACGCCGCATTGTACCAGGATGCAGACAGCCAGGGGTTGTACCCAGCCGCCGGCACTGCAGTAATACCCCGACCACCAGGCAGGGGTCACCAGAACAAGAAAGCGCCCCCCTCTTCCTCGTCGCATCCTGCCCACGAAGTCATCCAGCCCCTAGCGCCCAGCATAGAAGCGCAGGTTAGTGGCCTTCGTGATCCACGGACACCTGCCGCTCATTTAAATGCTGCTGTTCTGTACTTGTCACATTTGTCTTCGACCCTTACTACTTCCTGTTTTTTTGTCCTTGTACATATTTGAATAATTTCTGAAGTTTTCTTTCATTGACATGTCAAGACCTGCCACACTCATATTCTTTGGGTTTTGTAATTTTTCTGTTATGAAATGTTTTAGTGATATCTTGAAGGTCCTAGATCTCCGATGCAGATGAGATGCTTTTGAAATTTCTCTTATCGACTTTTTCATGGTTCATGTGTATTTTGGTAAAGATTGAAATGTTATGAGGTAGGATCTGAAAGCTCACACTTCAGTGCCTTGATAAGGAGAAGGCAGTAGCAGCTATACTTTTAGGATCTTAAAGCTTGATTTATTTGCTTTGTGTTTGATTATAGCATATACACGTGTTTTTATTAAATAGATGTTGTTGTTGTTGTTGGTTTTATGAGCGTGCTTGCTTGTGTTTGCACATGTTTCCAGCCGGAGCCAACGTCCCCGGTTGTCTCGCCTCACCAGTCTCCCCCCACCTCCCCTCCCTCCTGGAGGAAACACAAGCGGCAACATAGTGGAGGAAACACAGACAGACAACCAATGGTTCCTGGCACTGGAGCGGTGTGGACGCAGTTCCGAGAACCGCAAACGGGTAACAGCCTCTGATCCACTTCAGTCATTTATGGTGGGGGGGTGTCTGACATTGACAATACTGCCCGAGCTTCAAACTAATGTCAGGTTTCAGTTTATTCACTTCTGGAAAAAAAGTATGAAACAAAAGTTACTGAGTAAACAGAAATATGAATTTCTAGTGAGGATGAGCAGTGTTCATTCTCAGCAAGGTACAGGAAATATCGTTATAAACCTCCAGTAAAACAAAAAGGACAAATGTGTTAATAATGGTTACTTGCTGCGACTTAGTGCGCATAAGTTGATGTTCAGGGTCTCAGTGCTGCGTCGCTGTGTTTGTGGCATGTGCATAGCTCGAGCAGATAAAGGCTGCGGTCAGTTAGGGGAACAAAGTTGATGTCACATGATTGGAAAATGCTGCTATCAGCAAAAAATGTGGTTAATTTGTTCCAAACAAAATAATAGTGAATGAAAAAGGAAGTAAGATGTTGCAACATACGTTTTGTGTTTGTTTGTTTTTTTCGCCAGGTCCAGTGAGCGGTGAAGGCATGTGGGCGTCCCACTCGCCGCCTCCTGCTGGTCAGGAAAGTTGGGTCAGTTTTACAGCGGACACCCCGCCCTCGAGCACGGTCCCAACGATGCACCCCTCGTCAGTTCAGGTGCAGCAGAACAGGACCTCAGCACTCTTGCTTATTTAACTTATTGTTTTGGAATAAAAGCACACCACCTCTTTTTATTTGAACTTAATCAAGTTGTGTGTGTTAGGACAATAAAAATAGTTGTCCTGTTAAAAATGATTCCAAGACACCTTCACCCGGCCCCTCCTATCAGACAGAAGTCTGCATTTGTCCTTCACTTTCTGCAGACAGATGGGATGTAGTGACAGACAATAGATATGCGTGACACAGCTCAGCATGTTTGGAGAGTGATTAAGCACGTGGCTGTCGCAGGCTGTTTTTAGCCCGACAGTGAATGTCATCATCTTCTTTTCTCAGGTGAAATGGCCCATCAGATGCTGCAGAGATAAAACTTGAGCAATGCTAACCACAGTTGTTTAAAACGGCAGTCAGCATTTTATCAGTGCATTATTTCTGCCAGCGCTGCTCAACTGAAAATCAGAGACCTCTGTACCTAGTACCTGTATTGAAGGAGAGTTTATTCCCATTTTTAGTTTCTTTTATTAAAGTCATTAAGACTAAATGCACACTTGATGTTGATGCCAGTCGTTACTTCTATGGAACACGATGATGGAAGTCTTTTAGGTTAATTTTCTCTTTATTTATCAAGTGTTTTTACATGTGAAGAAAATAAATTTCAGTTCAAAGTCCATAAAGGCATAGCTCTGCATACATTTAAAAGAAAAAAATTCCTATAGGAAAGCACAACGATACGAACCGTGGCCTCAGCTGCAACAACCAATGAGATCCAGCGACAGTCCAGTAGCTATGACGATCCCTGGAAAATCACAGATGAGCAGAGACAGTATTACATCAACCAGTTCAAAACCATCCAGCCCGACCTCACTGGCTTCATACCTGGTAGGAAAACGCAAACACGCTCCCACAAACTGGCCCCTGAGTAAAGCCGTGAATTCATTTAACCATATTCTCTCTGTGCATGCGTGATCCAGGTTCAGCAGCAAAAGAGTTCTTCACCAAATCAAAGCTACCGATTTTAGAGTTGTCACATATTTGGTAAGTCATGCATGAGGTGTTTCTTTCTCATTTAGTGCTTCTACTGGTTTGTCAGGCATGAGAGGGGATATAGATGTCTCAACCATCTGTTCAACAGCTCTGTAGACTAATTGAGTAATTTATTTGCAGTCATGATATGTAGTACTATTAAAGGAGATATATTGAAACCTTTTTGCAAAGGTTGTCACAGTTTCCTGAGATCCTAATGAAATATTTGTGACCTGTTTTGGTTAAAGTATCACAGAAATGAACCTTACTAATAAGTTTAAAGTTTTAGCAGTTTTGCAGCTCAGAAGGTTCCTCTAAAGGCTTGAACGATATTCTGTTACTTTTACATCCCTGTTCAAGATCTGGTCGTCAGTCACTCTCGTTTTCCCTTCCGTTGTTACTTCGAGTCTCTTGAGGTAGTTTCAGCTTTGTGGATATTTGATGTAGTGCTGAAAAGCGATACACAGATGATGTAGGAGATGACGGATACAGGAGTCCAGAGTAACCGTGGGTAACTTTTGCCAGGAGTTGAGAGGTAGATTACGCATCCTAAAATGCAGATTGATGCGGATCTGTTTTATTTTGACCAGAAGTGTGGGATGAATACAGTCTAGAGATCAGCAAAATTGAGACTAGTTCTTCACTAAAGTCTCTGTTCCAGTTCCAGTTAACATTGTGACACCGTGAAATGTTTGCTTGAAGGGAGCTGTCGGACTTTGATAAAGACGGAGCCCTGACCCTGGACGAGTTCTGCGCCGCCTTTCACCTGGTTGTGGCCAGAAAGAACGGCTACGACCTCCCCGAGAAGCTGCCGGAGAGCCTGATGCCAAAGCTGATTGACCTGGATGACTCGGCAGGTACACAGACTCTGAACTTTTCAACATCACACTTTACCAAACCACAGAGTCAACAGCAGGAGTTGGTGAGTTAGTTGATGCAGGTCTGTGCTTCACAGAGCGTCACGTCCTGTTGCCCTGTCCATGTGAGTGGGAAACATAATCTTGTTTATTCAACAGCATATATACGTCATTCATGTGAAAAAGAGAGTACCTCGTCCTTGAAATCTGAAGTTTTATAAGTCGGGACATAACAAAAAGAGATTACAAGTTGATTATTATGTACAAAGGCACATTTTCACAACAAACCCAATAACTGGATGAATCTTTTATCATATTTGTCTCCAGGATGTTTTTAACCTTTTTGGCTCGTCTTTTGTTTTTCTTTTTTTTTTTTTCTTTTTTAAACGTTCAGAAGTCCCAGAGACAACCGCTGATGTTGTATACTCAACTTCTCCAGTGGAGGTCACCCCCAGCAAGTCTCCCTCCATGCCTTCACTAAACCAGGCGTGGCCAGAGATGAACCAGAGCAACGAGGTTCCAGCATATACACATAACCACGTCCCATTTTCACACATACTTTAAACTCTTTGTCTTGTTGTTTTTCTTTGGCTGTTGCTTTGTTTGCATTTGATTCATCTTAATTAATTACTTAGGCTTACTTGGTTGAAATCTTTGTTTTTTTTGTTTTGTTTTTTTTCTTAATCCATCAGTTATAATTCTATTATCATCCTCTTCTTCATCATCAAAGATAATGACTGATAACACCACGCCTGCTGATATACCATGTCACCGCGTCACGCGGCGATGGCTGATTGAATCACATCAGCATTGAGGCTGATTCTGATGATGTAAATGTGTGATGTCACTGCACTGGCTGACTGACATGTTTTTAATTTTTTTTTTTTTTCTCACTGTCTGTCTGTCTCCTGCAGCAGTGGGAGACGTTTAGCGAGCGCTCCTCCAGCTCACAAACTCTGACCCAATTTGACTCTAACATTGCACCAGCTGACCCTGTAAGTCAATCACTTAGTACGCATGGTTTCACCATTAATGGACGGATATTAACCCTCTCTGGATCTCTGCCAGATCTCTGTCTCTTTCTTTGTCACTTCTTCTGGGCATGATGTTCTTCCAGAGTGTATTTCAGTCCATCAGCAGCAGCCACTGCGTGATGTGATTCGGCTGGCTTAGCTTCTACTTGACACCGCCTTTGTTTCCACAGTGACATCCACCGGTCAAAGTGCTTTTTTTTTCTTTCTTTTTTTTTTAGAGAGAGATTTGTTATTACACATGCTGTGAGTTTTGCCTAAATAAATTAGTGTGTGGTTTCATTCAGCTGTTGAGGTGCGAGATGACATGTTTTTCTTATCACTTAGGAAGAATTTAAAAACATTTTTTCATCTTTAATCTGGACACACACACTCTGACAGAAACTACAATGATGCATATCATTTAACCCTTAAATAATTTGAGAATTAAATTTTCTCATTACAAGATTGAATGAAAGATAATATTCAGACAAAGCACATATATAGTTACTTGATGAAGTTTAAACATCTTCATGCTGACTGGATCTGCTTCCTTGGGACTGTAGGTGTGTGTGTGTCAGTTAACAGAACAGAGATGCCAAAAAAACTCCAAAAAACCAAACAAATACTGCCACGCCCTAAACGTTTAAAAAAAAAAAAAAAGAAATTACAAAATAAGCAAAAACCATCAGCTTATTTATTTATTTTGTTCGGAAGTTGTTCCGAGGTACATGGTGTTTTAAAAAGTTCAGAATTTCTATTACACTCATAATTTGCGAGAAAATGTTGAAATTGTTAATGTATAAACGTGTATAAATTAGTGACTGAATAGTTTTTTGGGGAAAAGGAAGTGAACTAGTTCAACTGTCAGCAGCTACTGCAGGACTGGAGCTTTGCATGTAGACGAATATAAAGAGCTGAGGCGGTTTAAAAAAATGCTTCAATCGTTTACTGGAGGATCTCTTCAAAGTCTCAATACTGATAATGTGATTTTTGGGTCAGATTTCTCCTTCCGTTAAACATCTGCTTCGTGCACTTTCATCTGTTTAACTCTGTCCGTCTGTCTGCCCCTCAGGACACAGCTATTGTTCATCCCGTTCCCATCCGGATGACTCCCAGTAAGATCCACATGCAGGAGATGGAGCTGAAGAGGACTGGAAGTGGTGAGACTAGTTCAGAAGTCAGACGCGACAGTTCGAATCTTGATTTTTCTTTAGACAAACAGTGGTATTGCTACATGTGTGCAGCTGCAGATGTTCCCACAGATAATCTAGACCTTTTTTCCCCTTTTTTAAAAAAATGAAAACTATTTTGAGAAGCATGTAAAAGAAATCTGGTTTGAACAACATGTGCACATCTGGTGTGAAAACCTCCATAAATGACAGTTCAGAAGGGCCTCAAAACACTAGACCTGAGTTTGCAATGTGGGAAACATAATGACAGCCTTTGAGATCAGTAAACAGCCCTTGACGCATCATTAAACACTACTAAACGGTGGTTTCTGTTCGTAAACATGCACTGGAAATGTCTCGTATTCAAGGTTACGAGCAGTTTCTGCAGCTGCTGCTGGAGCGGCGTGGGTTGGAAGTAATGGTGATACTTACACTTCGTTATCAGTGTTTGCTTTTGCTTCTGAGAATTAACTGCAGAAAACTCAACCCTTTTTTGTTTGTTTTTTGTTTTTTTTTTCTCCCTTAACCACCAGACCACAATCATCCAACCAGCCCCCTGCTGGTTAAACCTCCAGACCTGTCTGAAGAAGCCAAACTGACCGCTTCCATGAAGTTTGTAGCTGCCAACACTGTGGGTGAGTGAAGGATGGGCCGCTCTGCCAGAGAGTTGGCACGAAAAGGTTTTGCTTTAGGCTTATGTACTCAGTCAAGATTTTAAAAAACAAACAAACAAACAAAGAAAAAGTGATGTTGGAACTCCTAGTAATGACGTTTCTTAAGTAAAAGTACCAAACATCAATGCTAAAACTATTTACGGTCCATATCCCTCCATGACAAATCATTTTTTTGATAAAAGTGGCCTGTTATCAGCATAAATAAGTTAAACTTTTCAAGTAAAAGTACTGCTTTGTTCCCTGACTGTACATATATTACTCTGTGCTGTGTTGCATTGATGTTGATTTGACCATTTCTTTTTTTTTCTTTTAAATCTCATAATATTGGAAAGTTTTGTTTGTTTTTTTGTTTGTTTTTATTTGTTAAATGATTGTTCTGGTGACAAAAGCTGGATCACCACGTTTTTTTAGGCTCTGTTTATAAATGATATGAAATAATAAGATGTGTTAATGCAGAATCACATATGGTCAAAGATCTTTATTTCTTTGTGATTCATGTGAAATTTTCTTTTTTAATTAAAAAAAAAAAGGGAAAAGTGTCATCTTGTTATAAAATATTCCTTTTAACAACTGTGGACCTGACTACATTTGTAAATTAAAAAAAAAAGAGAAATTTACATTAAAAGCATTAAGTTCTACATTTGGCAGTTTCCATCAAGCACTTCCAAGATTTGATCAAATGTTTGCCCAGCTTAGATAAACCCCTGAAAACCTCAAACAGGACGAACGGCAGCCTTTAAATGAGCGTCCACCGTCTTATTATCATCAACCTTGAGCTGTATCAAAACGGCAAATACAGTTCAACGTGTAATTTAAAGACAACATTGACAAATGGCCTAAATTTGACCAAAAAATGAGTTCATGTTGAGCCTTTATTCTGCAGGCTATAAAAAAGCTAATCAAAGCTTCAGTAAACCGTCTTGTTTCTGTAGTTTGGAAGTCGAAGTCGGTGAGTTGCAGAGTTTTGGGTTTTCTGGTGTTGACGGGCATTTTTGTTTTCTTTCTTTTGGGTGAAGGTGACGGTTACAGCAGTTCAGACTCCTTTACCTCAGACCAGGAGCCAATCACCCGACAAAGGTCAGTCATCTTCTTTCTCACACTTGGACATTAGACGTTGTGTTTTTTTTTGTTTTTTTTTAAATAAAGATATTTTCTAATGAATATTCTGTCTCTGATCAGTACTGCGTCTTTCAGGTGACTGATATCATTTATGTACCTGAAGTGAAACACCTTTTTGTTTACTTGGATTAACTCCGTGTTCAGGTCTCAGTCGGGGACGTCTCCAGAGGCCCTGAAGGTGGTGGCACCACCGCCCCCTCCTCCCCGTCCCCACCCCTCCCACTCCCGTTCCTCGTCTCTGGACATGAATCGCACTTTCGCTGCAACATCCACCACAGGACAGCCGCAGCCTTCTACGAATGCTTTCCCTCCTGCAGTGCCTCCTCGACCGCTACCCACACAAGTAATTTAAAAAAAAAAAGAAAAAGATTTGAATTTGATGAGGTTCACCTGCTCACGGGATGGTTGTTTTTTTTCTTTTTCTTCTTCTTCTTCCCCCCCACCTCCGTAGACGTCGGCACCCCTCACCGGACATCGTGTAGAGGCTGAGGGTGTCCCAGGAGGCGGGGCGGTGCTCGCCACCACCTCTCCCCAGCAGATCCCTCAGCAGCCCAACTTCGCTGACTTCAGCCATTTTCAGGCCTTCGCTGCTCCCGAACAGCCCTCCAGCCTGCCCGAGGTTGACAAACACAGCGACGCGGGACAGGTGGGTCGCTGCCCGGAACCAGCGTTTGGGCCCATTTTAGTCTGCCTGGGTGCATCGTAGTTGGGTGTGTTGCATATCGACGTTTCAGATTGCTAGTTTAATTTTGTAAAATGTCATGTTGCGATGCATGTGGGGGCGAGAAACCGTTCTCTGCAGTACCTTTCTATAATCTCTTTGTTTTGGACGACTAAAACGTGGGTAAAGTCATCATTTCTGAAAGAGAAGTAAATATAAGAATAGAAAAGAGGGAGGAGAAATAGGATGATAAAAATGAGGAGTTTAGTACAAAATCTGCTCATGCATCTGTGTTGTGTTGAACTCTGATCCGATGCAGAGACGGACGAAGTCTTTATGTCCGGTAGTTGTGCGTGCTAAGAGATTGTTTCCACTTCTGTCGTTCTGTGGATGTTAGTTTTACATTCATGTGTTTTGCTGTTTTTGTTTTTAATTTTTTGTTTAAGCAAACGGAGAAGACATCCGAGGGCGCCGCCCCTTTAAGAACAGTCAAAAGTGATGGTCCAGCAGATGACAGGACGACGGCTACGGTCAACTCTGTACGTCATTGCCTTTGTGATGTACACTTTAGTAAATCATCTAAAGATCCATGCGGTTCAAAGTGCACATTGTTACCCTCTACGACAACATTAAAGCTACTGATTTATAGCCGTTTTCTTGCCCGTTTACCACCCGCTGACGGCGAGGCTTTTATTTTAGTTCAGTGTTCTTGTTTTTCCATCAGGCGAAGGGCTCATCAGGCCCTCTGGCTCCTCCCCCAAAACCCGTTCGTCGAAGGTTGAAGTCTGAAGATGAGTTGCGGCCAGAAGACGAGCAGCATGGTCCGCAGAAGTCCAGTGTTATAGCCGCTGTCCTGGCCACGCAGCCCTCCATCCCCAGGTGGGAAGCTGCTTCTGACCGAGGAACCTTCTCAGGGGTGTAAGAAGTTGTATCTATTTAGTAAAGTGTTTTTTTTTTTTTTTTCTTTTTTAAATTAAATGTCTTCAGGTCAGTCGGAAAGGACAAAAAGGCAATTCAAGCCTCAATCAGAAGAAACAAAGAAACAAACACAGTGTTGGCGCGGCTTAACAGTGAACTGCAGCAGCAGCTGAAGGTAAGGAAGACGACATTTGGACAACTCACCTCGCGGTTCTCACGCTGCTCACGCTGCTCACGCCCGTTCTTGTTTTCCAGGACCTGCTTGAAGAGAGAATATCTCTGGAAGTCCAGCTGGAGCAGCTCAGACCCTTCTCCCACCTTTAACCACCGCGTGGAGCAAAACTCTGCTCGCTGCGACTCCCAGCCTTCCTCCACTCCTCCTCCCTTACTTCCTCCCAGCTTCCCCCCGGCAGTGCCGTCCTACTGCAGGGCGTTTCCGTTAAAACTCTCGCGCTCAATCCCGCCGACTGACGAGAAACCAGAAGAACCCGAGAGCACAGTTCTACCAATAAATGGGAGAAAATTAGCACGTTTCTGGCACTTTTCCATTTTTTTTCCACCTCCTGTCTCTCTCTCTCTCTCTTTCTGTCTCAAGGGAGGTGAAGGTGAGGATGACTTGAACCGAGAAACGGTTAGGAGCGTCGGACAAGACGGTCCAAGTTTGTTTGTGAAGACAAACGTCAGACAAAACATTACTTTGAGTGACTGAAGAAGAAATGTGGAGTGTATTTTTTTTTGTTTATGCGTGACTCCGTGTGTACTTGTGATCCCGTTCAGTGATTTAATCGGAAGCTTGCACCAGTGTGTTTGCCGCACCAAACTCCCTTTACGAATCGGCTTATTTTACTCAGTTTTTCTTTCTGTTCGTAAGTGCCTGAAGTACAGAAGTGGAATCACTTTTTAGCTCAGCTTAACATAAAGTCTGGAAGTGGAGGAAAACTGTGAGCCTGGAAAACTAAACAGTCATCTCTAAATTTCCCAAATGGATGTGTTTTAGTCTGGCGTTGAAAAGTTAAACCAACTACTTGAGTTTTAGAGAGCGCTGAATGCTAAAACGTCTGTCCGGTTGGGGGGGTGTCATTATATTTCCCAAACTTGGGAGGAATTGGTAAACTACTAAAGATAGTAAAACAACGGTTTTTAAAAATATTCCAGTACAATCGACAACGAGGGAGTTTGGCTTCTTGGTGAAACATACTGGGCTGCTTCCGGACAGGACTTTAGTGTGCGTTTGTGTTTGTTCGTGAGGCCTTTAATGGCTCAATCATCGCGGATAAAGATTTTTTTTTATTTTTCCCTCTTGGACTCCATCCTGTGACATGAATTCAGCCCTTCCTCCTACTGCCTCTTCAAGTCTGCGTATGTAAATGTGCGAGGGCGTGTGGGGTTGATGGCGTGATGCAGCGCCTGAAAGTGCTGCGTCTTCTGTTTTCTTGGTGCTGCAGTGTTTTCGAGGATTGTCGTGACTGAATGGTTTAACTCTTATGCCAAATGACTGAACTATTAACTCTGCTCTTTCACCTCGACTTGAGCTTTTTTTTCTTTTTTTTTTTTCTTCTTCTTCTTCTTCTTCTTCTTCTTCTTCTTCTTCCTCCCTTTCTTCCTGTTCCTGGTAAAGTTTCAAACGTAGCTGCGGCTCGACATTTCAGCTCAGTTTTTAAACTTCTCACGCTGCGGTTACTCTCCGTCTTTTAGCTCGCCTGTTTTTAGGGAAAGTGTCTGATGGAAACGGACGGCCACTTGAAGAGTTTGAGAATTTCCCGCAGCCCGCGTGGCTGCTGAAGGCGGCGTTTATGAAGTATCGTGTCGCTGGTCGGGGGAGAAGTTTTTCCTGCGATTTCTCTCCTGCGAACACGTGTGCACAGATCAAAACTGATGGTGCAGGACGAGTTGATGTTTAAAACAAACAAACAAACAAACAAACAAAAAAAAGCTGTTTTCCAATCAGGCAGGCAGAATTATGCAAGTACAGGTGATCCATCTTCACTGGCCAGCTCTGCATTGGCTGTTTGTACTACGATAGTAGCAACTGTGTGAGCAGTAAACAGGTTTTTGTATCATAGATCTTCCAGAACTTCATCTACTGTATGTTTGTGATTCATTTTGCCTTTTTTTTTTAAATTTTTTTATTGGTACTCGTGAGTATCAGTCAGCTTCCCCTCCCTCCCTCCTCCTGGTCCCAGGAGGACGTAAACTCCAGCTCAAGTGTTTTCACCGGGGTTGGCAGGTAGGGACGGGGGGGGGGGGGGGGGGGTGGGGGGGGTGGGGGGGGTCACCAGAAATCTCCAAGAAGTGACCCTTCGTGGGTGGAGATGAAGCCTAACGAGACCAGTCAACAGAAGGGGCGACGGGAATGACTCGGCTGCACTTTGAACTGAACCCCCTCCTCCCGCCACCCTCTTGCTGTCGTCATCTCATCTACACGTTACGTTACTGTTTATTTTTCTCCTGCGTTTGTTCTTGTCTTTCACACATTTTTTTTTTTTTTTTTTTAAAAAGATGCTTTAAGAAGAAAGGAAAAAACACAAACCACTCGTTTTCTTTCTTCCGTCTGAAGTGTGTTAGTTTTTGTCCTTGTGTGACGTCTTCTAAAGCCTTACTTCCCGACTGCTGTGAAGGTTTCCACAGAGGCTGACTGACCTCTCTTCCTTTTTTTTTTTTTTTTTTTTTAACCTTCTGCTTTTGAGGGCGACAGTGTACTCGTGTGTATGTGTGTGCGTGTGTGTGACGTTGTTTCCAAAACCTGGAAGCGATGCCGTTTAAAACCCAATTAAACACCTTCAAATGGGATTGTTTAATGTTTGCTAGCACAACATCTCCCTCCTCATCCAACGCCCCGACCCGGAAAAACAGCAATCCAAGCAAGCAGATGCAATCGGTCATTAACGAAGACTTTGATGGGATTTTGAATGCTACTTGCTCCCAGATGTGTGCTGTATATTGTATAAGATATACACTTTTGGACTCATATGTAAATTTGCATTAATTGCTGACTAACAGCCAAAAGAATATTCTATTTAATTCCTTCTCTCCTGGCTGTGGGATCCTAGATGTTTAACTGCATGGATGTACTGTATCTCTGCAGAGTTAATTAGCAGCTGTGTGATTTTTACACAAAAATAAAAAATGACAGTATTTTAATCTCGCTTTGCTCGCTTTTTATTCATATGTGGAAAACCTGTTCTGGTTTGTTTACTGGTTTAAAGTAATGAAACTAACCTTGCTGGAAAACTTGTTCTTCAGAAATGGTCACAATAGTCAGTATGTCTCCTTCACGTTTAATCTTAATCGGTAGCGGTCCTGAAGTCAAATCTGAACCCCATAACATCTAGTCGTGTCACACGTTTTTGAGGTGAAACGGATCTTCTGTGAAGCTGAAATGTGTCTCGGAGGTTTTCGGCGGTGTGGATGACGAGTCGGATGCGAGTCCATGCGAGCATGCCGAGAAGAGTGATCTGCCCAAGCTGGATGTTCACAGCATGCGTGTGGGAAAAGTGTCTTGGCTGAAGTTTCTGAGGCCCTGGAGATGCTCACCAGGCTGGAAACGGTTTCAAAACTAAGACTTTTGGACTCAACGTAACCAGTCTGGTTCTGCACAAATGCATAAAATGTGTAACCTTTTTTGAACCACTGTGGAAGTAGTTGGCAAATAAAGGTCCCTCTGGTAATAACTTGTGAGCAATTATAGACTTTTCTTAGATTTGCTCATGTTTATTAGTCAACCGAACAATAATAGGAATGCCAAAGATGCAATATTGCTGCTTTTCTGCACTTAACTTAATCTCACATGAACAAGAGGAGCTGACAGAAAAATGTCTAATGGGTGAAAGAGGACAAGACCACACGCACGTTTTGTCTGTGAAACATGGTGGCGACAGTAACATGAATTGAGCCCGTTTTGACAAAAAGGTGTTCAGGAACAAAATAATGGAAGAAAAAAAAAAAAAAAACATTGAATGACAAAGTCCTTATAATCGCATTTGTGAAAGAAAATTCAACAACATTCCAGAGTTGAGGCTTTCCTTTTGTAAATTAATGAGCTGAAATTCCTCAAAGTCGATGTGCAGAGCTGATCTGCGTTTACATGAAAATGCTCACTTCAGGTTTACCAAGTTTTACCATTTTCCTTAGTAAATACATTCATATATTGAGGGCGACACATATTTATATTCTGTTTGTAAGTAGGTTCTTTATTTTCAGGAGTTTGGAAACTCAACGATTTAGATTATATTCATATAAATGTGCCTTCCTCTGTGCAGCATCGTGTCAATGTGTGTGGGATTAAAAGGTTTATCAAAGTTTATTTCCAGCACATGGATGCTGATTGCTCACTGGTCATTTAAGAAAACAAAGAAAACCCTTCACTTTCACTCTCAGTAAAGTGTGGTTCATCAGCCTCTGTGGAGATCGATGCGGCTGCAGATCATCAATTTGGTCACCATCATTTTTAGTGACCAGAAAACAACAGAGGGGGACGGTACGTGGTAAATAAGGCCGAATCAAACATATCGGTCTAACCCAGTAACGAGCTTTTCCCACGAATGCCTCCCAAAGCTTGGAATTAAGAAGCTGCAGTGTGATCTGAGGCTCTTACTTTGTGTACTTTGAGTCCATGAATAGTGAAAAAGTACCGTGTAAGCCCTTACCACGTACACTTTTCTAATTCTAAATGTACTTTTCATTTTTAACCACAACCGGACTAAAGATCAGAGTGAAAACTCTAGAAAAGGAACAGGACTGGCCTCCCACCATCTCCGAGTGTGGACCTCGTCTTGCAGAGATATCGAGCATTAATGTTTGAAGCAAAATGTGGCCGTTGCAAATTTAGTCGTACTATGAAGAAAGAAACCTTATTGTGAAAACACATGCACACCTGCTTGAACTGCGCAACGCAAATACAAGCCAGGAAGTGTAATTAATGTTCACATCAAACGCCACATTCAGATTAAAGAAGGGATCTATTTTTTTTTGTAAGTTGATGTCAGACGAATCCAGCCCGCCGACTAATCTCCAGCCTCATACTTTACATCGTTTTAACATTTCAGTGTTGAACTTTATTCCCCGAGCAGCTCTTCAGCATGGAAACAGTCTCAGCTGACCAGGTTCAACAGACTTTAGCTTTAATATTTTCATAGAGGCATGAGGACAGAAATGTATTAAATGTTCTGTTTTTCAGATGAGAACAAGCTGAGAAAAACAGTCTTGAGAGCATTCACTTTCCAACTTTTATCTCCCACAAATCAACACGCTTTATGCCAGTTATTCCACCACTTAAACCTTCTAAAATAACTACGTGAGCGGTGCAGCAACAAAGATCGGGTCAATAATATCACTTGGAAACAGAACAAACTCGACTTTGCTGTTCATTTTCGTTACAAGTCAGGATTAAATTTTGCTTCACTTCGAGGGACGAAAACCGAGTCGAATCCAAAAATCACAAAATGGTGAAAACGAGCTCTAATCGTTTCTTGCAGTTCAGCGCCAGTGTCAGGGTTCTGCTCACATACAGGAAGGCCTTTCTGTTCACCTGTTATCAACTAAATATCTCCTCTCACAGCAGGACTAACGTAACAAAACAAACGTCGGAAGTCTAACGGTGCCGTTTGCAGAAGCAGGACGTGAAAGGAGCAGTGGGGTCGGAGGGTCGGCTTCGGGGCTTGTTTCCAGGTGAGCTTGTTCGTTGCAGGTGGGTTTCGATGAATTCAGAACATTCTCTCGTCCGCGGACGCTGCAGGTTTGGATGAAGTTTATTTGACCACCCTGGAGGAGAGAAACAGAAGAGGTGAGGTCACGCGAAGTGCCTGACATGGCGCCAACTCCGGAGTGAGAAAGCTCATAAACCTGTCTCCTAAACTGCTCCTTGGCATTAAGTTGACACTCACACGGTGGTCTCCTTGTAGCGGTCCAGGGCCTCCTGAGCCACTACCTCAGAGAACTTGGGGTCGTTCCAGGGGATGTCGCCCGGCACCGTGAAGTTCATGGATGGAGAATCGAAAAGCTGCACCGACACTTTGGTTTCTGCAGGCTCCTTCTCCTCGTCTGGTATCTTCTCGTTGTCTTTGCACAACACCTGCAGCACAAAAAAAAAAAAAAAAAAAGAGGGAAAAGAAACGAAGCTGCTTTTGATACAGCCTGGAAAAGACCAGGAACCAAACGCTGACTGCGGGCGGACGCGACACATCAGCACGCCGGACCTACTTACCGCCTGTACACGGAAGATGCCATCCTTGGTGTTGTTTGCCAGAGATGACACCCATCCGAACTGCCTGTTGAACATGTCCAGGATGGAGGAGGTGTTGAACACCTCCTCCTCAAACCTCCTCAGGAGGGAGTTGTACCGCTGAGTGAAACGTTCGGCCATGGCCAGAGCCTCCTCCAGCTCCTCCTTCAGCGGGCCCTCCAGAGGTTTCTTTCCAGAGCAGTCTGTGAAAGAATCAATCGTCAGATGAGGCTTGAAAACTCATCACATGAAACTGGGCTTATCATCATAACCGAAGCTGTTTCCTCACCAAGATGCTGGATTTCTTTACACTTCTCACACTCGTCGCGGAACTTGATGCAACCGGCTGAGTTGCGGCGAATCTCTCTGCAGGTCATCCTGCCGTCGCCGTAAGGTTTTGTGACAATCACGTCCTCGTTAACGCCGTCATCTGTGGGTGTGGATTATCAATATTATAACGGATTTATAAATGATTATTCTAAGATTGAATCACATCTTTTCACGACATCAAAGCTACACTATGTAGTAGTACCACGTCTGACCATAAGGGGGCAGCATACCACATTCAAGTTCACGGCTGTGTCTCGGTTCTGAGTATACTAAATTTGAAGTTGTGTTCACACTTGGCGAGCAGGACTGCAGACGGCGTACTTCAGAGAATGCGAAGATGTGGTTTGATTATTATGCACCTGGAACAGCAGTGAACTTGATGACATCACAGTTGAGCGCGCAGACTAACACATGTACAAAAACACCTTAGATGCAGACTTGGAATCAAAAAAAGTACTTTAGCTGTGAGTAATGACTTTTGTTTCCCAAGAAACAAAGTAGACCTATTGAGAAAAGGCTCATGTGCCAGCACACAATTATATACAGTATTGTCAGTGACTCCTTTATCCACACAGTAGATCTAAATGCCCCCATGTGGTCAGCAGTGGTATTACTACATACAGTGGCTTTAATATGTCCTACAGTTACAACCTAGTGACTGACATGATCCAGAGAGAAGCCGTTGTACTAACAACCTATGAAGCATTTGTAAACGGATTAAAAATATCTGTAAATAAAATACCAAAGAGAACAATATTTGAAATCTACATTAAAACATTAACCGATTATAAAGAACAAGCTATGATGAACAACCTCTAACTATCAATGCACAGTTGAACTTGAAACATACCCTCGTTTGGAGTAATGTCACTCAAGTCCATCATGGGGTCCATGGAGCCGAACAAGTTCCTGCTCATCCCCATCATGGGGGAGAACAAACTCTGGAAGTTGTGGAAGGGATCGTGGAACAGGGAGTGGATGCTTCGGCTGCGGCGAGCGTGCGGCCCCAGGAAATTGTGAAAGAAGAACACGGGAGGGCTGAGGTGGATGTGATCGGCCACCTGAGAAGCAAACGGAAGCTGCTGATGTGGTCCTGATGTAGGTCAGCTTAAGAACAGCCCAGCTCATCTCTAACACAACATCATGGGTGTCCAGCATTTCAACCTTTATCTTTGTGTTAATTTGCAAACAGGGAGTTCATCTGTACCTTCATGCTGTCTGAGAAAATGTTGTCAACGCCGTCGGCCATCTCTGTATATCTCTCCTCCAGGTTCTTGAACTCGCTGTTCTGTCGCTGCCCCTCCTGCTCCAGAGTGTCGATCCTCTCCCCGTTGATCCAGATGGAGAAGGGAGAAGTCCTGTTCAGCACATCCTCAAGCTGGAGATCAAACGAGAAAGTATATTTTTCTTGTTCAACGTTCAACGACAGTGTCGATCATTTATTCTGTGTGCGTTTCTCTGTTGTGGAGCTCTGCTGGAAGGATGGAGTGACCAGTGAAACCAGAGCGGGAGCGCTATAAAATCAGTAGCGGCTGCATCTTGTTCTGCATCTGACCTGCCGTCCCACCAGCCCGGATCCGCTGCTGCAGGTTCGGGAGTAGTATTTGACGCAGGTGTTCTTCAGGCAGGGCTTACACTCCTCCCACAGAGCCGTCATGGTCTCGTTGCAAACCTCCTCCTCCTTCGCCAGCTTGCTTTCCATCTCCTGGGCTGCACGTACCGCTTCCTTCATCACAACACGTAAACTGTTGAATCAAACCGTTGAAACATTTGTAATAGCGCTTCTATCTGACACGTTGCTACCTCTTTCTGCAGCTTGGTTTTCTCCAGAGCGTCCACAAACTTCTTGTGGTCTTCGGTGGATTTCTGCATCACGCTCTTCATCTCCTTCACTCCGCTGATGGCGTTTTCAATCTGTTTATCCAGATACTTCTCTCCCTGGAGGGAGATTTCTGTATATCACAAACACAGAGAGTGTCTTATAAATCTTTGTAACATGTGAGTTTGAAAGCTGATATTTTTGTTGGTCAACATCATTTTTAAAAAGAAAAATTCAAAAGAACTTCAATTAATAATAATCCCCAAAGGAAGAAATGCACGATTAAAACTTGATCATATTTTACTATATTATGCATTTTAAATTGATTTTATTGATGCTCTGCTGTCCGAAGCTGAGTATGTAAATGGCACGGAAGCTAAAACAAGAAAGTTATCTTACTCGTAACATATCTGTTAACAGGCAAATCAATTTCTACTATTTCATAACTTTTTTCTTTAATCTGAGGGAATTGTATGAATCATGTTGTCAGTGTAAAATATTTTGTATCCTAAAAGGGAACAATGCAGACCTTTTTATTTTTAAATACATTCCATATATATATCTTACTATCCACTAAGAAGTTTATAATTGTAATCCCGTCTTCCTGCCATCGGAGTGCACCGCAGTAAGAAATGAGTCCGATATCAAAACAGAATAATTATATGGGGTTATTTTCTCATTTCGGATGTGCTTCTCGAAAAAATGTATTCTGTTCTACAATAAACTGATATTAAACAAAAACTTACAAAACTAAGATCATCAGGTTTATAAATTACTTCATTAAAGTTCACAGTGTTTATTTAAAAGATGTGTGATTGTTGTCCAAAGTGAATTTAATCAGCCAAAAAAACAATAATCAGCCATAAGTGCTGGATACAAAAACATTTCTCAGGTCACTTTTTGAAGAAGTATATTTCCTTGAAAGGCAAAAATGATTAGGTTCAAATATTAATGTTTAACATTGAGGTAATCAAAGAACCATAAGGCTTTAAATGCAAGTATTTTTTATTTAACAAGTTTAAGGTTCACTCCCAAGCCTCACTTTCCTTTGTAGATACGGTGACTTCTGTGGCAGTGACGGCTTTGGTTATGTTAAGAACATGTATAAATTTGTTTGAACGATAGTAATTAAAATGATGTAAAGTGATGTAATGATGTAAACAAAGTCGACCTTAAATACTATTACCGCTTACGTATATGAATGAATATCTATTTAATAAAGGGACAAAAGTGCTTCAATAACTCTGAATTATCTGAATTTAAAAATCCAACAGGGATTTAAAAGCATCTTCTCCTTTTAAATGAATCCATAAACGTACCGTTGAGATCTTCATTGGATGGTGGCAGGATGCAGTTGGCTGAGGCCAGAAGAAGAGCCACCACAGCCAAGGACTGCTTCAGCCCCTTCCTCTTCATCATCATCATCATCATCAACATCCTCTCTGACTCTCAGATAGCCAGCAGGAACTGATGTGAAAGACCTGAAAAAACCCCAACAAAATGTACATTTTTATTTCAACTACGTTGTCAGAGATTGATGTAATGACTCCGTTTCTCCACCAGAGGGTGACATAAGCCGAAGAAAGAGCAGATGTGCTCAGCAGTTTGTACTGTTACACAGCAAATAATAAAAATAGCAGAGCTGATCAATACTGATAAATAATTAAAAAAATCATACCAGACAGACGGATTATTATCTCCGTCTCACATTTCAATCGTTGATGAGAGGACATTATGACTAAAATGACCTCAAATCCGCCCTGCCTGTGACACCGGCCGGCTGTGCCTTTCAAACGCCTTACGTAATGAGAACAGCAGGCCCTTTCTCCATTTAGACACTTTACCCCGATGTGCTTGGTCAGCTGTCTGTTTATTCTGACAGATTCAGCAGAGGATGAGTGCGACTTCAGATTTTTCTCCTCACACACAGACAACACACACAAGGACAACAAAAGCCAAAATGCAAAAAAAATTAGGTGAAAAACACACTCTTACTTTCCCCAAAGAAATTAGATGGGAATAAAACAGCCAAATGCTGCTAATCCAATACCCTTTGAACACTTATACAAATGTAAAGGTCTTGACGGCTTGATGGCCTGGAGCAATCAAGCGTGTGTTTCCACAATGCCAAGGACTAAAGATATTAGCAAATATTTTAGAGAAAAATACCTATTTCTGACCTTAAAGGCCTCAGTTGGCAAGTGAACTGTTAAAGTTCAAAGTAAAATCTAAAATGTGAGACTCTTACTGACAAATAAGAGATCAGCCAAAACGGGATCATCCAGCAGGACAATATATCAACGACCCAAAGTCCAGACCATTTCAGCCCGACTGAAATGCTCCTTTAGCAGGACCTTAGGATATGTGCATTAAAATATATTTATTATAATGGAAATACTGGCTGAAGATATGATAAAGAGCAAGTTAACAAAACTAAATTTGGTTTATTCCGCAAGTTGCCATCTGAACTAATTGGACATGTCAGAAGTGTTGAAACAGAATCAAAGTTAATGAATTATTAAAAAACAACATCGTTTGAGAAGCAGCTGTTGGGATGAGTTTGGAAAAGCTCGGAAAAGTGCCTGACCCAGATCAGAGAGCAGAGAATTGCACTTTCACTCGGCTTTAGATCTGCTGTTGGGTAGCAACAAAAAGCACTTTAGACACATCATTTTGGATGTTTGTTTGTTTTTTTATAAACATATTTTATAACATGCTGTCACACTGAATCTTGTGGATGCAAGGAACTGTGGAACAGTGTTATCTCCTCTCCTTCCGTAACAGATGGTGCACTGCTGATGATGCCGAGGAAGATGAAAAAGGAAGAACGTAAGTCGGTCTCCTTAGTCTTAAAAGAATTTAACACTTATCCCAAGTTATTATTTATTAACTGGGAATTTTCTTAAGCAAAACCGCCTGTACAAACCCCCAAAAACCTCTTGCAAAAGGTTGGTGAATGAAAACATCCTTTCAGCTGAAAAACATAAACAAAAGTCCTTGAGGCCTGAAAGGTTTTGTATTAATGAAGCAGCATCAGTTTTCACCTCTTCAGCGTCTCCTGACTCTGATAATGTAGATTTTCTCATGATTGCTATCTGCTGCTTCTCATGAGAACCCAGCTGCCTGCCAAGGTTACGAACATTAAACAAAACCTTAATATTTGGTCTAGACCCAACAAGACAAAGAACTGGTGTTGAAGAAGTTTTTTCTCTCAAGTGCCCAACCTAAAAAACGTATTTGTACATTATCTTGCCATTTACCCAAGTGAAACGTTATTCAAATCTTCATGCGGTACAAAGTTATTTGCCGTTGTCACCGTTTCATCGGTATGAAGCCTGAAGAAAGTGGGTCTCTGGTAACTAAGTCACGTCTGCAGGGATATTTGCTCAGTCCCCTGCTCGCCCACTATCACATCCCGTTTCTGTGGAAACGAGAACAGTATGCACAGCGTGCTGTTACTGCTGCACCAGATTTGGTTTAAATCTTCCACTCAATCCAAAATGATTTATTATGGTTACATAAATCTGTTTTAAATTCTGACTCCTTTTCCGCGTTGTTCACAGATGCTTTCTGATGTTTACACCGGGACGGTTCAATGGGAATTCTTCCTATTTTAGAGACCACGACTTTCAGTCAAATGGGAATACTCCACATGAGTTGAAAGGCTTTTTTTCTTTCTTTTAAAAACACTTTGTTAAACTATATAACCTCAGTAATGCTTATGTGCTCGCTCTAATCTGCAGTAACTGTTCCAACCCACCTGGGAGGGACGAATGCTCCACTTTTTCCTCTCTGTTTGAGTGTTCAAGTGTTCATTTCAAGTTTTACAAAAAAGCAAACTACACTACAGCAAACGCAGTGAGTTCACTATTCACGTCATGACAAACCTCATTTAGAGCCAGCACGCAACAAAGCTGAGGGCTTTTAAACTGACCGACTGTGCCCAGTTGTTTAATAACAAAGAAAAAAAAGAATTTGCTTCAGTTTCTGGTTATTTAACAAAAAAAAAAAAAAAGAGTTTTCTTTTTATTCTCATCAGATCTTAAACATAACATACGATTTGTTGCCTTATATTACTGAACACGTTTGCATTTCGACTACTGAGACGGCACATTTGAGGAGCTCAATTCAAATTACACATTTGTATTTTTCATTATTGCTTTTTTTTGTCTATAATGATACTGTGGCACAAACATCTTTAACAACAAATTTGAAGCATCATCTTCCCAGTTGTATGCAATTATGTTTGTTTTTTTATTGTAATTTCTCTCATTTATTATTTGAACTTCATTTATTCTTTTCAATCAGTCATTTACAGCTTTACATTATTATGTTTCCAAGCTACTGCAACATGTAAATTGTCTAAAAACATCACTTGGATTTCATAATTATACACAAGCTGTCTTTGGAGGTTACTCCTTCTGTATTGTGGCAGTTTTATAAATAAAAAGCTCAAGTAATCTGGATTATCTGGGCTCCCTTCCCTGCAAATGGGACGCAGGCACGTGTGGCCTAATTTCAACCTTATTTTAGGCGCTTCAGGGATTTCTGCACATTGAGGATGTGACTTTCATATACTCATCAAAAATGAAGATGGGTACTCAACAGGTAACTCTAAATACTGTTTTTGGTGTAAAGAATCGGCTGCACATTGTAATTCAAATAAGAGCCTGCAACCTGCACGCGTCTTCATATTCTGCACACACTGTCATTTCAAAACCCAACATACTGAATAATGAACTTTGTCGTCTACTTGCATTCCTGTTCTGCAGTGGGAATTGCTGCTGCTTAAAAGGGATAAAGTATAATTTAGACTGGTCAACAACAGAATGATGTCATGTACCCTAATGCACTTGTTTTGATCCAGTGATGGATGTCCCACCCACGTCTCGGCAACATAAACAGCAATCAGCAACGGAGTCAGCATTTTTGCATAAAAGAAAACAAGTGCATGCACTAAATTAACAAGAAACCTGAGATCAACAGAGATTTTTTTTTTGACAGCCTGTCATCTTATTAGTTATACCTAATAAAGCATCCAGTGTGCTGCACTGTTCTACTGTAATTCATTACAATAGTAACGACAATGGTAGACTGTGCATAAAAAGAGCGTTTGTGCGGATGAGCATCACTGGGCAGCAGACACTCACCTCAGCTGTGTCCCTGCGACTCCAGACGGTCTGACTCTGCACGAGAGAGCCCTGCGTCCACTATTTATACACGAGGATAACGGGAACGATGCAGACACGTGATTCACCGAGCAGGCACGCGGCTGCCGCAGCCACAGCGTCAAAGACACCGTGTTATACAGCAGACGTCCTGTTTAAGATTTCAAAATAAAATAAAATAAGAAGCTGGACAATTTTGGGAATATAATATTAATACAGTTTACCTGTGTGGTTAATTAGCTAGTTAAACTTAACCATAAACGTTTTAACTTTAGCTCTCTGTAACATTAACTATGTTTTTTGTTGCTTTTTTTTTTTTTTTTTTTTTTACTTTTTAAGCACATGTTATATGTATTTTGTTAATTTTGCAGAGAATGAAGTAATTATTTTGACTTGCTTAGGCTTAATGCCAAGTGTCTAACCGTTAGACACAAAAATAAATAAACAAATAAATAATCAAGTTTAAGTTTAAATAAAAGATGTTGTATTAAAGTAGCTAGTAATTGAAGTAAGTCATTTATTGGAAAGGCATAATATGTTTCGTGTCTGGGATAAAAATTTTGATATGCTAATTATATAATTAGAATAAAATACACAGAATTACAAAAATAAAGGCAGGGAGAAATCTGAAAAGCAACAATTTTTTGTTTGAAAAAGCCCCCGTTTCACTCAGTCTGAGCAATCAATCCAAGCAGCTACAGTTTAACCTGGAATCACCTCCATGTGTTTGTTCCTCTACTTTTTACTTCACTGGAAGATAGATTAAAAAAAAAAACACAATATCACTAAAAAAAAACCTAAAGAAAACAATCGAGATCTGTATTTTAATTTTCCATTATGCTTAACCATTGAAGTTAAATAGTATTTTTCAAACATTTAACCTAACTATGTCATACAAAGTTATGATGATGAAAAACACATAAAATAAAGTTCTAAATTTTAACACACAGTATGTTATTTTTTTTACTCTGATTTAAACAGAATATTATAACGTACAACAAAAAAAATATATGTATGATTTTGTCACATTAAAAAACAAAATATAAAAACATGAAATGTTCAACATACTATTCATTTATTTAAAAGAACTAATACAATATCTGTCTTCCGGGGCTAAATAATTAAATTATGAAATTAATTGTACTTTTTGATTTACTTCAACAATTGAGACCAACAAACTCTTATTTTGAAATAATCATCCGTTTTCTGTATTTTCAGGGTGAATCTCCTGTGACTTGATAGTCATGACTCTCAAAGACTTTTCCAGAAGTTTTGTAATTTATTGGCAGCATCCAGAGCTGCTGAGCAGAGAGACAAACATCTGATTCACCCTGACTGTGACTCATCAGTTTAAACCGTTTTGTACCTGATTATTACCAGTCACTTTATAATAACACAGTTTCATGAAAGTTTATAATAACACAGTTTCACTAAAACCACATGAGTTCAGGTAGCTGAGTTTGCAGACAAACATGATACCTAACACTGGGAACAAACTAATAATAAAAAAAAGAACTGTTGTCTTGTATTCATATATCATAATATATATCATAATATGTCTAAATTCTCTTTATATTTGCAACACCTTAACGAGAATGTCATTAGATTCACCCTCACCAGCCACTTTAAGGTACATACCTAATAAAGTGGCCAGTGGGGGTATGTCAGATTACCTTCTGCAGCACATTTCAACATAGTGTATATTGTTTATTTTATTTTTTCTTTTAGATTATTTACAGCAAAACCTAACTTAACTTAGTTTATTAAATCTTGCTTCATTTTACCATTATTATATTTGTAAACCTTGCAAATATTTTTTTTTTATTACATTCTACAGCTGCATTTATCTGCAACACGTTTGCCAGTGATGTTTTATTAGAAATAAATGCCAGATGTTTCAAATAACACTGGGAAGACTTACAGTGCTGCAGCTGTGATGTTTTTGAATTACACCTGTGCAGCAGTGTGTAACTTTCCACATGTCAAATTGTTTACTGAGAAAAAAGCCCTGCTATTTGCTTCTGAATATATATGTGCAGCAGTTTGAACGCAATCGTGTGCAAATTACTGCAAACAATTCTGAAGTTGTCCTTAAACAAACAAAAACAAAAACAGCAAACAAGAACTCAGTTCAAGAAGACGGGTGAATGTAGAGAAAAGCAGTTTAGAGGTCACCGAGAGTTTTGACTGAAAGTCTGCTGCCACCAGCTTGCTGTAAGTGTGAGGAAGCCTTTAGGAATTTACTGGAGAAGAATTAGAAACAAAGACGGGTTAAAAACATACAAATGTACCTGCAGATTATTGGGACGATTCTCACGAAAATAAAGACAAAATAGAAAAAGTCCTTGTTTTGCAAAGTATTATCACTGTTTGGGTGTCCTTAAACACAAGAAGTTCTTCAATCCTAATAAAAACACATGAGGACAGCCATCTCAGGGGCTGGCTGTTCCAGTAAATAACACACACACACACACACACACACACACACACACACACACACACACACACACACACACACACACACACACACACACACACACACACACACACACACACACACACACACACACACACAAAGCACAAGCAGTATAATAGTGCAGATGCCTTTGGTCAGTGTCAACTGCAGTCATGTCTCTGCTGAACTGTATTCAGTTGTAAATTGTTGCCTATGTCCACAAGTGCATATTAGCTTTCATGAGACAGGTTCAAAATGTATTTAAGTCCAAGACAAGAAGACCTCGTCAGACAATAATACCATAGTAGTTATTCCGCAAAAGATGTGTATGATGTCCAGTGAGATGTGCCATGTGACCTTGGGTTAGTGCAGATGGAAAAAGACTTTCTATCTTGTCTGAGGCAGTTCTTTTATTATTATTATTATTATAAAAATATTTATACTTGATGTTTCCCTTTCTCATGGGCCAGTACTGGCAAATTTAACAATATCATTATAAAAAAAAACTTGTTCCTCACCCTCCGTCATTATATATATATATATATATATATATATATATATATATATCTCGATCGAAGTGATCACAGTATACCATAGTTGCTATTTTGTCTTTGCTTCTGGTTTCTGAGAGTGAAGATGTGTAAGTCCATGTGTGTTAATAACATAAATCCATCAATCCTAATGAAACACAGAAAATATACCGTTTTAAACCAGTTTTGGTCCCATTAGGGAAACTCATTAAAGTATGTTTAATGAAGCAAAACAAAATATGAGATAAAAATAAAATTCAAGAAACAGTTCAATAAGGAAAAGCCATAGAAGTTAAAAGGTTTTCACAAGTAGACATAAATGACATCATCGAGGAGCAGTGCCCAGACAGAAGGTAGGAAATAGGACAGGCCGGTTAGAGTTTGAGGTATCGGACTTTGGCTGTTGAAGGGTCCAGCTGAGGTGTCCTAAACAACCCGGATAAGCTGGAAGAGGAGGAAGAAGGGGAAGAGGGTAGGATAAAAGAAAGCTGAGCAACAGTACACACCTGAGCACCCAGGACTGAAATCAAACACGAAGGAACAGATTTACTTTTTTGAATCTACGTAACTGCTCCATCAGGATAATGCAGACTACTAATCACAGAATTAAAGGAATCAATCAAATATTGATAACAGCAGAGATATACTTTGCATCTTTTTTATTTAAATAAAAAAGTGTTTTGGACAGCAAAATCAGATAATTTACTTGGCTGAATTTAAATCAGAGAAAGAGAGCAGACAACATTTTCGATGGTTCAAAAGGCTGATGTCCACCAGGTGCAGGAACAAAAAATTAAAAAAAAAAAAGAAGTGAAACACTAGGAGGAGAGGCTCTAAATGTTTGCTTGTATATTTGTATTCATTTTCTTTACCTTATTGTCTTGATCATAGAGGAATTGAGACTGAAATGTACACGTTTCCCCCACAATTTGAAGTCTTTTTCCACCTGTGTAAGAGGCAGACGTGACACCAGGTGGCAGGAAACCCATACTTATGAACTTACATATTCTCCTTCCTCAAGGTCTTAAAGTAAAGTCTTAAGAAGCCAGTTTGATGACTGTGTCACAAGTTCGTCACTACTCCGAATTCTCTTTAGGGCTTTGAGGACTGAAGCAGAGCTGAAGCCGAGTAGGACTTTTCTCCCAACAAACAGGGGCCTATTTAGAAAAATAATTACCACTGAAGTGTCTATCGTTTTATGGGTTATTGTACTTTTGTCACATGCAAATGAAAAGAAATTCAATAAAATGTTTTCGTTTGTCCGAGGGAGGGAATTCCATTCCTTCCAACAAAGCAAACATATGGTCTATTCATAGTTTTGTAACAATATTTAAGGGGATTCATATCTGATTACATATTTCTGGCATACTTTGTCCAATCATTTTCAAAGTTACAGCAAACCCACCCCACCCTGATTTCATTCATACCTCTGAGTTTCATTCAGATCAGACAAATGATACACCAAAGCATTTTTTATGACAACTTATTTTGTAGCTGTATATATTAGTAGGATTTGTGATTTTTGTTTTCCAGAGTTTTTCAGTAGATGGTTGAATTTTTAGACTATTAATCAAGGTTTTGCTGTTCACAATAATCTGAGAGTGACAGACGATTCAATTCAATTCACTTCAATGTTATTTATATAGCGTCTATTACAACACAAGTTGTCTCTAGGATCTTTCCAGAGACCCAGAACATGACCCCCGAGCAATTATTACATAAACAACAGCAGGTAAAAACTCCCCTAGTGGAAGAAAAACCTTAAGCCAAACAGTGGCAGGAAAAACTCCCGTTTAAGAGGGAAGAAACCTGGATCATGAGGGGGGACCCTCCTGCTGAAGGCCAGCCGGGTAGAGCAGGAAGTAAAGAAAGAATAGAGACATAGACACACCGTCAAAGGTACAAGACAGGATACATTAGTAACTGTCATCAGTAGTCCAATTAGACTTCTGTGTATATGGGTGATATATGGATAGACGGTGATCCAAGGGGATGGGGACTGCAGGTCGGGATGTCAGCAAGTATCCAACAGACATCCATACAGACAGGTGAAGGCAGATACCGGGATGGTCAGAGATGGGACTGCAGGTCAACAAGCAGCTCCTGGTTCTCTGGTCCGCAGGACATGCACAGAAGAGGAAAAGAAGGGCCAGACAAGCACAAAAAACTACAAGAACAATGGACCACAATTATGATTATGAGATACTGTTAATAAATGAGGGTTGAGGTGAAGAAGAGACAGGGAAGGCAAAGAGAAACAGAGAAGGTGAAAGGCACCACTCAGTGGATCATGTTGGTGCCCCCCTGCAGCAGAGGCCTATAGCAGCATATCTACACCGAAGCTGTTTAAGATGAGCTGCTCTAATCTGGTCCTGTAGCTGCAGCTTTGACTACTGGGCCTGACACATTAAGGTACTAAATGTACACCAACTATATGCTTTATTAAACAGAAATGTTTTAAGTTTAGTTTTAAAGGTTGAGGTGGTATCAGCCTCCTTAACCCAAACTGGAAGTTGGTTCCAGAGTGATGGTGCCTGATAACAGAAAGCCCGTCCTCCAAATCTACATCTGGATCTTCTAGGAACTACGAGTAAACCTGCACCCTGAGAATGGAGAGCTCTATTAGGAACGTACAGTACTATCAGGTCTTGCAAATATCGCGGCTCTAGGCCATTTTGGACTTTATATGCAAGTAATAAAATTTTGAATTGGATTCTAAATTTTACGGGAGCCAATGGAGGGAAGCTAAAACTGGAGAAACGTGGTCTCTCTTGATGATTCCTGTCAGAACTCACGCTGCTGCATTTTGGATTTGGATTGTAGCATCAATAGAGTTAATGGTTGTGGTGTCAAGCCAAGATCCCTTGGCTGTAATTACCCACATTACTTTCTTTAATCTGTCCCAAACCTGATGTGTATGATTGTAGTCAACAGGAAATATGTTTTATGTTGTGCATCGCTGCTGCGACTGAGCAGATACGAGTCAAACTGTTCAAGCAGTATTTACACTGATGAAGATTGATAGTTACACAAGAAAAAAGATCATTTTGACATACACTGGGGCTACAACATATTTAGTCAGCCACTGATTGTGCATGTCCTCCTATTTAGAAAGATAGGAGGTCTGTAATTTCCATCATTAGATACACTGCAAATATGAGAGACAAAATGAGGGAGAAAGAAAAATCCAGCAAATCACATTATAGAATTTTTAAGAACTTATTTGTACATTTTTGGGGAAAATAAGTATTTGGCCGATAACAAAAAGTTCAACTCAAAACTGTAACATAACCTTTGTTGGCAATGACAGGTCCAACATTTTGTGTAAGTCTTTACCAGGTTTGCAGACACTGTAGCTGGTATTTTGACCCGTTCCTCCAATGCAGATCTCCTCTAGAGCAGTGATGTTTTGGCGAACCTTCAACTCCCTCCACAAATTTTCAATGGGGTTAAGGTCTGGAGACTGCCTAGGCCAGTCCAGGACCTTGAAATGCTTTTACGGAGCCACTTCTTTGTTGCCCGAGCGGTGCGTTTGGGATCGTTGTCATGCAGGAAGACCCAGCCACATTCCATCTTCAATGTTCCTCCTTATGGAAGCAGAGTTTAGCTTGACATCTCACAATACACGATCCCGTTCATTTTTCCCTCAACTGGGATCAGTTGTTCTGTCCCCTTTGCAGAAAAACCTCCCCAAAGCATGACGTTTCCACCCCCGTGCTTCACAGCAGGTGTTCTTGGGATGCAACTCAGCATTCCTCTTCCTTCAAACACGACGAGTTGAGTTTTAACCTAAAGTTCTATTTTGGTTTCATCTGACCACATGATAATCTCCCAGTCCTCTTCTGGACCATTCATATGCTCTCTGGCAAACGTCAGACGGGCCTGGACCTGTACTGGTTTCAGCAGGGGGACCTGCAGGATTCGAGTCCCTCTCAGCGTAGAGTTACTGATGGTGGCCTTTGTTACTTTGGTCCCAGCTCTATGCAGGTCATTCATCAGGTTCTTCCGTCTAGTTCTGGGATTTTTACTTATCGTTCTCATGATTATTTTGACCCCACGGGATGAGATCTTGCGTGGGGCCCCAGACGGAGGGAGATCATCAGTGTTCTTGTCTGTCGTTTTCTTACAGCTCATTTATTCACACCAACCTGCTCGCCTGTTGTTGATTCACTCTTCCCAGCCTGGTGCAGGTCTACTATTTTCTTCCTGGTGTCCTTCGATATCTCTTTAGTCTTGGCCGTGGTTGAGTTTGGAGTCTGATTGTTTGAGGCTGTGGACAGGTGTGTTGTATACAGATAACGAGTCCAAACAGGTGCCATTAATACAGGTAATGAGGGGAGGACAGAAGAGCTTCTTAAAGAAGTTACAGGTCTGTGGGCGCCAGAATTTTTTGCTTTTTTTGTGGGTGACAAAAAAAAACTTATTTTCCAACATAATTTACACGTAAATTCTTTTAAAATCCTACAATGTGATTTCCTCTATTTTCTTTTCTCGTTTTGTCTCTCATAGTTGAAATGTACCTATGATGACAATTACAGACTTCTCTCATGTTTCTAAGTAGGAGAACTTGGACAAACAGTGGCTGACTACATACTTTTTTGCCCCACTGTACCACATTAACACATTGTACCTAAAATCACACTAAAATATAAAGTCCAAGTAAGAAAGAAGTTTGATATTTCTACAGTAAAAACATGTTTAACAAGCCATTTTTTTTTACATTAGAACACATATTGTAATGTATTTATGTACATATGTAGCAAATAAGAATATTATATACAACTTTTTACATTGAAATGCAGGCAATGCTTAACACATTCTTTTAGACTTGTGTTACAATGAGATGCCACACAAATTATCTGTGCTACTTCAAAACGGTTCACAGTCCTGACACGTCCAGGTGTCCCAGCTAACAATGTCTGGTTCCCAGAACATTTCTACATACTTAGTGCTTTGAACTGTCTTGATTTAGGAGCATAGCTGCTGTGTTGTGAATAAAGACAACGGGAACAGCAGCCCGCTGGGACTGTCTGCACCTTGGCCTGGAAGGAGCTCAGTTTAGCAGGATGCAGCTTCTGCTAACTGTGTGTTGGCTTAACACCACCAAAGTGACATTTGAAACAGAAGGTCCATTTATAAATGTCTGCTGGCAGCTCATGGACCGGCTGAAGGAGCAGGGAGCCATCGTAGAGCCGTGAGTGTGACTATCTGTTGCAGGTATGACAACAGCTGCTTGCAAGTACTTCACACAACCCAACTTCAAAATCAGAACATTTAATCCACGTCTACACCTCACAACACACTTTGGATGGAACTTTATCAGATCAAGATGGATTTTGGTGCAACAGAGCAAATTGTTAAGTTAGTGAAAGATGAGATTCTTGAAGGATCTTGTCGTATTTGTTCTTTGCCTTGGTTTATGGCCTCCTTGGAGTCTTTTAAACAAAGTTCTCTATTTTACTCACAATGGGGAAACTCACAAAAAAGTGACTCATCACATTCTGATAGCAGACAAACTTCAAACTGATACAGCCTGTTGTGTTTTCTTGAAGACGAAAGTATGTTCACTGCTGTCAGTGTAGCTACAGGAATCCATTTAACACAGACGCTACAGAGCAATGTATGAACTATGAGACTTAGACAAGCTTATCATTAGCTGCTTACCTTGAACATTCTCTTTATGTGTTTGCAGTGCAGATTGTTTGTTTTTTCTAACACTATTGTCTCCATGCAGGTCTGGGAATTTGATGATTCCCCGTTACTTATTTATCTCGAGTGCATGAGATCCATGCAAGAAAGCTGCTCTATGTAACAAAACCACGGGAGATCAGGAGATTGTTACTGTTTCTGAGAGAGGCGAGTCACCATATTTTCATAGGGCAGAACATTACTCCTGTGAAACTACGGCATAGAAGCTCTGGGACAACAATATACATCATCTGCAGTTGAGATCATTTCCTCTTTTCAAAGTTTAATTGGTCCCAGTGGTGGTTCTGAATGACTGTGGATGACAAAATGTGGGTGAACAACTGATGTTTCTAGTATCAATGTAGAAGAACTGATTGAATGCAGAAGGGATGGTTGCTTAGTGGTTAGTACTGTTGCCTCACAGCAAGAAGGTTCCTGGTTCGGTTCCCGGCCTGGTGGGTCTTTCTGCGTGGAGTTTGCATGTTCTCCCCGTGCTTGTGTTGGTCCTCTCCGGGTACTCCGGCTTCCTCCCACAGTCCAAAAACATGCATACATTGATTGGTTGATTCATAATACTAAATTGCCCGTAGGTATGAATGTGAGTCGGTTGCTTGGTTGTCTGTCTTCGTATGTGGCCCTGCGTGAATGTGAATCCCGCAGACCTATTTATGTAGTTGAGCATGAGTGTATTAAACGGCAGAGTGAGTGTGGGAAAAGAAATAAAGAAAGCGGATCACAACGCTGCCAGCCAGCCGCTGGAGCTGCCTCGTCAGCTGGTCGGCCGGACGTGCGTGTCGGTGCGGGAGTAACACCTGCCGTTATTCTAACGCTCCGGTTGTTGAGGTTACTGGGAGCTTGCTGGGGAGACGGCAAACTGGTGCCAGATAGGGATTATAGCCGGAGGCTTGTGTGTAACAGCGTGCACGCTCACAGAAATATTTTCCCTGTCTTGCACAGGCCAAAGCCACAGACGTTCAAGGTGCTCACCCCCCCAGCGTTCAAACATTTGTTAGCAATTAGCCTCTGCCGCAAACCTAACTTTCAACAAAACACATGGACCCTCCATGCTTCTTCCTCCCTCCCTTTCCTTTCTCTTTTTTTTTTAAAATTCGGTCCCTCCCTTATTTTCTACATTCTTTGTTCGCTGCTCGTATCTCTCTTTTTCTTTACCCACTCTTCGTCTTTCTCTTTATCCCTCCTCCAACATTTCTCCCTCCCTCCTTCCCTCTCAGATGTTGCACATGGTTTCTCTCTGAGGAGGTTTAGCTTTCTCAGGCTCTTGATGAGAACGGGAGGATGCCAGAGAGCTGCATGCAAGCACACAACACTGAGCAAAACATCAGAAATGACAGATTTTCAACAACTGAAATAATTTAGAAATCATTTTTATTGTTTCTTTTTTGTTGCTGTTGTTGCAAAGGTGTTTTTCCTCCAACTACACTGGATGTGGGTGAATCTTGGCTTCAGCTTACTTTTCATCATCTTCAGGTTTTTGGAAATAAGATACTTTACATACATTTTTGGGTTTTTGTTTTTGGAAAGTTGGAACACAAATGAGCACCTTTGATTATTGTCGTCATCATCAACAAGCCAGGAATCAGCAAACTGGGCAAGCATCACCCTGAAGGACTCTGAAGTTAGAAATCATGAAAGGTAAAGCTGCTGAGCTGTTTCTACTACATCTTACCAAGTGTCATGCAGTCTAACTGACCTTTGTCTTTCTGCTTTGTTACCAAAAGGTATTGCTTAAAAACACCTGGGTGAATTTCCTGGGATGACAAACATTTTAAATTGTTAACAGGAACGGTATCCGTCATGGTGACATGCAGGCTGGCACCTGCACAGGCCACCAGCGACCACAAATGTTTGTTCTTCACTAACTCTGAGACTTGGCAGCCCAGACCCTGAGAGGGAGTGCATGGTTGTTGTTGTTGAACGACCTGAGACTTTGATCAGTCAGCTTTGAGACTATGTGTGTTTGTGTGCACGCCAAAGAGCAGTTATGTAAAACATGACATTTTCTCTATGCCTGCCAATCTCCCACATATTAACCTGATATTCCCTTTAATAGTTGGCAAGTGAAAACATATGCGCTGAATTCAAGCTTTTTCAAAACATTGCAGGAAAGGAGAGCTTCCGGTGGCTTTGGACTGGGCAGGGACTTTTACATACTTCCCTGACTTACAGTGTGAGGCGGGAAAGGCTGTCAGAAAAGAGGACAAGGTGGGAATGGGGGAATAACAGAGTAATAATGAGGAGGGACAGGAAGAGATCCCTTGTACAGATAACATATAAACAAGTGCTGACATTTCATTTTAAAAGTAACAGTACAAAGAATATGGCAGATTATTGATGTTGTTTATGAGCAATGTAAGTATTGGAAAAAAAGAAGTGGAAGAAAATAACCTTTGTTCTTTAAAGCCATTCTATGTAGCAATATCACTTGTGACCACATGGGTTGGGGGGCATATAGTGCTGCTGTGTTGACAAATGAGCCACTGCCATCACTTTTAATATGTTCTCATGGTGCGTCGCATCTTGTAATACCAGTGCCAACCATCTAACATCTGACGCTCATGTGGAACTAAGTTTCGCTGCAGTTCCTCAACTGGCCACTAGAGGCCGGCTCCAAAACTGAGTCGATCTCCATTAACTCCCGTGTTAAAATGTTTATGGAATTTTTTTGTATCCTGCCAGGAGAGATTTTATAAAGCATAAAATGTATTTCTAATATGATTGATTGACAGTTGGCTCTTCCAACGGCTAGCCGTTATCACTTTCTCATCTGTAAACAACATGCTATTGCTTTCAACGGAGAAACCAGCTGCTTTTACGAACCCAGCGTCTGCGAAACGCGATGGTCATTTGTGATATCGCTGTCGAATCAACATATTAAATGGTATATTCCTCTGCAAATGTCTGCCAGCAGCTCTGCAGATATTTTGGTGGGGATCAGCTGAAGGAGCTGGGAGCAACGCTAACTTTGATTGACGTGTGGTTGGCTTGCTGAGTAACCAGGCTCATAAATAAAAACGCTCTTCAGAAACCAATGGGTCACATGACCGTATGCTTTGCCCATTGTTGTATACAGCGATTGTAAGACCCCTCTGTGTCCGTAGAGATGACCTTTATTGCATCCTATACAAACGGCTGACACGTGAACCTGCCTATGATATGATGCCCCCATGTGGTCAGATATGGTTCTGTGGTTTTACCTAGTGGCAGACAGTCACACTACAAAGTAGTGGTTATTTATTTCCAGGGTTGCAAGATAGAAATTTTCCAAAGAGGTTCATGGAAATATAATATCCATGAACAAAAGGGAATAAACTGGAAATTTGCAAAATTGAAGGTTAACCTATAGAAAAGAAATTAAATCTATTTGAAGAACTATCTATGATCCCAATTTTGTTTGGTGATTTTTAACAGAAATATTTAACCACCTAAATAACTGTAACTGAAATCTGACATAAGCACATTGAATAGATGTTTTATTTCCTTACTCTCTTAATTTTTTTTTAATGAAATGTCATTTTCCCCCATCATCCATATAATTATAGTTTAAGCAATATGACACGAGGACAACTTAAATTCATACAAAAATGGAAATTGATCAATACTAAAGTTTCTGAATGTTGGTAGATCCCAAAAGCCATATATATGCATTTTAATCTTGCAACAGAGGTTTTTTTTTTGTTTTCTTTTTTCTTTTTGACTGCACAAGACACAGTAAATTGACTTTACAAATTAACTGAATTAAGAACATATACAACGTTCTGATCTGCCAAACAGTGCAAGAGGTCACCTAATGTGGTTTCTAGTCTCTCCGACCAGAAGAAAACATGCTGCCTCATACATTCCTTACAGAGCTGGAGAGGAGGGAAGTGGGAGAAATGGGAAAAACAGAGCAGGATCAGAGGCAGGTGTATGACTGGCAAAGGACAAGGAAAGAGTGAGGGAAAGGCTTAAGCCCTTATATTCTTTGATTTTGTTTTCAGTGTTGTTTTTTTTCTATGGTTGCTTTATAAATCTACCATCCAAGCGACATTCAAATGTCTTTCTGTAGTGTTTAATTATGAACAAGCAACTAGGTCCTTTTAAGCTGAATAAAAGATGAATAGAAGAAAGTCACAATACCAGTAAAGAAGAACATGAAGTTTAAAGCCACTCTATGTAGGAATACCTCCTCTGACCACATGGGGGCATGTAGCCTTGTTGACAAAAGAGCCACTGATAACACTAATAAGGAGTGGGGACAGTCACACCAGTTTGTCTCACTAGAGCTGAACTTTGCTTTGTCTTTCTAGTGGCACCCCCATGTTGCCAGAAGCAATATTGCTACATAAAGTGGCTCACAACTTGCCTGCACTTTTCAACTAAACTGAACAAAATTCTGGGCATTACTGCTCAAAGGAAGAAAATACAACCTTACAAATCCGCAGCTGAGCGGCCCGAAAAGAGGCCAAAATAACAGAACCCAAAGCAACTAATAATGAAAGTCAAACTCAAAACAACTGACCTCCAAAACGAAACAAAAGGGGAACTTTATTAGTGGCTGATCAGCTCACAAAACACAAAAAGAAGGAAGAACCTACAAGAAATGAAGAGTAACTAACACAATTTAGCCCCACCCCCGACATGTCATGACCTGCGGTTTGGCCCATTTCCTGGCTCCGCATTCAGGCCTTCTCCATCCTTTTTCCACCTCTTTGACCAGCTGGAGGACAGGAGCAGCAGGAACTTCAGGGAAAGTTATTCAACTCATCCAACATAATGTAAATAAACTGAACTCAAAACAAATGCGATTGCCCTGCAACATAAATACTACTTTAAAGGGAAACAAGCAAATTGATACCTGTAATGAAATTGAATGCAGTTGCGACATGACCATCACGTAGGCCATATTATAAAGGATTTAGTAGTTAATCATGACAATGGTTTATGTGTATCTACTGAAGAGCAAAACATTAATATGTTTTATATTCAAAAGATCCTAAGCCAGCTTTTATGTAATATTGTTTTGACCCTAAGTCATAAAATAAACTGAACTTTGAATGCTTGGCAGAGGTAGACTCCTGTGAAGCCTGTAATATTAGTTTTATTCTAACTATTTATTTTATTTTTACCTCTGCATTAGAAAGTCATCATTTTGTCAAACAGGAGGGCAAGAAAGTATTTAATAATACTGCGCACATCTTTTGGTTTTGCGGCCTTGTAAACCCAACTCTGGTCTCTGTTTTCTTGGCCAGGCTTTCCAGAGCACTTCAGTCCAGAGGGAGTGTTGCACAGTTATGGGACCCTGAAAGTCTCCCATTTTACTGACAAGCCACAATAAAAGAACATTCTTTTATAATGGCTCAGCTGTAGTTTTGCAAACTGTACCAACTCATTCCAGGCATTTAAAGTGTTGTGAAACGACCAAGCATTCCAGTCGGAAGGCATCCAAACGTCTGCGATGTCAAAAGGGATTTTTGCAGAGGGACTTTCTTGGCTTTACAAGCTGTGGTCGAGACCCCCACTCTGATCTAGGGAAGGGTTGATTTCCTGATTGGCTTCTCTCTCGGCCTGGGCTAGCTGACGTTCTCCAGGATAGTTTTCTCATGAAAATTACAACTAACAAAAGCAAATAACATCTTAAAAAGCACAATATATTTCTATGGATGTTCCCTTTTGGCATCATAGAGCAACTGATGTGGTGAGGTCATTGGACGTGTTGTTCAAAAGGGGAGAAAATGTGTACAATTTGCTGGCAAAAATAAAGTCAGGGGATGTGGCGTTTGGATCAGGAGGTGGGTAGTAAAACCCAAAACCCCAATCCGCTGAGGAACCACAAACATGGGATGGTGCTGATTGTTTGCAGTTCTGAAGATGCCTTCACAAACACTGAACGCCTGATAGCGAAAGGGGATAGAAGGAGGCTGTATGTGGGTGAACAGCAACATTTGCACATCTGAATTGTTTTCATTCATTTGTCAGATTTAAAAAAAGTTAGAATTCATTCCTGTGTATATATATCACGCTTTACAACATCTGGAAATCTGGACATGAGGTCTTCATAAAGTTACGTACAAAACAAGGAGCAGAAACTTGCACAACATTTAATAAAGGCTCAGTAACTAAGACTTGGAAAAAATGTTTTAATCTTGTTTGCGCAACATAACACAGACACTCTTCCCCCACAGCTGGTTTCTGCCACTGTGGTCCTCAAGGCTCACTGTCCTGCGTGTTTTAGACGTTCCCCACCTTCAAAACATCTGATTCATGTGAATAAATCACCACCAGCTTGTCAACAAGATCTGCACAAAGCTGTTGGAGCAGGGAAACATCTCCAACATGGACAATGACCCTTAAAACCCGGAATAGGGGAACATGGCTGTACAAGTTCTTGTCTTATGCCTTATACCCAAAGGCTTTGCCAAACAATTTATTCACATTACAGACAATATGGTGTTCGGAGTTTTCCAGATTTCTCCCCAGATACTTGTAGGATTGATACAGGATTCAAGCAAGTCTGGGGCCTGTGACGTTCCCTCACGTCCTGTCCCAGGACAGATCACTATGAGAATCTCTTTCTGTATGTAAACTAGTACGTGCGGTTCCTTGTCCATGACTGGCAGTCACACCTGTCTTGCTCTGAGGCCAAGACACTGGCAGTGTCCCTCACAAGCAACTTTATTAGTCACAGCGATAATGTGGACACATAATACTGTCTACAGATTTGCTTGCAGCTAGACGACAACATACGGACGCCCCTCGGCTCGGCGTGACACAACAATACTCCTGCAAATATGGCAGCCTGAGAACAGATAACAAAGCTCATCATCTTGTCTTTGCTGCTACTTCCAATCAAGTTATGAAAGCTGCTGTATAATCTGTGGTTTTGTTTGAGCACATTGCCACCATGGTGCTTGTTAGATGTTATTCATGCTTTGTGTATTCAGAGAGTAAGCAGTACTCTATAACAGTACAGACTGGCATAGTTCATTTGTATTTACCAAAACCTAAACATGACTTGTCACCAGTAATATTTAAGAGTCGTACGAGAAGCTTTGCAACAAAATGTAGTCACCAGAATGTGGGAATCGTTTTCATGACCAGATTGTGGTTCTGTACAATTACCAACTCTTCAGTTCTGCAGTTTTTGCATTACTTCACCGTTTTTCTTTTTTAAAGCACATTTTTCAAGCCTCTCCTACGAAACACACGTAAGAGTACAGTCGGGTGCTGAACTAACTTTTCCATCCTTCTGTCTGCATAAACACACATGATGACTGTCTGCTTCACTGAATTTTAGCAGAACATTTGCAAATGTTTCACATTGAAGTTGGGTTGTTAAATTACAGATTTTACTTTGTAGTGTTTACACGAAACAGACATGAAAACGTCCAAGCTTCTTTTGTATTTACACTGCAGTAGAGAAATGTCCTACTGAAGAGGAAAGAGAGTGGCTCAAAAGGGCTTTGCCTGGAAATCTTAGCTTGACATTGCTGAATTAACTCACTTTTTAAATCTGTAGACTGTAAGAGCAACATTGACTGGACAGTGGGGAAAAAAATACAGGAAAAAGAGACTTTTTTTTAGGTCAGCGCCACAATTTCAGATGTTTCAAAGGTAATGAGAAAGAAAAAGAACAACAACAACATGAATAATGCAACAGGGCATGAAAGCAAAGTTTACGCACATTCAAATATTTTGCTGCACCAAATTTCAGATGACTTAGATTGTAAATTGGTGAACAGTCTTTCAAGTTAACCCGACATAACTTAGTCGTCGTAGTAGTTCTTTGACTGAACAGGTGTGACCTGGTGGAGGTATGCTGCTGTCAGACCAGCTCACTTCTGCTCTGTGTGCATTGGACAGGTCAGCTTCCTCACTAATGAGACAGGCGTGAAGGGTTTTTCCACAGAGAGCCGTAAAAGCGCGAGGAGAGAGAGAGAGAGAGAGAGAGAGAGAAAAGAAAGACAAGAAAGACTGAGGGAGCCAACGTGTGAGAAACAGTTTTGCAGCTAGGGGATATTTGAGGGTGGGTACCGGTTCTGATATTTTAAATGTCAGCTTCTAACAGCAAATAATGTGCTGACATTGAAGCATTTCAATATGACCAGTTTTATACCACAAAGTCCATAAAAAAACAAAAAAACAGAGGAATTGAGTTTCAGCCCCAGAGATGTATTTTAATGAGGGTGGGAAACAGGATTTAGGCAAGTCTATGGGATAAAAACTTTCCACTAAAAGCAGGAATAAAGATGTTGTAGGGTGGTGGTGGTGGTGCGTGGGGGGTGGGGTGTTCACAGGCTAACTGTGATTATGACATTCTTCACTAGATATATCTGTGCCACTTGGTAAATACCTCTGCTTTCTAGTTTGTGATTTTAAAAACGATGCAAAAATATTATAAAACACTATTTTACGCTGAGTGCTTTTCATAAATATGTTTATAAATCAGCTGTTACAGTGTAAAGTTAATGTTAACAGTTGTGGTTTCATCCAGGGATATCCACAATTAGAACAAAAAGCCATGGTGAACATGTGATGTTTGCCACTGGACAGGGATAAGACGAGAGATTCCTTTATAAGTTGCTGTGATCCGTGTTACATTAAAAGCATCGCTTTTGTCGTCCAAACTGGTGGATGTGGATGAAGTTAAAAAACATTGCTATTTTGCACATCTATTTTTTTTCTTGCACTTTGATAACGTGCACATCCTTTGAAAGTTTTATTGCACTTGCAGTAACAAAACAACCATGTTATTATAGTTCCTTTCACATAGATTAGACAGAAGAATGATACTAGTACAACCAAAACAAAGACAACATGCTGCAGAATGCTGCAGATATGGCAGAAAATATTGCAGAAAAGTGTTAAAGGTCTGCACCCATTTATAAGAGAAAGTCTGAAGGGATGGGACATTTGCACATCTATTATTCTATTGACTTAATTATTAAAGTAGAAAATCTTAAATTAAGTCCCCATGAAAGGTAAACGTAAAGGTAGGTTTGATGATTTCTAGATGATGCCACATCTCTTGGGATTTTCAACAAAAAATCAACACAACACAGAGAGTTAGTTCTTCTTCCTCCCTCCCCTCCCTCAAGTGCTCCATTAGAAAACATGTCCTCATCATGAACTCTCCCCCCTCCTCTACTTTATGAACACAAGCATGAGTATGAAGGCTCTGCTCGTCAGTGACTCGCTGGAGCAGTGTTTGTTAGGGTTTGATAGCCAAGCTCCGCCCACTCTGTTTGTTTCCAGTTTAAACGACAGAGACTATGTCTGAAGACTAGGTTTTGACAGTTTTAGCCTTGATAGATTACATAATTAATGTAATGCCTTTGACAGGTACTGAGGAGAGATGCTTCATTGATATGAGACGCTTAACAGCATAAAATTTGCTTGTTGTCATTAAACCCATATATTCTTATCATTAATCCACAAAGGAAATAATACAGATGTGTGTTTTGCATTTTTACGTGTTTTTGCCAGAGTCTTCTGTGTGGACATGCAGTTCTTTTTCCTCCTGCAGCTCTCTCTCCATGTGTTTTCCTCTCCCTCCCTCCATCGTTATGTAAGCCGTGGTGTTGTGTGACTCGTCCACTCAGACCTGACCTCAGCTGTTCCTTCACCGACTCATCTAAACATTCACCTCGTTGCGACATTTGCAAGCACACCATCAAAACTTCGGCTGTCATCGTCTTTATTTGCTTTTACCAAGCTTTCTTGTTTGTCCAAACCATACCTGCGAAACTGGAGAAGGAGAAGTTAGCCAGAGGTTTGGAAAGAAAGAAAAAGCAAAGCAGTTTGTGTGAATGAAAATATAACAAAGGGGAGGTCTGACCGATAGACTTTAGTCAGATATAGTGAGAAACTGTTGCTATTCTCCTGCCGGCCATTGTTTCGTCCCCATCAGAGGTCGGACCACCTGACATATGACATATGAACTCAGAGGAAGAATTTAATTTCTGATTAAACATGAACGCACTTATTTGTTTGGTATTTGTTTTAAAAACAATATATCCCAAAAGAGGTATGGTAACATAATAATAGTAATTAGTAGGCTAAAGGAAAAGCCTGAACATCTAGATTAAACAAATTTAAAAAAATGTGCTCCAGAAAAAGTGCAACAGAAGTGGTCTTAGCTGGGCAGCCGGTAATAAAGTCTGAACAGTCAGCTTGTCTGTGTCAGTTTGACTGAAACAGTAAAAGGAACATATCAGAAGTTGTTATTAAGAACATATATTTTGGATGTCTGAACTTCAGAGATTTGAATGTATTATGTCTAGTCTCTCCATTTTTATCTCCACCTAACTTCACCTCACGTATGTGCTGTTTACAGCACACAGCTGTGAAAGAGGCACAGCCCACAGAAGAGGGGGTGGAGTCCACCTCTAGTCCTTGTTCACTCCGCCCCCTGTGAACTGAAGCTGCTGAACTGAGGTTGCACAAGATCTGGTTGAAAGGGAAGCATTTGTACTGGGTTCTTGTTTGATTTTCTGCAAGGCTTATCAGACAATTGAATAAAACCCCAGACAATTCTGTCAACTTAACAAAAACAACAAAAAAACAGGAAAGTATGCCACCTTTAATGTGCAGCATGCAGTTTCACAACCTTTGACCTGCTCCTTGTTCTTGGTAAGTGTTCCCAGATGTAGAAGGATGTTACAACAACTAGGTTTTTGGAAGTGATTGTAAATCTGGCCTCATATGCATCTGTAGTTTCTAAAGATGTGAGATGGCAATGTTTGTCTAAAGGAGACATGGCTTTTTTTTTTTAACCCACAAGGAGACAAAAGCTTGTGTTTTATACATGAAAATGCAGCTCTTTTTTTTATAGCAGTTGTTTTGAGGGTATAGAGTTCTTCTTTCACATGGCGTGTTGCTTTTAAGATCAGTAAAAGCTTTGCACTACAAGCTTTAAAAAGGTTCAGGAAATGCAGCAAGGTGTGAAATAAAGAGGTGTTTAAGATAGGGGAACTGGATCGCTCTAATAGGACTTGGGTCTGTGATGTCTCACCAGCCTGAACGGCACTTTTCTTAGGTGCCTATGTGGCTCCAGAAAAATGAGAGGGACTGGTGAACCCTTGAGTTGCAGAGGCTTGCAGAAGCATCACGGCCGCTGTGAATCGCAGCCTTTTTAGTCAGTGAAAGTGGAACCAGTGTACCAGTGGGTGAACAATTCAGGGTTTAAGAAGAGATTTGAGTCACGTATATGTAGAACAGGGGTGGGTAATCCGGTCCCGCAGGTTTTAGATGTTTCCCTGCTTCAGCACACCCTGATATAAATGACTGCGTTATCAGCAGACTTGACCTTATCGACATCCCGATGACAGCCACTAATTGGAGTCAGGTGTGTTGAAGCAGGGTTACGTCTAAAAACATGCAGGGGACCGGCCCTCGAGGGCCAGGATTGCCCAGCCCTGGTGTACATGTTGATTTTAGAAGTCGAAAAGCACATTTTATTTATCTTTTTTGTTGTTGTTGTTGAATCATTCAATGTATGCAACAAGATGCTTGAGCTCTTCTTCCAGTCTGTAGTGGTGAGTGCTGTAATCTGCTGGGGGAGCAGCATTCATGCCAGGGATGCCTACAGGATCAACAAAGTTTTTCTTTCTTTTTTTTTTGATCTTGAAAGTTCTGGGTAACACATGTGATCTCATAAGGCTAACTGAACAGACAGGGTGGTGGTGTGGTATCAAATGGCCAAATCTATACTTTCATACACAATAAATAATCCTTCTTCTTCTTATTATTATTCTTATTTTAACATATCACACTCTCTTAACACTTTCAGCTGTAGTGGAGGAAAAAAAAAGGGTTTCATTTTGACATATTACACTGTTTTAAATGTCTGACAGCCCAGCCTGCCAATTTATTGCGCCAGGACTTGGCCAAATACCCAGGTATCTCTGTTTAGCTACTTATCTTTTTTTTTCTGTTTGTCAGTGAGTTTCCAACATTTTATTCTTTAAAAACACTCTTCTATGGTTTAACCACATGTTTCTTAAGCATCAAACTCCGGAGCTGGACGGTACACACTTAATAGTATGGTATATAACTCTATAGTGTCTGCATACATCTATGAAAACATGAATTTACATATATTGTGGGACCATAAATGTAAACTGCCTGTATGTGGGTTATTGGGCCCTCTGGTTAATTCTGTCCTGCTTCGTCTGGCCTTTGCCAGAGTGTGATGACAACCTCCTCAGACTCCTCAAAACACCCACACCCCGCAAGAATCTTTGCACAAAATCAACAGCTGCTTTTGCATGCTTTTCTCCTGAGTGAGCAACAACTCAGCCAAAAGAGGCAACGCATGCACGCTCTGGAAAAGCAGCGTCGTGCTTCACAAAAGCGCCGTGCAGAGGGGGGAGGCGGGGCCGTGAGGCAGCTGCAATGTGTGATTTATAGAAGAAATAAAAGTCCCAGGAGGCTGTAGAATAAGTGTGCTTCATTGAGCTTCATTTTTTAAATATCTGCTCTCTCTTTCTTTCTCTTTTTTTTGTGACAGACAACTATGGCGGATACGAGAACCAGCTTTTCAAAGGTAATGATGGGAACTTCAGTGCAGATTCTGAGTCATGTCACCATCTATTTAAGCACTTGGGATGAGAGAATGTGTTTTATTTTTGTACCTAAGACCACGTACAGCCACGTACAGTACAGAATAAGAAAAAAATCTTTTTAACAAATTGCTTACTTTTGCCTTGTTTTTAAGTCATTATTTAATTAAACGGTTAACGGTTAAACCTTCCGTTTCATTTCACATGTGTGTGAGTAGGTCGGAGCATCAGAGCCCCTGCAGGTGATTCATTGCTACTGGCTTATTTAGTTTTTCTCCAGAGAGATTTAGGGATCGTATTCCTGGCTGCTGAACAAGTTATGCGCACAAGTTATATTTATTGTTATCATTAAATGTCACAGTGATCACAAACTCCATTTCCATTAATATTTAGCAGAAGATCTTAAACATTAAAACCGCTCGGCTTTACATGCCCGAAGTGAGTGATTACTTTCATTTACGCAACATTTTTATCCAAGGTGAGCTCAGTTTCTTGTCCAATGACACTTTAATAAATGAACTGGGGAAGAATCAAATAAGCAACAAGGGATTAAAACAAGACAGTCCTTCGGCGCCCTCAGCTACGACCGCGCCAGCCCTCATGACAGGATATAAACCTAGTGCTGTCAGTGTACATATGTGAATTAGTAGCTCATTTGTTTCTGCAATTGTGTCAATAGATCGCTATGTCAACCTTATGCTTATTGTTACTTGATGAGGTTCACATGTGAAATAGAAGTTCATGACTACAAGATTCCAGCGTTTTAAAGAGGAAGGGGAGTGGGAAATGGTGTTAACCTTGGGTCAACACCAATCTGTCAGGACCTGTTCCACTCGCCTCTCACTTTCATATTACACTTTAGTTAGGATTTGAGGTTAAAAACGCATGACTAGGTTAATAAAACATATACACTATATTGCCAAACATATTTGCTCCATCCATCTAAACAATCAAAAACAGGTGTTCCAGTCACTTCCATGGCCACAGGTGTATAAAATCAAGCACCTCAGCATGCAGACTGTTTTTACAACTATTTGTGAAAGAATGGGTCGCTCTCAGGAGCTCAGTGAATTCCAGCGTGGAACTGTGATAGGATGCCACCTGAGCAACAAATCCAGTCGGGAACTCTCCTTGCTCCTAAATATTCCACAGTCAACTGTCAGCTGTATTATAAGAAGATGGAAGTGTTTGGGAACGACAGCAACTCAGCCATGAAGTGGTAGGTGTAAACTGATGGAGTGGGATCAGCAGATGCTGAGGTGCATAGTGCCAAGAGGTCTCCAACTTCCTGCAGTGCTCCAAACTTCATGCGGCCTTCAGATTAGCTCAAGAACAGTGCACAGAGCTTCATGGAATGGGTTTCCATGGCCGAGCAGCTGCATCCAAGTCAAACATCACCAAGTGGAATGGAAAGCGTTGGATGCAGTTATGTAAAACACGCCGCCACTGGACTCATCTGGCAATCTGATGGAGGAGTCTGGGTTTGGTGGTTGCCAGGACAACAGTACTTGTCTGACTGCATTGTGCCAAGTGTAAAGTTTGGTGGAGGGGGGATTATGGTGTGGGGTTGTTTTTCAGGAGCGGGTCTTGGCCTTTTAGTTCCAGTGAAAAGAACTCTGAATGCTTCAGCATACCAAGACATTTTGGACAATTCCATGCTCCCAACTTTGTGGGAACAGTTTGGAGCTGGCCCATTCCTCTTCAAACATGATTGTGCACAGAGCAGGTCCATAAAGACCCAGATGACAGAAGCTGGAGTGGATGAACTTGACTGTCCTGCACAGAGTCCTCACCTGAACCCGATAAAACACCTTTGTGATGAATTAGAGCGGAGACAGAGGGCCAGACCTTCTGGTCCAACATCACTGTGTGACCTCACAAATGCACTTCTGGAAGAATGGTCAAAGATTCCCATAAACACTCCTAAACCTTGTTGACAGCCTTCCCAGAAGAGTTGAAGCTGTTATAGCTGTAAAAGGTGGACGTCATATTGACTCCTATGGATTAGGAATAGGATGTCACTTAAGTTCATAAGTGAGTCAAGGCAGGTGAGCGAATACATTTGGCCATATAGTGTATATTCACTCTTATGTATATTCAACATTTTGCATGCACGTCTTAACATTAATGGGTAGTGCTGACATGTAATCTTGTAATCTAAATTACTAAATTATTCAAATACAAATACAAATACTTATCTTTTCTCATTTTCAAGAGAGGTTGATGAACTTGCACATCTGTTCCCCGTAATGTACATTCTTTAAAGAAAATGACCTTGCATGCTGATTATATGGTGATATAAGACAACATTTTGCAATTATCTGTTTATAACTGCCTTTTTCAATTTTCAGATGAGGACTTTACTGGAGAAGAGGAGGAGATTCCCTCATTTAGAAGTAAGGTCCATTTTTTTAAAAGCTGTTACAATGACTAATACATGAATGACATGCTGTGTTCTATGCATTATTTCACTTTCCAGAATATTACTTCTTCCATCTGTAAACAATTCCCTTTTTTTGTATTTGCAGCCCTATTTCTTAGTGACGTAAACCGCGGATTTTGAACTAAATCCGATATCTGAAACATTAAACTGTGCATCGACTCAACCTGAAACTGATTTTAAATTCCCCAGGTAATCTAAGGGGAAAAAGAGAGAAAAATAATATTGAGAGGGCTGTCATGTGCAGATATTAGCATTTCCTCATTTAAACTGCTGCTTTCTGTGTAAAGGATGCTGCTAATCATTAGCCTTCAACAAATTGATTATTAGCAGGTGTGCAGACCTCTATAAAAGAAGATGTTATGACAGTTTGCTGGTCTGGAGCATTCAGGTGGGCATTGTAACACAATACCAAGAGGGGAAGACATAAGCAATGGTCTTAGAGAGGCAACTGTTGGTGTGGAATGCTGTAAAGAAAATTGGGCCAACATTCTTCCACAAAGATGTGTGAAAGTGAGAACGTCATAGAAGCTTGATGTCTTGAAAATATTGTTGCTGCAGTAGATTAACCTAATACATCACAGAGGTACTTACTTTTGCCCTTTTTTCGCTCTCTTTTTTGTAAATGATGACTGTATAACAAAAGGTAACAAAAAGATACATGTTTCTCTGATCAGATGAGTTTTTATCGTATTTCACTCAAAAAACTAAAAGAAGTAAAACAACCCAATATGGTGAGGTTGTGATGAGGACCTAAATGCAAGAGATCTCCTGGATGTAGGAGCTGTAAACAGAAAAGTCCTTTTGTTAAACAAACTGGAAGCAGTGTTGCCAGATATCGAAAACCTAATGATCGTACATGAGAACCCAAAACTATTATACCGTACCACAAAAGCGAATAAGAGATGAGTTTGCTAATTGCATGGGGCTAAGAAGGGGTGTCTGTGTGAGAAAGAAGGTGAAGATAAAATAAATAAAATGGTACAAACCACAAGATCAGTTACGAACAAATGACTCTGCTGACTCCGATTCCAAATCAGACTAATAGTAAATACCTGTTGTGAAAAAGTATTTGCTTTTTGAGAGGGACTGTGAAATTATCTTACACTTCAGATTATTGATTGTACATCATCGTTTGGAAGTTAAATATGATCATTATTGTGAAACTAGCAACACTGGCTGGAAGGCAGGTATCCAAAATAACAGAAAGGTTGCACAAGAAAACAAAGAAAATAAATGAAAAAAAAAAAACATGTCCACACAAATAGATGAGAAACAGGTGCAAACAATCAGGGGAGATGAGGCCAAAGACCATAAAACAGAAAACAAGACAAAGACAGACGTGAAGTTAACAGAAAAAGAAGAAGACAGACGAGACCAGAGAACTCCAACATTAAACCGATCGTGGATTGTAACAGAAACACCGAAAATAAAAATCCAAATCCTTACACGTAGAACCAAAGGAGGGTTTGCCAACATTTGCATATTACTGTCAAAACTGTAAAAGTGAATGTGTGAAGAAAAGCTTATGAATTTTAATGAAGTAAAGCAACATTGTGACAAACTGTGGTCCAAAATGCTTCTCAACAATGTGAGTGACTGATAACATCACGCTAAAAGCAGTTACTTCAAAAATAAACTTCAAAATAACCTCATCTAACCCATTTCTTAACAGCACTGAGAGAAAGTTATTTTGCTGTGAGAACTTTGGGATATTTTGAGGTTTAGTTAAGTTATAATTGTTAGATATCTTCTTCATCTGCAACATTTTGCCTTATATGTCGATTTTTCTATTTTGTGCCTTCCACATTACCGGGGGACTTCTGTTTTTCTTTTTCTTTACTTCTAAGTCACGTGGACAGATTAATTTATGCTGATTTTCTGTATTTTCAGGTCGTTCTCGGGGTGGCTGTGTGAGATGCCAGCAGAGTCACTCTCTCCAGCTGGCTGTAAAAGTCCTCTATGGATTCGTCGGCTTCCTCATCATTACTGTTGCAGTGCTCGCTGCGCTTGGTGAGCTTTGGTTTATTTTTCACCCTTCGGTCCTCACATTTTTCTTCCCCCAATGCAACAACGTCATCTACTATGAACAGACACATAAAGCTTCGAAATGGTTGAAGTATGTTGGTACATTTTAGCCTATTTAAATCCCATCCATCAAATGAACATGTTCCTATGTTCTGAATACCATATTTTACCTGACGGCTGCTCAGCACTAACAGATGTTTTTTACATTTTCATTTCTTTTTTTTTTTTTCCCCACTGTGGCTGAAAGCTGTAAATCTTCAGGTTTTAACTGTGTTAAGGGTCTCAGAGGTGAAAATGAGGCCTGAAGTGTCAAGAAATAATAATACTAATAAAAAAATTCCACAAAACAAGCAGCATACTTGTATTCAGGTAAATAACACAATATAGTTATTTTGTTTTTCGTTTGTCCTCTACACCATTTGTATGCATGTAATTGATTGTTTCATGTGTGCACAAAACAGATGGACACTGTCAATTTTCTCAATGGTTTTCCCAATTCCAAATCAATCTTATGATTATGGAAGTGCAAATAAAAATAATTGGGTTGTAAATCCTTTATGAAGAAAATATTCCTGAAAAAACTGATCAACAAAGGTAACTGGTCAGAAAAAAACCCCATAAACTTGCGCTTCCATTGTTCTACATTTATCATGACTGTCACAGCACCTAATATGCTAAAGCAGGTGGTATGCGGAAAACACGTGGAAGCATTTTCCTATATGCAGAAACACTGTGTTGCAGTCGTCTACTCATTCCTTGGGCTGGACACTAAGTAGCTGAAAAACTGCCACACAAGCTTGCTTACACACAAAAGTAAAATTGCACACACAAAGCCATCACGATCACTCTACTGTTGTTGCACTCTTGGGAAATTTGCAGGGGAGCAGGACCAGGCCAGCTGGATAAACCATCATTCTTCAGCACTTTGGTTACATTTGTCAGCTGATGAAAATTTAATGCGCTTTGTACCTCCATATATAATAGTTAATAGTTTAAAATCCTACTTCCCTCCCAAAAAACAATACAGCGGCAGCTTATAGGTAATTGTAATGTGCGTGTTCCTTTCTGGCGCTGAAAAAAGATATGTCATTTTATAAAAAAATGTTTTTTTCAAATTGTATCAACTTTTCTGTTTCATCAGTGTTCAAAAAGGTGGACAACTTCTCTCAAGAGGAATCGGTGTACCAAAAGAAGATCACCAAGGTTCAACAAGGAATCGAGGGTAAAGTGATGAGAAAAAAAAGTTATTTTTAAAGTGACTCATGTTGGTCCTGTTGATTTATAGGAAAGCAAGCTGCAGCTAAAGTACGGAAGGACTCTCAGTTGGTCGCCACAGGAGTATCTGAATTTTGTTGCGGAAGATGTGGCCCTGGTGGATTTGTTGAGCCATGAACTTCAAATCTGAGACCGTGGTTCCCAGTCAGGAAGGGGTGGAAAACCCTCTCTGGCTTTGGAAGGAGGTGTTACCTCAAATGGAGGAGTTGAAGTATCTGTAGGAGACTGACAGGGAGATCAGTGCGTTTCAACGAAACAGTTTCATGATAACTTTGCTTTAGAAATGAGTTCAGATATCTAGTACAGGCACAGAAAGGTGCATTGATTGGAAAACTCCTGATGTAGCATTGTCCAAACAGTCACTGCGCTGACATTGTTTTTGGACAAGTAGATCCTGCATGGAGCAGATGTGTTTAAGTTAATAAATTACATGTATAGGAGACAGATAAGATCTTTTCCTCTTGCACATAAACACACATATGGTCTTCATAATCTAAATTGTGCACAGTCAGCTAGAGCTGATCTGTTTTTGACTTCTGCTCCTCCTCAGACGTCATTTTCCTTTTTTTTTTTTTTTTTTCACGTCTTAGATCTGAAATCCACATCTAATTGTTCGGGCTGTCTGGACGTGGCTTTCTACAATGAGGAGATCAGCAGATTGAAAAGAGAGTTTGAAGGCATCCAGAAAATGATACTGGAACAAGAGCAGGTATGATAAATGTAGAAAGAAGCTCACGGAGTGAGAGGCGCAGAAATTTCAAAGATAATCCATTCGAGTCCACCAAATCTCCTCCTTTGATCCCTGTTCCTTTCAAGGTCCTGAACGATGTCTCCCAAAGTCAGGACACCGTAAAGACTACCAGCAGTCGGCTGACACAGGAAGTCAAAAACCACCTCGTGTCGATCCGAGTTCTCAACCAGTCCCTGGAAAGATACGTGGATCAGGTGAAAGGCTGGAATGAGGTGATCGAGGAGACCGAGGAGACGATGAAAACGTTGACCGAGGATCAGTACGACATCAAAGCTACAGCACAGCAAATCAATACAACGGTGGTGATGAGGTGAATGAAGTCAGGTGGCGTGTGCCTTTTGTGACGAAATCTGCACCAATTATTTCATAAAACTTCTTTAAATGTTTACAGGGACTGAATTCAGCACAAAGCTCAGAAAATGTTAGTTTTATGTGTTTGGCCATTTTGAAGCATAAAAAATATTTCAACCTCACATGCCCAATCCTTGATCAGCGCGTTCAAGCGTCGCTTTTATCAACTGGACTTAACTTCTTTTTCTGCGCTTCCTGTTCTTCAGCACGATGTGGATAGATGCCCTGCAGAAAAAGTCAGACGAGGAGAGTCTGGTCCTCCAGAAGTTGACCAACGACTGGCAGAACTACAGCCGAGTGCTGAGCGCCATCAAATCCAACACAAGCAGCGCATCACAGACGATGCGCGTCCTTCAGAACAGCATCATGATAGATCAGCAAAGAATTGCCATGTCCAACGAGATATTCTACGACCTCACGCAGCAGGTTAACATGTATTTTTGACTACATTTATATATTTATGAAAGAATCCGAAGAGAGAAAGAGCTGTCATCATTTGTCTGCATAAAGTGACACTATTGAGGAGTTGTTGTTTTTACCGAGATCTATTAAGTTCCTTTTTCTTGTCAGCCTTCTTGGACTGAATGGTTAAATTTACAACTGGAATTCAGAAAGTTTTTGTAGTTAGTTTTGTTCTTTAGTTTAGTTCTGTTTCTCTTCCATGTTCCTGTATATAAATGTGAACATTTTGTGTGTTTATGTTGTCTGCAGGCGATGAACCTTCAGATGCAGCTTGACAATGTGACGTCTTTCATGGACGAACATGAAGAAAACATGCACGACCTTCAGTATCATTCCAGGTACGACACACACCCGAGGGCATCGCTTTGCATTCTACACACACACACAAATCTCTCTCTACAAATGTCAACTATCCTCTTTAGATATTACGAGAATCGGACAGGTGAGCGTTTCTCTGCTCTGGACGGTCGTCTGAACTCCATCGAGATGGAGATTGACACCATCTCCTCGAGTATCAACGCCACTGTGAGCCACGTCCAGAGCATGTACAAGTACATCGACATTGAGAGCTCATCCTGTAAGAGTCGCCTGGGCAGACACACTGAAGATCTACAGGTGATGAAGAACATGATATTCAGTATTACACCAGCGGCGTGAAAGAGATATAACCAGAACATTAACATAATGATAAAGTGACTAACACTGATCAGCGTCTTACCGTGCAATTTTCCACTTGGAAGATGAGCATGTGTGAACACTGACCCAAGTGAATTGTAGTCAGGCCCAGAGGTCCTTTGGGCCAACCTAAATAGTGCCAGTGTTTAGTGTATTTTTGTCCTGATTTGCTTCTGCTCTTTTTACACAGCACATGAACAGTACAGTCTTGCTACTCCTCCACTTAGCTGACACATTGAGGCAGCAGAACATGCTGCTGAATGTTCGACTCGATATAGACGTAAGAAACCTGTCCATGGTGATGGAGGAGATGAAGCTAGTAGATGTTTTCCACACCCAGCTTATAAAGAACTTTACTATACTAAAAGGTAGAGTAAATGTTGTTATGTGTGAATATAAATACATATAGATGTGTGTGGTGTTTGTTTTGTTTTTTTACCTTACAATATTTAATCCACAGGTGCTCCTGGACCTCCTGGGCCTAAAGGTAACCGTGGGGAGACTGGCCTGAAAGGTCCCATGGGACTCACTGGCAGCAAAGGTGACAGAGGCCTTATTGGAGGCCGTGGATCTGCTGGGGAGAAGGGTTCACTTGGTCCCAAAGGAGCACCGGGTGAACCAGGTCCTAGTGGCAACAGAGGAGCACCAGGGGTCAAAGGAACCAAAGGGTCAATTGGGCCACAAGGTGGAAAAGGCGTAAGTGGGCAGAAAGGGGATGAAGGGCCTTCTGGTAAAGATGGTGCCCCAGGACCTATGGGGCCTCCAGGAATCCAGGGGCAAGCAGGACTACCGGGGTTCATTGGGCCACCAGGACCAAAGGGAAAGTCGGGGCCACCAGGGCCCCCCGGACCTCCGGGTAAGCCTGGACCTCCTGGCTCGCAGCACATTTATGACCATAGTAACGTTCCTCAGCAGCGAACTGTGGCACCTACTTCTGGGTCAAAGAGACAGTAGAGAGAAACATGGAGTCCAAGGAGATTCTTTTCTTAGAAAGAAGACAGAGGATCATTAACAGATATCAGCTGAGAGCTTCATTGTGACTGGAGACACAATCATTCTTGTGATCATGTAAGGCAGTCGAGAAGTTAATGAATTTAAAAAAAAAATGTAGTGACAAATCAAATTCAAGGTATGACTTTAACGGAGACCTTACCCACATTAAACTGAATGAAATGAAAGAAAGAAAAAAAAGAAGAGACTGCACCCACAGCCTGAATTGTTGAGAAATGAAAGTCCTACTGAAATGAAAATGGAGTGTGTTTGGATAGATTTTTAAATGAAAATGATGACTAGTCACAGCTAAAAAGAAGAGAATTAGCAACTGGATAGTGAGATCATCCATCCATCATCTTCCACTTAACTGTTTGGGGGGGAGGCGGCAGAGATCCCTCCCTGGCCACCTCCTCAGGGAGATTACCAAGCCACTCCCAAGTCAGCCCAGAGATATAATCTCTCTGTTCGACTCTGTTCCAAGTCCCTCCCGATTGACAGAACTTCTCACCCATCTCTCAGTGAGTTCAGCCACCTTGTGGAGGAAACACACCTCAGCCGCTTGTATTCACAAAGTCATTGTTTCTGTCACTGGCCCACAATTCGCAACTGTAGGTGAGAACATAGATGGTTTGGCTCAGCTCCCTCTTCATCACAACAGACGACTAAAGAGTCTGCATTATTGCAGATGTTGCATTGATCCACCTGTAGATGTCCCGCTCTTGTTTAGTCTAAAGGATAAACACGGACCCAAATGGTGAACTTAACACAGTGGAAACAGCTTATTGAGTCCACAAAACAAGAGCAGATAGGACAAAGCTTAATCTAGAGGTCGGTAATAATTCCTACAGGTCGACAGCAGCACATAAGCCATCAGAATGTACAGAAGTTATGAATACAGTCAGTGACAATGAGATTAACATAAATAAGACTCATTTCTTACTGAAATTGCCTGATGACTGTCCTTGCTAAGAAAGTCTTTAAACGGTTTATTAGGCCACCAAAACCTCTCAGTGCGTAATGAATGGGAAAGTAGTTAACTACAGATGAGGACTTGAGTAGCTGGGTGCGTTTTACGTCCAAATACTCAACATTTACAACGCAATGGACCACTTAATGGACCCTGAGAAACATCCACTTGTATTCCCATTTTGACATCTAAACATCCATGTCCAGTCAATGGCACTTTAATGCTTCTTAAAGTGCAAAAAGTTAGTGTTCAGAGCAGGTACTCTGCAGATGTTTTTTATCTACTAGGTCTGTGTTTGAATTCATTTTTGTTATAAGTGTTTTTTGTTGTTGTTGTTTTTATGTTTTATACACTGTTTTATTACTGCAGTTGGTAAATAAAGTAAACCTGAAAGTAGAAACTCTTTCCATAAGTGAACATATAATGGGCTTTCATCAACTGTCCTGATGTTTGGCAAGAGAACTTGTTTGTGAATTAAAATGAATCTTATCTGATAAAATTTGTTGGCCTTATAAGCCTTTACCTGACCTTCACTTACCTGCTAAAAAGCTTTGTGAAAAATACAAGAAACATGTTAACTACACTACCATACATTTCTTTAATCACAGTGCTTGCCAGGTCAGTAAAGATGTGAAAAGGCCATGCTAGATGGTAAACGGGTTCAACAAGCTGGAAGGCAAGAAGGGGAGTAAAGTAGAGTCTTTTCAGCTTTCATTGATAACAGAAACAGCATAAACACGTTCCTAAAACTCACATTTATGTTCATGCCACCTCATTCTTGATTCATTTGATATCTTTGCCACCTTGAACTAACAGAAAGTGGTGCTGAGAGACTTATTCCTCCCTATATAATTGAAAAAAGAATGGACAAAAAAAAGGTACAGTAGAGAGGAATGAAGAAGAATATAGTGTCTGGCTTCTCCCATATAACCGGCTGCTATGAAGAGAAGAGTAAAGGCATGGATAAAAAGGGAGCTGGTATACCGATTTGCTGCGCTAATCATCACATCTAAACATGCTTTTTAAGACCTCAGGATATATTGTCAACTTGTGAAAAAAGTGAATCATTTGTTTTCATTAAGTTGGGCATGTTGTGCTTCCTTTAAGCCATCTAATTTGAATCTCTGGCACTTCCAGAGTATCCCTGCACCTGGCATAACTCCAAAAGCCTATATTATTTCCAAATGATGAAGACCAGAATCTTCCTGAAAACAAGGCTCTATAGAGTTGGCTCAAGTGTTTTCTGATTGGTCAAATTCCCGGAGGCTTCCCGATGGCCAGAGCTAATGGCTCAAAACTGCTGGACAGACATATGAACATGCTGTCAACATTTCCTTTGACACCTCAAATCATTCCATAAATGTTCAACTCAGGATCAGATTCACAATATTAAAGTTCACAGTACAACAAATTGCAATAACAGAGATTACAACAGGATGTCCAAATATGTTTAAGAGATCTTATATTGTGCCATTTCAAATTCAAAACAGAAACAATATGTATATTTCACAAAATATACAACATATACAATCTAGCAGGTAATAAAACTGCACTTTATAAACTTGTAGTCAAATAAAACATACCAAAATCGTTATTTTGTCTAAACTACTGTGATAGAAAGACAGAAAGACATTCGACAGGGTTTCTATCTTATGGTACGAAAACAGTCATATTTACAGCCTATCTCTAGATAAAAAATGTACAAAGGGGGAATTTTGATAAATGTGCTGTTGTAATGACGTGTGACTGGCTTGCACTGAACTTCAATAAAGCCCCCCCGACCTCTTTGGTCATTCTCTGTTTGGTGAGTATCTTATTGCACCTCTATTGTGCCTTTGGTATAAATGTGAGCAGTGGTTCACTTCTTCAAATGCTTAATTCAAAACATGTTTCCCTCCCATTAGATTCTACTCTTTACATTTGTCATGCGGTAATCTGTTAATATGCAGCCAATATTTTACATTGGGTTTTTGGTAGGTCAATTATAAAATGTCTAGTTTATGCTACAGCAAAGCAAATCTTTTGACATGAGGGTGATCTGTTGTGTAAACGGTGATTTATGAGTCAGGCTGAAGCAGTTGTGGAGGAAAACACGACCTAGTCCCTGCAGAAGACTGAAATAAACTCCTGCTGAGTGGTATTTTCACAGCATTTCCCTTTTTTTTCTCACTGCTGGAACATGACCATTACTTGAACCTGATCTTAAAGAAAACCTGCTCTCATGAATCTACCTTATTCCTGCAGCCACACAACTTCTGGTTACAAGCACAGAACATTTGCTTTAAACCACCTAAAGACCTGAAGCAAAAGCATAAAATGTTGCTTTTGATCTATGAAGCAGTGTTTTTTTTTTAATACCCCATCATCAAAGAAACCCATTTTTTATTTTTCTGAAATTTCAAATCAAAGTTGTGATGAAAGAGAAATCCAACGAAATGGGTTTACTTAAAAGATTTTACAAGTGTTCCCACATGTAAAACAATACTTTCAGCAGCTCTAAACTGAGTGCACAGTGTTGCAGATGTTACTGCAAACACCCACAAACAGAAATAGACACCAGAAAAGTGGAGAAAACAGTTAGAAAATGAGCAGGGAAGGAAAAGACCTGGCTTATTCTAACTTTGTCCATCTGGGAATGATTGATGATCAAATTATCATCAGATCAGTGCGTTTCTGCCCTAACTGTATAAACATAGACGTCAGACTGTTCTCCCATAAAAATAATCTAATAGGTCACGGTGGAGAGCCATAGTTTCATCTCATTTTGACATTCTGCAGAGTAGCCGTTGATTTGTATGAACTAAGAAGAAAATGAAGAAAATCATTTGTATGATACCATGAGACCAAAAATGTTAGATATCAACAGAAGATACCAGCTTCTACCAGTAGAAGCTGGTAACAGCTTCTACTGGAATAACCCATCGCGAGTGGAAAGTTGCAGTCATGACTGTAGAGGAAAAGGCAAACTTATGATGCAAATTAACGTTTGTTCTGATCAAATGTGTCCAAAGATCTTTATTTTATATGGTGCTACTGAAATGACAGCCAAAATGAATGCTGCAAGAGCTGAAAGGAGGATTAGCAGAGCTGCATTGGGACTCGCTCGCAAGCATATCTTTGGGCTTGGCTTGTGTTGCTAGACTGAGGGCTTCCAGGGCTTACTGGCCATACTGGTCCCAGAGCAGCTCTGCTGGAGGACCCAGCTGCTGTAAGAGGTGAAAGCTAATGAGCACGAGTCAGTCCAGCTGGCAAAGACAGAGCAAAGATAGCTGCTCCTGATTACGTCACTAAACTTCACCAAACCAGTTGCAGCTTATTGTTTTAAAAATAAGAACGATTATGTCCTGTTAGGTCTTTATTCACAGCTCAGAAGTCGAGACAGTGCTAAGTGCTGATGTTATATCTTTTCACTGTGGTGCAGTGCCTTTCCCCTTTAACAGCATCATGAGGTGTTTCATCTTTCAGCCAAGGTCCCAATCATATGAGGTTTGTTTAAGCAACAAGGGCAGGGGGGTAAAAACCTGTTTAAACTGGCAGGAGTCCCTTGTAAATTTTCGGTTCACTGTTTCCCCCACATACAGACTTACGAGGTGTATTTAACAAAGAGAAGGGTCACTGCAGGGGGATTTTCAGATGTGATGACAAAATCGCTAAAAATGTCCAGCAGCAAGGGAATTAAAGCTGCCAGTGTCGTGCTTTTAGTAAGTTAGAGTGGTTTCATTTTTCTTTCCGTGTAAGCGGAGGGTTTACAGAAAGTCCGACTGGACCCGAAGGCTGTATAATTTTGTTGAAACTGCAACAGTGACTGTAGTTCGAAGATAAAAAAAAATTTTCAGCAGCTCTGAGAGGACTGTGAGAGGAGGCCATGGTTTGCTTTAAGCTGTGCCAGCAAAATTCCTGCCTCCAGATGTGCTCACTGGAACACCTGACAACGCAGAATTTAACAAGACAAATACATTCACCTTTGTGTATGTGTCTAGATCTACAGAAAAACGTACAATTCCCCCCATGAAAATCCTTAATGGTGGATGTAACACCTTTCTGTGTGGATAGTTGATGGCAGTGAGGCGGAAGTGTGTTGCCTCACACACTTACAGAAGCACGCTGATGATTCAGTGATATAATGTCGAGGACTTTATAGCGAATGATGGAGAGAGACTGCTTCTGCAAATCACAAATTCAAAATTCACTTCTTCAGTTAGGTGGAGTCAGCATTGGCATTTGCCATATTGAAGAGCAGAAGTACAGCTTTGCACAGCCACACTAATGTAGATGTCAACACAAATTGCACTCAGTAAAAGTGCTTGATAGAACCTACTGTAACAACTCTGGGAGCACACGCAACAAAGAAGCTCATAACCCCACAAATACAACTGACTAGTCTCAGATATATGCATGCATCTTGTCTGCAATTTAGCCACAAACAGTTGCCACTGATTCCTCTTTTTCATAGCTGGTTATGCATCAAATTGGCCAAAGTTGATATAAAATTGCACTTCTGAGATAAATGCTGAAGAAATAGTAGCAAAGATGAAGTAATATACTAATCTAAATGTGCATCCTAATTCATCAGCTCCATGTAGGCTCAGCAGAGCTGAGGATTTGCTTTTAGGGGATTACTTTAAGGGATGTAGCACCAATGGGAAAAGCCACACAAATGTAATTGCTGATTGCAACACATGGCATATGCCGTGTTAAAAGTACCCCAGATTAGGCTCAAATGTGTCTACTAGTTACTATCTAGTTGTAGTAATAAACATTTAACATTGTACTTTTATAACAATATTTGGAAATGCAATTTTTAATTTAAGTGAACTATAAAATTTCTGATGAAATATAATCAGAAAAGAAAATGAAACAAAAGAGAAAAGGGAAAGCCAGAGGTTTCCTCCTTCCTGTTTCAGAGGTTCAGAAAATGCAGCCTTATAGAAACTTGTTGGTGCAAGTAAAGATGGAAAAGTTGTGCAGTTCTATGTCATTGTCATCAAACACAACCCTGCAAATCTGAACATCTCACCGGATGACCTATTTTCTGACAAACATTAGTGACTTGGAACCCACGTTAGTTTCTGGCAACCCCACGTATCCAAATATATGCTCTTGACCAAAAGAAAATGATTATTTCTTGAACATGTCCTCTTTAAAACCACAGAGCCAGCACTGATGTAACTGACCAGCAGACGACTTGTGAATTTTAACACTGCATGTCTGTAGAGTCTGCAACATTAATTGCCACTTTTTGAATAATGAAACCTATTCAGAGCAGTTTCATGTTCTGCTCTAAACTTTTAGGTATTGTTGTATGATTTTAGTCATTTAGTCATTAAAACTGTCAGAAGTGGGAGGAGTTGCAGGGAGACATTACCTAACCTGCATCAACACAGTCGCGTTAACACATGCTCTGTAACACATAATTTCAGACGTTAGCTAACTGTTGCTTTGACAGGCTCCAAAGAGCTAATTACACACACGGCTGTAAAAACACACTCGGCCTTTCCATCTGTCTCAGGTATCTCAGTGTGTTAGTTAGAAACAGCAGCCAGATTCACACCTGCTTCATAGTGGGTCAGCATGTAACTGGAAACAAACTGATACTGGGAGATGAAAACTGTGGCTGCAGCGCTGAAAATGCACCTGAAACATTTGAGACCTCCTCAGGATATCATCTGGCTGCCAAAAACTGCAGATGACTTAAGGTGATCCGCTCACTGGTGTTGTTCCTTGGATTTGGTGGAGCCACTCTCCCAGTACAGAGGTCACAGGTTGTGATTATCTTCTTTTCTTCTCAGTGTCCTCTTAGTATGTTTTGGTATGACTTATGTTCCTTTTAACGGATGTTGCAGTCACCTAAGATTGCTACATCAATCACTACAGCCACATTTCTGTAGTTTATACACCTTCACAATGTGTCCTTTGGGTTACCAGTTTACCAGTCTGGATTCAATTCAATTCAATTCAATTTTATTTATATAGCGTCTATTACAACACAAGTTGTCTCTAGGCGCTTTCCAGAGACCCGGAACATGACCCCCGAGCAATTATTACATAAACAGCGGCAGGTAAAAACTCCCCTAGTGGAAGAAAAACCGTAAGCCAAACAGTGGCAAGGAAAAACTCCCCTTTAAGAGGGAAGAAACCTTGAGCAGGACCTGGCTCATGAGGGGGGACCCTCCTGCCGAAGGCCAGCCGGGTAGAGCAAGAAATAAGAAAGAATAGAGACATAGAGACACCGTCAAAGGTACAAGATAGGATACATTAGTAACTGTCCTTGGTAGTCCAATTAGACTTCTGTGTATATGGGTGATATATGGATAGACGGTGATCCAAGGGGATGAGGACTGCATGTCGGGGTGTCAGCAAGCATCCAACAGACATCCACACAGACAGGTGAAGGCAGACACTGGGATGGTCAGAGGTGGAACTGCAGGATCTGGACTTCACCTGGAAGTCTAGCTGATTAAACATTGGAGTGGATTGGATCCATTTGTTTTTTTTCCCGTTATTGTAATCCAGGGTAGATGCTGATGCATGATGAACATTTACTGGCAGTTGCATCTCAAACCTGAAAGATAAAGTAAAATAAATTAAAAAAAATATATATATAATATAAAAATTAAATAAATACATACATAAATACATAAATAATGCAGGACCTGTTGAACCTCTTTGGCCATCCAGTCGGAGCCAATATTTCTTTTTGCAGTGACTTAAGAGAAGCTGAGGAGACTGACAGCTTGCCCATTACAAAGAAACATCTGCTGAGACATCAACTATACTTGCTGAGCATTAAAGATTTAGAGAATATTTAGACAACAGGGATGCTACGCTTACGTGAAAAGATAGCATTTTGACAACTGATGCAACCGGTTTAAAGAAGTGATAAAATGCCCTTTTTCCTAAAAACTCTGGGATGTTTTAGACAAAATAGTACAGGGATACAAAAGCATTCCTTTCAACCACAACTTTTCTGTCTGTTCATAGTAGTTTGTTTATTAGAGTGAGTTATGATCTTCACTCCATCTCCTCTTCTGTGTGATATTGCTCTATTGAAATAAATGTCTCAGCTTTATGCTGCCTGCTTCAGAAAGGAAGTGGGTTGAGATAAAGATGGGTAACCCTGGTAAATCTCTTCTGATCCTTGTCTGTGGTGTCACAGAACCATGAAAACCTCAACAGGTCACTGAAATAACAACTCAAACACAGTGACAAGCCCTGCTGTAGGAGGACTGTTACTGTCCAGGGTGTCTTCAGCTGCTGTTAGAAGATCTGGTAGGAGTTGTGACATTTCCAGGCTTATCAGGATCAAGTCCTGGACATTGCATATTTGGACATGGAGCACATCAGCCTTTATGAGCTCACATAAAGCCTTAACGTTTCCGATGCTGCTGGATCTGTGCTCAGGGAACCAGCTGTTTAACTGGCCCGTCAGTCTGCACCATACTGCATCGAGCATCATCATGAGGTATTTTTTTGTGGCCTTAATACTGTGCAGAACACCGGTGATGCACCAAATCAAAAATACCATGAGTGCATTGTTGTAATTTGGAGCTTTTTCTGCTCATAGGCATTACCATTACATCATATGTAGCTTTTCATCCTTTGGTGAAGTATTTTGTTTGTATTTCTACTTATAACTTATAATTATGATATAAGAACATCCAGACCAAGTGCTTGATCAAAAGACAGAGATAAACCTGTCAAGTCAGCTCAGTTATTTTAATAAATCAATTAAATGTCTTTTATCTAATACAGTCAATATATGTAATTGTTGCACACTTGAAAATACATTTTCTGCATAAAACAATTGATTTTATGTAGAAAATTGACTCTGCATTATTAATGTTGACATTTTTTATTATCCCTGAGGGTCAATCTGTCTGCCAGCAGAAACACATGCAGATCACTGAGTTACATGCACATACATCACAGAGTCAGTTCAAAAGCCAAAGCCAGAAGGAACAAATCAATTTTTAAGGCTTGTTCTTTACTTTGGCAGACTGTGTCCTCAGCCAGATGGAAGTAACATAAAATTATTAAATAAAGGTGGCTGAGCCATCTATGAAGTCCTGACTTCTCGCCTGCTATCTTAATATTGACCTTCAAAACATCTAACAAGCAATTTTTGTGCTCCATTGCGACACTGCAACCAACTTGGAGTACAGCTGCAGATTGAGCTTCAGTTGTTGCAGTTCAGGTAGTAAACTGCAGCTCAATTAACCACATACTAACCAACTGTGCCAATGGCCCAGTCTGAATGCAAGTTTCTCTTCATATAGCTGCTCATAGTTTTTAAAACTCACGCCTAATTCCCGATCAACAGCTCGACAAATGCAGGGAGGTTTTAGGTGGATCCAATTCCAGCTAAGTGTGTTGTTTTTACTGGGAGGCCTGCTTTTCTGTTATCTCTTACATTTTGTAATTAAAGTGGAAATTGGTCATCTAATCCCCCATTTCACCTTCTCAAATGTTTTGTTTATGCACTTCATTTGCTCTATGTTTATCTTTTTTTTGGGGGGTCTCCAGCTTTTTGTTGAACAGCTAATTTGAGTATAATTGCTGTAACTCTTGGTCCCGGATATAATCAATGCACTGAGTATCTCTTCATCTAACGTCAGGGCTGGTGGGGTTTCTCTCTTGTTTGGGTAAACAGGCCAGTCTCTATGAGGGTGAACTGTGCAATGTAGTAGCTCAAGAAAAAAATAATTTCTGTTTAACTTTGTCTCCTTTTATTTATAAATGCTTTTAACAGTTGGCTAGCACTTATTAAAAAACACATTTAACCAAGATTAATGACATTCATGGGATTTCTGTTACTTGACTTGTTGCTTGTTTAGAAACAATAGCATCCTAAATCAACATCCTATCTCCTTTGAAGGACTGAAAATGTCATGTCTTCTCCACCATGGAGAAAAATTAAACCTAACTACTATTCATTTGCAGCAGGTCAGTAATATGATTGAATATAAAACAAGCATCTGAGAGAGGCACCGTCTGTCAGAACTGAAGACTTGTGGTTCTCAAAAAAGAAAAAAAGAACATAAATTATGAAATAACTTAAGAATAATGTTCAGTGTAAAATTTGCCAGAGTATCTCTTCATCTATAGTACAGAATACTATTAAAAAAAGCATGAGAATCTGGAGAAATCCCTGTGTGAAGGGACAAGGCTGGAAATCAACATTTGATGCCCATGATCTTCAGTCCCTCAGGTGGTGCTGCTGTAAAAATGGGGACAGTTCCATTATGGAAATCCCTGTCTTGGTTCAGGAACACTTTTGGAGAAGGGTGCAGATACACAAGGCAGTCCCTACAATGCCCAGGCACAACTGAACCCCCTAATTCTGTTTTCTTTTAGGGGGTTGTGTGAGTGCTCGCTTAATGTCTGTGCTCAAGCTTGACGCAATTCCTGGTGTCTGGCACAGTTGGAGGAGGTATGCATGCACATGGCACGAGGTACAGGTGTGCACGAGGTACAGGCCACATATGCATTGCAAGTAGGTACAGGAGTTCCTCCTTACAAGTCTTTAAGAACATATCGGTGAAATCCAGAAATTCAAAGATGTGAAAGGGCTGTATCTGATCAAAACAACTTTTTTTAAAAACATCACCAGGTCAGAAGTCATGTCATAATAATTCCTGTGTGGTTTTCATTCGTTGCTAAGGCTTTAAGCACTTTAAATAAATCAATGTCCAATAATTGAAATGAAGTGGTGACTTCACTTGAAATGATGGCTCTCGGGCAAAAACCAACTGACTCACAGTCAGTTCCCAGTCAGTCACAGCTGGACCTGTTCTTTGGGTTGCTGCATGGGCCAAGAATGGGCTGGACAACCATTTCAAGTGGCTGCAACTATATGAGAGGATTAATGTGAGTGCAGACTAGTGGGAGAGTTGGTTGGGAGGGTCAAGCGTGCATGGGCATGGCACAATATAGCTCGGTTAGTTTGAGTAAGCCCATAAGTACAAAGACATCCGTGCCGTTCACAAGTACAGGTTCACATCAAATGGAACGAGGCAGAGTGGACAACTGTCCTGTGATGAGATTTTTTTAAAACTACACTAAAGATGCTTCTTTCTCTGCATTAAAGAGTAGAGGGACCGGTAAGGCTCGTAATCAGCGCTCAGCTGAAAGCCCTGCATCTCTAGGGGTGGATTAGTAACTGTGGAATAAGCAGCTTCTTCATCTGGAAAGACAGAATCAATACAGAAGGAGCAAAACAGAGAAACATGCTGTCATCCTGGAGTCTTTTTTGGGGAGGCCTTGCATCATTCAGCGAGACAATGCTTAACCAGGGAGTTTGCATGTTCTCCCCGTGCTTGCGTGGGTTCCCTCCGGGTACTCCGGCTTCCTCCCACAGTCCAAAAACATGCAGGGTAGGTTAATTGATCTTTCTAAATTCTCCCTAGGTCTGAATGTGAGTGTGATTGGTTGTTTGTATGTGGCCCTGGATAGACTGGCGACCTGTCCAGGGTGTACCCCTGCCTTTCGCCTGATATGCGTCGGGATAGGCTCCGACAGACCCCCGTCACCCGGAAACGGAAAAAGCGGGTATAGATAATGGATGGATGGATGCTTAACCAGACTCTGGACCCATCACTAAAGCATATATTCATAATAACAGTCTCAGTCCAGACTGCTCATCTCTTGGAAACAATCCAAGATTGTTCAGCATCTTAAAACCTGTTTCAGGAAGGAATGTCCCGCCCTTCTTCTCTTAAAACCTCCTACATGATGCACAGACTGAGAAGTTGGTGATAAACATTGCATTGTCCCAACTTTTTTTTAGATGTGCTTATGTCATCAAATTTAAAATTACCTTATTTTTTCTTAAAAGGGTACCTCTCTAACAGTTAAACGTTGAATATGCTTATGATTTTCTGTTGTTTCTTGGGAATAAAAGGTTCTCAAGTAAAATCAAGTAAAATCAAAATGATTTTCATACAGAAATGAGACAAAATGTTACATGAACAGAAGATGGATGTAAAATTAAAAAAAAATCAAAAAAAAAAACAGAGCCTGACTACAAGCAGCTATGAAAGTAAAATAAAAGATGTTTGCAGCAGAGTTGGAGAAAAGATGTGAAAGTTGTAATAACAACTTCTAGAAACTTAAATCCCCAAGATAAAATCAGGACTGGAGGAGTAGATGGTTTTTATCACACAGGCAAAAATAATACGTGCGGGTTTCTAGACAGAGGACAAGAACATCTTTCAACAAAACGCTCAGTCCTTCACATCTGCAACACATTTACACCGGCAGGTCAAATCAGATGTGTTATTGACTTTATATGGACATGTATCTGGGTGTAATTTATTCAGCTATGATGAGCAAAACTATGATAAAAACAGGGGGAAACGCAGCGAGAGCTTTCAGCCTAAAACATGGCATGTCCCTTTAAAAACTAATCCCCAAACTTGACCCTGTCCAGACACACACCCAAACCCTCCATTAACCTTCGCCCGGCGTTTTTGGAGAAGCTGCATATTTAATCCTCTCTTCATTTTCTTCCTTGAGTTTAGAATAACAAAAGTCCAGCTGCTCCAACAGGAGACTGCTGTTTTCAGACACTTCGCTCTACTCTCAGCTTCTTTCTTTCTTTCTTTCCTTCTCTCTCTCTGTATTGTCTCTTCTTAATGTTTTCTTTTCTGTTTTTCTCAAGTGAACCTTGACCTCTGACCCTCAAGAGAAGAAAGTTTGCATTGCACTTTAAATGACCCCAGCATCCAATGAAGTGTCCCAACATTTCAGAACTTTTTAAACTATCACAGGCCACATTCTAATACATTTCTGCATCCTATTTGCTATTAAAAAAATCCCTGAAACTGAGTTTATATATTCAACAATTTCAGTCAGGATCTTGTTATTTTGTCTTTCAGGGGTCACTGTCATCTACATATATCCAGCAGCGATCCTGGACCAGACAAGGATGTAATTTTCTCAAAGGGCATGGCGAAGATGAGCCAACATCTGATCCAATCCACTCTTGCATGAGAGGAAATAAAGACATAATTGCTTGAATCTGATTTGGATTATTCAAACTTATTCCATAGTTGAGAAGCTGGCAAAAACATATTGAAAGAACAACGTTTGTAACCATTTGGAGGAAAGTTGTGTGAAATATACGTTTTAGAAGTTTGCGCTCTTGCTAAACTTTCCACTGGAAAAACACAATGTTTTTAAACCCATTTTTTCCCTGAAACAGAGCTCCCTCCCTCCTGTGTCTTTCCCTCATTCCCAGATTGCCACTTGTGATCTGCTCTGTTCCCAGTTAGCACACCTGTATCCACATTTTTGATCACTGTCAGCAGAAGTTAAGCGTCCAATTTTTCACTCCTCCTCACCAGATTCTCTATTACGTTTCCCGCTCTGGATCCAGTTTCATTCCCTTTATTCTTTGGCCCTGCAAGACATTTCTGAACTTTCATTTTTACTGTCTGGATTTCCCCAGAAATTTTCCCGTCAGACCTTTGTGTATTTACTTCTTCAACAGCTAAATCAAAGCTGTTTTTTTCTTCCTTCAAATAGCTGCATCTGGCATTTGTCCTGAAGTGAGACTCAACTCTTTCAAATTAAAAAAAAAAAAAAAAAAAGTTTTCTAACCTTAATTTGTCCCTGGAAAAACTGCTGTAGTTAATTTTTTTGAAAGACTGTTTTGGCTCAGACAGGCAGCTGAGCAGCACAATGGTTACAAAATACACAATTATTTACTCAAATATAAATGTAATATGCTTACATACGCACCACAAAACCATCAACAGAGATTGAACGAATGACTCCTTAAAAATCAATAAAATCAGCTTACAAAAAGAAATCACGAACTCAAAAAACATACAGAGGGTCAAGATCTATATATACACATAACTTTCAACCTTGTCTGTGACATTTGCAGATGACACTGTTACGTGTGGCGAGAGCAGGAATTTGGGTGGAAGAAAACCTGGAAATGTGGCGGTATATGTTAGACACAAAAGGAATAAAGGTCTGTCATAGTAAGACAGAATATATATATGAATAAAGTGGAAAAGCTGGATTCGTGGAGCAGAAGTGAAGAAGGGACAGGAGTTTAAATACCTGTTCAGATCAATGGGGAGTGGTAAAGAGGTAAAAAAGATGGTCCAGGTAGGGTGAAATGTCTAGGAAAAGAGTTTCTGGAGTTACCTGGGATACACGAGTAGCTATAAAAATAATGGAAAAGGCTTTAGGGATGATAGTGAAACCACCCCTTCTCTATGGCTTCGACATGACAACACTGACCGATATCAAAACTTTCTTCAGGAATGACAAGGATGGAAGGGCTAGAGAATGAACACACCAAAGGAACCTCCAGGGTCATACATCTTGAAGATAAAGTCAGAGAGGTTAATTGAGATGGTTTGGGATCCATAACGAGGAGGGATAATGAATAGTTTGGGAGAGGAGTGCTGAAGATGAAGCTGCAAGGCAGAAAGAAAAAGGAGAGGACCAAAGAGGAGATTTCTGCATGGGATAAAAGAAGATCTGCACTTAGATGGTGTGACATGAAAAGAGGCAGAAGACAGGATATGATGAAAACTGATGACCTGCCATAGCAAACCCAAATGGGAAAAGCTGAAAAAAGAAGTAAAATAGCACATAACCAAGAAACAGCAACCAAGAAACCTGCTATTTTAACCAATTTATTTGTGTGTTTTCTAATATACAAACACACATGGAAAACAACTGGGGGCTTTATGAAACAAAAGATTTAACAAAGAAGGCTTTAAAAGACAAACCTTTTACCAACAGAAGTGATGGTCCAGTACAGCGGTGGTACCACTTTTAAAATGAATGTCCTCTGTTGTCACTATTCAAAGGATTTGTAAACCAATGTTGGTATACTACAAATGGCCCAAATTCAAGGTGGAACAAAAGATAATTAAACTGCACTGAGGGCTGAACTCTTGGTTGACATTGAAATGAGACACAATTATACAATGAAATCATTTTACAACTTATCATTGTTTTTGCATGGAGGTGGTGCATAAATGTGATCTCAAATGTCATAAATAGAATGACTGTGTGTCTGTGGGAGGTAGGGGCAATCAGGGATAATTATGGGCTGTTTATAATGTCATTGTCATGACAACACCCACCACCCATGCAGTCAAACTCATATAAACTTAGAAACAAAACAATTGTCCTCTTGATGAGGTCAGATCCCTGTACTTTAGACAGGAGTTTATGCAGAAGTCCACATGAAGTGACATAAAGAGGATGCTTTTGAAGGTCGAACGTTGGTGGAGGTGCTCCACTTTGCACAAGAAGAATCATGTAAATGCTTCAAAACAATGTTCTTCAGAGAATGATTGTGAGGGATTGACAAATTACACAATGTAAAGGGCAAGGGTCAAACCTTTAGCCTGACACCTGTGACCTCAAGTCCCTCAGACAGAGCCATAAGTCAGCTGACATAAGCACATGGCTAAGGGGTTAAAAACCTTATCATGTGCTAGAATATGGAATTACATTCATAAAATGCCTTTTAAAACTGTACTGTGGAAAAAAAAAGAAGTCTCATGTTGACCTTGTCAACAGGCAGCGTCATCATCTCTGGACTCGGAGGCATCTGGGATGGACTCACACAGTAGAAACATGTACTCCAGATGTCTTTTGTGGAAAAAATGGGTGCCATGGGCTCTGAAACAATGATAAAAAAGGACCATCCAGACTGGTATCAGCAACAAGCCCAAAGGCCAGGATCTGGTGACACAGGTCCTTTCTGTGAAAACAGCATGTGTGATTCAAAGTGCTCTGCAACATATTCCACCTTCTAGATCACATCTTTTTTCCAGGGATGTTCGTGCATTTTTCCAACAAACATTGCAAAGCCACATTCTGCACACATTACAAATGCATGGTTCGGAAAGAGATGAAAGCTTTACTCACCCTAATTTTTATAGAATCCAAAGCAGAACTGAAATAAAAAAAACAGACGAAAGGAAGCTGGCATAGAAAACAAAAGAAAAACAAAACCAACATACTGTATGTCTTGGGTTCATATTATTTGCAAAGAAATGAAAATCAAAATATAGGTCGAAATATTTTTCCATTTGATCTGTTTTTGAACTTTTTTCTGATATGGGATCGTAGAAAGCCTCTTCTTTTGGTCTGTAGGCTCTCTCCACCATCCAGTGAAGCTCCCTCCAACCCGACTGGCTCCTATTAGCTTTTGGAAACAGTTCAGATATTTGCTTCTGTGATTGGTCATGGGGGCCTGCTCTCCCTGGAAAAGTCATGCATTTAACTGCTGACACTTCCTGGACTCAAGATGATGTTCCAAGAGCTTTGAAGCAAATGCTGGCCACACTTTCTGGCCTCTGCCTGACCTAAATAGCTTTATCAGCCTGCCAAGACGATGGTAGCAAATATGATCATGCCATTAGTCCTGGAGATGCTAAATAACTGGCATGACGAGGAATATCAGCACAATAATGCAGTCATTTCCTACTGCCAAACATATTCCCTGAAAAGTCTGATTTTCTTTGCTGCATTCACATATTTTAAGCCTTTAATCTAGCAACAAGTGAAATGAACAGAGCTCAGAAAATCCCCGCAACTCTTACAGTAAACGACCACACAATCATAGGAAAGTAATGCAGAAAAACACGAGCACAAACGCCTGCCGGACTGAGCAGCAGGAGTCCACATGCTCTGTAAGGGAAACGATCTCACTGAACGTCAGAGCACGACATCACCTGGTTTCTGTTAGCAGCTCGTTCTTATTAAGCCTGTCATGTGATCATAAACTTGAAAACAAAAACAGACTGTTTGTGGCGAGGAGAGTTTATAGTCTGTGAAGGGAACTCATTATCGTCTGTTTTTACCAGGATGATATTCCTGACAAATGCGCTATTTACGGCGTCTGGACAGACACGCCAGGGATGGTTTCTTCATCAGGGCTGTGGAGAAATTAGTCATCGTTTGAAGTAAGTGGACGTTATTTTTGGGATGTTGTTTTCAGGGAAAAATTAAAATGAAAAGTGTGTAAAATTCATCAAAATTTACCAACTTTTTTTTTTATTAGGGAATAATTCTTTAGAGTTGGTTATAAATGAGGTGTGTAAAACTATTTACGTATGCCTTCTGAACCTTTTGGCCACGTGTCTTGTGAAGATTACTGAAACAAAATTTTGACAGCAGAACTTTGCTGTAATATTTATGTTTGGTAGTTGCACTCATTACATGTAATTCGTGTATTTGATCTTTGCACAATAGGAAGTCTCCTTCTTCTGTTTCTAGCGTTCTGCAGACAGTAAATGTCAAAAGTTCGCCACCACTTCCATCTCTTCTCCTTTTTAACATTTTCTTTGTGCTTTTTTAACATGCAAAACTGCAGAAAGAATTTGTGTCAATAATGACACTAAACTGCTGGAAATGGTTATCAACTGGAATTTTTAAGACTTGAATGAAAATCCTTTGCAGTCAACGCCTGCTTGAAGTGTAGAGGACATGAACTTCAGTGAAGTTCCTCTTTATTGATCCTTCACTACGCCAACCTTCAGATGCTGCTTGTTTGTGGACCATTCTGGCTTCAGAAATGGAAAAGCAGGCTTTGTTGAGTTGGGATCAGGTGACCAACTTTTCCATTGAGGACTGATGGGTTTCTTTGCCGTCAAAAAGTCTTTTGCAGGATGCTTAGGAGGCTCTAGGTCTATGTTCAAGAAGACCTTGAAAACTGTCCACTCGTCTCCTCCTGTTGTAAACTGCTTTCCTTTCCTCTCATTACTTTGGGAAAAGCATCTGCTAAAATGTCATGTAATGTTAGGAGTCATTATATATTTGCACTGCTGAGCAAGGCTACCATATAGCGAGTTAAAAAGAGCAACCCAGATATTGGATGATCAAAAATGTCACATCGGACGTAAAGCTGAGGCTCGTAACTGATCCTCCTTTGGTTGTCTGATCAACTCCAATGACACAAAATCGGATCTTTTCATATCAGACCTGGGTCGCTTTCATATGTGGTGCTTCAGGAAAGCCGTTCATGTCACGGACCTCCACCTCTGCCTCCAATTCCTCATCCACGCACGTCTGTGAGCAGATTGAAGCCATCGCTCCTCACATTGCCAATGTTAAAACAATCTCCTTTTCTTTGAGTTTCTTCACATTATAATCAGTTTATGAATTTGTGTACTTTCACAGCACAAACACTTTCAAAATGAAATCATATGGGCTCCCTGCTGGTGCATCTTTGTTTACAGCCGCACACCAGATGTGACATTTGATGTCACTTGTGGATCACTTCAAAAGAGATGCCTGTTCAAAAAAATCTGGCGTCTCTCAAAGTCTTTATTCAATTAGGTTCATTCAAGCTACCGTTTCTTATCATATCCTGTGACAGAGGACCAGGGAGGTCTGATCAGGTCTTCATCTAGTAAAAAAAAGAAAGGAAAAAAACAGAAAATAAAGAAGGATGACGACACTTTAAGCCTCAACCTTGATCTAATAAGGGTTCAAAGTTATTCTGGTCAAACGAATCAGCATTTGGGTTGAAGCAACCTAGAGTTGTTCGAGTGTAGGTGGTGCTTCTTACAAACAGAAACTACTAAAACCACATTTGCACTGACGACACACGGAGAGCTCGTGGGCGAAAAGCCATAAGTTTTGACCTTTGGGGCCTTTGATGGGTGACTGGTTTGCACACACAATAAAGCTCATGTGCGTGTACTGTCATTGGAGAGCCTGCTGCCGTGTCGGTTCCTCGGTCCAACAAAAACAAACGGCTCTGTTTAACACAGGCTTGTAAAGCATGTGTGTGATTGTGTGAATCTCTGGTGTGAGGGAGGTCAGTGCGGCCGACATGTGTTGTTGGTGCTGTGCTGAAAGTGTGAAGACGAGATATGCTGGGTGACTTGTGGCATCCCTGGTATGTGTGTCTGTGTGTTGTCACAAACTCTGAGATGGTTCACTTCTCTTCCCAGTCAATAGGACCATGACGCTGTAGGTGTGCGTGTGTGTGCGTGTGTGGTCCTCCTCCAATGTGTTCCACCAGCAGCAGATGTTTTGGTGACCACCAGGGTGGGGGTGGTGGAGGTTGTTTCCACTGTTGGAGTGTGTCTGTGTGCGTGTGTGTTTGTGTGGCCACTGTCGGGATGGGAACTGTTGTTGTGACTGGAAGCCTGGTGGATAAAACATGTCCACCACAGCCCTCACACCGACTCGTACCCACACACAAACACGCGCTGCATTTATTTCATAACACAACCCCAACCATGACCTCCGAGCTCCATCTTCATGCTAAAATGTGCTGAAAAGTTAGAGTTTTTTGTGGTTAGGAGGTCACAGTGTGACATTGTAAATAGATTGAAATCCTCTCAACTTGAACACAAGTTCACACACGCACATAAAAGCTGTGTCCAGACTACCGGGCACCGCGGTCATTTTTATAATATTCACAGGAGCAGACAGGAAATGATTCGCTTTTCATTTAGACGAGTCTTCTCTGTCTCCGTGTGCGCTGTGGGTGGAGGATGGAGTAAAGCACGGCGAGAACCACAACAAAATTCCTACGCTGATTCACAAACACAAAAAAGCATTGCACGACGAATAAACCAGACCGTAATTAATTATTATTGTTACTAAAAGTAGCGAGGGAAATAACTGACACTGCTGATGTCAATACATATTTGTGCTTAAGCTCGCATTATTTACTGCTATTATCCAAAAATACACATTAAAACAAGGATGCAACATCAGGAAGAACTTAGAAGTACTTAAAATGAAAATGACTCGAACAAATCCGGCCATTCAAAAAGTCCCAGTGAAGAGGACTTTATTTCCAGTTTAAATCGTCTGTGTTTGAGCTCCCGCCGCCGACCACAGAATGAAACATTTGTTCCCCATGTTGCTCGCACAGGTGAAGGTTGTTACTATTCCAACGTTTCTGGCCTTCTGGATGAGGGATTTTCCGCTGGAGAGCAGCCACCAGGCCTGCTGAGGTCAGACTTAAGTGTAATAATATCATGAAGAGCATTTCATACTCAAACCTTGAGTGGTCCGTTTGTGAGTTTAATGTTATGGTTATGAGGATAAAACTTGTACTTTTTTACCTTTTTTTTTAATTGCCTCATAGGATTTTCCTGGAAGAAGTCTTGGATTTGGTAGTAATTATGCATAACCATGGTAAGGTTACGTAATAACAATAAACACGTGGAATTGACCAGTTTTCTGCATTCATTTGCCACAAAGTCGTATCAGATATTCATCAAAATCATAATCATTTGTCATGTCTTTATTGATCAAAACCATTAAACATTCATGGTGCTGAAGGGAAAACTGGGATCTAACTGACCACTTCCAAAAGACGGATTCTCACCATTCTAGGATTTATCTTAGTAGTTGGTGTCATTGTCCCGCCGCATCACCAAACATCTGCTGACCTACAGTTGATGGAGAGTCACATGATCCTAAACGGTATTTTGTTAAACTTTGGGAACTATTTTTCATGTTAACGACTGCGTGCAGTTGAGCATTAGGACAATTTAATATTACAGATTAAAAAAGGAAAAAAACATAAAAAAAGCAACAAATAAAAGTCAGATAAACATTTCACCATTGCAGTAATTAGACAAGAGACAAGAGCTACATTTAGGTGGAAATCTGTAATCCATCCATCCATCCATCCATCCATCCATCCATCCATCCATCCATCCATCCATCCATCCATCCATCCATCCATCCATCCATCCATCCATCCATCCATCCATCCATCCATCCATCCATCCATCCATCCATCCAGGACCGGGTTGCAGGGATAGCAGTCTGATCAGAGATTCCCAGACCTCCCTCACCCCAGACACTTCCTCCAGCTCTTCTGAGGGGACTCCAAGGCGTTCCCCCAGGCCAGCCGACAGACATGGTCTCTCAATATACAAGTCCTCCCAAACGAGTGAAACATGATCAGTTTCTGAATCTGTCTGCTGCTGCACAAACCCATCCTGCACTGAAACCACCAAGCAACATTCAGTAAAGATGAGGGACATACATAAAGGATTTTCCTGTTGGCTGTCGGATGCACGACACTGGTTTTGATGACCAGCCACACGCTGTCTTCATCTGCTCTGTCAGCTCTCTCTGTCGCCCTGGAGCCAGCTGCTCTTGCACTCATCCTGGTTCCTGAGTATACGCGAGTGTCCTCTCACGTCCCGTCTCCTCTGTCCCCCATCCACTTTCTGTGGGCACGAGTCCTCTGGTCCTGCTACATCTCCCTGTCCACTCCAGACACAGTTCATTCAAGGAGTCGGCAACACAGGCTTGTCTCAACCCCCAGCCATATGCTTGCATCTCCTCCTGTTGACCGTTCTCCATCTACCCTTTTGAGGGCTCCATGTCCAGATCGCGCTCTGTCCGCTCTGTTGACTTTGTTGTCAAGCTGGCAGCCCATGTAACTTCAGGTCAAGCAGGAGGTGAAATCCTTCCACCAGCCCAGTGAACCAACCACATGCCAATGTCCTTCCTCGGATATGCTTCTTAAAGCAAACTAAAAATGTTTAAATCAATTTAAACCACACGTTCAACCTCATTTCAATACCTGGACTCCTGTGTACAAACTACTGACTCCAGTTTTGTTAACATTTTTTCAGTCTATAGGTTCACTTACTTTTTTTCTCCAGAATGAATGTTTAATGGTTTTATTAAAAAAAAACTACCAGAAATGATTGTTCCTTTTTTGTGTTATCAACTTAGAGAGACTGTGTTGTCTGTAACTGTGACTTAGATGAAGATTAGATCACATTTTATGGAAAAACCGATGCAGGAAACAAGCACATGTTTATATGGCCAGTGCACATCCCACTCCTCATGGGAAATATACCATATTTTTACACCAGATACAAATACTTAATACGGTGGGTTACAAATGCTTTACAAGTTACGACATTGCATTTGAGTGAAACTGTATTGTAGTGTAATCTATATTAGGAAAGAAATTACAACAACAGTGTCTTCGGTCGGAGGCAAAAGTTAAATATAATTTAACTGAATTGAAATGAAATAAAATAGTCATAACAGGCGGGACCACAGATATTTTCACTCTTCTTTCATTTTGATGTCTTTTTGTATTTTTGCGATGCATTTGGAGGTAATTGCAAACACAGACTCATGCTACGAAAACAATAACAGGGTTTTTTGTTTTGTTATTTTCCCAGGATGCAATGCAACAGGTAAAAAAGCTTCCATATAGGTTTCACAAGATATTTACGACAAATCTGCAGCACGCCGTCTGACATTTTGGACGACCACATGGGTGGGGGTAAGAGGAAGGTGGGCATGCAAAAACAGCTGTACCTTTTCATTTCAAGGCTGCATAGGAGGCAAATAATTATGAATATCAAAGAAAGAAGAAATTCTGCTTCGAAACGCTGGAAATGAGGGAGGTGTTGCTGACTCTGAGGTGCAGTAAAAGCTGAGACATCCACACAGACATACAGGATCTGTGGGTGTCTGGCAGGACAGCTCATCATTCACCTCCACAAACTGGAAATTAACAGTCCGAGACGATGCGGGAGCTGCTCCCTGCTGGGAAAGCCTGTCCTAATTTGTTTCTGCTGCACCAGTTCGGCTCCCACAACACTTAATTGGGACAAGTTTGGATGGCCTCCGGCTCACTGCTGCTTCCCAGGGCAAATGTTATTCATAAGGCATAATTCTGCAAGGTAAGTCAAATTGCTTTGCAAAAAACATATTAATACTAATATATTCAATGAAAAAACTAAGGCAAAACTGTTTGTGGGACAGTGCGGTAAGAGTTATTAACTAAACTCAATCGTTCCTATGCAGTAGCAAGCAAGAAGGTCTTGAGATCGGAATAAAAACAAAAAAGCAGGGATAGCAGTCCAGCTGGTCTCTGGGAGTTTATTCCACAGATATGGCATTTAAAAACCAGAAAGCACTTTTTTCCATGTTTAGTTTTAAATCTGGAGAAGAAAGCAAACCTGCTCTGGATGACCTCAAATCCCTGGAAAATTATTGACATACCCCGCCAGTATTTAACCTCGCCATCATCGTGACACGCAGGTTTAAAAAGGCTTTAAAAGCCGTTTTGTCTGGCCACACTTGCCACCCCCTTTTTGTTATTACCCTTTATGTTTGGTTTGTTTAATCTCATATAAAAGTAGCTACTGGTCTTGTCCTTTATGCAGAAGAAGTTATTTTTAACATTACGTCTAGGCAACTATGGCTAAATTAACCTGCAAATATTTGAATTAAAATGCATCTAAAAGGAAAAAGAAAATACTCTGAGACTAAATGCACATGACAACTGAGGCTATGTATTATGAAGGTTATGAATCATAAAGATCTTTGCCGTAATTGGGCAGCTTGAAACTCCCATGTACTTTTGTACGTTTCCAGCTGCTGAAATGTGCTTTAAGGTACAAAAGATAATGTACATTCTGATGTTCTTAACTGGTCTTCCAAGGATCGAGAAAGACTCCACGAAACTGTATGTGATATATTTAAATGCTTTTGTTGGAAAGCCTAAAACACTACTTTCAAAATCAAAGCAATGAGATTTTTCCTCATCTTGAAGGAATCCTGTTAGATTTTCTAAATAAATGAATGAATCACCTGCATCTGTTCGCTCTGACAAAAAAACAAAAATGATACCTTTATTCCAGCCGCCACTGAACATCAGTTAAACATCAGACATTTGCATTTTAGTCACTTAAAACCTTAGATACAACCTTAAAATAAACAAATGATCTGTCTAATGATGCCAGAATTTCACTGCTCCGTGTAAAAATGTGAGTTTCGAAACTCTCCACATCTGCACAGACTTTTCTGTTACTTTCTTCATCTCTGCTCATCTTCAGTCTCGTTTTTATTTGAATAAATAAGCAGTAAATTATATCATTGAGAGCAAATAACTGAAAACAATGTTTAATCCTGTTTCTCAACTGGACTCGTTTCCCAGCATATCCCGAGTCATTTCCCGTATACCGTAAGTCAGATGGCAGACGGTTCCTCAGTCAAACCCCAAATACAAAGCGAAGAACTGCAGATGCCAGATTGTCTTAAATGACCACAACAACTGGAGCTAACATTCTCACTTTATGGGACATTTTACAACACTATAACAAAGATCTTTCCTTCGGCCACAGTTCTTTTTAATTAGTTTTAAACAGGAAGAATAAAAACACCGATTTCAGTGGATATAACATCAACACCGCCTTGGCTTTGGGGCAGTTTTGAAGTCGACGTCAACACCAAACACCAGGTCTAAATGTTTAGAATAAGACTGTGTGCACCACCTAGTGCTGGAGGAGCAGCTTTGAGAAGGACAGCTGGAGTGAAACCTGACACTCAGCACAAGAGGTTTACAACGCTCGCCTAAAAAAAAAAAAAAAGAAAAGCAGGTATTCTGTCGTGTATCAGTGATAAATTCTATTTATATTTAGTTTTTTAAAACAATATGTTAGTGTCCATTTGAGTTGCTTTGTATTTGTTTGTCTTTTTCTAATATAAAAGTTCCCCCCTGACTCACCAGAATAACTTTGTGATTGTGATTCCACGGAGACCATCAGAGACCGTGTTCTTCCGGTAGGAGCTGTCTCTGCAGCTGAGTCACGTTGGAAACCTGCAGTTCCTGCACACACTAACGGATGTTTGCTGTTTTCCAGGGGATTTCTGTACAGTTTAGGTTTATTTTTCATTTAGAGTGGTTCTATCATATTCTTAATCTATTTACACTAAGTAATAATGTTGTGATGCTTTTCCTTTATAAAAGTGTATTCATCCGCTGCTGTTCCCAATAAATATGTTTGACTTATCATGTAGAAGTGGCAGTGTTTTGAGGATCCAGATTTGCTTTTTCTTTACTTTTTACTTTGAAGTAAGTGCCTTGTGATTCAGTCAGCTTCATGCACCTTTCTTGTTTTGTTTAGATTTTTTATTTCCTCATTTTCCTGCGCTCTGGTATTGAACCTGTTTTCAGTTGCTGGTGACCCCACATCTGGAGCCTGTCAGTTGGATCACATGGTGCAATATGTTTATTACTTTGACCATTTGTCTTTGTGTCCATTCATTCCATAGGCATTTTTTTCCTAATTTATTTTGTCATAACTTCTACTGTCTTTTACCCTTTATTGGTGTCTGTTTTGATCTAGTTTTTAGGCTTTTTGCTCACCATCCTTCTGCTTGTTTTCTGTACTACCAGCCTTCCTGTGTTCTTGGTTCATGTGGATTTTAACCTTTCTGTCGAACCTTCAACCCATCCAGTTAAATGATCACAAATAACATGAAACTGATAACCACTAAGCCACTGTGCTGCCCTGGATTAGTCATTTTATTATTAAACAAACCTTTGCCTTGATTTGACTTGATAAAACAAAAGTCGCTTAAATTCTTGATAAATACAACTTCCTTTTTAATCACAGCATGTTCACACATAATCTTTAACAGCATTTATGGGTTTAATCACATGTTCCATTAGGGTTCATTATTCTTGTTGGTTGTTCCGTAAAAGATACTCAGCCTGTGAAAACAAACAGAATAAACAGAAGGAAGAGTTGTATCGATCTGCTGTCCTTAGTGATTCCTATTTTAGAGCGTTTGTGTTGAAATTACCAGAAAGTCAACGGGGTCCTCTGGTTTGATCTTGCAGCACTGTAACAAGGCCTCGGAGAGGGAGGGCATCACATACTTCATCAGGTAGCTCCTCAGAGGAAGAGACTGAGCTTCCAGAAGCTCCCCTTCCTGGCGCTTCACCTCTGACAGATTTTTCTGCTGATAAACATAATTTAAGTGTTGATGTTTTTTTTCTTGCTCCTCGTCATGTTCACCTAATGCCAGCAGGTTTTTTTCTCTGAGCTCACCCATGCCTCATACTGTGCAGCCATCTCAGCCAGCGCATCTTCTTTCCTGCGTTTTCTCTCTACAGCTTCTGCAGCCAGTTTCTGCCTCCTCTCATCTTCTCTCTTTCGGTTCTCTTCTTCCTGCTCTTCTGGACTCAGGCCATAATTCTTGGGGACGCCCACGACCTGTGTGATCTTCTTGATAACATCTATGTACTCTGGATCATCTGCACTGACATCTGGAGAACACAGAGAGAAGAAGAGAGTTGTTGTTTTACAATGACTGATTTTGTCTTTAAGATGCTTTTTTACTGTCTTTTTACTATCTGTTCCAGAGGAGGGGTCTTTTCTCATATGCTTGTCAGCTTCTCTATAGCCTTAGTCTAAGGTCAGAGATGTGTTTGCTGCTCTGCAACAAAAGTTGTGATATTGAACTCAACCATCTAAGTCCCTGTAGTCTAACATCACTCTGCAGACTGTACCAATATGTTCTGGGAGAATCTCCCGGTGATCAAAGAAGTCCAACACAGTTTCGTCTGCGGCACTGAGCTGTCTGTATTTGTTCAGACGAGGCATGAATTCATCCTGGGTGTAGCGCATTTCCTCAGCTACGCTCTCCGGAAGTCCTTGAACGCGCTTTATCAAGAAGTCATCGGCTGCATCCAGGACAAAAACGTGCTCTGCAACCAATAAGACAAATACAAATGAGTGTGAATCCTCTAAATCTGGCTTTAGTGATGAACTGATGTTAGACAGACGACCTGGAGTGATGGTCTTGTTGTAGTCTGGTATTTTGAACATCAAATCCAAACCCTGTTCTTCTGTGTCCTCTTCTGATCAAAAGAAACTCACATATATTACAGCACAAAGCCTTCATTATATTCCAACAACAACAAGATTCATATCTAAAACTCACCAGTGAAACAAGTCTTTGCTTGTTTATAAGTCTTTGGGAAGCCGTCAAGAATAAACCCTTGGTTCCTACATGGCTTTGAGTTCAGTTTTGCTTGCAAGATGTCAAAAACTTCATGTTCAGCCAGTCGGCCTGAGGCAATAAAGAGTCAGAAGACAAAAAGTTCTCTGTCTGACACCGAAAACATAACCGCAGATAAACAAAATCCAGCTTTTCCTGTAAAATGTCCCATTCCTTTGTCCCAACAGCTGATATGTCTTTGACTGTCTCCTTTCCACACTTTCACACTCCTCACAGAATTTATCTCATTTTTCACATCTCAGACTGAGTTGTACACAAGCCTTTTCTTGTTTTTTTTGCACCAACCTTGATTCATTTTCATGGTGGTGTTAATATTTTCCAGTTGCGTCTGTGCAGCAGCCTTTGCAACTTCACTGACATATTCAGAGTCCGTGTCATTTATCATCTCATTCTGTATCATAAAGAAAACACATAACAAATAGTATTTGAATGTTTACGTGTCCAGTACTGTCACTTTCCCTGAGTATAATGTATGGTTAGGTGTTGAGGTATTTATTTATCACATCACGTTTTCATAAAACATCAGCCACCAGAGGGCAGTATAAGTCCTCTGTCATCAAACAACAGCAGTGAGAGGAAAGTTATACAGAATGTCTTATAATGTAATTTTGCTTCTACTGACCAGTTGGGAAATCTTCTCCTCAATCATCTCTTTGATGCTGATGTGGTGTATTTTGTAATGCTGGCAGAGCTTTTTAGCAATAGTGGATTTCCCAACAGCTGGAGGACCAACCAAGCAGATTTTAACTGGCTGAATGATAAATAAAAGAAAAAAATAATGTCGTTCAGTGACATTGAGACTGATGCATATGACACAATTCAACTCACACAGAAACACACAGATCCACCCAAACTCACAAATAAGGAAACAACAAACTGGTTTTGCCTTCAATCTTATTTAACACGTCTTCAAATGTATCTGAGGCTCATTTTTGAGCACAAACTGGCAAGCAACTAGCTTGCCATGAATAAACTTAGTAATGTGCAATAGAAAGTATAATAAAGACAATATTTTAATATTAACTAGCCATCATTTAAATGTTTTGAATACTCACAAGCAGCTGCCTGGTGTCTTTGTATTCTTTCACAATGCTGTCAATGTTTTCAACCATCCCTGCTTTAGATTTCCAGCTGAAGTTGACAGAGATCTTCAAAATTAAAGCATCCATGCGGAGGTTGACACTTAGACAGTCCAGTTCTTCTTGCTGAAATAAGACAGAAACGTATCAATAAAACGTTTTATATCAAATATTACAATGATTCACTGGAACACGAGCTGAAGGATGATGCAGATATTATTTATTTATTAATTATTAGTAATGATAATAAACATCAGTCCTGCAGAGCAACGACCTGTAAAACCACTTTAAGTTTTTTTTTTTTCTTGTATTGATAAATGTTATGTCTGGGACAAAGACAAACTGTCACTAAGACAGATGTTAGACATCATTTTTTAATGTTGCAGCTACCACCCTTCTTTAACTTTAACATTCTGTGGGCTTTTTAAAATGTGTTCACAAATACTGCACTTAACTTACTTAAAATACAAAAAGAGTATTTTTTAAAAGTGGTATTCAAAATATTTTCCATTAAGAGACAAATATGTCTTTAGTTGCTTAATAATAAGTTAGTTTAGCTTCGGGTGGAGTTGTTTTTTCTCTTTATTACTATGTCTCAGAATTCCTATATTGACAAAAATAACGACAGCAATAGACACTGGTCATAGCATCAACTAATCAATGAAAATAAAACTGAGTATTAAAAAAAAAAAGATTTGAACACACTTGAAAAATCCAAGAAGGAAAGAGAACTCAAATACTGCACCTTAAAAGCATTCATGGCAATGGCGTCCTTCACTGATAAATTGCAAACTTTTCCAGGTCCGAGCACAAGACTTATCATCTAAGTAGTTAAAAAAAAGGGTTGTTTTTGTGTTATTTTCTACCAGTCGCAGCTAACAGTTAAATGGTCAGAAATACATACAATGCTGTTAGATTTCTATTTAGAAGGTTACCTTTACAATGTCCTCAAACTTGTTCTTGGAGTCATCAATGGCAAGAATGTACTTTGGCGTTGGTCTCACATTAATAATGTTCTGGATCACTCTGTAAACACACACAATCAGTTCAGATGCTGATCTGATCATCTCCAAATACTAAGAAATATACTTTATTAAAATTACCCTCCAAGGTCATGTACGTGAATCATGGGAACATAATTTGTTCCCTCTCCAAATATGGGAACTTTTGAGAACTGCATCATCCAAGACGTCTGCAAATACAAATGACAAAAAAACGTAATTATGCATTCAAGATAGATGAATGAACTTAGTAATGTTCAATAGAAAGTATAATAAAGTCAATATCTTAATATCCACCTTGAAAAAGTAGTGAAAGAGGTTCTCTCCCATTCCATACTGAAGACCAGCAGCTATGACGTAAGCTTTGAGCTTGGACTTCTTCTGTAAAATTGAAAGCTCTCAGTAAACGTTTTAAATCATTTTCAAGCATCTGCCACCAGCTCAGTTGATCAATGTAGCTTCTTGTGAAACTCAAACAGCTCTTATACTATATGTATATATTTATTTATATATATATATATATATTATATACATGTAGTTAATCCAGTATGTTGGAAGCTATTTTGGAGGACACTGAGAAATTCATCCAAATAGTAAAAATATCTACCCCCTTGGACAGTTTAACCACAAGTTTCTCCAGCTCATTGTGGTTTCTGAAACTGGGGTGAGGTCTCCTTTGTCTGAAGTCTTTGTCTGACAACAGTTGTTCTTTGTCACTCTGAGAGAAAAAAAAGAAGAAAGAACCAAATTCCTGTTTATGCTTATTTGGGTTTGGAAACCTGACTCGATTAGATTTGCCCACATTTCCTTAAGGCTCACCAGATCTTGAATTCTGGTCGTGGCCCACGTCATCACAGTAGAGACTAAAATGAACATTTTCTGATATTTGAAGTTTTCCATCTCAGCATGAAGTGCTGTTTGTAAAAGACAGAGAAAACATGCAGGGACAATAAACGCAATAGAAACGATCCCACATGTTAGTTTGTCACATCATCAGAAAATCTGGGACTCGTGTTGCAAAACCAGTCCATCAAGTCTCTGGATGCCCCATACCTGTAACTGCCCACCGGGCTTCTTCAACCTGCTGCTGCGTAGAAGATTCTGAGATGTTGTAAACCACCACGTCACACTCCAACAGGCACCTAAAGAGCTGTTCTCTAGTTGGGGACTGTAAAACAGTTATACACCCTTATATCCTATTAGGAAGACACTTCATTTGATCGTCTTGAATAATTAATTCAAGATAAAACTATTGAAGGGTCAGCTTAAGATAAAATGTCTCATATTAACGTCATCAAGATAAAATTAAACAAATGCAAAAGTTGAATGTTGCCCAACTACATATCAAATATTGTACATAATACATATTATCTATGTTTGATTCTTGAAATAGATTCCTATATAAACAGCCTAAGCTGCATCAAGCTTACAATACAGTTAAATTGCACATGCAATTAAATTAAATTAATGTATTATTATTATTATTATTTGAAGTACTTTTCAAATACAATAACAAAAGACACGTAACATGTAAACTGGATTTTTAAGTCCCCTACTCACCGCATACTGTTCTCCTAAGAACCTGTCACGTGTGGAAGATGAAGACACAGTTCCCACGACGTGGAAAGCAGGTTCCCCCCGAGAAGAGGTCGACCTCTCCTCTTCATCCTCACTCTTCTCGCTGGCTTCACACGTTGATAAAAACTGTTCGAGAAGATTGAGAAAATTACCGCCGAATAAGACACTTTTTTCACCAACTTTTGTCTCCCTACCTTTGCGATGTTGTTGGAGGAATATTCGTCAACGTTGTTCACAAAAATTCGTTTTGGACGAGTCTGCTGCGTTTCGTCCTCCATTTTGAACAGTAACTTATGGTGAAAAGAATAAATAAAATAAAATAAAGTGACTGTGTTACGACATTAATAGACGAAACCAAATTTGCTACTGGCCGTCCTCGTCGTTGCTATGGACTCAAGACAGTTGCTAAGGTGCGTTCAATGAAATGTTAAACTGTCGTTACGTAAACGTCATGACGCAATTGCGTAAGCAAACCAAAAACACTGCATGACTGCAAAAAGGGATTTGAACTTTTTAAATGCTGAATATTTTAAGTTTTTTTTTCTTATCGTTGTTCACTCAAATAACATTATTCAAATGTTATTCGCAAATTTTATAATACACTGGCTTTTATGGGGTCCTCCTACTTTAATAAGCTATACAGTCATTCATTGGACAAGTTTATTGTTTATTAAATGATCTATACTTTTTTTTTTACTTTGCACAAAAATTACAATTACACTGAATATTTCAATATCGTTTAATACTACAACATCATATCCATCCATCCATCCATCCATCCATCCATCCATCCATCCATCCATCCATCCATCCATCCATCCATCCATCCATCCATCCATCCATCCATCCATCCATCCATCCATTTTCTATACCCGCTTTATCCTTTGCAGGGTCACGGGGGTCTGCCGGAGTCTATCCCGACCCATTACAGGTGGGAGGCAGGGGTAAACCCTGGACAGGTTGCCAGTCTATCACAGGGCCACATACAGTCACAAACAACCTTTTTTTTTTCTGTGCTATCTGCCAATTCAGCATCCTCCACACAGTCTCACATTCCACTTTTGCCTCCTCATTTGCCAAAGCCAGCCACAACTGTGTGACTTTAGAGCCCCTTATGGTGCAAGACAATGAAGCGCTGACATGGAAACTTTGAAAGCACCTCATGTATTTATAGCGCTGACTTTATCTAAGAAACTGCTGGCGTCTGTGCCACACAGGTCTCTGCACTCAGAAAAACACACCCCGTCATGTATTCAAGGCACAGTGATACAGATGGGGATGGGGGGATTGTTTGTCTGTTTCCTTGTATGGTAATAATGGCCCATAGTTTTGACCCTAGTGATAAAGTGACAATCCTTACATTTGTTCTCACTTTATTTATTTTTAGGCAGAATGAATCAAATATTTTATGCTTTTTCTTGTCAACTTTAAACATTACAGGTCTGCAACACATTGCAAAAAAGCTGGGACAGAATTGCTTAGAAAGCAGCATACATTACTTTTTTCATGTTAAAATATTAGTCATTGTCTAGCTGTCGTACCCCTGCCTTTCATCTGTAATGTGCTGGGATAAGCTCTCGCAGACCACAGTGATCCTGTATGGGATTAAGCTATTATAGAAAATGGATGGATAGATGGATGTCTGTCTGTCATGGTCTTCCTTTCGTGCTGTCAGAAAATACAATGGACTGTAATATTGATGGGCAAAGCCTCCGTGACATTGTGCACAAGCTTCTGAAGAACATTTCTGAAGCCTTTTTTCCTTGTACTGTCCAACACTGTGTTGCAAATAATCAGAACAAACAGGCTGAGTAAGCTGCCGGGAACACGCCCATTTTACGTCAATTAAAGCCATGGCTACCAGGGTCTTCACCTGATGCAGCTCGGGGGTCATGCTCTTCTCTTCAAAAACTCAGCTTTTCATGGGTACTATTTTTCCACCAAATCATCATTGGAATTGTCTTCTGGCATCACATAATATATTTATTTTTTCTTATAAGCCACAAATTGCACTTACGAACTTTTTATGGAACGTGTTTAAGATCTGAAATGCAGATACAGAGGTATGTTAATATATAAATTGAGGCTGATAAAATAAAATAAAAACATCAATATCTTTTTACAGCCTACAAAGACATAATATGTAAAATAAAGTCCTCCTGCTTTAAAGTAATCAGTTATTTTAGATTATTTATGCTCTGAATTGCTGGAAAAGTGTGATTAGTTTTTAATGGTTCGAAGTGCTGCTGTAACGTCATCATAAATTGTATGTAATGATTTATAATAACAAAATTACTACTCAAACAACGCAAACTAAATTTGCTGTTGACAAATGTATGCAGTTTGTCACCAGCTGTCGGTCGCTGGAGGCCTAGCATTTGTCACATTACAATAACGCCTGTTGCTGCCAGGAGCAGCACGGCAGAGCTGAGAAAAGACAGATCTCTGTCAGCGGCTGCTGGCAACGTTTGTTGCCGCATAGTGGCAAAGTTTAAGTAACAGTTATAATCTGCTATGGACCTGTCTAAACATGGCCGTCAGTCAAACAGAGTAGTTATTTTCATTTACAAAAAAGCTCAGCAGAATATAAAGAAAATAGAAAAATACCACAATATAGTGTGAGCCAAATGCAATGTCACTGGTCAGATGGTAAATAAACGTCTGTCTATGTTAGACAGACCGTTACAAAACAGATGAAGAGAACAGCTGCTAACATGTGCGCGTGTGTGTGTTGGATGTGGGGGTGAATTTCCGATGTGGCAGCTGTCAAGATGCAGACAAACCTCATGCTTCCTACATTCCCTTATAAGGACGAATGTCCCGCGAAACTGTGACCCACCAAGGACAAACATGCTTTATCCTGATAAAGACCTGGTTATAAAGATAGGATTCTGCCAAATCGTGATTCTTTCTCTAGAAGGAAGCTGTTGAGAAAATACAGCAAGAGTTTAATTGCAAGATTAATATGATGTCTGCTCTTGCTCTGATGTACATGCAGTAAATAATACCAACAAAAGTTTACATGGATTTGTGTCATTTTAAGGAAAGCCGTGATGCTTTCTAAGTGCCAGTGTTTTTTACTCTAATGAAATACAGAATGAAATTCAAACAAAGTCTAAAAAGGACAGAGATATTAATGACATTTCAGAGACAGTATTTGGCAAAAATACCACATAGAAAATACCAGAGAGCCTAATACATTTAGCAAAATAGTTTTACCCATTTCAGTCCATATATCCATTTAACAACTATAGGTTTATTAGGAGAAAAGATTAAATGCAACACCAACACGCATCATCCCTTACACCAAGTGTAAGCCTCTCTCTCATATGACATGTATTAAAGGCACACTATGTAACCATATCACTCCAGATTACTGAGTGTAGAAATACAGTACACCGAAAGCATTTTGCAATCATGAGCATTACAACTTCAGCGTAAACCTTAGACAATATAGGTAACAATTGTTTAGCCACAGTATTTATCATGTCCTGTGACAAATATGGTGTTTACAATTAATCTTAAAGTATATTTTGTATAATTCCACTCGATATATCTATCTGGAAAAATGTTGCCGACCCTGCATCATATTCGATGTAGTTTTCTGCACCAAGAGAAATCAACGTTGACTCTTGGTTTCTTTTTTAATTGCTCCGCGTATTTGACTCTGGACGTGATTTATTTTTGTCAGGAGAATATGCAGGCGGTGGTTAGACGGTTTGTATGTTTACATGGTTTGTGTTATGAATTACAGTGTCTCCTCCTTGATTTGCAGGATTCTCCTTTCTCACTGTGACATCAGCTCAGTCTTTGCTCTCTCATTAGCTGTTGTATGAATATAAATATTTGGTATGCTTAGATGTCCCGCTCCAAGAAAGTGAAAAGTGAAAGAAAAAAATGTTTAGAGGATGCACTAGCAAACATCTCTGAGTTGTACATATTTAAAAATCAAGTGCCTGCAGGTGACTGTTCTTTGAACATCATTGACATGTGACTACTACGCCCTTTCAACAAGCTTGAGTTCTTCTGCTTCATTGAAACATATGAAAGTAGACCAAACGTTCTATATCACTTTTAGAAGTAGAAAATGGTAAAAATCATTTCATTGGCTCTCTTATAAACACAGCTGATCTGTGTGTTTAACATAGCATCAAAAATAGTTTTTTAAATACATACATTAATAAGGTCAATTTTCAAATATTTAGTGTAGTTTGTACATATAGCAGCTTTTATCCACTGGCACAACTGTATTCCTAAATGAAAAACTGGAACCAATCAGAATACAAAAACTGTAACTTTGAGTAATACATTTCCTTAGGACTTTATAGGTAAATACTCTGAGTGCTTACTTATTAACCTTTCAGCCGATATTGTGGCCCATCACAGGGTACAGCAATCCTGCAGCCGATAATACAAAGGTTTTTTTGAGCACTGAAAGTCCAACAACAACAAATGTCATGTCTTCTACCTGTTTCACTCGTTGGTCCCATCCAAAATCATTGGTCACATATTTTACCGTGTTTACTGTGCAAGACACTAAATCTGTTACAGATCTGCCTTGACTTACAAAAGTGCATTTACATGATCACATGTCTTTTACAACAACTCAAAAGACAAAATCTGTGCAAACTAGAACGTCAAGGCTGTTTTTCTAAGTCCTACTGAGACATCAGTCCATTAATCCTCGATATGTTTTTTAGGTGATTATAGGCTGACTTCACTACTGTCTTACTGTGGCTGTTGAAATTCAAGTCTGATGGTTATATAGATTTGTGTGTCATCTGTATAGTTATAACACATTTTGCTCTTTTTCATAATTTGAGTGAGCGGAGCATATACATGTTAAACAACTGAAACACCAGAATTGAACCTTGGGGAACTACACATGTTATTGTGTTAGCCCCAATTTGAAATACTCCCTGTGTTTTGGAGTGCTGTGCCAGAAAGTCTCACCAAGTTCTTTAACTAGTCTATCAAGATATTATGGCCAACTATGTTGATTGCAGCACTGAGATCCAGTAAAACCATGACTGAAATACTCTCATTATCCGTATTGGAGTGGCTGTCATTAAGGACCTTCACTAGAGTGTAGCCGGAAACCTGACTAGAAGACATCAAAACAGTCATTTTGCTTTGGGATGTTGTACAGTTATAAAAAAACAGCTTTTTCTATGATTTTACTAAGAAAGGGGAGGTTTACTACAGGCCTGTAGCTGTTCACGAGTGATCTGTCTAGAATGTTCTTTCTTAAAAGTGACTTAATGAGGACTCACAAATAAAATAAAAATAAAAATCAGAGATTTAACTTTTGTAAGGTAAACAAAAAAACTTGTGAGTCCTGGATTGACTGCAGTGATTGACTAAGAGTTATGCCTAAGTTATTACACTGACAATGTGATGTTTGACGTTACTTTGATTATGTAAAGGGGAGGAATAGGATGACTCAAGTAGGTTAACAGTGTCTCTTTATGAAGTAATGCAGCACATGGCTACAAATAGAAAACCTTCGGGTGCTGGTGGTATGTGGGGGATGTTTACATTCCTGTTGCACTCAGACTTGTCCGACAGGGTCCAGAGTGGAGATGTAGGCACTGTGCAGGCAGCACAGGGTGACCAATAAGAATCTCGAGCTCTCATCCTTCTGCTGTCGGTGTGTGTGGTGACATGCAGCCACTGGTACCAGCTGCACTGCATATCCCTAAAAGGAAAAACTGGAACCAATCAGAGCTAAGAGTCGTCAGCCGTTGCTCTCCACGCAGACCGTCCTGCAGCTTTGCCATCTGCCGGAGGTCTTCTGCCCCTACGTCACTGCTACCATCTTATAATATTGATTCTCAGCTGCCTGGCATGTTTGTAAACCCCTTTAGTGACACTAGCAGTCTCCTTGGATGGCTCCTAAACTGTATTACATGTTCCTATCCCACCCCTGTAGTGACCTACATCCTCAGTGTTCAATTAAAGCTTAGTCATATTAACACATCTTTAAGGACTTGATGAGATGCTGCTATGTATGAGGCAGGACTCTGAATTTATAACTGACAATAATCCAGCATGTCATAAATAATTTAAGCCCAAATGTGCCACTGAATATTGTGTTTTTTATGTGCAAGCTATATTTATCTTTTACAACTTATATGTGATTTGGGCATGAAATTAGTCTCGACAATCCCATTTGCTGCTATTTATTTCTGTCCAGAGCTTTTAATTTCTCCACTTTCAAGGCATCCCTGACACAGGATCCACTTCACTTTGCCATTTTGCTGAGCAACACTTAATTTGGACTTGTGTGAGGTCCTGAGCCCGCCCACCAGCCCCCAGCCTCAGTACGCTCAGATATATTTAAGAACCCCCTCGGACCCTCAACCCTTTGTCCCAGTGGAAACTCCAGTCTTCTGATTTCAACTTGGTGAGTCCCGCTGCAGTTTACTAAGTGTGTTTCACCTGCTACTTAAAAAAAAAAAGAAAAAAAACTTATTGGAAGATGGGGGGTCAGGCAGGATGAGAAGATGCCATTAGAAAGTTTAAAAAACCACAACATGCTGTAGCTTCCAGATTTTTGAGGCGTTTGCATTTCTTGTGCGAGACAATGGTCTGCTGCTAGGTGAAAGATTAGAAGAGGGCAGGGTGGGAGTGGAGTGGAAAAGTGGAAATAAGAACTACTCAACAGCACAGGGAGTCCTACAGCAGGTCGTCCTTGATCAGATTCAGCTTCTGGCTCTGAGATGCAGGATGAAGGATGCCTGCTGTGGAGGAGGCCAGACACAGCCTGAGGAAGCTTGTCTGCTGACGCACTTTTAAATCTCACAGCTATTTAAACTGACTAAATGGCATAAACAAAACAGCACTTAACAGAGTATGCAGATGAAACTCAGCGTTATGGACAGTAAAGTCTCTGTCAATGAAATATTGAAGAAATATCAATGAGGCTTTCTTGGTTTGATGATTTAAATAATGATTTACTGAAGACCTAATCTGTACACAATGAAACATGAAGTTCTGAACTAAACCCAGCAATTAGAAGTCATTTATTTAATGTTTGTTTAGATTATTTTTGGCTAGGTGCCATATCATTAAATTATGGTTTGAAAGGAACTATAGTGGCATTTGTCGCAACTTAAAAGTGTTTCTTTTATTCACTGAGTCATAAATCATGTTTATATAGTCACGGTTGACTACAGTCTTTTGTGGACCTAGCTCATGCCTGTGATTAATGGCACTAATTTTCAGTTTATGGGGTTGATATGTCAGTAAATCAAACAACTTCAGGGCAGAGATTTTAAACAAAAACAAAAAAATGCCTTCTTTATTTCTGCGTCATGTTAAGTCTCATTTTCAGTATGAAGGCTGATGATGACGTTGATTTTAGTGGGGGAGTGTCCATGAAAGGGAGGGAGGGATGCTGGGACTTGAAATGCAGGCTGAGCCCAGAAACCCTAGAAAGATCAGAACACTTGGTCGTGACAGTCGAGTCCACTGTGAGGCGACAGCTGAGAGGAGAGCCAGGTCTCGCCTGCCACTTGTCAAAAGACACACTGCCTCAGCTGTTAACTGGCTGGGGCTTAACGATCAGATACTGAGGGGCGGCTGTGGGGTCAGAGGGTGGTCCTGAAGCTTAAAATAGACCTGTGAGTGTGCTCGTGGGTGTTGGATCATATCCCATTTTGGCTTTCAAAGCAGCTGCATGAGTCTGAGAGGAGATTAGAGCTTCATGTGTTGTCTTCATAGTGAACATAGTGCTACATGGTCTCGCCAAATCACTTGTTTATCACATTAAATGATCCATGTTGTTTTCCCTCATAGAAGAAAACACAATTTTTAATGTCACAAACTGATATTTTCTTGTGTGCCTGTCTCATACAGTAGGTAAGCCCAGAACAGATCAATCATGTGTGACGACGACGAGACCACCGCCTTGGTATGTGACAACGGCTCTGGCTTGGTCAAGGCTGGGTTTGCTGGTGATGACGCCCCTCGTGCTGTCTTCCCATCCATTGTTGGACGCCCCCGTCACCAGGTCAGACAATGAAATAATTACATTTGTTTTACATCCTCCACGTCTGCCACTATTTCTAGTTTCTCACACACGTTTCTTTCCCTCCCAGGGTGTGATGGTGGGCATGGGCCAGAAAGACAGCTACGTTGGAGACGAGGCTCAGAGCAAGAGGGGTATCCTGACTCTGAAGTATCCCATCGAGCACGGCATCATCACCAACTGGGACGACATGGAGAAGGTGAGAGTTACATTTCCATGTTTTTTTTCTTTTTCAAATGATTAGAAAACGACTAATGGCAAAAGAGGAGGAGAGCCTCATCTTGTGAAGACCTACATCATCTACAATTCCACGTCCTCAACATCCCTGTCTTGCTTGTGTAGATCTGGCACCACACCTTCTACAATGAGCTTCGCGTGGCCCCAGAGGAGCACCCAACCCTGCTGACCGAGGCCCCCCTCAACCCCAAAGCCAACAGGGAGAAGATGACCCAGATCATGTTTGAGACCTTCAATGTTCCTGCCATGTATGTGGCCATTCAGGCTGTGCTGTCTCTGTACGCCTCTGGCCGTACCACCGGTGAGTTTCTGCCAACCACTACAATGCAACAACACATTCAAATTGAACTTCACACTTTACATATTGTTCAATTCATTTCAATTTTATTCATACAGGATCTATTACAATAAAGGTTGTCACTAGGTGCTTTCCAGAGACTCAGAATTATTACATTAACTATGTCAGGTAAAAACTCCCCTTTAGGAGGGGCAGGCCAGCACAACAAACTACAACAACAATGGAGTGCAATTTTACTTATGAGATACTTCTAATAAATAACTGTGGATTGAGCTAAAGAAAGGAAAGAGAAGGAGAGGAGATTAAAAGGGGTGAGGGCCACCTCATGTTGGTGCCCCCCTGCAGCGTAGGTCTGTAGCAGGATATCCAGGATGAAGCTGTGTTGAAGACCAGCTGCTCCAGTCTGGTCCTGCAGCTGCAGCTGTGACTACTGGTCCTAACACACTAAAGTTTACACCAATTATATGCTTTTCTAAACAGAAACGTTTTAAATGTGAAGGTGGTGTCAGCTACCTTAACTCAAACTGGAAGTTGGTTCCAAATTGATGGTCCATCATAACAGAAAGCCCTTCCTACATTTGGATCCTCTAGGAACTACGAGTAAACCTGCACACTGAGAACGGAGAACTCTATTAGGAACATATGGTTCTATCAGGTCTTGCACATGTTGAGCCGCTAGGCCATTTCGGACTTTTTACACAAGTAATAAAATTTTGAATTGGATTCTGAGTTTTACGGGAAGCCAATGGAGGGAGGTTAACACAGGAGAGACGTGGTCTCGTGCTGCTGCATTTTGGATCAGCTGGAGGATATTCAGAGAATTACTTGGACATCCTGCTAATAACATTGCAGTAATCTAGTGTAGAAGATACGAACGCGTGAATTGGTGTTCAGCATCACTCATCACTGGGAGAGGATGCTCCTAATATTTGCGATATTACGGAGGTGAAAAAACGCAGTTTTACAAACCTGATTAATATGCTGTGTAAATGACAAATCCTGATTGAAAATAACACCAAGGTTTCCCACAGTTTTACTGAAGGCCATCGCAACACCATCTAATCCCTTCCTATAGTGTTTGGGATCACAAACAACAAACTCTGTTTTATCAGAATTAAGAAGAAAAAAATTTTTTGTGGAAATCCAGTCCTTGATGTCCTTATATTGTGTGGCTAAACACTGCTTTCTCTGAACAGGTATTGTGCTGGACTCTGGAGATGGTGTGACCCACAACGTGCCTATCTATGAGGGTTACGCTCTGCCCCACGCCATCATGCGTCTGGATCTGGCCGGTCGTGACCTGACTGACTACCTGATGAAGATCCTGACCGAGCGTGGCTACTCATTCGTCACAACAGGTAACAGGGCATTCCTTATAGCAGCTTTTAATTCTAATGACTTTAGATATTAAAACCATTTTACTCAAGTATTATGTGCTACATTTGGGTTTGGTGACAAAGTAATACTAAGACTTGTGAAGTGAAAAGACCTATTAGTAAAGTAAAACTTTAAAATTGAAGCATTACTGGGACACAAATAAACCTAAAGTAAACTACCGACTAAAGTAAACCAATCAAATATTGTTACACATATTTTTAAGTATAACTGTGTATTTTTTAATTTTACAATATTTTGTGTCAGATTAGAGTGAAAAAATGAGCAGATGATCCAGGACTTATAAACCAGCTTATAATGACCTTAATTGACAGAAAAAAAGAAAGAAAGAAAATTATTAATAAATTATTTTATAAGGGAAATGTTACTATGGTTGATAAAGGAAGCATAAAATGTAATTCTTTGCTCCCCACATCTACAATACTTTGAGGGAATTATATTTTACAAGTGATGGGGTTAAAAGGGTCAGCCACCGGATCACCCGTACTGTTTCACATTGTATTATATTTTATACATAATATTATATTTATATTATAAAAAGGGTTAGAATGGAGAACCAAATATACTGTAATCAAACAAAATAGTAAATATCGTTTATATGATGTAGCTTGTTTGAGACTGGACTGCCTAGAAAAAAGAAAATTATTCAAATTATAACAAATTTGAACTGAAAAATACAAGTTTAAGATTAATGTGTATTAACAGAATGCTAAATTTCAACCTGGGAACATAGGAAAACAAACAACTTTACATCCGAAAATACTAAACGTGATATAGTTTATTTTCCTCCAGTGTAAACTGATAAACACCATAATCCCGCAGTACAAAAAGAAAATAGTAGTAAAGACATCTTTTTCAGTAATCTGTTAAATCATAAATAATGTTTATTAACTTAAAGTTGGACAATTTTGCATTTAATAGGTAACATTTGTATGGAACTGTGTAAGGTAATAATTTAATTTTGAAGACTAAAGTCTTTAATTTGTGGGAAAAGATAGCATGACCATTCTGAACCTCATCTACATGCAAACTATTGCAAACGTTTAAGACATTAAGATCTTTAATCAGTACTGAAAAAAATCAGTAGTGCAAGTAGAGCTGTAACTGAGTTAGTGATTTAAATTACCGTTAGATAACAATATTGTTTTACGGTAAACTAATCAAAGTTAGTTAGATACATTAGTCAGGGCTGCAGGCTGGAGAGATGGAGCTCCAGCTGCAGACTGGAAACACCTAACTTCCACCTTACAAAGCTGCAAACTCCAGCAAACTGGAGGTCTTTTTTTAAAAAAACATTTTTGTATCAAAGTACACATTTACCTGTCCTGCTCAATTTGTCTGGTTCATTTGTGTATGAGACCACGCTTTGTGAAACTTTTGATTAAACTGAGACATTCCCTCTCTCCAGCTGAGCGGGAAATTGTCCGTGACATCAAGGAGAAGTTGTGCTACGTTGCTCTGGACTTTGAGAATGAGATGGCCACCGCTGCCTCCTCCTCCTCCCTGGAGAAGAGCTACGAGCTGCCAGACGGTCAGGTCATCACCATCGGCAACGAGCGTTTCCGCTGCCCCGAGACCCTGTTCCAGCCTTCCTTCATCGGTGAGCCATGATACTTTTTCTACCACAAACGCTGAAAAAAACCCCAACAAACTGTATGTTTTTATATTGCAACATAACAAGGAAAAACAATTTTACGAATGTTAAAATTTCACCACAATTTTGCAGGAAGGAATGTGGTGATTATTAAAAAGCAAGGACGTAACATTTTGGTGTCATTTTCTATTTAACACCCCCTTATAAGCACATACTCATAACTCATTTACAACATACTATAATGTTATTGAAGTGAATAATATGTAGTTTGACATTGTCAAATCTGGTATAAGGTTTTGAGAGGTTGTTCTAATCTTTGGGATCATGCTTTCTCAGGTATGGAATCTGCTGGCATCCATGAAACTGCATACAACAGCATCATGAAGTGCGACATTGACATTCGTAAAGACTTGTACGCCAATAACGTCCTGTCTGGTGGCACCACCATGTACCCTGGTATCGCTGACCGCATGCAGAAGGAGATCACCGCCCTGGCCCCAAGCACCATGAAGATCAAGGTGAGGAGGACTTCATAGATCAAGTTAATGCTTATTGGTGGCAACGGCGAAGCGGCTCAGTTCATCACAATTCAGTACGGTGAAATATAATCTTGTACCAACCTGTACACCTTCTCCCGGCAGATCATCGCTCCTCCTGAGAGGAAATATTCCGTCTGGATCGGCGGCTCCATCCTGGCCTCCCTGTCCACCTTCCAGCAGATGTGGATCAGCAAGCAGGAGTATGATGAGGCTGGTCCCTCCATCGTCCACAGGAAGTGCTTCTAAATCACCAACCTGTGCCAAAACACCAACACTTTCCAAAACAACTTTCCCTTCATTTCTATATTTTTACTGTGCCTTTTGCTGTATATACATGTTCTATTGTAATAATAAATAGTTGCTTTTTGACAGTAAACTGTAGTACAGAGTCTGTCTCAGAACATACGTTAGGGGCATTTTCTTGACTGAATCTATATATATGCTTACAGTAATTATGCTTATTTTTCTTTAATTATACATTTGATTATTAACTTGAATGGAGTTTGTTGGTCGTAAGAACATTTTGATGGTTGTTACTTTGATCCCCTGACCCACCGCGTGTCAAAGTTCCCTCGGATAAGACACTGAACACAACTGACCTTTGTGTATCAGGTCATTGTTTTTGGAGTTGGATTAGAAAACTAGAACTGAAATTACTAAAAAAAAGAAGAAGAAGAAGGAAGCCTATTTTGTGAAGTTTCGGCAATAAACTATTTTTCATCAATTTTAGAAAAGAATTATGGTTTGGCCTAAGTAGACACTTCCACAACATAAATCATGTTTTACAAAAAAAGTCTTCCCATTTCCAAAAAGCTTCTTTTGTGGGTTACCAGGGTGATGAATCTCACCAGCTGTGACAATATCACCAATTTGATTGTTTTGATTTATTTATATATTTATATATAAGGAACTCTTCCCTTTGTACCTTGCTTCAAGTAAAAAATAAATAAATAAAATAAAATATGGTTAAATTGCAGCAAATATCAGAAAAGGCCCCCAGGAAATTATTATGTACTCAGAGTGACTGCACTAAGTTCTGACAGGTGCTTTTACTCTAACATGTTTAGGTATTTGGTTGTTCTGAGGAGATCTGTCCATATTGAGCCTTAAGTGGTAAATGACAGGCCTCATGTGACAATGTCCAGGGTTCTAGCTGCCCCAACAAAAGACATCCTCATGAATTTGCTGCAGGACACTGAGAGGTAGACGTACCCAACATATATCTGTTAAACCCAAAAGGGTCCTATATGTGTTGGCCATTTGGACCCATTTACAATAAGTAATCAAATTAGAACCCACAAAAGGAACCCAAAGGGTTGATTTGAATTCATGATCTTCATTTTAGACCCATACATTCAAGCCTAACCAGTGTGGGACATGAAGAATGGTTCACATGTACTACATATATTAACAAATATGTTAAGGGTCACTTCAAGCTGCACAGACTGACAAGACATTAAATGGTTTCTTGACAGTTCTAATGCACAGCTTAACTCTGCTGCCTGATATGAGTATGTTAAAATATAAAGAATCATAACAAAAATATCACAAATATAATCATCAGGATACAATTCACATCATCAAAGACTCAAAAGCTGCACCTGGACTCACAAAACCTGGAAAAGTAAACGTTTAGCTGCAGGTTGCGACCTAGTGCATGAAAATGCACTAAGATTTAAGATGTCAATTGAGGTTATATGAACTTAAACTTTTAATGACAGTTCAGCTAGTGACAGATCAACTGGTCCATAGTGTCTTCTGTTTTCTTTTTCTCGTTTGTTTGTGAATTGTGTGAGAAATAGATAAATAAAAGTCTGAAATTTGAGGTGAGACGTATTTAAAGATCAAAACTATTTTTTACCTTTTTGCTCAGGTCATTGAATGCATCACTTTTCCTTCACCTTGTGCTTCACAGGTGATATTGATGAGTATAATAAAGCCCAACTCCTGCGCGCACTGGTACTCTTCCTCAATTATTTACAAAGATAATGGTGACACAGTAAATACTGCTCATTATTTTGTTTTGACTTAAGTGAGACCATGAAGGTAACAGACAGTAATGTGATCCGGTTCCACCTTCAAGTCCTCTACAGAATTTCTATAAAGAATTTTGAAAAGAAAAAGGAGAGGCTGTTCATCAGTGGAGCAAGGATCTTTGGTGTTCCTCTGGAGCATTTGCCCAGACAATATATTCCTGAGTTTGGGCTTGTACCCTGGTGAGTGGAAGCAGCCGCCTAAACTGGACAGCTGATATTGTGTGATGGGACAACAGAAATATTTTTAATGTGAGTTGTGTCTCAGCTTTTTGGTGGATGCTTGCTCTCTTCTGCTGGAGCGTGCCAGGACTTTGGGTCTGTTCAGGAAACCAGGCTCTCTTCCTCGCATCAAGACCCTCAGGGTGAGATTTTCATCCTTTTTTTTTTTTTTTTTTAAATATTCTTTAGATTATCTCTACTGGAACAACAGTGTCATCTAGTGGCTGGATACAATATTGCTGTTTTTAAAATACCACTTTTTTTAAAAATAAGAATGCTCATTTTTTGATTTGTTCGTTTATTATTTTGGAGGTTGACTGTCATTTTTGTCTGGTTCAGGCCAAACTGAATCATGGAGAGAGCTGCCTGACCACAGCCCTCCCCTATGATGTTGCCACACTCGTCAAACAGTTTTGCAGGGAACTTCCAGAGCCGTTGTTCCCCTCCGAGCTCCACGCAGGTCTGCTCAAAGCCCAAACCCTGTCCACCCTGCAGGACAGGATGGCCGCCCTCCAGCTGTTGTCCTGCCTGCTGCCGGCCAGAAACGCCTCCAGTCTGCATTACCTGTTTGACTTCCTCTGCAAAGTGTCTCTGAGGTATGACTTATGAATCATGTGGTGACGCCAAACTGTCCAAGGAGCAGTGTTCAGCAACACCAACACTTAAGTCTGTACCTACTTGGAAAGCAAAGAGCTTGTGGTCACTTGTCCTTTTTCTGTAACTAGAGTGGACTTGATGAGTTAAGACCAGAACCAAGAAGACCATGCACTCTAATATTTTGCAAAAGAGATCTATGATCTGCTGATGGGGTAACTGCTTACAGGAGGGGGGCGGGGGTCACCATTATCTGGACCATGGAACACCCCCTTTTCTAATCATCAATTCTCAGTCTTTGTCATTTGACCCATTACAATGAATTTATTTCTGCATGTTTATTATAACCTACAGTGGGCCACTGTAATAATCCCCCATCCAGCTAATTACCTGAGATATGGCAGATATTTTTTTTATTTTCAGGTATCACGAAATTTTATCTACTTAATGCTTTTCACAGAGACGAGTCAATTCTTCACTGTACTGCAAATACTAATGTGTGAACTAATAATACAGAAGTATCTCTTAAAATGAAACGGATGTATTAAACCATAGACGGTATTAGAAAAAAAGTCACTGGATAAAGATCCAGTCATGTCACCTGTAGATTTACTGAAGACTGAGTTTAAAGCCAGAATTTGGGACCACTACTTGTCATATTTGGAGGAGATAACGGCGCCCTACTCTGATTGATTGAGCAAGCCTGGAGGTCACTTGGAATTCATCATCCTTTGCTCAGTTACCAGAAGTTAACAATTTTAACTTTACTTTATAACTTTACACTAGGAAACTATGCCTTACATTGTGCTTACGGAATTGTTTCAAATGTTTTGGGTCGCATCTGAAAAAAGTACTGCCAGAGCTGAAATGAAGGCTGGAGGAGCTTGCCGAGTCCGTCAGTCCATCCTCATTTCTGATGTTGCTATTGAAATTAAATTTGAAATGTGCATTGCTCAAACTTAAGAGGACTAGCAGCGCTCTGACCACCAGGGGGACCCTCGACAAACTGCCCAGACAAAGCCTTGGGGTCACAGCTAGGCAAGTGCCAGAGTTAGTCAATCCAAAAGGGAGCAGGTCAGCCTGAAGGGGGGCTCAGTTTAGGCAGCTGTCAGGGTGGCTTACAAGCTAGAGGCGGTCCACCAATTACCCCAGACGTTGCAGCCTTCGGCCATGATGAAGGTAGCTGCTGTCTGCTGCTGAACAAATTTTACCTTCGGACCCTTCCAGGCCAACTCAGAGGCGGTCATGGCAGTATCATTAATCGTTATCATTAATGGCAGAACAAAACATTTGTCTTTTAAATTCACAGCTCAGGAGTCAATACAATGGTAGGTCGTATAAAAGTAGGCAGTTTGCTGTTAACCATAACCAAGTTGATGGAGAGGTGGATATCACAGTCCTAATATGCATAAGTAATGTTATGTTTTTACCAGAGGAGGTATGCAAGAATTGGATTATGTTGACTACTGCCAACTGCAGTTTGCTGATATTGCATGACTGGAGGATAATCTGGTGATCTGAGACTGACCCAAATGGCTTCAGCAGCCAAGTCTGTTTTAGTTTTAGCTATTCATCAAAACGTGATAAGTACAGCACTGTCTAGGGTATCTAGACAGAGTAATTGTAACTCCTGTCTAAAGCTGTTGCTGGGAATTACCAAAGATTCATTCTCAAATATTTCCACAATTATGAAGGATGACTTATAGCTGTTGGTGTGTCTCAATGAGAATTACAATTGAATATCATCAGTATAGAAGTGAGAATTTCAAAATCTAACCTTCTGGGTAACCCAGGAAAAAAAAAAAAAAAAAACCCAACCTAATCACAACTTCTTGGCACAAAGAGGTCAGTTTGGGACTGCTCTGATTTAATTTAATTTTTAAAATGGCTCATCTGTTATCTCAGATTCAAAAACTATTGGTTAAAATGAGAAAGTCAAAATTCCTCTATCCTTCCTGAATGGATTTCTTACTGTTGGCATGCCATGATTACTCAAATGACTTAACTTTTCTCTTTATTCTTTATCAGATGCAGTGACAACCTGATGACCAGCTCCAACCTCGCTACAGTCTTCGTTCCATGTCTTTTACCACCACCAAACAAAACGGAAATGTCAGAAAGGCGACTTGAACTCAGGGTTCTTGTCCTAAAGACGTTCATTGACAATCCCCATCTATTTGGTAATAAACCAGTCGTATCGTAATAGCATTTGGATGAAATGCAATTGTACGTGTATAATGTGTTCTGATCACAACACATACTAGGTGTGATTCCTAAAGCTGTAATGGACAGTGTGGAATTCCTCATGAAGTTCCATTTTCTGAAAGATGTTCACTCAAAGACAAGAAATCGAAGGAGACACAGTTTCAAAGGTAAAACATTACAACAGTATAGCAAATCTCTTTGAGTGAAAATGGTATGTTCTTAACTTTTGTTTGTTTTGATGTAGTGATGCGGTCTGTAAAGACGGTGCCCTTGATTCAGGGTCAGTTGAAGCTCAGGCCTGTAGTATCGGAGCAGATCCAGGGTTCAATCTCACGAGATGGACCAAAACTGAGGAGAAGCCTTGGCCAGGAGACTTTCCCTAATGTCCAGCTATTCAGGACCTGTATGCAACAAACGGGTAAATGCAGGACAAATAGACATTTTAACTTTGTGCGAAAGTTAATACATTAAAAAAATGTTTCTAGATCAAGGCTTCAGACCAGAAGCAGCTTTGCTGGATGAGTTCATCCCTGCAGATAATGACTTGTCCAAGATGTCTTTCACTGCCGTGGAGAAACTGCAGCTTACTAAATGGAGAAGACGCTCTTCACTATAACATCCTTCAAATTGTTGTTTGAACCCATCTCTATCTGGTTAACCCTGATGTACTAATTTAACAAAGTGGCCTATATATATAGCAGAATTTTAACGTTGTAATTTTTAAATAAATTTCTAATTAACCACTTGCTTTTCCATTTTTTTTTTATGGCAAATTTAAAGGTGAATACACCTGCCTCATAAAGGTGTTAGGATTGTTGATCAGAGATGTAGATCAAAAGAATTGAAAATGAAGTAGCCTTGAATGTCTCTGTAGAACCACTGATTGTATTGTGAAATATCTTACTGAAGGTTTGATTTAACACGTGGGTGTTAAGCTGCTGGCTAATGAAATGGTACTGAACAAACGCCAGAGAGAAGAGGGTTTTTGGTTTCCCTGCAACCGCATCCGAACTGTGAAGCCAATGAAATCGTTGCATAACGTATGGTGACGCCGGAAATTAAAGGCCTTCAAAATAAAACGAAGACTTCACTGTGGTACTGCAGAGAAACACATTTTATATTTATGCTAAATCGTTTAACAATTTAAATATTGCTATAAAAATCTATATAAAACTGGGGGTGACCTGTTTCAGTTGCCACAGCTAGCCATTGGCAATACTAACTCGTAACAATCTTTATCACTTACAAATGGCATAGCAGCACTGACTAAGAAATGGGTCAATGCTTTTATCTCTTAAGAATAAAGTTAAAAACTATTATAAAATGGTAGCTGGGCGTTTTACTGGATTGACTACTGTTCTGATGACCTGGTTGGTAATTTCTTCTTTTTCCTGACTTTTAAAATTGATATCCCAAATTTGGGGGTGTTCCGGTTGGGACTTTCAATATGAAACTAAAAATATTACAGCCGAGTACAAATGGAATGCACAACTAAGATATTAACTCAAAAATGTTGCGTTACACTTTGATATATCCTAAATCCCACGCAGTGTGATTTGAATTAATGTTGCCAACAGCTGGTCCAAGGTTTGGAAGGGTTCATTTTCTCAGTTTGGAACGTCAGCGTGGCATGACTACACTAGGTAATTGCACATTTCTTAACTTGGCAAAATGTACAATACATAGTTACAATTGGCGCGCACACACACACTTTCATGACTATTTTGAAGAGTCACATGTGAAATAAATTAAGCACACTCATACTTTTTTTTTTTTTTTTTTTTTTTTTTTTTTTCATAAGATGGCTCTTTGATTCCCATGTTAAGCGGATAGTAAATGAAGAAAGTGGACGGTCCTTTTTATGAAGGATTCAACCAGCTCTCATCATTGCTGCCTTTGTAATTCAGACGTGACGCTGGCAATTCCTTTTGCCAAAAGAAAATCTCAGCTAAGTAAAAGTTTTACTTTGAAAACCGGAAAGGGAATGTTTACTTTATGGCTACCTTGACAACGGTCTGGTGAAGTAGTCAGGTTCCTCCATCAGGGCGAACAAGGTAAGAAACTATAAACAAAACCCTATTTCAATAATTTGTGGTGCACTATAGCAGTAAAATCATATACGCAGTCAGTCAGATTATATTGAATCCATCTTATCTAGTAATTGAACGTATTTTCGGATCATATTAGCCGTTTATGGGCCATTTACATCGTCCTTAATGGCTCTGTTTACAGAATGAGTGGCGCGTCGTAAAAGCTTTATTACTCCATTTTACAGATAACCTGTCTTGTTTTTTTTTTTTTTTTTGTTTTTTTTACCAACAAGAGCAGAATCAGTTGTATTAACTCTCCTGAATATGTAATTGGCTCGCTGAGTGCCTAACCGGACGGATGTAGCTTTTGCTCGTTGCGCGGTCTGACGTGCCCGGTTTCCCAGCAGATGGCAGACATGGGGTCCTCGGCGCGGTTGTCTCTGCTCAGCCTCCTCCTGTGGACGCAGCTCGGCTCAGCTCCGGGCCGGAGTCTGCGCACGGCGGACCAGGTGTCGGAGGCCGACATCCAGCGGCTCCTGCACGGCGTCATGGAGCAGCTGGGCATCGCCAGACCCAGAGTGGAGTATCCAGCCCACCAGGCCATCAACATCGTGGGGCCTCAAAGCATTCAGGGTAAAGTGATGCAGGCTGGCGTCAAAACCTGTTTACACGCCGCACGGAACAAGAACAAAATATGTTATAGTTTTAAAAATAAAAATAAAAAACTACACATTTGCTGTGTTGTGTTGCACTTACAGAAACAGAAAGACTTGGATGCTTATTTGAGTTAATAAAATCCATCCTCTTGTTCTTTCTGCTATCATTATTATTATTATTAATAATAATAATAATAATAATAATAATGCTTATTTAGCCAGGGGAGAAAAGAATAATTTATATTTAAATTATTTTTTCAAGAGTGTCCTGGTCAAGACAAGCAGCTGTTAAGCTGTTAAGAGGACAAGAGATACAAAACACAAAACTACAGTTTATTCATTAAATGTGTAGATAAGGAGCACATAACACAGAAAATATCTCAAATTACCACTTATTTTAGACCTTTAACAAAAGTCAGTGTAAACATATTCAGTCATAACATCAATAAGCAGAAGTGGCTGCATATATAATATTTAAATTATGATTAAAATCATGATGAGATCCAATTGTTTATGTTCACGTGGGTTTGGAGTTGATTCCAAGTGTAGGTAACAGTTAGTTTGCTTTTTGTTGTGCCATTATTTATAGCTGGATAAATATTGTTAAACAGTTATAAATGCCTGTATTGTGACTGCAGTACTCGTTTGTCTTCACCAGGTGGTGCTCATGAGGGCCTGCAACATCTCGGCCCCTACGGAAACATTCCCAACATTGTGGCAGAGCTGACAGGGGACAATGTTCCCAAAGATTTTAGTGATGATCACAGCTACCCAGACCCTCCAAACCCCTGTCCTCTGGGAAAGAAAGGTAGGTGCAAACTCCCTCCTCCAATCACTTCACTTATCAACTTATAGTCTTTATGTCTGCATACGTAGAAGGGGCTAAATATACTTATTATTGCAGCTGCAGTCTTGGTTCCTTGGTTATTCAGAAATTACAATATTTCGGAAGTTACAAAAGTGAAATCAGGGGAGTGCGTTAATTACCAGACCCATGATCGCTTTGCCTAATGACCAGTAGAAATGACGTTCTCTGTTTGCTCTGTGTCTTTGTGTATTCGCAGCAGCAGATGGCTGCTTGGAAAATGCTCCTGACACAGCTGAGTTCAGCAGAGAGTTTCAAAAACATCAGCATCTGTTTGACCCGGAGCATGATTACCCGGCACTGGCAAAGTGGGTGAGTACAGAGTTGAGCTGATGGTACTATTTGGTACTATCCTCTGATGGTACTCATCAAATGTTTTACCCCTCTATAACATTGATTACATATTGCCTGTACAACACTCTGAAACAACAACAAACATAAATAAATAAATAAAAAGCTTGAAATATTGTACAGGAGATAGTCGTAGCAAATTATCCATTTTTAAAAGCTTTCAATAAATTTTACATTTAATTTATTCATGCATCGATGACTAAGACATATACAAAATATAAAATAAAGTAAGAGTATTCACCTTTTTTGCATTTAGTCCTACATTTAAATTGTGTCATGCTGAGCTACTTCAAAAGTCACATAAATAGTTTAGTTAAATCCACAAGTGTGCATTTTAAGTGTCATATGATAGCTGTATTTCTAAACTTGTTGCCAAAGGCTGAAAATGTTAGTGATTTTAAGCAACATAAACACACACCACCAAGCAGGAAGCATCATACTGACCATTATTCAGAGAAGAGCTTTCTCGCGCATGGTGGAGGCAGTATCATGCTTTGGGAATGGTTTGCATTTATCAGAACCTGGGAAAATTGGTCACAGTTGAGGGAACTGGTGAGCCTGGATGGAGATTTACCTTTTTGACTGACAAAGACACAGAGCTTACTGCTAAATAAGCCCTCTGGTGTTTCAAGGGGAAACTCCTAAATTTGCTGGAATGGTTCAGTTAACGTCCAGACAGTTTCAACTGCAACATCTGAGGTATGGTGAAGTGTCCATGAGTGGAAAGTTTCCACCTCAAAGTAACTGGACCAATTTCATCTTGCTTCACAAATTAAGACTCTTTTGTTCAGGTTTGTGGCATAAAACCCCCCATTAAGATATCAGTTTCAATTCCAGGCTGCAACAAAACAGAAAAGTCTCCAAGAGGGAAGGCAACTTGCACAAACCGCTTCATGGCCTGAAAACACCGCTCAGGCACATTGTTGACTGTATTTCAGGAACAAAAGGACTCGCTGTAAAACAACTGACACATTACTTTTGTATTTGTTTTCATTTTGTGTGTGTTTTCTTTCAGAACAAGGAACGTTTGTACCAAAAACTGAAGGGAGGACCAAAAAGAAAAAAAAGGGTATAAAGTTTCTTGGTTGTCTTTTTCCTTTTCCTGTGTGGGCTTATGTCTAAGAAACCACATCAGCAGCCCTCAGCATTTATCCTGGGGGGGAGAGAAGTGCTCTTAAACCCACTTTGGACCATTTCTGTGATTTGGATTATTAGTGCTCCATGGATACACACATAAATGTGTCATGTCTGTGTTCACAGAGTGTGAACCCGTATTTACTGGGCCAGAGGTTGGATAATGTGGTCGCCAAGAAATCTGTTCCCCACTTCTCTGAGGAAGATGAAGAGGAAGGACCGACTGTCCCTGCAGCTACCAAGTCCACAGCCTAATTCCACGCAACCGTCACTGGAAAATGAAAATTATACACTCGGATAAATGTTCCTAACACCACACATTTTAGCATTCGATGAGACTGTGTCTTCACTGTAAGTGTTGACTTTGTTCAGGCTTTCTTTGCATCATATTCAGTCGTATTAACTGTATCTCAGTCAGTTATGACTAACGTTAATACTAGATGTGGTCCTATATCTTCTTTATGTTCATATCGATTTCATGAGGGGAAGGTTTTTAGTCCAGGTGGGAATGAAAAATGTCTAAAACATCACAGCTTTACCAACAAGCCAGTATGTTAAAGACTGTTTTGAATTTGAATGGAAAGCTGTGATCAGTCCTTCATGCACCAATAATAAGGTTCCTGCAGATTCAAGCCAGAATATTAGACTGTGTGGTGTTAAATACTTAAATTAATAGTGTACTGTAAAGAAGTTGTAAAAAGATCCGGAGGAATGCTAAATCAAAAAGTCAAAAAGTTATTCTTGTGTGTACAGAAATCAGTTTTACTCTATTTGTTTTTAGTCCTTAAAGTGCATTAAGTCTTGAGTTGATATTTAATGAGTAATTGTGATGCTTTATCGTAACGTGGCATATCTTTACAGAGCAAATTCTGATCTTTCACTTCGCTGTGCTGCAGTTGTGGCTCTGCAAGCCGCACTAACTCTTATCTGGTTCACCAAATCTTGTCAAAGTAGTTCTGTAGTGTTCTGTTTTTGTTGTGCGGAGTCAAATAAACGATTTATCTGCATTGACAACGTCTGGGGGAGGATTTTTCTTTCCGTTCACAGAACGATAAAGTGAGAATCAAGGTTTGGGGGAGTGTTCTGCGGAAACTCAAGACCTCCCAGGGACATTGAAAAGCCACTTCAGAGGACGCAGCACCTTCAGAGAGGAGCACATGTTCTGAACTGACTATCTGCCTGGATACAGGTTTCTTTTGGGGAGTTTGGGACCGAACAGGTAACTTAACGTTGTGACTACAAAGTTTGATTCATGAACTCTTAAATACTCGTGAATTTAGAAGAAACGCTCTTATTGCGCTACTCTATTGGTGCGTAATGCGTGCGTATAGGCGGCGCGTAAAATGCTCTCCACCCGTGACTGACTGTTCTGTTGACTTCCTTTCAGCTCCGGTGATGCAGTCACATCCAGTGCTGATCTTTTCGCTACTCTTGGCCGTGCTGCGCATCCCCCCGAGCAGCGCGAACCCCGAGTCATACCAGGGCGCGTTACCTCATCCAAACAAATACAACCCGAATGAATCGGAGAGGTGTATGCAGCCGCCCATTAGTGGACTGATCACCCGGGGGATGGGGCCCGTGACCGCAACAGATGAGGTGCTGGAGTCCAGCCAGGAGGCGCTGCACGTTACGGAGCGTCGGTACCTGCGTCTGGACTGGTGCAAGACGCAGCCGCTGAAGCAGACCCTCCACGAAGAGGGCTGCCTGAGCCGCACCATCATCAACCGCTTTTGCTATGGACAGTGCAACTCCTTTTACATCCCGCGGCACATGTACGAGGACGGGAACGCCTTTCAGTCCTGCTCCGTCTGCAAACCCAAAACCTTCAGCACCGTCACGTACACCCTCTTCTGCCCGGGACAGACGCCTAGCACGCGGAGGAAACGGGTCCAGCGTGTAAAGCAGTGCCGCTGCACAACCGTCAATCTGGATTAGACTCCTATTCGTGGAAAATAAGGAGGGACGTCGCCTTAAAAATACGAGATTGCTTTGGACAGCGCGTAAGGAACTTAATAGAGCCTTTATTATCATTATTTTTTTTTTAATAAATTAAAAACTGTAGTGATCAAGGAACTAGATTCATCAGTCCACCACTGCCTCTGTTTCAGTGTAGTAGACATCAGTGGTTGGTTCAGGGGCCCGGCGTCCGCTGATGCTTGACCTGCAGACATAAATGTGTCAAAGTAACCACAAATCCCGGCAATGTGCCATCATTGCGTCCACATTCATGTTTGTGTGAGCGGTTTTTGTTAATTCTTGTTTTTTAAACTTAGAAATGCATACTTCGGGATGGTTTGTAACTTTCCTTAATGCACGTTGTTGCAGGCTGATGTGGGACTTGAGATGAAATTTAAAAGGATGCATCTTCAGAAGTTGTTTCCACTGTGTGGGATGTGAAGCTGAACATTGCTGATATACTATTTTATATATGTCTATATATTTTCTATTTTTCAACCTGCACTGCTAAATGCCACTTAATTTTAAGACTATGTATTATTGGTGTATCAAGTGTTTTAATGCAACTTGTAATAAAATAGCGTTCAACATTTTTCTGATCTGATCAGTGTATTTATTTGTAGAAAATATTGTAAATGTTAAAAATCACATGTCAGAATCAATGCAAGGGGAAGTTTTAATTTGAAAACCTATACACATTTAATTTACCTTTAAAATCCAAAGTTTAAATACATCTTAGGGTGCAAATTAACATAAAGATGTCTCTATTAGATAAGGGTGAGAAGTTTCACCATTTGAGAGGAACTCGAAGAAGAGTCACATCGAGAAGGACCAATTGAGGTGGTTCGGGAATCTGGTTGGGATGCCTACTAATCACCTCTTTGGTGAGGTTTTCCAGGCAGGTCTTATCAGGAGGAAGACCCGTAGCAAACCAAAAACAGACAGGAGGGGTTATATCTCTCAGCCGACTTGTGAACATCTTTGTATTCCCCCGGGAGGAGCTAGATGAAGTGGCTGGGCGCATGGAAGTCCAGTGACTCACTCTCAGATAAGCAAAAGTTGACGGACAGAAGAATGGTTGGTTTCAGTAAGTCGAATACCCTGTTACATGCGTTCGATTCATTGCACGTCTATTGTGTTCAAGGACAAAAAGTGGTTTGGTGTCTTTGTCCTCGTCGAGTCTGATCCAGCTTTGTCTGGATAGTTGTGCAGTTGTGATCCAGGTGACAGTTTTTGTGACGCCTGAGTCTCTTAATTTGTAGACATGCTGGCTTCTTTTTGTCGTAGTCGCTCTTTCTGATAAAAGAAAAGAGAAAACAAAAAACAAAGTAAATGGTTAAAGATACAGATGAGGACAGTGCACCGACATTTTATCCACTCAGGCTAAGCAGCATGACAGAAATGGCTTCGTAACATGAAACTGTTTAGATTCAGTAATATATTTAATGGAAACAATGCACTGAGTGAAACCTTAATTTTTTAACCCCCCAGTTATTTTTGCTGAATATACTGTAAGACAGTTTATATATAATATATTTAGGAATATTAGCCGTATTTGTTGAGGGGCTGTTGTTGCGACGGTGGGCTGCATTTTCAATCATATCATATCATCTATCAAAGATATCATCTGAAAAGTCCTACCAGACTGTTGGGGTTGAGCTTTCTTGTCTCCACTTTCTTCTCCCCTGTGATCTTCTTCACTGACAGCTGAGCTTCTTTTAATCTGCAAAATTAGTCAGTTTGAACTGTTGCATGGAATGAAGTAATCAGAGAAATCCATCCATCCATCCATCCATCCATCCATCCATCCATCCATCCATCCATCCATCCATCCATCCATCCATCCATCCATCCATCCATCCATCCATCCATCCATCCATCCATCCATCCATCCATCCATCCATCCTCCCTCTACACCCACTTCAATCCTGTTCAGGTACATATCACAGGGCCAAGAGAAGGTTGAATTGATTAATGAATTACAAAATTCTTCTCGTGTCACATCAGATTTTCCAACCAAGAGAAGGCCCCAGGAGCAACCCTGAATCCTCTCAGGATTCCTGAGAAGGCGCAGAGGGCTGCTGCGATGCAGGTGGATGTCAGGAATACCCTCCATGCTGCCATGGCAACCCAGCTACACATGAGTGGTGGTTAATGCTGATGCAAATTATTGTTATCCACATGTTTAGAGGACAAACACACCCTTTTATGGTTAAAACTGAGCAGAACCAAATCTTGTGATGGAAATATAGTGGTCTTGGATAGTTGCAAACACACACACACACACACACACACACACACACACACACACACACACACACACACACACACACACACACACTATTGCATACTTTTCTTTTGAGATGTTTTTATTCTCCCGCTTCCATCTGGTCTTGAAGTCAGCACAGAATTCAAACCAGAGCATAAAGAAGTGCCGTGCGGTCTCCTCCTTTTCTCCTGTCTTGGGCTTCAGTCCGAAGTACACAACCAGGTCCTGGAAGCTAAAAACAAGAAAAACAACACAAGAAAAATGTGAGATCTGAGTTTAATGCTCTTCAGCTTGCTTCTTGTCTTGACTACAAACTGATACAGTAAACGAGGTCTTCACTTTCAGCCAACGGCTGATCATTTCTGTTACACATTGTGTTGCTATAGGAACCTCTGTCACACAGATTTATAGTTGTTCAACAGACATTGTTTCCTTTTCTGCTCTTTCTGACCTGTAAATACAAACAGATGTCATTATCTGCTCTCCATGATGGGTTCCATCTTTAGCCTGAACATAATGAACGTGATGATAACTGCACTACAGTTTACTCACTTTTACTAAATAAATTTAACTGATTTTAAAACACTGTGTGACAATTTTTGAAAAAGTGAAACATCACAGGAATAAAAAGTCACCAGAAAGAGATACACTATTGGAAAAAAAGAGAAAATGATAAAAGAGATGCGGTGCAACAAAAAATAGATTAATTATACTATTAATCTATTTTCTGTTGCATTGTATCTCTTGGCAGAAAATGGCAGAAAATCATTAAAATTATTAACAAAAGCTAGTCAAAGGCTAAAAAGAAACAGCAAGAATCAATAAACGATATGCAATTAAACAAGATGAACAAGTAAAGAAACAAATGATGATGAACACCAAAAAGACAGAGGCTAAAATAAATGTAAACGTCCCATAAACAAGTACAATATTATTACAAAAAAATAGAAAAAAAAGATGCACAAAAAATAAATGCAAAATGACAACAAAAAAGGCTAAAATCCACGAAATGGATTCCCAAATGATCCCAAAAAGAGATACAAAATCAACATGACAACATGATAAATCAACATAAAAGTAATACAGAGATGCACAAAATACCATGAAAAAGATAAAAGAAGTCAACAAAAGGTAATTCAACGTAATCTCTGCCATGGATGTGCAGATGAAGTCCCAGTAAATAACACCATTTCTGAGCGGCTGAACTGCCACTTTCAGTCTTATAAAAACACTCTCACTTTCTCTTTTCCAAAGTGCCTTCAAACTATCAGCAGGACATCAAACTGTCATCAGCCACAAATAAGAGAGAGGAATAAGCCATGCTCCCTGGAATTCTGATTATGTTACATAGTTTTGACATGAGTATCTACAGAAAAGCTCAAGTTGACATCGTGGAAAAACGCAGAAGCGAACACCAGAAGCAGACAAAAAAAAAAATCATGACGTATGGAAACAAACCGGTTCCTATGATATTTAATGTTTTTACAGAGTTAAAACAGAGCCGTTGAATGTTTGCTTAATACTTGGACGGAATACAAAGTAGGTCTTTAGTGGCAACTGCAAACACATTTACTCATTTATGCTGAAACTGACTCCTCTCTTGCATCCAGTGACAGTGAAAGCGATGTTAGTCAGGAGCCGGTTTTCACGTTGTACTTCACTGCAGCGCGGTCCGGCTTTCCCTGGAGGTGAGCTCAACCGCACAGCTTAGTCTTCAGATACAAGTCAGTAAATTACACTCAAAAGAACAGCAGTTGTTTCCCCAACCTTTTTTGGACGGCCTTCAGATGACAGGAAGCGTCTGCATGTTCCTTTCTTGCTGCAAGGAAACAGACAGGCAAATGGGTTACTTAAACACGAGGACAGATGATATTTTGAGCAGCTGTCTTCCCTGCGGAGAGTCTCCTTTGATTAACATGCTTGTAGAAACACAGTGAAGAGTCCCTGTGTGACGATGATGACCTTGTCTGACGGAGCCAGACGACCATTTGGTCTCTTTAAAACGACAATTACGCAGTCAGTTATTCAACAAAGCAGCCATTCTTTAAGCCACTTTCAAATTGGGATGCCATTATAACAAAATAACAGGTATGCTACTTATTGTCTGTGTCTGTCTATCTGCAAAGGTTTCGGGAGTCTGCTTCGGACCCTAGAAAAAAAATGTTCAAACAACCAGTTCAGAAAGAAGCTTTTTCTCGCGGCACGAGAAATCAAACCACTTTAATCTGATGCAACTTTACAACTACAGCAACATGGGAGATAAAAACACATTCTTTATTAAAGCCCACTTGTAATTTAGATCCACAGGATCTGGAAACGTGGATAGTTTATATCTTTAGCAAGTCGAGAAGAAAAAAAAGAATCATATAGACTTTCTATGTTTATTATGACCGAGTTTAGTAAAGTTGAAAGAAAAGCAACTTAACTATCTGCTTGATTTTATACCAAACAAAAGAAAAGGAATAAAAGAGAGGAAACTCTGAAGTCTTTTAGGATAAACTGAAGTCTAAGTGCTCTTTCCTCATCGATAATACTCAAGAAAGTTATCTTAGCACTCAAAATGAATCTTCACCCCTGACCTAGGTCAAAATATCAAAATAAAGACGTGACACAACATAGACTTGCTCGGTGAGATGGATTGGGGGTTTTTTTTGCTGACAGAGAAGGTCCAGTGCCTGAGTGTCTGTGGCAGGAGTCACTCAGTCACTGCCGAATCTGCCTGATCCCTATCTTTGTGTGTTTACTCTGAATCCATCCCATTGCTCTGACACACAGATACCACAAAGCTCCTCGTCAAAAAAAGGAAAAGAAAAAAAAAGAGAACAATTTCCCAAAGAAGATAATCTGAAATAGAGAAAAAGAAAAAGCAACAAGGAGAAGTGTAAAACAGCTACAAAGAGGAGAAAATAACACGAGGGAGTAAACAAAAAGAGTTACAAAATCCCCCAAAAGGGCATTTGTTTGAGTCCGAGTCTTACTGTTTGGAGTGTTGGGAGGCCTTTAACATGTCAAGACTCCTGTTGTGTTTTAATCTGTTATTGACCGGAGGACTTGCAAGAGGAGGAGAAATAAAGCTAGAAGGGTGAAGGAAGAAGAACGGACAGACTGGCTATTAGATGCCCATTCTGGGGAGGCTGCGTTAAAATGGACATGTTACAAAAAAAACTAACTTTTTCTGTACTCAAGACCCTTTACTTTGGTGTTTTCAGTCACTACCAGCTCAAAAACGACTTACTGACTCTTCTCACTTAAAACAGCTGCTGTCAACAGACCAGTAAGTGTAAAAAGAAGCTTTTTGTAGTGCATCTCTGTGGGATTGTGACCTGAGCGGGTTACAGATATTTCATTAAGACCTCTGGAACTTGCGCTAATTTTGAACCGGGACATAATTTATCCCCCTGTTTGGTTACGCGTGATTTCTCACCGGTGAGAGTAAACGCCTCCATCTTGTCCTTGAACGGCTGCAGGTATTCTTCAGGAGAGTCACAACAAACTCTCTGTACATCTTTCGTACATCCTGAAACAAACACACACAAAGAAAATAACCTAACATAATCATCTCAGCATGCACAAGAGGCATTATAATAAGGACGAGCCTGTTAGTCTGTCATAAAAAAATATGAACTCTATTAATTACTTCATAGATTGTTTGCATTAATGGTAAAAAAATAAAACAACAGAGAACATCAAAACAGAAATATATGAACTAGAGTTTGAGTCCAATCTGATTTAAACATTTTCTTTCCATATTTTTTAAAACGGAAAATCTTTGTAAAGAGCTTCACTTTTCAGACACTTTGTGTTTTTCTTTTCCTAGTTCATCACCTTGAGCTTCCTTTTACGTGTTCTGATCTTTATTTGTAAAGTTTTCCTTTAATTTGCTTTAGGTATTCCACTTAATTGTTTGGATTTAGGACAGGATCATCATAAGACTTTTGTTGAATGCTAAACTTGATGTTGCAAATATCAGCTACATATAAAAAGGGCAAAAAAAGTGTCTAAAAGTGCTGAAATCACAGCCAAACTGGTTCGAAAAACGCCTCAAAATACCTTTTCAGTTATTAAATATTGGGTCAAGAGTTTTTCTGTGATCATTAACACTTCGTTAAGATAAGTGTGCGTATCCCCACTTTGAATATAATTCAGCTAAATTTTCAGCATCCCTCTGGGAGAGAACGCTTCTAATTTTTGCGATATTACAAAGGTGGAAAAACCTACAAGCCTGATTAAAATGCTGTTTAAATGACAAATCCTGATCGAAAACAACTCCAAGTTTTTGCACAGTTGTACTGGAGGCCATCGCAACACCGTCTAATCCCTTCATAAGGTGTTTGGGACCGCAAACAATAACTTCTGTTTTTTCAGAATTTAGAAGCAAAAAGTTAGTGGACATCCAGTACTTGATGTCCTTAAGACATGTCTGAAGTTTGACTAATGGTTCTGTTTCATCTGGCTTCATTGACAAATACAGCTGCATATCATCAGCATAACAATGAAAATTAATGCCGTGGTTCCAGATAATACTTCCCAAGGGCTGCATGTATAAGCTGAACAAGATTGGCCCTAGCACTGAACCCTGCGGGACACCATAGCAGACCCTCGTCAGTACTGAAGAAACCTCATGAACATGAACAAACTAGAATCTATAAGATAAATATGATTTAAACCAACCTAGAACTGTCCCTTTAATCCCAATAACATACTCTATCCTCTGCAGCAAAATGCTGTGATCTATAGTATCAAAAGCAGCACTGAGGTCCAGCAGAACCAGTATGGACACTAATCCATTATCTGAGGCCATAAGAATATATATAATAGAAATGTATAGATCATTTCTATACAAATGGTCACACAGCTGCCTTGCAACTACCTTTTCCAGAATTTTAGAGATAAATGGAAGGTTGAAGATTGGTCTATAATTAGCTAAAATGTCTGGGTCAAGAGAGGATTTTTTTAAGTAATGGTTTAATTACTGCAACTTTAAAAACTGTGGCACATATCCTAAGTTTAGGGATAAGTTGGTCTGGTCCAGTATTGTTGTACCAATGAGAGAGAAAACATTTTTAAGTAGTTGAGTTGGGATGGGTTCTAACAGACAGAATGATTTAGCTCTATTGATGACTGAGGTCAGCTCAGGAAGGTCTACAGGAACCAAACAGTCTAGAGTCATGTCAGAGCCTAAGGGAGTTGCTGAAACTGAAGACATGCCCACAGCCGCTGCCGGGTGGGCCTGGTTGATTTCCTCTCTAATTCTGACAATTGTACTACTAAAGAAGGTCATAAAGTCTTCACTACTGAGAGCTACAGGAATGTACGGCTCAACAGAGTTGTGGCTCTTTGTCAGCCTGGCTACAGTGCTGAACAGAAAATGTGGGTTATTTTTATTATCCTCACAATACCACCATACCAGACCCCCAACTCCCCTTGGCTGCGTCTACAAATTTTGTCCAGAAAGGTTATGAACTGAATCTGCATCAAAGGGCAGACATGAACGCCTGCTTGAGACAAACCCAACCTACTACAAGCAATACCAACCAAACTATTGTTCCATTTGTAGGGGTTGAATGGCCTATAGCAATTAACCCAGTATCCAGAGCCCAGCATTACTTGTTTTTGTGATCCTACAAATCTCATTATAATCCAGCTGCCTTGTAAAGTTACTTTTCCCAGGTCACAGTCAAATAGTTTGGTTTAAGTTGTGGAGACATTTACATAACGTGAGTATTGTCACCATAAAGCACTCCAAGATTACCCCACCTTAAATGCCTTATTCTTGCCATAGTCAAAATACATTTGACATTCACTAGTGTGAACAGAAAGTGGACTGAATCATCATCAGAGGGTCAGAATGAGAAGTGGGTCATTTTTCAAGTGAGCTTGAAATGCGTAGCAATGATTTTGCAATGAGTTGAGGGGTTCAGATTGGGCCACAGTAACAAAAGTCAGGGTTATTCAAGAAATATGAAAACATTTAAAGGTTGTTGTTTTTTTCAGGAAATTTAGGTCAAGGGTTTCAAAAACCTTCCAACGTGCCTGACAGTGAGAAAAGAGTTCTGGGCTGACTTAACTACCGTAACTCCACCTGTGCTCCAGTGGCAGGTTATCAGTTTCCTCTTCCAGATATCACTCACTGAGATTCACCCTGAGATGGCGGCTAACAACCCCGCTCCCTGTCCCCTGTCCTTTCCCAGTCTGCAATTCCACGTTGCTTTGCATCCAATCAGTGGATCAGAGGAGCCAGTCTGCAGAGCCAGTCATAATAGAGGCTGCACGGCAAACCGAGCCCCCTCCCCCCCGCCTACCCTGATGCTCGATCAACATCTCCCAGATAAGATTACAAAAGAATACTGTTTTCATTTGGGATTTGTGTAAACTTTGGAGGCGGGTGTCTCTCTGTGCATTGTGTGGGGAGCCTGTCTTTCCTTTTTTTTTTTCTGCCTTTAGTGCCGACAAAAGTTTGCTTATTTCAGGCTGAAGAGGGTTAAGGAACTTCACATAAACACAGCCGTCTGATGAGGAGTGCGGTGCTGTCAGATGCGAGACTGCAATTACCTAAACTGCACTGATTTTGTTTCACAGTCAGGGATAAAAGCTTTCTTGAAGAGGTTTTAATGTTTTGATGATAATTGGTTTGGATTGTCCTGCTCATAAATCACATGGCTACCTCAGTCAGATTACACAGTGACATTATTCTATCAGGGAAACAAAACAAAAGCTTCAGAAATAAACAGAGTGATAAGTCTCCACCAAGGAAACACAATCCATAGTTTTCAGTACAAACAGCTACTGTAAATGGCAACAGATATCTTAAGATTAAAAATCTTCACTTTGGAAAATGCAGCAAACCTTTAAAATAATGGAAAATCAAGTTAGAAAAAAACTTGGATCGGGTGGACATCCTCGATGTCATGTGATACGTCTGGAAGTCCGGTCATTCCTATGGCAGCCTCTGTAATCTCTGATGTTGTTGCAGCACTCCTCGTAACACTATTTCCAGAGCATAATTTGATAGGCATGTGTTAAAAAGTTTCAGAGAGAATATAGAGGCACAACTAGCAGGCTTTTATTTTGATGGATTTTGTGTAAAGTTGTTAAAAATGGTTGTCAATATGACTTGATAATGTATTTAACTGGAATTAAGAATTAATGCACACTTCTGTCAGCAATACTTATCAAATTCAACACTATACAAGTTAGGTAATGTTTTGTTTGGCTTTGAATTATGATTATATATGAAATAGTGTATTTGATATGCAATCCCCTCTTCCAGTGTTTTCTCATCTAAACTGAAACATGTACAAGTCCTATTTAACACTGCCAGCAAAAAAACAAAAAAACCCCAAAAACTGTTTTAAAGGCTCTTAAGTTCTGACTTCAGCTTAAGCATGATTCTGTGTGAAATCAACACCGTTGACGTACAACGAAGCCAGACGTGCAACTCACCAGAAGTGTAACACAATTTTTGGCCGCCTGATTATTACTTATTCTCTAGAAACTACATAGAAACTAGATAGATCATCATCATTTAAATAAAGGCTGTCATTCATCATTTTTTATCTCCAGTTTTACGTAGATCTGCTCCATTGCAGTCACTGTCACCTGAGGACCATGAAAAAAATAATCAATATGACTACCGACTGTATAAGAAGAACTGGATGAACCACCTGTGATGCCACTCATAGGTTTTCTGAAAAGTGCTATTGAAGTAAGTGAAGTCTCCTTTTTTTTTCTTTTTGCGCATTTCACGGCCTCAAGTTGCAAATGGGGTAAACAAGCAGGCCTGGGAGCTGCCTGCCTCCAGAGATGGGGACCACACCCATCTTACCAGAGGTCACCTCCTTTATCTTGGCTGGCTTAGCTCATGCTAACCTATGATGCCAATTAATATCACTTTACTTTCATTACAATCAAACATATCCAATGCTGACAGAGCTGAAACAAGGACTAGCAGAGTCCTCCTGGCACCTGCCATCGGTCCGCCTGTCCCCTTGCAGGACTGGGTCCATTGTTGAGCAATTCTATCAGTGTAGGCCTGCAAGTCACCGCCCAAGTGACAGCTTAGCTTTGAAGAAAGGTAGCCATGCTCCACATCAAAAACCACGGCCTTAATTTTATAAAAATGAAAAAAAAGTTTGTTTGCTTATTCATTTTTAACCACCCTCTTAATATGCTTATTTCTGCTGCAAAGTTGGGCATTTTAACATTAAGTTCATTGGACATTGTCTCAAGTGAGGTAGCCCTTAGATCCAGACAGTATTCCTTTTAATATCCAGTGTCCATCTTGTGGGTCTACAACTAAGTAGCACCTGTGCGAAGCTTCACTCTTTCCCCGTCCAACAAAATGTCACAGTAGTGATGGTAAGTAGTTGTGAGATCATCAAGTTACCATGTTAAGGTACAGTGCTAAAAGACCACAGCACAGGACAAATTTAAAAAAAAAAAAAAAGATCTCACCAGAAGGCGTTGCTAAAGTTAATGCAATTAGAAGAAATGAATTCACATTCAAAGACATCTTCCCAAGCAAACAGAAAGACAGGGAGAGTGAAGAACAACAAAAGAGGAGCCTCAAACCATGCATGAGGGTTGTTCAAACAGACTGAACAAAAGGAACCTGCGACTGGCAATCCAGATTGCACGGTAGTTTGGGTAGACGGCCTGATAAGATTAAAGCTGTGTTGAGAGGTAAAGAAAGCTATCTGCTGTACACATCTGGGGGCCACATGGATGCCCAGGTGATACAGCCGAGCAGGTTGAGGATCTGTGCATTTCTGCACAGATACTACAGATACTGGAGGTCTGGAGATTACATAAGTGGAAAGCTATGGTCTCCCTGCACTGGCGACAGAGGCACAAAGGCACAACAATGGGAGATCTGATTGGCAGAGGGATTAGAAGCTGGATCTGAAAGGCGCCAGGCCAGTATCAGCAATAAGGCTCCTGCTAGTCCCCAAGAACACACACACAAAAACACATGAAATAAAATGCATGCCAAACCACATGCGCGCATGTATTTGCTTGTAATCACACACATGTATTGAAAGCATTGTCTTCAGGCTGGCTTCTAGCTGACTGGCATGCAGAATGGCGTCATAAGGGCACACTTAGGGATAAGAAAGACAAGAGGAAATCTTTTGTTCTCATGCTCCAAGAACATGAGTTTGGTCGCAGGGCCTCTAGTCCTGAGTATAAACAGTTAGTCAATGGCTGGGGCCAGTGATGGGAAACCGGGGGGGGGTTGGGGGGTGGCTTTTAGAGTGGAGGGGGTATCTGAGCGAAAACGATGCCAGACTGGTCCGAGGTTTGGTTTGTGGGAACCTCTAGAAAGCTACACAAAATTACAGCGATAGAGTTACACAGGCTGGCTTAGGTATTCAAACAAAAACACACAACAAAATGACCACAAGTCGAAACCATTCCCGGTCAACCAGTCACATGGATGTCGAGACTCATTGTGTGACTTCTCATGTTTTGAGGAATGAGTGCAACCTCTTACTGTGACGGCTGAATGAGGGAGGGGTTTGTCACTCTTTGGAAATGTTTTTTTTTTTTTTTAACATTTTCAGCGATATGGAGCAGGTTGTGGTGGCATCACATACTTGAGAGACCTTGTCCGAGCTGTCTGAGATCACTGTTGAGTTCATCAAACTTGACCTGTGCTGCCAGAAAGATGTCCTGAGGTTCAAGAAGAGGAAAGATACTCTTCTCTGTGCCGGCGTTCTGGTGGAATACAGGCAAAACCTAAATCAGGTACTTGCCAGCTAAATTACAGCACTGAAATCCTGTTCAGCTTATAATTAAATGACAAATTCAGAGAATTTGTGCAGAGAATGGATTGCAAACAATCCATTTTGTTCAATTAAAATGGAAATCAATGTGAATTAACTTGATCTATGAACCCAAAAGAGATATGTGTTAATTGCTAGAAGCCTCGTCTTTAGAAAAAATTATGTAAATTCATTAATTTCATTCAGAATAAAAATGACAAGTTGGTGTCTGTTTTTAATACCTTGTCCAAATTGTGCAGGTAGTACGAGACCACGTAGTCCACCAGGCTGATACGATTGTTCTGAGGAGAAATGCGGAAGAGGCGGATCAAAGAGAATTAAAACGATATAATTAAAATCATATAACTCAATATTTTCTGTATCCAGAGAATTAATGATTCTCATTTGTCTGTTAGTAGCAAAGAAGCGTAGTGATAATGTTTAAAAGCTACTGCGTGCTTTGTGTTTGGCTTATCTCGGGCGGCGTGCAGTGCAAAAGGTGCTGAAAAATCTGTGCACGTTTCCATTGGTCTGCATATTTTCATAAATATGACCTACAAAAATGATCAAATGTTGTACCTGAGGGCGGACTCAGAAACATGCAAACTAGCCGCTGTGAAAGAGGCCTTTAGTTCTGTTTGATAACAGCAGTACGATCGGGGTTTGATGGATCCACTGCCTCTCTAACTGCTGATTGAAAACATCGGGCTGAAAATGTCATTTACAATCAACTGTTAATCCTTAAAGTGCAACATTTTTGACACTAGATGATATCGGATAATTTTTCTTATTCAATAAATTATCAAATATATTATTTTCCCCCTATTCAATCCTCATTATTAACATAAAACATATCTGACTATGTTTTATACCATATTTACTCTGAGATTTTCTGTTGTTTCTTAAAAATACACTTTAACTGCAAAACATACATTTAAAAAAATGGGAGAAACTAACTCCCTTTTTGGAGGATTAGCACTAAAAGGCAACATAATGACTGTGTGTGATTCCTATCTAGATATATCTCTTTCCCACCCACCTGTAGTCTACTGCTTAATTTTATTTATTAATTTAATTTATTTTGTCCCTGCTCTGCTTTCTCACGTCACATCAGATTTCTACTTGCAACCTGTGTCTACTTCTTCTAATACCACAACTTTTCCTTCAGGCTTAGATGCTGTTTTCTTGAATGAAAAGCATCTATATTCAGTTTGAAAGCACATTGACATGCAGACGAAGAGGCACAGTAACTCTGCAGGCATCAGGCCTCACCCTGCTCTTGACGTCCTTGAGTTTGGGGAGGATTTCCAGACCAAAGCCATCGGCCTGGCCTCTGATCGTGCTGCCCCCGTTCATGTGGTTGCCCAGGGCCAACACCAGTCCCAACACTTCTCTGACACTGTCACTCTCCAGCAGAGCCTTTAAACAGAAAACAACATTTTTTTTCTCTCTGCAGTGAAGTGATCCCTGTGGAACCAGTCAGAACTTGCTTTGACAAGTGTCAAACCAAAAAAAAGTTATAGTGGCACAGGTTGTTTTTTTAAGGATGAACAGGGCTCTCTGCTGGACCAACCGATGAGTTGCTTAACCCCAAAGACAGGAATGAAACTGGGTTTTATGCACACTGATTCTGAGGTAGGCAGTAAGGCACAGAGTGTGGAGGCAGCTAAGGATGGTTGTGTAATACGGAAACCCTCAGCAGTTGTTCAGTTGTGTCCCATCAAAAGACTTCAATGCATGTAAAGAAGTATATAAATCAGTACCCTCATAATTATGGATCAATGTCCTGGAATGGGATGGAAGTGAGGGGTTTTGTGCTGATTATTACTAACTGAATAAGGATGCCTGTCCTTTGCTACGCATTAAAGATGATCTTGGCACTTCCACTTGTAGTTCTCACATCTTCCATTCATCCATTTTCTTTATCCCATATATTATATCCTTTTTTTTTTTTTTTTTTCGAAACATTTTGTGGGCATTTGTCAGGGGGTTAGATGAGGTGTAAATCCAGGTGTAAAAGCAGATACGTATAAATGCTTTTCTGGCGTATTTAGACCACATTATCTCAGCGAAGGGTGAGAAAACGGTAACCATGTGACGGTGGAGACGGCGCTACGGTGGCCAAAACCCTGGACTGAAAACTTTGCAGAGATTACACGCTCTGCTTAATTAAAGAAAAGAAGAGCATTTACATGGATAGAAGATTATCAATGACCTTTTGAACTGATTAAGCTTTCTTTGATGCCAGCTCCAACTCTTGCATAACTTTGATCACTGCAAAACTTCCAGTCTGGACACAGATATCAGTGAAAGAGACGATGGTACAGTCCTTTCTCAGGTGGAGGAGGTGGGGATGTTTAGATTGAAGTCAAGTGCTTTACCCACCTTACACACAGCAGAGACAGTGTTGAGTTTGCACTGAATGGAGGCAATCCCATCGATGAAAGCTGACTGGAAGATCATGCAGCGAGCTCTGCCTGCAAAGTCCGGGATCTGGGAGAGTTCATACAGAAATCTGGAAGACATTTAAGACGTTTAAGGGTCAGAATAAATATAATGCTGTAACCCATCCCTAAGTGCAATGAATGATGTTCTCTTTAAACATTGTTCTCTCAGCTGGGATACTGACTGCTCAGGCTTGTCCAGCAGTTTAACATCCTCCTCCTCCGACGTCTCGTAGTGTTTCCTGATCCTCTCCACCTCCTCTGGCTGTGCCCTCTGCCACAGTGACGATTGCAAATATGGAAATTGTTTATAATTGTACATTTATAGTTAAGCTGAAGCAAAGCTTTCAGATGTAAAACTTACATTTTCATACAGGGCCTCAATGGTCTCCAGGTCCACCACAGAGGGGTCCACTGTCAGCACAGCTTAGAGTGAGGAAATGCAGAAGAATCGCATTTTAATTGAATACAAAAAGGTCAAAAAGTATGTTTTACATTAACACCCAGAAATTCTCTTCAGATGCATGTCAATAGCCTTGTCCTACTGAAGCTAGGGAGAGTCTTTAATAGATGAGAAATTTCAGGTATTTGGGATACTTTAATACATTATGTTTTACAACACAAATCTCTCTTACTTACTTTTCAAAAATCTTAACTTTTGTATGTCAATCAATGTTAGACACTTGACACTCTTAGTGTTGCATTTAGTTTAAATTAAATCCACAAAGGGGAATTCTGCATTATATCTGTATTAGTAATTTTAGATTTTAGAATGGGAATTAAATTTAAATACTCTGTATCAATGACTTATTGTGTATTCAATATATTACTATTATTATTTCTATGTGCCACAGATTGTCTTGCCACGTGAAGCTGTAGGGGTGACTGTCAGCTCTGTCAGTGTGTGACTTCATGTCTTATTTTGAATTTCCTTTTGTTTTTTTTCCTCTTGGTCCATGTTAATTGAAGCTTGTGAAAATGCAGATATTTTGTTCTTTATTTTGGACTATCTTTTCCTATTTTTACCTTTAACATTTTTGGTAGGATTAATTTCTGTAGAACAAGCAATGAAATTTATTTGATTTCAAACTCAGGAATTTATTTTTGCTCATTCTTGTTGCTCTCGTGTGGACAACTATTGCATTCTTAGATGTTATACACTTATTTCGCTTTACATTTTAGATTGAAATAATAAAGTACAACTTAACATTTTTCTTCATAAATAAAACACACAATGTCTAAAATAAGAGATGGGTCCAATCTGACCTCATATTGATATGTAATTGACTGATCAGGCATTAAAATGACAAAATAAATCAGTAAAACGCAGTTCAAATTTAAACCTTTAAGTTTTTAGTATTGAAATAGCTCTATTTGATTTATGGTGTTCAGTTGAGGGTTGTTGTTTTTAGCTTATTTAAGGTTCAATTAGGTAGATTTCAGTTTTTAGACCGTTTTTACACTTAAATTACAAGTGTTCAATTTAAAAACAACAACCTCCCTTTGATATCAGAATTGATATTGTTGTATTGGTTAACATATTGGTTATCAGGAGGTATCTTGCTTAATGGAATTGGACTGGAACTAAAACAAAGCAATTGGGTGCATCTCTATCTCATCCATCTATTATCTATACCCGCTTAATCCGTCTCCGGGTCACGGGGGTCTGTCGGAGCCTATCCTGATGTATAGTAGGCGACCCTGGACAGGTCGCCAGTCTATCGCAGGGCCACATAGAAAGATGGCCAAACATGCACGCTCACATTCACACCTAGGGGCAATTTAGTATGATCAATTAACCTACCCTGCATGTTTTTGGGAGGAAGCCGGAGTACCCGGAGAGAACATGCAATCTCCACACAGAAAGACCCACCGGGCCGGGAATCGAACCAGGAACCTTCTTACTACAGTGCTACAGTGCTAACCACTAAGCCACCGTGCTGTCCTGCATCTCTATCTGAAGTTTGCAAAACATAACATGACCTCACCTTGTTGAATGTCTTTCATTTCCAGGTGGAGGCTGGATATGAGGATGCCCAAAGCCTGAGAGCGCTTACCATCTAACAGCTTAATGATCTAAAACACACATGAAGAAGACTTTATTTATGTATGTATGTATGTATGAATGAATGAATGAATGAATGAATGTATGTATGTATGTATGTATGTATGTATGTATGTATGTATGTATTTATGTATGTATGTATGTATGTATGTATGTATGTATGTACCAAAAGAAACCCAACCTGCAGTATAGTAAAGAAATGCACATCGAGAAAGCCAGAGTTACTGAATCTCAATTTAGAGATTACTGTGCAGAATCAGCAAACATAATAATCCCACAATGAAAAAGACACAAACATAATGTGAGGGAATAGTCGGTGTTCTTATAAATACTTAAAATTTCATAGCTGTGTTTGGAGCTCTGTCTTAATTGTCACCTGAGCATGTTAAAACATGGCTCCCTCTAGTGGATAAACACGCTGCACATCTCAAACGTAAGCTCTCTGGAAACTAAATTATGTTTAACAAGAAGCTGAAGTCGATGTCTTACCTTCCTGGCTTTGGCTTTCTTCTCATAAGCCTCTGAGAGTGGCTTCTTTTTTGTTGTAGTGGTAGTTTTGGCAAAAAGATCCTCAAACTCGCTGGTATTGATTATGCATGGTTCCTCTAACGTGTTCCACAATGTGTTTTTACTGAAAGAAAAATAAATAATGGTTGGGTCAAGTTTATTGGAGGATGCTATCACAATAGTGCATTAAAAATCCTTCTGTGTGATGGTATGAGGCTGTTACATGTAGTTTAGGGTTATGCACTCCGTCACATATTTTATATTTTCTAATACACATTTTCATAGTAGTTTCAGTAATAAATCACATGAATGCAATATCAGATTTTGAGTATGATTCCAGGTGGGAACCTACTTGTCATCCTGGATCTGGATTCTGGTCCAGTAAAGAGGCTTCATGGGCTGGGAAGGCTTCATTGCTGGTTTCCTTGGAGGTTTATCAAAAATAAGACCCCCAACTGGAGGAGGTGGAGGGAGAGCTGTGCCTGGGATGGATGGAGGTGGAGGAGGAGGTGGGGGTGGAGGACCATTTGTCACTTGCACCTGGTTTACAGCTGGTGGCAAACATGGTGGAGGTGGTGGAGGAGGACGAGGAGTATCCTGTGTAGCTGGTGTTATGGTCTGAGAAGATGGTGGCGGTTCTTCTGACAGAAGCAGAGAGTCTCCATGAGGAAGAGTTTGAGTTGAGGTTACAAGTAATGAAGAGGAAGAAAAATGATCATCCCTCCGGGTGTCCAGGCTGCTAGAAGTCAGGTCCAGCTTTTTGGGGGTCACCCTCTGCTGCTGAGGGCTTGTGCAGGATTTCCCAGTAACCTCTCCATCTTCAGGACCTCTGATGAAGGTCTCTCTGTCCGTCTGCATACATACGGTGCGGAATGACTTGCATAAAGAGTCATCTGATGTGGAAACAGCAATGTCTCTGACTTTCCCTTGACATTGCGGGGAAACCTTGGAGAGTATGGCCTGCAACTTGGCCTCCAGACAGGCAACATTGACTTCATTTTCTACCCGCTGTCTGTAGAGTTTCAGCTCATAGGCCTCCTGAAAATAATTTGGGAAAATGTCATAAATTAAAACCTTTAATCTTCTGAATGGTTGTCCTGAATGACGATGATTTGTCAGACTTCTTAAATATACTGCAGGTATACATCATCCTTCTGATATTGTTGAAAACTTCATACTTTTTCCGCCATGTTAGACATTACTTCCTATTTGCCTGATTTATTGTATTTTTCCCTGTGTCTTTGAGACTATCTGTTGGCTGTAGCTCTTCATAACCGCTTTTATTGAGATTCTACTTTTATGGTACATATTTAGCCTTGATTTTTTAAATTTAACCTTATACTTTTGTCAGATTTTGCCTTAACCTTTTCAGAAATTCACCAGGTGATTTTCTCAATAAAAAATAAAGGATAGGATTTAGCCTCTGAGAATCAGGAATATGTGACTTTTTCATAATTTATTTTAATTTTAAGACAATCCCTGGAAACTAAAATAGTCCTTTTGCCAGTTGTGAAGTGGAATGCAGTCATCTTGAACATTATATTAATTATTTAGCTGACATGTAATGCAAGACGTTATTGAAGTGAAATGCTGAATGCTTTTTTTTAAGGATAGCATAGATGTAAAACTGTTAAAAAGTTTAAACTTAAAAGGAGGAAAAAAAAACAAAAAAACATTCATAATAGGCATGTTAGGAGATTATAAATGAAAGTGGGGGTTCAAGAAGAAGTAATTCCTCAAGACATCTTGAGGATAGAGAGGGACAGTGCTTCTTTCAAAGCATTTGGCTGCTTGCTCTACTATTGTGGAGCTACAAATATTTGTGGTGAGAGTCATAATCACAATTACAGCCAGGTCTAATCTGCATAGAAAGTCATGTGAGGAGCTATGCAAATGAGATGGCTGGGTTCAACAAAGTGGTGTATTTTGCACAGAGAAGGTGTCTTAGCACTGAGCCTTGGGGCACCCCTATAGAGGCAATGGGGAACGTATATTCCATAGCCCTTGAAGGGGATCTCCAGTAAGATTAACATTTATGTCCTAGATATCCAGTTATCATGATGCACTTCATTAAAATCATCATTGTCTGGCTGTGATACAGCTTTACTAAGAGAGCTGATTTGGATCAAGAAGGTGTTTCTGTTACAAAATTGGAAAGTACATCAAATAACTTAACTTAATAAAAAAAAGTTGATTAAACATCTGGTGTAACTATACCAGAGTTTTTAAGCAGATATATTACTGAGTGTTTTTAAATACAGCCAAGAACACGCTCCTGGCCAGTGAGGCAATTATTATGTGTGTGAATGCTTTTGGATTGCTAAGAGAAATTGCCTGAGGAAGGTTAGAGAGAGTCCAAAAGACTCGTAGTAACCCTACTGCACCCTATCTCAAGGGTTTGAGATAGGTAAATGATGAAAAAGATGGGCCATATGTTGAGAAGGATATACAATATAGCTCTTTCTTCAATTGTGGATGCTCTGCTCTTAGAGAGGGGAGTTGAATATGAGAATTAATAGCTAATAACTATAACCTTCTCTGAAATGAAATTACCTGAAGGATGTGGAGAGGGATTCAGTGACATTTGAGCTGGAAAATAGTTACTGAATGTCAGTAGACCCGATGATGTAAAAAAAAGTTGTGGTAGAACTAATCTGAATTTAAATTTCCTCAGAAGTAAATGATAACATGTTGGGTTGCTCAAATTGTGGACATAGAAATTACTTAAATTTAAGAGTGCGCAATAAGACAATTCATGGGAAAAATATATGAAAAATGAGTTCACCGCTCTTGGAGGGTGTTCAGTCAGCTAATTTTATTTTTATATATCATTATCCTTATATAATGTTCCTTATATCCACATTGTTGTTGAATTGTGCTAGATGTGGGGCAGTGGTTCAAACTACAGAGCCAGGAGGGATTAATTACACTGGCTGTAGCAGATCACTTATTAGTTCTCTCCTTTTTATACAGTAGTGTGGTGGGACCCAGAGAAGAACAAAGACCTCTTCCTGCCAACTTTGCTTAAAATATTCTGCTGAACATGTGCCAGTATAGTGCTGGAGAAAGGACTCCAGCACAGCCCCTAGTAGCCACGGTTGAAAGAATGCAGTTTGGTGGACAGAAGAAAACAGAGCTTTCAGACATGTATTAACATATGTAATTAACTTGAAACAATAATGGCTAATCAAACTACCTCCATAAACCATTTCATTTCTGCCTGTAAAGCGGATATAAAACACTGGCTCAGCATGTTACTGAATCCATGATACTGACCTGTAAGCTGTCCAGCTCCTCTTTGCATTCTCTCTTCAGTTGCAGGAGACTAGCCTGGTGCTCTGAGAGGAAGCGGAGAAGAGCATGAAAACATATTTGTATAGCTGCACTGCCCAAGAACTCAGAACTTAATTACAAAACTCCAGGAAGACAACTGACAATTGCAGCTTAATTTGCCAAACAAATGAAGATTTAACTGCAGTTGGAGACTGAGGCCTGTTTGAGTTAAAAAAAAATAAAAATAAAAGTTATTTATCATATCAACAGAGACGCTTACCAATAGATTACAACAGGCTGCAGACTACTTACACTGTAAGCAAACATTCATCTTTAAATGGATGACTGAAGCTAATGAACGGTCAGTTAAGTACTTTATTTCCTTGACAGTATTTGCAGGAACGTGGGGTGTGTACTCATGAAGCACACAGTTTCATCCCTGTTCAAACAACACTGATACTCCTGATACTGATACTGATCTACAGATGCTCATGTGTAATGAGGAAGCTGGAGTACTTCAGCAGCTCGTTCTCTGATATAGAAATATATGATCAAATGAAAAAATTCATGAAGCAAAATCATAGCCACTGCATTTATTTTTGATAGTATGGGCAAGAGAAATTGGTCATTGCAGTAACTTTCACTTTAAAGTAAACACAGGGGTATACTATATACAATGAAATGTTGGACATGTTTCTCATTTCATCTGTTGAAAGTAAGTCTTCTGAGGATGCAGTTGACTTTTAATCACAAATGACATATACATTCAGTCACGTCCAGTCATTTCCAAAAAAACGGTCTGGATCATAATTTAATTTACGATTGATTTTCTTTTTTTCATCCGAGGCACGTTATACAAAGCCAGAATTGTAAGCTATTAAATAAAACAGTCTGTTTTTGTTTCTTAAACATTAAACATGAATTAACAATTTTTTATCAGCAGTAATTTTAGTTTGTATGTCGGTGAAGTCTACGGATGGGGACAGTCACAGGGTGGAGCTGTGTTTACCTTCACTGTGAAATATAATAAAAACATCCACCACATGAGATCCCTGTGCACACATTGCATGCTGCATGCGTTCTTGACAGTACTACAGTATTTCCAATTATATTTGTATATTAAGTTTAGACACACACACATACTCGGCTCTGCTGCTCATCCCACAACTACATGATCCTTACGAATGCGTTACCGTTTAAAAGGGAAATAAACAGGCTTCCCAAAGGTATAAGATTTATTGCCAAGAAGCAATGTAACAGCAAAGAAATAATCTAGCAAATACAAATTTCCTTACTTTTTGTACTAAGTTTATATTAAAATAAAAAATGGTTTATAATGAAATAAAAAAATAACTCCTTGTGTCAACTTTTTGAAGAAAAGGCTATGTCTACTTTAAAATTATGTTTTTTTTAAGACGGAACGTGACAATTTGGTGTCGTATATGATTGAATCGTTGAGTACCTGCTTCGGTATACTTCAGCCCAACCTTTTCCTCTTTCAAAGGTGGCCAAACAGCTTGCAGGCGACCAGGGGTTTTTTCTTCTTCTTCTCCCGGAGCAGAAGTCTCTGACTGTACAAAGAGAACATCAAGAGATTGTCCTTTTTCTTATGAAGCTTCTACTTATCTAACCGTCGCTGCGGAGCAATAAAAGGCTCGCAAGTGGTGGGTATGTATGTGGCCTCTGTATGATGCATGTTACCAAACCAATCTATATTTCTCTGAAGGGATCATGTATTTCAATGAAAACTTATTGAAATAAAACTCACAGAAATAACTAATGAAAATATTTCAATCAGCCTTATGTATGGCGCTTACTGTGCAGTCAGATGAGTCTTTCTTCTCTGGCATCGTTTTAGAAGTTCTTTCAAAAAGCGTTCTTGGTACATCTTTATCAGCTTTTATCTTCTTCCTCACAGCTTCAAGGTCGACCTTCTCTGCTGAAGACTTCTTCAATGGTTTGGGGGTGAAAAAGGCTTTGAAGGCATCAAAAACTGCCTCTGCACTGGACACAGATTTTACACAGTCAACTGGCTCTGAAACCTTTACATCTTCTTGTATTTGAAGCCCTTTTTTGTCTCCCTCTTGACTTTCATCATTTGCATTTACTCTAGTTTCTTCCCGGTCCTCTTTAGCAGCAGAGTCGTCATTACGGTTCTCATCTACTCTCTTTTCCTGACTCAGGAATTGGGCGATCCGGTTCTGGAAGGCCCCCTGAGCCTTGACATCATCCTGCTTTTCTGTTACGACTGGCCTCTTTGCCCCCAGAGGAGGTGCTTTAATCAGAGCCATGGCTTCATGCTCAGGAACGGTCACCCTTTTCCTCAGGACCCTCAGGCTGCTGAACAGGGCCGGCAGCTGTATCGGCTTGTCCGTGGGGGAGCTTGGACGGAAGGTGGCTCGGGTGAGGACGGATCCAGGCGGAGGATCAGTCACTTGGGTGGCAGACGTTATAATAATATTTCCTGAACCACTACTTGGGCTGGAGAGATGATGGCACATGGATGTACCACAATGTTGAATGACATCTTCTTTCTCCTCTTCTTCCTCCTTTGCACAGATCCTCTCCTCCTTACCTCCAGGTTCCTGCAACCTTGTCTCTTGAGCGAGTAATTGTGTCCGTGTGATGACAGCATGAATGAATTTAGATTTTCCCCCTTTTTCAGATTCAAACTTGACATTAGAATTCATATTTATTACACAATCTTCCTTGCCGTGTGAATTTTGCTCATTTTCATGAACATTTTCTTCAGCATCATCCTCGCTCACATTAACTGGTGCAACAAAATCACCATCCGTACACCTTCTGTCGGTGGAAATGTGCTGACATTTGGACTTTAGAGCGATATCCATTGCACATATATCCAGGGATGAAGTCTTTTTCTTGCAGTGGTGAACTTTGTGGTCATCATCAACGTTATTCTGGTCATGATTTGTTTCCAATATCTGTTTCTCTGACCCAGAAGTTATGGCCCCATTTTGCTGCTCCGTTGGGTTCCAAATATTCCTCTCTTCTTCTGTTGTTGTTGAATCATTTCTTTCTTCCCCCAAACTGTATTGTTCCAGTGAACTCTTTTCGCCTCCATGAGACAACATATTACAGGATGAGGACTCTCCGGAAAGCTCAGGAGAATGTTCAAAGCTCATTTTCCCAGTTTTGTTGACATCAACAATCGATATCTTATTTTGCTCCTTTGAGAGGTTTCTGAAAATGTTTGGGGCAACTTCTGGCTGCTCCTTTTGCTACCAGTCAGAGGTTTTCATAAAGGAAATTAATGAATGTATCCAAAACTGAATGAGAAGGAACACATATAACTGTTCACACTGCTTCTGGAAAAGAGTGAAGTTCAAGGAAACACAGAGGGTGTAAGTGGGGCTAAGGCTTCTGCGTGGCATGCACAAACTAGTCTACGAGGTTCCAGCACCATGCAACCTCAGGTTATAAGCAATAAATAAATGCAGGAAAATTTTGAGCCGGTAAAGTCAAACAACAGAAACTCCAACCTTTTTCTTCTCCAGTTTGCTGAAATAAACAGCTTTATCCTTTATGTTCAACAGTTTCTGCATGTCTTACCAGAGTGCAATCGTAATACTCCAAACCTAAAAACTGGAAGCAGCTGTTGGTTACTCAGAGGAGCAAACGGCAGGAGAGAAATGCACAAAGTAATGGAAAAGTAAATGTTTCCAACCCCAGCTCCCTGGTACATTTGGCTGGAATGAGTCAGCTGAACCACATGCAGTTAAATTCAGGTCCAAGTTGCAGCTTTAGCCTTTGACTTCGGCCTCATTTTCATCCAGACCCTCTTGCACCTGCTTTAATAGTTTACTGTGCAGATTCTTGGACGTTGTCCTGCAGACTGCCACGGAGGAGTTGGAGACAGATGGTGCTTCCAGCCACAGTTTCTGACTACACCCTGACATTCACAAGGCAAAGAAAGCCACCCAGAACAGATGTAGTGACACCACACCCAGAGCTGAGGGAGGGTAAACAGGACTGCCAGGGATCATTGCTCAACATTAGTCAGCCTGTAAATCCACCACCAGGAGGGACTGTCAGGTCCCCTGCAGGCACTGAGAATGCCCAGCTAATCTGGGCGTCTTATTGGGTCCAACTCCACCTACGCTGCACTCCTAATCAGCTCAGAAAGAAATGTTGTTTTTTTTTTTTTGTTGTCTTATTTGGAGAATAAAGTACTGAAGCTGCTGCTGTGATCGGCTACATGTTTATAACTCTTTTTATTTTTAAGTTAAAGTTGTTTAAATTACTTTTTAATTACGCATGACGCTTTCCCTGCTCACACATTTCCCTTGCTTGCCTTTCAAACATAATAAAAGGGCAAAAATTAAGAACAGATACTTCTCAGGTTCCACCCCAGTTTACTTTCACATTATTGCAGTCAGCAGGATTGTGACAGACCTCGAGTGAGAAGATTCTTACTGTATGTCTTCACACTGTGTACTTTTCTCTAACAAATGTTCCACTCTCTTTACTCCGTACTCTGCGCGGAGGTCTTAACAGGCCTCTTATGAGATAAAGAATACTCATAGTGATTTTGCAATTTTTCAAGGATGCACAATTTAATCTATATGAGTTTTTGGATCGGTAATAGAAACAGAAAGTAATACAATAAGATAATACTGTGGAATATTACCAATGATAATAATATTAATACGGGTCTTATTTTGACCTTTTGGAAATTAAAGGAAGCTAGTTTCATCAGTTTTACGTTGGTTTCATCAGCTGCGTGCCTGCAAACATACAGAGAGGGAGTAAAGCATGTCCAGTGAAAATAGGATATTCCTTCTTAACGTTGTTTACACAAAGCAACGCTGGAGTTGCATTAAGTCCCTTTAGTTAAGCAACAAGACTGAACTTTTTGAAAACATCTAAGCTGTGGTCTGTGAATGCAGACGTGAAGCACTGATACCAGCCTTCACTGAATCAATGTTGTATTTATGGACTGTAGCAGAACAACTGAACAAAAACAGTTCTTCTCGTGTTTGTCTTCTGTTCATCATTTCTATTTAAGGGCATATTTATATGCAATGTCACAACTGCCTACTATGGTATCATGAGAGTTCATATTTTCAACCCGCCAGCTTGGACAGTGATGAGATAGTCAGTGCTCTTTCTTTCTATCTCACATCAAATTTCTCACCCTCAGTTCTTGCAGGGGTGTGGCCGGGGGGGGTGTCGGTGATGTCATCGTCAGGGGCAGTGATGCGCAGAAAGTCGACATGTTTTGGTCTGGATGGATGGAAGAGAGACCTGCAGCGAGACAAAGACTCCTCCACCTCCTGCTGCCAGATCTCCTCCTGCCTCTTCAGAGCTTCATCTGGAGAAAAGACAATTCAAGCCATCAAACTGATTGATAGACTGGATGGATACAATCGGAGCGAAGTAGTACACCCTAGAGTCCATGACTTTAACTGGCCCATTGCAACACCTTGATTATTTTCTTTCTCAGACGTTTTGATCAAGCTTTAGATCTCTTAAAGATATCTTCACATTTATAGATTACTTAGTTATACAGAGAAGTTTGTTTTTGCCTCAATGACTGCGAGATACCCAGTATCCAGGTTTGTGTTATGTGTTTGGTTTTCAACAAATATGGTCCACTATGGTCTTATTTGTCCCAGACGTCTTTTAAATTGTACAGACATAACATCTCTAGACATAACAAACCTAAATGAGGAGTGATACAGTAGATAGATCGACAGATGGATGGATAGATAAAGGAAAAGGGTTCATTATAAAAAAATGTTTTTTTTTAAATTATTGTTACAACAAATATACACAAATTAAAGCAGGGAAACCTGAATAGCACCCTCTAAAACCCTGCATTAATATTTTCTGACCAGCATCTGTCCAATGTCATGACTGACCAGCTGTGAAAGTAAAAAAGTAGAGCTGTTTCATTTATGTGGTATGAATTTCACCAGTTATTCCTCACTATTTATTCCTAACACTGACCTTCCAGCACTGCCAGGCATATCAGAACTGCCAGTGTGAAGACTTTGAAGTCCACTGTCATTCAAATAACTTACTATATGCACAAAGATACCACATGAGGTCAAAAACGGCTCAAACTTGAAGGCTGAGATGTGATGTTTTTTTTTGTCTTTTTTTTTATTTTTATAGCTCCTTCATCCAGGATGAGGGAAGGTAAGAGCTGGAGAAAGTCCTAACATCATTTCTTCTTGGAAAAGTACAGGCAACATGCTGATGGATATAATTTCATCAAAGAAATGTCACAAAAATACACTTACTAAAGCCCCCAACATCTCCCCGGCCCTAGGCCAACCCTGGCCCCCCCGGAGAAGCTCATGACACTTCCTGCAGGTTGTGAACCTACTGGAAGGCAGGCCCACGTTGCTGTTTCGAGTTGAGTCTGACTAGGTCCCATGGGCAAAGACCCAGCCACCAGGCATGGTTGCCATGGGAAACCGTACCAGGGGCGTAATGCCCCTGACAACATATCTCCTAGGATCATTTGGGCATACAAACCCCTCCACCACAATAATGCTGCTGTTCAAGGAGGAGTTAAAGAGCATAGTAACTCATATTCAAGACTGTTATTGCATATCTGGCACATAGACGGTTAATTCCCCACTGGTGCAAACTTTACTGCAGCAAATCTCCAACAGAGGGAGCAGTTGCATAACTAACTGTTTCATAAGATTAAACATCTTATAGAAATATACTATCTGCCCCAGTTAAACTTCACTGAGCAGTAAACTGGATTTTTGATGAGAATCCCCAAAAGCCTAGGAATACCGTTCTCCTCACTCAAAACATCACCCTCTATAGATTTGTTGCATCTCAAAAACCTCAAATCGCTGCCTGAGAAGTGAAGGAGGACCGCGTCACTCCGATCTAAATGAATCACTGCACAAATTAGCACAAATTACAATCATGATTGTTTCCAGAGAAATTCACAATATCAAAAATGTCTAATTACTTTACAGCAAAAGGAGTTCCAAACAAAAGTAGTTTATTAAACAAAAAGCGCTGCATTGGTAGGAATCCAAAGCAAACACAAAAAGATCCTTCACTTAAAAAACAAAGAAAAACTCAAAAACCAACCAGAGAGCCAAAAAAACACAGGTAGAAACAATACGGACCAGCTGGGAGGAAGGGAAAGACATGATAATATATACACATAATATGTATACACACTGACCAAGCGCCAACCATGTTACTAACGCACTGACGCTCATGTGGAACTAACTTTTTTTTGTCCCATGCCAGGAGAGTTTATATCAAGAAACAATTCTATTTTCAAATATGATTGATTGACAGTCAGCTCAACCAATCGCTAAGAGTTGTCGAGTCGATATGTATGTCGACATGCAAACCGGGGGTCACTAATAGGTCACGGGACAGAATGCTCCGTCCATTGTTATATACAGTCCATGGGGCTGACAAGTCACAGGTGCAAACAATCAGGACAGATCTGGGCCAAACAACAAGCAAAGCTGGAAGGTATTTCACTGCAAAGTTGGACCACAACATAAACGGGTTAGCTGTAAAGCTGAGCAGTATGGAAAAAAAAAGTTTTAATGCTTTTCCATCCATATGAACAATAGTAACAGGAGAAGGATTTATTTAGATTATTCTGAGGCCTTCATGCATGCATCATGGCAAAATATACGATGTTAAAGCATGGCTGCAGAGAAGAGCAACTAACCTGACTTCATGCTTAACCAAAACTCAATTTGAAGATAAAATCAAAGCTCTGTCTTCTTCTTCTTTTTCTTTTTTTTATATGTACTCATCTTCAGTTCTCCCTTCCAGAAGCTGAAATTCAAACTGGTTCCTAAAAAGACAGACGAGGACACCTACACAAACATTTTCAGATCTTGTTTCAGCTTTGGTCCAGTGCTGCACAGCTATCAGCATCAGCTGAGAAGTACTTCATGCCAGATTAAGACGCACACACATAGATGTGGTGGTATTTCAAACAGCAAGTGCTCATTACTGATGGACTGGGACACATCCGACCGGTCTGTTACATGGGTGTGAGTGTTCGAAGGCCCGGAGGAGTCTACGGCCGCAGAACCAGACAAGACACCTGTCTGCAGTCGGAGCACCAAAAACACAGCATTTTAATCAATGTCTAAACCTGACAGTCAAGACTCAGCATGTACACCACCTGCTCCTCTGATGTTCACGTCTCCAACCAACCACTAAAAGGCAAAGTCACGCTCCTTCAAGCACAACTTTCTCTTTAAACACCGCTGAAGATTTTTTGATGGGATTTTGTCCTCTTTATCCCACTGAATGCACAGCGACTGAAGCGCATGAAAACAGCTGCTCAGCGGGATAGTTTCGCAACAAAAGATTAAAAAATTGTTATCGATCAAAACTGCATACTGAGGAAAAGTCATTATATTCACGTTTGGCTCTTTTAAGATCCATAAAAATACGTGACGTGAGTTTGGATAGTGTCCATTTACTCGCATGCAACATACTCCAGTAGGAATCCCATGTACTCAAACATTTTCTAGAGGTCTTTCACTTTTTGCTGTTGCTCTCGTTGGTTGAATTGTATTAAAAGAACATGGTGAGATTTAAGTGTGAAAACATTGCAGGGTTAAGTTTAGAAGTGAATAAATGGCTGAGCTCAACTGTCACTTGAATGTTATCTTTCACAAAGCAACAGGCAACATTAAATGTTTCTATCTTACTACTTTTGAGCCCTTATTATAAAACCCCCCGTGCTTTTTGGGCTGTGGACGAAGGAAGGAGTTCATTGTCCTACAGTGGCGCAACGCTGGAACTGAGAACAAAATAACTGCAGTGGTTTTGAGAGTAAAGTTTGTTCCAATTCTTGCTCAATGTAGGATAGCCAGAGGTTCAAAAATGCAGTTTGGTCGAGCAGGTCTGCCAGTTGAGCATTTGAACTCTTTTACTGCGAAACCACAACTTCAAAACGCAAACTAACTTTAATTTAGAAGCGAATTTCTAAATTAAACAAGCTCTTTGTGTGCACAGGCCCTGTCTAGATTACAGCCCGAGTTGCTCTCTCTCTGTGTGTGTGTGTGTGTGTGTGTGTGTGTGTGTGTGTGTGTGTGTGTGTGTGTGTGTGTGTGTGTGTGTGTGTGTGTGTGTGTGTGTGTGTGTGTGTGTGTTAATGGTTAAGCAACATGCCGTTGGTATCAAGTTAAAATTGAGCATAAATATAATTTCACAGTTTCAGCATTTGATATGTATTTATTTCACAACACTCATGCAGCTTTTAAATTGGAGATCTGTGTAAGTGTTTACTCCCATGTGCAAAAGTTGGTGACCCTTCCTTAAGTCGTTCAATTTCTGTGTAAAAACATCACAGAAATTATATCTCAAGTGGTTTCAGCAAATGGTCAGTCAAGCAACAACGTATAACTGTATTCTTACTGAATTAAACAAAGTAAACCAATATTTAAAAAAAAATAAAATAAAAATCACAGATTGCTGATGCCACATGAAAAAAAAATGTAGTTTTAGTTAAAATTTGTTTTTCTGTGTATGCGCACTGCGATTTGACACCGTTAGTTTAAACTGCTGACAACATTTGAGGCTCCAGATTTTATGGTCTCAAAGATGATCAAATCTAATTCAGGATGATCTGAATCAGCTCAAATACAACAGCTGGATTTTCAGGTTAAAGGTTAAAAGGTTCAGAGAGAAATGTGCAACAATAAAAATGTCAATATAAACTTAGATAAAATCCTCCTGTATGTGTAATATGAAGAAATCCGTTTTTCACATATTTTTTTTTTACCTCTTCTCCTAAAATGATTGTAAATGAAACTGAAAAAGGTTTTGTTGTTGATAATCCAGTTTTTAATCTGTTTTGTTAATTTTATGAGAAGAAGTTGTAGTTTCAAGAAGCAAAGCAAATAATCAATTTTTCTGAATAAATGACTATGTTACTAAGATATTTATGTATTATTTATAATTAAACTTATTTATATTTAAACTAAACAATATTTATCATTATATTATTACAATCACAAACCCAGCTGAACGGTGTGGTGTGGTTTGATTTCTACCTGATGAGTGCAGATAATCTTCCTTCAGTTGAATGGTTGCCCGTGTAAGCTGCTCCTGCAAATGTCTCCAATCATTTCCTGCTTCTCTGGGGATTGTGGAGGCCGTTTTACAGCCTCCACCCTCCAAAGTAATGAATGGTTTATCCTGTGAGTTGCAACAGACTCTGAAACACTCAGGGACCTCTGCTTCCTGCTGATCAGTGACATCAGTCAGACTGAGTGCGAGGGGAGACGACAGGATGGGGGACAATCTTTCTAAGCTGCTGGATGTTGTTGGACCAACAGACAGAGACAGAGGAGGTGAGGGCACAGGGGAGAATCTTTCATCCCCTAACAGAAACTTGGAGGAGAAGCTGAGCAGGGCTGAGGTGAAGTAGTAAGGGCGGGATGGTTGATTCAGAGGCTTTTGTGTGATGAGGCTCTGCTCCTCACCCTCAGTCTTAGTTCTTTTAATCCTCGAGACAGGTTGCCAGCTTCTGCTCAGAGCATCATCCAGAGCACCAAGCTCCTTAACAAGGAAAGGCCCGTCTTGCTGGCACGTCTTCTCCTTGCCGTCCGACCAGGACTGAGTACAGATTTCAGTCTGGTACGAGCCAGCCTGTGGCTGCTGCTCATCCTCGTTACCCCCTCTGATCCATTCTGAACTGGTGAGACTGACCCGTCGTATAATCCCTTCTACCTCCTCGATTTGGTCCATCACCCTCTGTGCCGCAGCCTCCTGCTGAGAGGACCTCATCTCTATGTTTTCTGCCTTCTTCTTTTCATGCTTCTGCCTCACATTCTTGCAACTTTTTTCCTCAATCTTGGAGACAAACACAGAGTACGTCTCATTGTCATATTCAGAAAGGTCAGTGTCTGAGTCTGCGGGAGAGTACTTATGGCTTGCAGAGAAATGCTTTCTGGATGGGAAGGGGCTTTTCTGACTCTGTAGATCTGAAGACTGAAGACTGAAGGCATCTGGCAGCTTTACTCTCCACACTGGCTTCAACACCTGTGATGAAGTATTTATTTCCTCCATTTCTTTCCCAATGACTTGTTTTCTTCGGGCTGCAGGGGTCCATTCTTCAGATGCCGGAGAGCTTGTTGCATGAAGCTTGATGAATCTCTTTGACTTCAGAGGCACCTGTGGAGTCCTTGGTGTGACCTTGAGCTTGTTCTGAAGCTTGCGAGTGCAAACCAAGCCCTCCGTTCTCCTCCTTCTTTTCCGAGGGATCTGGACTTTGGGGGATCTTGGTGAAGCATTCCAACTGTCTTCATAACAATTTGGCCTCAATTTTGCGGCCTGCTGGTTGCCCATATTCATGAAAGCCTGGCACTCTGAGCACAAGGAAAGCAACTCGGTCAGCCAGGAAATCTCAGAGGAGTCATTCAACGCTTTGAAGATGTCTTTAAGGTCTGAAAGGCAGATCTTGTCTGCTTCACTCTGATTTGCTGCTGCAGCTGGAGCCTCCTCCTCATCCTCCTCCTCATTGTGCTTAGAGGCTGGAAGAGGTTCTTCAGAGGGGGGAGAAAGGCCCCTGCAGAGGGAGAGGGAGGGGATCTCACAACTAGTCTTGTTGAAACACTTCAAGGTGAAATGAGGGCTTTCCATGATATTTGCAGGTGAGTCACCACCTGAGACCTGCCAGAAGAAAAAAACAAATGCATGTACTTCTTGATCACCTAAACTCATTCTGACCTGGCATTCACATGCAGACCTTAATTATCAATTTCCCTAAATGTATTAATGATTTTAAAATACTAAATAACAAGACCAAACAAAACATTTTCTAGCGAAACTTACCCAGAAATGACTGATTTTAGTTCCTCCAGTGCGAATGACTGTTGGATTGGTTGGTCTTTGATTTCACTGGGCAAAAGGATCCATCTGGATGTTGGTAACGAACTCAAAGGTGGGTGTACAGAAAAGTCAGTCTCAGCGAGAAGCTTCTCTGTTACTGAAACTTCATAAACTAAACTGAACTGCAGCATCCAGAAGCAGGTCAGTCCTCTGGTGCACCTGTGATGCTCGGCAGGTAACCTCGCACAACTGACCCACCCGCTGCGGTGACACGGTCAGGGTTTAACCAACCACCACCTTGAACTGGAATTAGGAAAAATCTCTGATTGGCTCATCAGCTGAAGCTCACCGCCACTAATCCTCCCAGGGGTGACAGCTACTGAACGACAGACGAGCTGGAGACGAGAGCCAACAGACGGTGTGGATTTGGAGTAACGAGTCTAATCTTCAAAGTGGGGACAACATTGGAGAAAAAAAATCATAGTTTAACATCACTGTGCACGTGTTAATAAAAGCATGCAATCTCAAAAATACAAAAAAAGTTTTTTATTTTTTAAAACATTAAATTGCAAACTTCTTTATACAGCATCATGTGTTGTGTTTGTAGAGCAACAATCCTTCAGTAATTCAATGAACTTCTGACTCCGAGGAATGTTGTTTCTTGTTGCGAGTTAATCTTGTGTGTGTAATCAGCCTGTTATCGTGGAAATCGCATCTGACCACTGCCTGCATTTAGGTCAGCTGTACGCCACGCTGAGCTGCACACAGAGCTAATCTGACTGCTGGCCAGCTGTCTCTGGCGGATCACAGACGTTTCAAGAAAATAGGCGGCAGGTGGTTTCAGACTGAAACCACAACCGCCGCAGCCTTGCAGATAACTTTGGAAGAGCGATACGGTTTATGAAGCAATTTAAAACTTTCTTTGTGTAAGAAAAAGTATGTAAAAAACCCTTGAGGTTTACACTCCATAAGCATTTGTAGTGCTGGGGGGCATGGTCTAATTACTTCATTGAAAGCTAATTTGAGTCAGTAGTTGGTACAATCTGAAGTCCAATTAATGAAATTGTTTGGGAGGTGTGGTTTACAGTCACAAGTCAGTATTCTTTATGTGAATCATGCCTTGCAACATGCATTTTTAATTGCTCTATATAAGGCTGCAAAGGGATACAGAGTAATCTCGAAGTGTTTAAGCATCCGTCAGTCCACAGTTGGACAAAAGGAAAAATACCCACCACAGTGTACTGGCATAAAACAAAGAGCGGCTTACAAATATTAAAACATCCCAAACGTTCCTGTTGAGTTGGTGGAAGGAGCATCATGACTTGGCCTTGCTTTGTATTTTGTGCAAAATCCACACATTTTCCATGAGGAGAACATGGGGTTTTCCACGTGCATCAAATAACCTTAACAGTCCGAAAAGGTGGGTGTTATGTTGACTGGTGATTCTAAATTAACTCTAGCTGTGTGTGTGTCGGTGTGGTTTTCTCTCTGTATGTCCCTGCAGTGGAGTGTCAACTAGGCCAGGGTGAGTCCCTGTTTGTTAAGAGCTGGGATAGGCACCAGTAGGCCCACACTGACCGTAAATAAGATTTGAATGAGGTGTAAATAATGTTTAAGACTGAATTTCAAAGAAGCCAAAATAAAGTGCCTTCATCTGTTCATTGTATATGCACACGTTTCACGTAGGATAAATATTAATACCTGGTATTACTGGATAAACGCATTTAAGGAACATTAATTGTATATTGCACAAATTTCGTTCTGCAAAACCCAAAATAGAATTAATCAGAAAACGCTGTACACAGCCTCTGTAGTTACAATAAACGGCCACTAGATGTCAGCAATGTACTGACAGAAAACGTGGAAAAATCTATAAATGACTGGCATTAACGAATGTCCTATGAACGTATCTTTGTGTAGAAACCTATTGAAAAGGTTAAAGAGTTAAGTGATGTCATAATCTTTGCATCAGAAATAAAGGCTCTGTTGAAGCTAAACTAGTGTCAGAATTCGGCTTTTTTTAAGCCAATTAATTTATGTTTTGAACAGGGGATTTAACACAGATTTAGATCATGCTGATGGAAGAAACAAGACAAACTTGCACTGTCTGCCAGTAACAGATGAGGGAAGCAAGCATTTAAACCAAGTGAGTTGAATAATGCAATTAAGCAAACCATAAAATATTCTTCATTTCCCCCTTCTTGTGGTTGTATTATGCAATCCATGTGGGTAAGAGCTAGGCTTTAATAAAGTTACTGTTATTCAAAATAACACCAGTTTGCTTATTTATGTCAAAACTCGGCAGGGACATTTATATGTGTGTGAAATGAGTCATTCATAACTTTACACTGAGCCGCGCTGCCGCTGTGCGTCCTTTAAACCTGCTCAATCAACGAGGTTTCGCGTTTTAAAAGTACAGATATTTGATCACAACCTTCATCTCCCTCTTCGCCTCCGCATCATCATCTGTGGCAGCGGGAGGAGCCGCAGGAGCAGGAGCTCGTCCACGGCTGCACAAGGGCTCCGTCCGTCCGCACTGCTGCTGCTGCTGGAGAGGGGGCGGACACAGGGGGAGGAGGAGGAGGAGAGGGAGGAAGGGTGTCGGAGTGAGGGGCAGGAGAAGCGCAAGGGGTGGGTGTGGGGTGAGGGGGTGGGGGTGCTCGGTCGGGCTGCCCTATATGGCTGTGGATGAGTCCTATGCTAATATCGGCTTGAGAGGCGCAGCATCGCGTTTCTGGCGGCAGTCAGCGGTGGCTTCCAGAGTCTGAGGAGGCTCCTTCACAGCCATGGCTGAGGGCGGAGAAGGGGAAGATGAGATCCAGTTTTTGAGAACTGTAAGTAAACATCCTTTCATCGGTGTTAACCAACATCATGAACCACCAGTCATCCAAACTGGACTATACCGTGGAAGTTTTTGTCCCCCCACTATTATTTTTAATACATTAATGCTGCGTTGCGTCTGCATGATTGATGACAAGTTGCCGCTGGTTGCACCTGTCGACTGGACTCCCATCTGCAGGTGCAAGGGCAAAATAATTACTGATCTTTTCGTTTAAAACATGCAGCCCTGTCATCCTCACCTCATCCCTCGAAAGGACTTTGTGCGCAGTCAGTGTTTTCTTTCTTTCTTTCTTTCTTCTGCTTCTTCTTCTTCTTTTTTTTTTTTTTTACTGCCACAGCCATCAATCACCGCTGTTTTGACTTTTTATGGGCGCATCCTTCTCCTCGGGGGAGAAGAGTTTCATTAAGTTGTCTTCACACGTAAGCCGCCCTGCGCGATGACTATTTTAGTTGTTTGACGCAGATTGCTTGCGGTGTCCGCTCTCTGCGTGGTTATGCGCACCAGTTATCCCTGTAAATGATATGACAGCTTGTATGCTGGTGTGGTGGGAACAGTTATCTGACCGCGCACGGCTTTTTATTCTCTCTTGATGCCCCATGGAGCTTTGTGAGCCTGCTGTTGCATGAAGAGCAACGAGACCGATCACATGCACAGCAGAGTAGCCTACCTTTATCATTCATTTCATATTATATATATATATATATATATATATATATATATATATATATATATATATATATATATATATATATATATATATATATATATATATATATATATATATAATATGTGTGTGTGTATATGTTATACTGAATATTTAACTCTACTATTCCCAGTGTAATTAAGGGTATTAATCTGACTCAAGGACTCCGAGAAATCCCCAGGTCTCCACCTAATCACAGAGAATCCTTGAAAGTTCTCCTTTGCTTTATGAGACTTAATTTACTAAATGAAACCTGTTGCTGAGAGAGAAATCAATGGTGTCACCAAATAATAGATCTGGACACAGTAAGTGAGGATTTTTATCAAACAAAAACGTTTCTTAGTGAAAAGGACCGTTTTGTTGTTTTTTGTCGTTTTTTTATTTTTATTTTATTATTTTTTTTTATCCTTAAGCAGCTACTGATTTTCATTAATTTATATATTAAAAGGAATCCAGCACAGAATAGGAACCTGTTTAGCTGAAGAAATGTAATTAGCCATTTTTTGTTTAAAGAACAAAAAACAAATATCAGGTATAATTTTTTTTTTTTTTAAATCCAAGAGTACCTGGAATTTGAGTTAGAAGACAAGAATAATAGCCACTAATCCTACACTGCCACTGGTTCTGATCCGGTTCTTGAGAATTATATTCCACCAGTACCTGGCAGTGACATGGCAGGTTTTAGGTTTGGGCTGATACACCCCTAATCAACACTTGCTTGGTAAATTACAGATATTTATGCTGGCATTTAATGATCTAATCAAAAAGATCAAAACTGGGTTAACCTTGTGAAGCATAAACAAACAAACAAAAAAACCCTATTGGTTGTCTGCAGCACCTTGTCCCATTCACTGGAGAAAAGCCTCAGGTATGTGGCTGCATTATATCAGGGATTTAAAGTGGATATATTATGAAAAAAAGAGCACATATTTAGGTTTCCGAAGTGACTTTCAAATCAAAAAGTCAGACATCACATTATCCTCTCACTTTGTTTGACGCCATTAAACGTCCTTCAGTCAGCTGTTCAGATCTTCAGGGTCCTGTGACATCACAGACCCAGACCAGAGTAGAGTCGTCCGGCTGTGGATTCCTCCCGTAAACTCCAGGGGACCAGGCCATGCCACGGTACTTACCACACACCGTGATAGGTCCGTTTGATGTGCAACGGCACCAGGGGAGCTTCTTCTCTCTTTTCCAGCCTTACAACACCACTCTAGACCTGTGGTGAAGTCTTGTCCAGTGCAGTCTCTTGCATCTTTGCAGTGACAGTGCTAAAGACATCAAGTTGCCTCCTGAAACCATAAAAACTCCAACTCACTGTGCAAAGACATTTGTCTTGCGTCATCTCATAGCGTTGGCAGCAGTTTGCGTTGCGGAGAGACAGATCAGATTAAACGATCCGGTGGACCGATGGTCACTCATTGGTGATGTGACTGGTCCCAGTAGTAGATGGTATGGTTGTGCAATAATCTTGGAATGACCTTTTTGGTAAACCAATGGTTTTGTTCCCCAATGGTTCAGTCAGCTATGACACTTATCTGTGTAAAAAAAAAAAAAAAAGTCATTTTGTGGTCTTTTTACAATTTTTTGTTGTTGTTTTAAACTCAAAGCAGGAAGATGGTCATATTTTCCTATTTTAAAGCAGCGGTGCCCTAGATATCCTGACTTAAGTCATTATAATTTGGCTCTTGCCCTCAAAATCCCAATTATCCGTGACCCTACAGGGATTAAATCTTGTGAACATGCTGGTATGGTGTTTTGTTTTTCACTGACACGCATTTGGACCATGAGTTTGGGATGTTGATACATACATTATTGTATAAGCTCCCGTAGCTGCCTGGTCGCTTGTACTTAGCAGCTCCTACTATTTGTGATGCCAGTGACAAGCTGACCCACGCCTCTCAGATTCTACTGTCACACTGGCATCTTGATTATGTGATGACATCAGCAATTTGAGAGGGGGAGGGGGGTTCCCTGAGGCGCACATGAGCCTCGTTATCTAACCTCGGAGCCAACAAAAAAGTTGCTGGAATAAGCCGGGGTACATGTGTGGTTTTTGTGGCGGTAGTAGTCGTTTTTTGTTTTTTTTTTCCACAGCAACTGGATGTACAAAAGTGCTTTGGTTTTTTTAAGGAAATAATTGCAGAGTGTAGAGTGTGTAGTGACTGGATGAGTATGGTGATGTGCTCACAGAGTCGGTTATTGTTGTGATCCAGTTTTAAAGGTGGGCGTTCTGTGATGCTGACGTGTAACCCTGGGAAAGCTTGCAGTAATGAGAGCTTGTCTGTTAAAGGTGAAAACACCAATTGTAACAAAGCTGTATTTGGTGCCAAGCAAATGCTCCAGGATTCATCCTCGGTGTTGAGCTCTGGATGCTGGATGCAAACCACCTTGTTTTGGCTTTGATACCTGCCTTCTACCCCTCCCCCCTGCTAAGAAATGAAGATCAAATAGCGAGAGCCTGAGCTTAGATGCCTCTGATGCAGATCTAGATCAAAATGAAAACTTAACTGCCTCTAAATGATGTCATGCAGCAGCACTTTGCAATAATCTGTCTACAGTTTATTGTGTGATCCTGCTAAGTAGAAGACAAAACAACCGTAGAAACCACATAACTTTCTTGGCAAAGAGAATAACTTTCGCTTGAAGCCAAAAAAAATAAAAGGCTCTTAACACCTTCTGTAGCTTCTTAGCAGCGTTAACCAGAAAGGAAAAATAGGAAGAGCACAATTGGTTGTAGATAAGTAGATGTAGACAGCGTTAAGAAGTCAATGCCTGCATTCTGCATGTGTGGTAGGCATTAAAGGAATTGGTCAGTGGTCAGTGCAGACTTTCTTTTAAGAGATAAACCTGGCAACAATGTACTGTCAAATGTATTTTCGGCTGCGTAGTGCAGGTGAGCTACTGTTGCAACTTTTTAAAGCCAGGTGATCTGGTCTTGCAGTGCAGCGAGCTTCTCTGGGCTTATTTGGAGTTTATGTTGTTCTGGAAGGCTTCTTGAATACCAAGGCGGGGACTCTGGGGGGTTAAATTTAGCCTTTTTAAAGATGATGCTTCCACAGCACATACGGCTCTGCTTGGCTGGCACTAAAAGTGACCAGGGGCACTGCTTCAGCCGCGCAGCACAAGACCAGTGACACTTAAACACCATTTTTATAGGGATAAAGTAGCATTTCAAAGGCAAACGTTTGAAACCACAAAGTGATATACAGCGTTTTCTGGAGCTCAAAGTGCCAAAGTGTCAACAGGCTTTTAGGTCGAGTTCTGCTTGATTCATGTTGGATTAAAGACCTGAGCTTTCACACGTTTACATGCCCATTCATGAAGTTTATGTGGTTTCATTATTTTCAAATGCATATGCCATGGGAAAGTTACTGCCAGCTGAGCATTTGAAGCGAGTTTGGTAAAAGAATTTATGTTTGAGTGCTATTTAATCAAATACGACCAGATGCCACATACTGTAAGTGGTCAGTTTTGATGTTATGTACAGTAAGCATCCCATCAAGACTGTATTTTGCAGTGAAAAACAGCAGGCTTAAAGCCACGAATAAGGAATGTTTTTCCACTGTTTTGATTTTCAGTGAGATATAGTTGAATATTTCAACTGGAAATTGAAGTAGTTTGGCTGGAATATCATATTCCATGTCATATTTGGCTTCAAGGTCACAGCTGTTCTTCAAGAGGCCTAAATGTGATGTCATTTGCATTTTTACCTGCTGAGTTTCTTGCTGGTTTCACTGAATGTGAGTAGATGTTGCTAGATATTTTTATTTTTTGCTAGTATAGCTGAAAAGGGGCAAAGAGAAGAGTGCGGGAAGTTTTTTCGCTGCGCCGCAAACTGGCAGAAGGCCGATACAGCGCCGTTGATTTCGGTGGCTCCAGTGGTTCGTTATTCATGGTATATCCTGATGATTCATTGATGCTATAAATATCCGTTTATTGTTGCCAGCCACCTGAACTTCTCAAGTTTTCTTAGTACAAAAAAGATCTTTTAATGCACTTAAATACAGTAAACAGCTGTCAAGAACATAGTCAATTTAAATAAAGAGGAGTAAAAATAAACGTCCTGACTCCAAACTGATATTAACAGAATCATCTATAAGGAAGGTACAGTTTGGTTTTGAGATGATCCTTTTGACAGGGTTTATTAATATTTCTCCAGAAGCCAGTTGATTTACAGTTATCCGAAGGTGCAAGACAGACTGGACGCTAGACAAGCTAAATAAATTTTAAATTGTGTCACATCATCAGGTCAAAGGAGAAGAGTTTGTTGTGGAAGTGATCGTGGAGATTATTAAAGTCAAAATGCGAAGTGTACGTTTTTGTTGCACAATGAATTATGAACATTAATACAGAGCTGTCGTCAAGGTCTTCATAAATTTTACTTCAGTGAGCTATTTCACATAAATCACAAGTTTTGATGACTCTTCCTGCTCTCAAGGATGTTTACTATCAGTGAATACACAAAGTACTTTGAGCAGAATATGCTCCCTGATTTCTTTCGTAAAAGAAACTGTCCCATATGAGTCATTGCAACATTATTACGATATGCAGCGTCCTGCATGTACAAGCTGATGACCTTACAAAGTTTGACTCTTTAATGAGCGCTGAATTTGTCCTATGCCCTGCGGTGAACTTCCTTCAGTTTGATGTAAATTGAATGTGAAGGATTTCCTCTGTATCGATTGAGCAGGTTGTAATGGCAGAGCAGCTGTATGTTCTCTGGCAGCTCCAGTCATGACGGCTGAAGGACAGAGGCTGCTGCCATCCCCATCATTTACAGAGCACCTCACGTCACTGTGGCAGAACCTGACGCCACTAATGGCTCGGAAGCTGATGTAATGCGGTTTTCTGGCCAAATAAAGGTTCAGACATGGCTAACTTTATCATCCTGGTTTAATTTACAATTGACTTTGCAATTTTATTTTAATTTTTTTCATATGGACTCAACACCTGCCTGATCAAATGCATATGGATAGGCTCACACCCTAATTGGATGTGACTTGATTATTGGTGTGTGGTTTTTAGGAAAAATACATTAGGCACAGCTGCACCAGAGCTCTAATAAGGTTTCCCCCTCTGTTTAGGCTGCAGGATGCTGGGAACCAAGGAAAATAAGGCTTTGCAATCTACATGCTTCTATATATTTTTGAAAAACAGTGTTTGCACTATCAGATACGTCTGCCTGCATGTCTGCTGGAATGCTGTCTTGTAGCCAGGTAGTAGTTGCTATCATTAATATTTCAGTCAAGTGCACCGAGACCAACCTTTACAATGTCTGAGGGTCCAATTGTTTGGTGCACAATAATGTTCAGAAGACAAAATTATTTTTAAAAAATGCATATAAACTTATATGAGCTTCAGTGACATACAGGTTAGTTGTTTACTTTGTCACCTAATTAAAAAGGCAGTGCCTTATGTTTGTATAATTCTTGCCCAGAGCTTTAAATTTGTTTAAACAACCTAAATAATACCAATAAAATATGAAATAGGCAGGATAAGGCTTTCATCCTTCCACCCAGAGGAAGGCTTTTGGGTTTCACTACACCTCCAAAGTCCTAAAAATTAAAGTCAGTAATTTCTTTTTCTTTTTTTTTCATGACATATCTTCTACTTTCACTATGGATTATTTTGCTTTGAATGTAGTATTTGTAACTTGTGATACAATCACAATCAATATGCTGCCTATATAAATGATCCTAACACCACACATACACAAATAATTTAACAGTGAATACACTGAGCTTTATATCTTAGCCAATACTGCATGTAATCTACACCTTGTGAACACTTATCATGTTTACCAGGAAAGACTGAGCAGTAATTTACTGAGGAGGTCAGAGATGCAGTTAGAAGTAGAATCCATGCAGCAGTGTGAGTGGAATCTCAGCCCAAATAATTACCTTCATTAATCAGCTGAAGACACAAAAAGGTGCAGCAAGTGCACCTATTTGCATTTGGAGACTCCCTTAGGTCACTTGATTCACTTATATTGTTGTACAATCGTTGGCCATAAAGGTTTTCCCACTTGGAACCACTTGGCATTGTCTTTCAGTTAAACAGCCCACACTTTACTTAGTTGCAAATTCCTTTTTTATTTGCAACTGTGTGTGCTTTCATGATTTTAAAAAAGAAATTTCACATTTGAAACACTAAACTTAGCGAATGCATCTGTAAGTTTCTCCCTCCCGAGGGGCGACCGAGTTAGTCCTTGTTAGTCTAGTTTCAGCATTTAAGAAATACTCATATGCTGTGCTGGTTACGGAAACATTTCCAGTAAGTAACGGGCGCGTCTGGATTGCAAACTCTGTCCCATACGGCCAAATCCAGTGACAGTGGTCACACAGCTGAGCTGTGCACGCGTGGCATACTATGTTCCCACAGTGTTCTCCATGCAAGATGTAGCACATACTGAACACTGCTGATTGTGCAGCGTTTGATTTTGAGGGCAACTTTAAGTGGACTTTTTTAAGTCTGTTTGTTTGTAGTAAGTTAACAGTTAGTGTCTTGCTTGCAATAACCAGCCATTACAGGACCACAGGAGTACATTTGTCAGATTTGAGTTATAAATCTGCAATTATTCTCTCTCTCTCTGTCTTTTTTTTTTTTTTTTAAGTAATTCAAATATATTTCAATTATACTAAAACAGCACTCTTCTGTTAGATGTGAGCCTTCAGCCATGGCAGCTGTAATTTACAGCAGAAATTACATCTTGTACTGTAAGTAGACTGGCCTTCAAACCACAAAGGGAGGCTTATATTTTCCCTGGTACTGAAGTACTGCAAAACATCCTAAACCTTCTATAACTTTATCCAACACCATGTCCAGATTCAAAAGTAACAATTCATTAAATGAAAAGTGTTCTGAAATAGTGAGCGCTTAATCTCGTCGTTTGTCTTCTAAGGGATGATTTCGACACACATGGTCCTAACAGAAATAAATTCAAGCCGCTGTGACTGTTGGCCTGTATCAGGACCTGAAGGACAAAAAGAAGCCCAAGTCAGCCTGAGGTTTATGTGTCAACTGATCTCTGCATTTACCTGTTTTACACTTCACACGTCCCTCGCTTGTGTACGACCTGCCTGTGACAGGAAGACATACTTTAAAAATGCTGCGGCTCCCTCTTTAAGCAGGAATCCACACACAATTGAACTCCTCCACCCAGGTGGACGAGTCAGCGCTGCACGCTTGAGGGCCTCCGTTACTTGCAGCTGCTCTAAAGCAATATGCATATAAACTAAGCCAAGAGAATTCAATTTGCTGTGGGACCACCATGTAAATCATGGAGTCTGCCATCCATGACGGAGACCTGCGAGGCAAAATGACTACAGAATATTATCTATTTATTTTTTAAATACAGCAGTTTGATGTGTGGCGCATTATTCTTTGTAACCAATGACTCATGTATTTTGCAGTTGCACACCTACGCAAGCAATGTTTCCTCTTGTCTATTATATGCATTTATCCATTGGCTATCCATTTTGATCTAATGCATGCTATAATAACTTGTAGGCTAAACTAGTGTAACACTCTGCTCACTGGGCTGCCAAAAAAATGCAATAAATCATCTACAATCATTTCAAAACTCTGCTGCACAGGCACTAAGACTAATAGATGTGCAAATGGTACACCTATTTTAAAGTCTTTATATTGGTAATCTGTCCATTTGCATACTGGATTTTAAATTCTTTGAGTTGTTTATAAAATAGTACATTAACCTAAAGAGTTTATATTTTACAAGACTAGAATATGATTTAAATCCTTCTGTATGATTTAAATCCTCTCTCAGCTGTTCCACAAAACAGAACTAAAAGATAATTTTTTCCTCTGTTCTGCATTTCTTTTTTTTTTATCCTTTGACTTCCCACTGCACCTTCCCTTTTATCCTCCAGAGACTTTGCCTTTACTAATAACAGTTTTCCACGTGGTGGTTAGCACTTTTGCCTCACACCTAGAAAGTTCCAGTTGTGGATGACGTTTCTCTTTCTTGTGCAGTTAACGTGTCTTCCACATGCCTGCGTAGGTTTTCTCTGGGTACTCCAGGCTTCCGCCTACAGTCCAAAAACTTGAACGTGAGGCTGAATGGTTCTGGGAATTAGAGATGACGCCAACAGAGATACACATCATAAACACATTGTATTCATTCAATTACATATACAGTTGGTCGTCCTTTTCCAGATAAAACAGCTTCCATTCTTCTCGGAGCCACAAGTGTTTTCTGTAGGAATTTTGTGACCATTCATTCTGTAGAGCATTGATGAGGTCAGCCACTGATGTTGGACCAGAAGGCCTGGCTCGCAATCTTCGTTCCAGTTCATCCCAGAAGTTCGTGATGAGGTTGAGATCAGGGCTTTATGTGGGCCAGTCAAATTCTTCCATACCAAAGTCTTCAAACCATGTCTTTCAAGTCCCTCCTTTTTAAAGAAAACTTTCCCCTAATTGCCTAAATGTATTCAGTGAATAAGGACTGCCCTTCAGTGAAGATAAGAGGCCTTGTGTAAATCCCGAAAAACCTCCCCATCTGTCCGCCACCTCCACCAAATTTCACAGTTGGCACAATGCAGTTAGGCAGGTAAAGTTCTCCCAGGGTCCACCAAACCCAGCCAAAGAAGATCTACCACCTAACATGTCTACACTTCTCCACAGTCCAATGTTTGTGTGCTTTGTACCACTCCATCTGATGCTTAGCATTGGACTTGCTGATGTGAGGCTTGCATGGAGCTGCTCAGTCTTGGATAGCTATCCCTTGAAGCTCCCGCTTTCCATTTTTGTTCCTACATCGAGGCAAGTGCAACTTAGCAGTTGCTGTCCCCTCCCTCTCTGTGATTGTACGTGGCGTTTCCCTTTGTGACTGCCCTGCTGTTGTTCCTAAATGCTTCTGGCACCCTGTCAAAGTACCATGCAGACTTCGAGCATGGTACTTTGACCAGAACAACCCATTATATATCACGAATGTTTGCAAAAGAGACGGCATGACTAGGTGCTTGAATTTACAACACCTGGCTTCCAAAGTGAACAAATGTGGCCAAATACTTTTGTCCAGACTGTTTATGGTTGTTTGTTTGTGTGATTCTGGGATGTACTGGTGACTCGTCTATAGTGTCAGTGGAGAAGATTTACAAAAAATTATAGGTAGACATTAACAAGGGCACTGGTCGACATGTTTTCCAATTAGTTAGTTGTGATATTCATCATTCAAGTATTTTAAACTCAGATAAATGCACAGTAGTATTGCATAAACCAAGGGTAGGCAACCCTGGTCCTTGAGTGCCACTATTCTGCATCATTTAGACGTCTCCATGCATCAACACACCTGGTCATCAAGGATGCACAAGTTTGTTAATGACACAGTGATTTGTATCAGGGTGTGTTGAAGCAGGAAAATATTTGAAACATGCAAGACAACAGCACTCGAGGACCAGGATTGCCTACCCTTGGCATAAACTGTTATAAATCCATTTTCTATCCAGCTCATGTCCACAAGCATCATTTTTTTTTTTTTTTTTTTGGGGGGGGGGGGGGGGGGGTCACACCACATATGAAATAGTCACCAAGGACTTTTGCATGATGTTGATCAGGCAACAAAATGAGCATTTTCAGGTCAGAGAGGCTGTGCGGTGAGCCTACACTGTTAAGGCTGACTATGCGCAAGAGGGCATTCAGTCATAGGCAAGACCTAAGACTCAAACTTAACTGGCAGCAGTAAAATATTCCTATTGTCACCACCTGAGAATTATTATCATATTTATCTAAGACAACATTTTCTGTCACTGAATAATTTTACCTCCTCAGTGGCACATCTCAGTTGTGGCATACCACAGGGCTCAGTACCTAGTCTCCTTCTGGTCTGTATTTACGTGCTACCTTGGAGCCAGCTTATTCAGGACTATAATGTAAATTACTTTTTTTATTGTGATGACAATCAACTGTAAATTCCCATAAAAGGGTCAGATCCCAGCAGCCTTGCAAAACTTATAATTTGTCTCTCTGACATTTAATCGTGGATGACCCAAAATGTTCATCAGTTCAATGGCAAAAAAAATAAAAAATAAAATAAATTACAGGTTATTCTGTTTGGTCTCACATATTCTGTCAGTTCTGTTGTTTCTCAGATAATATCAAACAAACTACTATAAATCCAGAATTATTATTTGACTCTAATCTTAGCTTTGATCACGTCAAGCATGTAGTTTAGTCTTGTGTTTTCCAGCTTATGGCAAATGCTAAAATCAGGTAATTCTTTTCAACAGCTCACTTGCAAAATATTCTGCATGCTTTTGTCTGCTCTCACCTTCACTAATGTAATAAATGGTACTCAGGTATCTGTCAGGGGTCCCTCCATCACCTCCAATTAATTAAAAAAATGCTGCAGCAAGCCTTGTCAGTACAAAAACGTATGAGCACGTCCTCTGTACTTGCTTCCCTTCATTGGCTTTCTGTTAGATTTTGTATTGATTTCAAAATCCGACTGATCACCTTCAAAGCCTTACATGCTCTTGCCCCAACTCACATCTCAGACGTGTTGACCTGGTATGTTCCTTTTCGACCTCTGAGATCCACAGATAGTGTCCTCATATCCCCAAAAGAGAGATTGGGCTTTTTTCTATTAGCCTCTCCACCTTCTGGAACCTACCTGCTTCACATCACTCGATTAATTTTAAATCTGTCCTTAAACGTTTCCTTTTTCACAGGGCCTTAGATTTGTCGAATACATTACCTATTCCAGCTTAAGTTAAAGTATTGAGTTACACACCAATCCAAATGACTGTTATATTAAAGTAACCTTACTGAAATGTCATTATTGGATTCCATCATGTTTTTTTTAATGCTGTTTTGCTCAGTACAAGCTATCTGGTTAACGTTGGAGATTAAAAATGGCTTGCCTGAGGTTCGATTGGACTCCAAATGTAGCTACAGACTTGTTCATCCCCATGGGATTGATGGCTTTTGCAGACTGATGACGTACCGTGTGGAGCCATGTTGATGTGCAGCCACCCCTCCAGCCCCTGGCAGCTCGACCCAAACAGGCAGCAGCGACGGGCAGGCGTGATCCAGAAATTCTTAGAGATGATGAAAGAGTTAATGTTCTTCCAGCACCTTTTCACTGAGTTTTACTTTACAACAACAGCAATATAGAGTATATTTATCACAGCAGAGTGTTTTCATGCACTTTAAAGTAAGTCAAAAATGAAACTTTCAATTTAAAAACATAAACACAAGCTGTGACGCCTTTGTGCCTTCGAAGCAGCAACATATGTAACCCGAGCCGCTAACTGTAGTTCGCGTTCGACAAAAAAATTCAAGATCCAACAAAAATGGTCCAGACCTTACACATGTGTGATGGTAGGAACACTCATGAGGTTGTATCAACCCTCAGGTAATGTAGACTTTTAAAACATATCTGTGAAGCTACCGTTTTTTTTTTTTTTGATTACTATTAAAGAAACTGAGGTCTGGCACCAAAATCAGTTCCTACTGAGCTTATCTGGTCTCGCACATATACAAACCCTCTGCTTTGGCCACCATGTTGTTCACGAAGTTCCACTAAAAACATGCAGCTCAAGCTGTACTTAGCGCCCTGCCTGACATTTATGAGAAATCTGACTCCTGAACAGGCAGATCAGTTTAAACACACGACACTCTAAGACAGTGTGAACAAGGAGACAAATTTGCAGGAATTTTCTCCATTTTTGTTTTTGTTTTCTAACCTCCTTTTGCATTTTTTTCCAGCCCGTCTTCAAAAGCCTGCCTGCGTTGTCTACTGAGCATGTGCAAAATATGTGTGTCAAAATAGCAGCGCTGAGGGATTGAACAGATTCACCTTTTCTCAAGTTCACATTGGTGGCAGTGAGTTGTGGGAGTTTATTTGGCACGCAGGAGCATCGGGAGTTCTCGGGTTTCGGTTGGTGGATGCATCGGGGCGAACCACACACACACACCTGTTGCTGTCACACATGGGCGGGCAGCTGAGTAAAAAGAAGCGCAAGGAAACCTCTAACCAAGGATAAAATCTTTTTTTTTTTTTTTTTTCTTTGCTTGTTATAAATATGTTGGATGTGCAGGATTTCAGGGCTCAGTTAGGATATAGCAGAATTAACTTTTCATGTCCACAAAGACCTCAAAGCGTCCCGACTCCAGGACACGGCCCTATACATAGTAATGAAGCTGCTCCTTAGCTGTCTAGCAGATGGTCACACCACTGCTGCAAGGATCACTTTGCCTCAGATTCACCAGATTCTCTGGCTTGGAATAAAGTCAGGACTGCAGACGGAGACAAAAACTGTCACAGATGGATACTTCATTAGTGTTTGAGGTCTTTTTATGGCGACCAGATTTGCATCAACTCTTCTATAAAGTGTCTGCTGTCGTTGTATTTATCTAGGACTATGTTGGCTTTATCACCCATTCTGTTTTCTTCCTTTTCCTTCACAGTTCTCAAATGGCCGTATGGTATTTGGACCACGTCAGCGTTGATCTCAGTGCAGTTGGTGCAGTTGTAAGAGAGAAAGGAAACATTCAAAATCAGCAGTGATATTTAATTGATAGTAAACTTGTTTGCTTTATCGGTAAGGTGCCGGAAGGTCACTTATGGTGTAATCTCAAGGCGCTTTAAATAAACTGAAATACTGTTGTAAATGAACAGAAATGCAGTTAATGGGGTAGAATTGACAATAAACATGACCTTGACTTTGACTTTAAAGTAGCGCATATTGTGGTAGTTTTCAGCGATCTTGTTCTTGTTCCAAAACAATAAGGCTTTAGGTAAAAGTGATTTTTTGTTTTGAAGCTGCCAAATCACACACAAAATGATACTTCCTTGGTATAATATTGTAATTAAATCAGAAAATGTGGAAAATTATAATACAGTATCTTCCCTTCAAGTGATACAGACCTTAGACTATCCCCGCTCTGAATCTCAAAAATACATTTGCACTCCTCAACCCAACATACCTCAACCCAAAAGTAGACGTGATCATGCATAGGAGCAGTACTTATTGGGCCACTTTTTTAGCACCTCTGCTGCCAGATTTAGAAACCTGGGAAACTTGGGAAGAAAAGTATCACCTCTAATGTAACTGGACATACAATCTCAACCTGTAGGCCACCCTGTTATCAACCATGTTACCAAACTCCCAGAACATTCTTGAAGGCAAAATCAAACATTTTAACCTGTTTCACTGAGAAAAAACCCCCAAAACAATTCTAGTACAGTGTGGATAACAAGTAAAAATTCAGATATAAACAAGATTTAAATCGCTATCTTTAATTCGGAATCAGGAATATTTAGAATCAATTTAGACTTAAATTATGACCCCAGGAATCAAAGTCACATTATGTCATTTCAAAGAATTTGCATCCTCAGTTCCTGCTCCCGAAGCTTCACTATAAAAGAAAGAAAAAAAATCTATTTTTCACCATCTTAACCGATCAGTGATGTTGCTCTCTATGACTGAATTAATGGCAATATATTATAGCTTTTTACTGTGGCAACATAAAACGAGCAACATAAATGTAATATGTTGGTTTCAGGTTCTACTGGATCTCAAACAGCTTAAAGAAAGAAAGACGTGTTTTTACTTGATTTTAATGAGGTGACATTGGGTTAGTGGTGGTCTTTTGGCTGTATTGTTTCCCTCTTTGTATCCTGAAATAACAAGAACCGCTTCCTCCGTCACACAGCTACCTGGGAAGCTGCCTTTGTGCTTTTCGCTCACCAATGACCGCCCTGAATCCCACACTTGGATCAAGGGCAAATACAATGTCATCACCTCATTAACTTCATTGTCAGGTGTAACTTGACTCTGCTTCACTTCAGAAGACGGATGTCCCAAAATATACTGCAGCTAACTTGGCTGTATTATCACATTTTACCGTCTTTAAAAGGTGTTTATGTGAGATAAGATCACATCATTGCAGCTGAAATATAGATATTCTTTTATTCAGTTGTATCTTTTGATTCACTTAACTGTTTTGCTTGGTTGTAAGAGAGCCAGCAGAGATGCTGAACAGTGTACTAACTCTTCAACTCCCAGGGTCCACATCGGCATCTGTCTGATTTCCTGCAACGGCTGAAAGAGCGTGAAATCTTCCCAGAAACAGACAGCTTTTCTCTTCTCTTCAGTTCATTTGCATTCGTGTAGCAGAGTAAAAGTACTGCCTGGAAACAGCTCTTCTGTTTTATTGTGATGGACGAAAGGCTTTTCTAATGCAAACGAAACCCGTGCCACTGTCACGAATTTGATTCTATGTTGCCTGCATGTTTTGTAGTTTTTAAACCCAGTGTGCCGTTGTTTGAAACACGGTGGGGGTCTATTTCTTGGCCTCCTGAGCCTGCGGGTGCTGTTCGGTCTGTGTCTAAACCTGAAGAGATACTGCTGTGAGGAAAGTGGGAGCCAGAACCATGGCAACCATCAGCTTAGATTAGTGTGGGAGACGGGCACGCCACCGCCACCGCTCACGCACGTACGCTCTACACACACACCCTAGAGTCGCTACATAGAGCCAGATCGTCTGTGGCCTGACAGATACAACTGTTCATTTGCTGGTCTCGCCGATTGAATTGAGCTCCGTCTCTCGTCCCCGATGTCACACACCGTGTCACAGGTTGGGAAATTATATAACGCCGAGCTGGTCGTCCTTGCTGCTGTTGATTTACAGTTTTTATTGTCTTCATTGCTTCTTTGTAGCGTTAATAAAATCTATGTTTTTATAAAAAAATCTAAATACCGCCTCGTTTTTTTGTTTTTTTTTCTCCTTTGATGGTTTTTTTCTTTGATCACAGACTCGGAGGCTCCATGTTCAACCCTAGTTGAACATGGAACTAGTTTTATTTTTCTTTCAAGTCCTAACTTTGGTTATTACTGTGTGTGTGCAAAGTGCACAAGTGTACACAGAAAATTTTAATTCCAAGTCAAGGAGGCGTCTTGTTTACTTTGGTCAGGTCAGCGTGCCAGCTTTTTTGGCAGTAACGCTCCTCTCCCTCCCCTGGCAGGATGATGAGGTGGTGCTCCAGAGCGTGGCCACCATCCAGAAGGAACATCGCAAGTTTTGTCTGGCTGCAGAGGGACTCGGAAACCGAGTGTGTTACCTGGAACCCACTTCTGAAGCTAAGGTGAGGCTGGCTCAGTGCCTTGTTTAGATCCAAACGTGAGAGGAGAAGCTCTCATCAAGAAATGCTAATAAGGGATACTACAAACTTGATTTTTGATCATTGACCTGCTTCTGAAGCACAGCCCACACCGGTCACTGAAATAACTTAAAAACTGCTCTCTGCCACTGGACTACAATTTTCGCTCCAGAAGGTCTTAACGGTCTTAAGTTTTTGTTGCACTTGTACAGATCCAAGACGTGTCAGACGCAGCAAAGCAGCTCCCAAATATAACCAAGACTCCTTTGCTTTTAAAATGCTTCATTTACGAGAGTGGACATAAAGCTCCAGGTTTTTTTTCTTCCTTTTTTAAGATTTTGTCAGCGTAGTGCTCGTTATTGAAAGTTGCTCAGCGGGACATTTTGAGGCAGAGAGTCAGAAAATACACAGCAAAGTGAGTCCCGGGCCAATAATTCTGCTGAACCAAAATCAAAACTGAGGTTTGGTTTCATAAGTTAAATTATAGCCAATTTGTTATTACTTTTGCTCGTTTCAGGTTATTTCAGTGACCATTGCTGGTTTTCTTTCTGCCAACAAATGTGTCCACGTTTACGTGTCTTTACAACCCTTTAAGTTAATTAACTACAGTGTCAAAAAAAGTATATAGGCCCTTAAGAATTTAGTGGTTTTCTATTTCAATTTTCCAATTCCTTTTACTTGGTTTGATTTAGAGCTACTTTGATTGATAAAAACACACACACACACACACACGCATTTTACGTTTGTTGCTCATAGGAAGTATCTGCTGATGTGAATGCAAAGAGGGCATTTCTAAAGACATACAATCAAAAGTATATAATCTAGAAAGGTATAGAAAGTAATCCCAGAGTCTTCAGGCATCATTCAGTCCACAGTCAGACAGACTGTGTATAAATGGGGTTGGTTTAGTACTCTGACTATTCTTCCTAGAAGTGAATGCACAAGGTAACTCCAGAGGTAAACCTCTGAAGGTTTAAATAGGTAATGAACAATGGCTAAAGGCTGGAACACATCATGGTCCTTGAGTTCATCATGCATTACTCCGTGAAGCTGCAGGATGTCCAATGCAGAACAATGACCTCCACTAGAAAAGGGCTTCATTGAAAGAAAATGCACCTTCTTCGGAGCCCAGAACTTAACCGCACAGAGATGATGTGGAACGACCTGACAGGAGCCGTTGACGCCAGACGTCCTGCAGACGCGTCTGAGCTGAAGCAGGTCAACAGCTCCTCTTAAATGTTGCACAGGTTTGATTCAGAGTTAAAGGAAGTGTTTACTCGATTACTCGAAGAAGGTTCAGTTACTTTTTCCTCCAGCAAAGTCAGCTTTTATTGGGTTCAATAAACACTTGATGAATTATTAATGTTTGTGTGTTATCAGCAGAAGCACAATGCATTAAAGCTGATCACAAACTGTGCCTATTATTGAGACTTAGATACAAATCTGAACACATTTTATTGTCAATTAGTTAAGAACATTTGCTTGTTTAATAAGGCTTCCATACTTTTTCTTGCCACTTTATTTTATCCAGTTGAAATAAGTTTTGGCATAATATTTCAACAATATGGCTTTAACTCAAAGTTTTTTTTTCCCACCTTCATTTTTAATTTAGCATCTATTTGAATAATTAATTTTAAAGGGTTTTAGTCAAGTGTTTAAGTCAAGCAATAATTAAGGAGTCATTTACCTGTATATATAAAATTATTTTCCTTATCATACATTTAACAGAAAGTTTGCAAATGATAAATAGTGTCTGATGTGATTAGACGTGATGCATCATCCAGTTTTTAAATACAAATGTCACATGATTGATGATCTGGAAGATAAAGTCGAAGCTGATGTCGCAGTATGAACAGCAAAACGATTTAAATTATTCAAAAAGGTGGTTCAACTTCAACAATGATAATAATAAATATGCAGCTCTTTTTCTCTGACTCTCTTCCTGCAGTAAATCAACCGGAGGGCTTCGTTATTTCATTAGTTGAATCCCTTTTGGTGTTGTTTTTGTATCTTTACAACTTCTGCTCTTGAGATGAGCTCTCCTGACGAGCTACAAAGTGCGCGTTCTGCACCTTCCTTGTGGTGCTAAAATACATCTAGGTGTTCTACAAAAATAAAAGATAAAAAGAAAACCTTTTAAACTGGTCGGTGAAGGGCGCTCCCTCTGCCTCTGCGGTCATCCGGAGTCCGAGTCAGTTATGGGCTGCTGCGCTTCCATTTGGCCGAACCTCAGAAAAGAGAAGTAGCATCATTTGTGGGGTCAGTTACGCACATTTGCACTTGACTTGTGTCAACTTGCGGTAGGCCAAGCAGAGCCTGATCTGATAGATTAGATTTAGCTTTTGTAATAGAAAAAGAAAATCCTTCTGTTGGCAGTGTTGAAGCAACACAACTTGGCTGACACGGCTCAATAATCTTCTTTGTGGTGTAAAAAGGACAAATAAGGATTCGTAAATGACTTTAAACAGACTGGCTTAGTTCTGGAGAATTTATTGATGGATGATGATGTTTCAGACACATTTCGATGTAGAACATGTTCGCTGTCAGGCGCTAAAGCGCTTCTCAAATACTTCACATGTCTAAGTGATGATCTCATGTTTGTAAACTTTCCTCTACCAGGTTTGGTTGTTTTTATGAGCCGATCTCTACCCAGCCAGGCAGGATTTAACCAGCCCACTGAACAATGTGACTTTGACTAAAGTTTGGGTCTTAGAAGGGTTTTTTGTCCTGGAGGGCAACCCCTGCAGTGTTCTCGGCAGACTGCCACACACGCACAGGGCCCTCTCCTTAGATGTGCAGTTGATCATGAAGGATGACAGCCGCGGTTTGGCTCGGGTGGGGGGGTGGCTGTCATCTGCCAGCTGATTTCAGGTGTTTGACCTTTTCCGGACTTCAGCGAAGCCCGGCTGCCTGCTGCTGCTGATGGACAACAAAGGCCAAAGTGGGACGACTCAGGGCTATTCTGAACAATACCTCCAAGATGGTTTGGACTTGTACACCTTGTAATCTCACAGTCAAGATGCAAAAGTCCAAAGATTAACTGCGGAATAATGCTTCCTTAGAAAATGAGCTCCTCCGTCTTTCAGTTACTGATTAAAAATCAACATTTCCTTGAACCTTAATAAATGTTGCCCATGTTTTTGTCATTATACCTGATTAAAGTCAACACTTTGCTTTTTTTATACAATTTTTTTTAAAAGAAAAATTTTAATCATTCTGTTAATGTATTCACGACTCCAGCGAACTGCCTGTTGCTTTCATTTGTCCCAACTGAAGAACTTTGTCTTTAAATAATGAATTAGACATGAATACAACTTTTATTCTCACAATAAAAGAGCAAACTTACCCTTGTGTGTATTTTTTGTTCTTTTGTAATAGTTCCCGTTTTAATTTGAAAGCCCACTTTCCTTGTATATCATGTTCTTTTGTACTTCCTGTGTTTGTCCCGCCCATCGGTCCCGCCCTGCTCTTTAAACCATCTTGATTGATTCCAGTGTGTCTTCTTATTCTTCATTTACATGTTTATGTTCACAGTCTGGTCTCTTACACTTTTATTCATCAGTTATTCAGTTTTTCAGCCTGTTTTCTTAAAGTCTTTGCAGCCTTCTTGTGAGTTGTGTTTATATTTTAATTTTACAGATTTCAAACCCACATGTACAAAGAATTATATAACTTACTAAAACCATTTGATAGAAGTCAGTATTTTATCCAGGTAATAAAAGTTATTATGGAATCACTCACAGTTAATATTAGATAAAAGAATCATTAAAACAAATAAAATATATAAAAGAAATCAATTGAAGTCCAGAAGAGATGTAAATTACAAATATTGTCTGTTTTGTTTCTAAATTTTCTCAAAGCTGAAGCTTATTGTGACCCTCAAATGTCCACAAACTGCTCTATATTTGGCCCATTTGGTATTGCAGAAAGCAGCAAAATCTCCAACAGGACTTTAATAATCAGAAATGCAACTACGATTTCAACGCTCCACATTTCTCGTTTGTTCAGGAAGATCATGTTCATTTATTGTTAGTTTGTTTTTTAATAGATGTCCATGTACATGTGCTGATCGTTGGTCTTCGCTTTCAGAATTTCACTTTTAACAGAAAATGCCCTTGTGAAAATGAAATAATTCATTCATTTTATTGTATTTGATGTCTTCTGAGTAGCCCGCATATAACATAACACCCTCAACTGGGATTATTTTATCCACTGCTGGTGTTATGGTTTCAGCCGAGCTCCCTGTGGAGCCTGAGGAACGTTGACCTTCTAAACGTGACAAAGTCTTGTCTCCACCCAGACCATACAGAATGGTCAGCATGTCTGTCCAACTATAAAAAGGTATGATAATTGGAAAATTAGAGGTAAATAATTCCTAAGAGGTGTAAAGTCTGACACAGCAAGTGTTGCTCTGTCAAGCCGGGCTGCCTACGGACGTCCTCCCTCTGATATCCCGATTGTGCAGGACATTCACGTGCAGGTTGTAGGTCGCAGCGCGCGGTGAACCAGACGCAGACACTTAACACGGTGTGATGTCGGATATTTGTGAGTATGCTTACGTGGAGTTCTCCGAGCATCCATGCTCATTATCACCCAGCAGCCGTCGTCTGCTCACATTTCTCACTTCGCCGCTGAGGTCAAAGGGCAGCTGCTTGTGTTACTGAGTTAGGCCACGGACTTTGTATCTTCTGTCATTCCTTGTCCCTTTCTTTAATAATAGGGATGCGCGTTAGATGAAGTCACGCAAAGTTTGTTACGTATGCACGAGATAATATCTGGATTATTCAGGACTATGAAATGATGCAAGGGTGTTAGTGTTCCCGCCTAATGGCTAATGCATTTGTTTTCATCTTCACGTCTTGTCAGCGGCCTAATGTTAACAGCCAATCAGACTTCATCAATTTTTCATTCCTTGACAGGCATTTACTAATGAACAGCTCTGCCTCTGCGCTGCCTCTGATTTGTAAGTAATTTACAGGCATTATGCAGCCTCAGATGCCCCATTTTCATTCTTCGGCGTCGTCCTCGTTGCTCCATAATGGACTTTTGCCTTTTTAAAATCCATCCTGGCAGCAGAATGTATAATCACCAGTTCTTAGTGTGCATGACAAGTTTATCGAAGCAAAGCAAATGTGATTCCTCTTTGAAAGTCAGAGCAAGTCTGGCTTTCCCAGCAGCTCTGTTTCCAGAGGAATCAGACGTAGCCAGCTGGGTACAAGAGACGCCCCTTTTTACCAAATGTTTGCCAATGTAGATCACACGGGTATCTGTGGATAGATTAAAGTTTTCACGGTGATCAAATCAAATACCAGTCCTCCTATACAGGACCAGCATGATAGAACCAAACACCACACTCACAGGTGCTTATGGGTTGTTTTTTTGACATGTCAATAACACAGTTTTTTATTATTATTATTATATTTTAAGAAGGCCATTCTCTGGACATTAAAAAATGATGTGCCCTCTCATTTGAGAATGAGAGATGCTCTGAAAGTGTTTTGGTCTTGACTCTCAAGTTTGATGGAGGGTGTTTTTTTTTTTTTTTTATTCATTCATTTATTTTTTACAAGTCTGACTAAAGTGCAATATGGCATTTCCATATCAGAAGGAACAGAGACTGTCGATCATAAGACCTCACAAGCAACATCAGTACAAATTCAAGCACACTGGGTTTTGTCATGGCCTCTGCAGCTGACTCTCTTTCCCTCCACTTCTGTTCTTTCGTGTCTCCCCCTCCTCTGTCCTGCAGTATGTTCCTCCAGACCTGTGTATTTGTAACTTTGTGCTGGAGCAGTCCCTGTCAGTCCGGGCTCTGCAGGAGATGCTGGCTAACATCGGGCAGAACGGCGAAGGGGTGAGTACCTCTGTCCTTCTCAGTCGCACCCCTCTGTCCTCTCTCTCTCTCTCTCTCTCTCTCTCTCTCTCTCTCTCTGATGCTTATATGCGCAGCAAAATACCTTTCTAGACAAGTTCATGCTGTTATGCATAATTGAGTAAATCTGCCATCTGTTTATACTGTTTAAGTTGCCTAATGAGTATTTTTTTCCTCAGAGGCTGAGTTGCCATTTATATCTGTTGTGTTGCAAGTTAATACACACGGGATCGAAGCAAATGAACAATATTTTTCACACTTTTGAACAGTGAGCCTAATTTACTTTGTGCACTTGAAGAGAATCCTTCAGATGTTCATATGTCTCTATAAGCAGTCTGCTTACAACAATAAAACGCTTATTAGGGCCCTCATCTAGTCTGTTCCTTTTTTTCTTTGTCTGCTGAGTGCTGCTAAGCCTTTTGAGGCTTAAATATTAAAGGAATACAGTTACAGCCAAATATAAAGATTTTATATGATATTCAGCACACAGCCTTCTCTCTACAACTGCAGTCTATATAAATGAGAAAAGTATAGGAGCTATAATCAGGTAATTTTAAAGTACAATCTGTTTGTGCATTACATTTTAACTTTTAGAAGTAAATGTGAAAAAAATCTGTAAGTAATTGATCAAAAGTCCATCAGTCCATAGTAAGTGGGCTACACAAAGTAATATTCTGAGCCACTTTTAACATAAAAAAAGCCTAAAGTGAATTATCCTTATCCGTAACAGAGTTTTGTTTTGCAAAATAGATCACGAGGCTCTGATTAATGAAAGGCCAAGAGAGTGCAAAGAAAGGAGGTAAATTAGAGCATCTGGCAAAAAAAATATATAGAGAATCACAATTACAGGACGTTTGTTCTGCCTTTGTAAACCACACCCCGAATGAAATTTTAAAACTAACACCTATATTTGTGTCCGAATAGATGGAGGAAACAATAATGGGATCACTCAGTCATAAATCACCTTCACGACTTTAAATATGCAAACTAGTCTGCAGGTAAAAGAGAGATCTTGCAAAACTTCACGCGACTGCACTCGGCTCGTTTCTGTCCAATTAAGGTCATGTGCACCGTATATCATAATAAGTTGAGGTCCTGAAATAAAATCTGATGTCTAAAGTAAGAATTCATCATTGCAATCTTTAAATTAGGTATGGAAACACAGAAAGCGTGCCATATCTACTTTAAGTGTTAAGTCGTGAATCTGGATTAGGCGAGGAGATAAATGTGAAGATAAATGTCTGAAGCAAGGAAGAGAACCATCATGATAGGGATTTGTTCTGAACCAGGAGAGATCGCCTTTAACTTCAAAAGTCTGATTCTTTTTTCAACAGAATAAAAGTGCTTAATGAGCATCCTCCAGGAGTGACGCTTACATTTTTGAAAGTCTTTCCAGGGCTCTCACCTGTGAGTGCTTTTGCTGCACTCTCTTGATTTACACTGGGCAGCGTGAGCCCCCTTTTTTCTGGGCCCTGCTCCAGCTCACTCAGCATCTCTATCAAAGCAGGGGAGTTAATCCTGGACACTGCAGAATCTCTAATGTGTCAAAGCGGCATCGTCGATTAAAAGTGAGGCTCTACGATGAGCTATGTGTGGTCTATAAATGCTTACATCCACTCATGCCGCTGTGCTCTAATAGTCATTTCATGTGCCTCAAAAAAATCTAATTTAGTCGCCTCGGACTCTCAGCTGTAGGTGCAAACGGAGCACTGAAGCGGATGTTTGGATGAATCACTTTGCTCCAATATGTTTTGGGAAAACGAAGAGAAAACAGTGCTTAGTTCTCTACTAGATCATAGTATTCATAGAAACTGCTTGGAATTGATGGTGTCTTTTTAAATCGACCATAATCATTGCTCCTGCTGAATACACATGGTCTGACATTACTTTTGAAAGCATTCCTCTGTTGAAGGACCTGGTACTTCGAACAGACCACCTGTATTGTAGGAAGAACGATGACAAAGCATGGACGATTGTGCAGTACAGGTGTGGCAGTTACAGGAACTGGAGCACTGTGCTCATTTTGATGCCATTCCCAAGATAAATTGGGTTTAATATCCCATCATATTTATGTAAAATGAGTGATGTGCTGGATTGCTGTGGCCACAACTGTTCTTTCATGCACAATACAGGCCTCTGGCTTAGTTAAGTCTTATTTTTGTCACCGCTTGAGTCCTCTCCACTGGAGAATCAGGCCTGCGTTGTCATCAGCCCGGACAGCAGATTTGTTTGGCGCTCATCAGTGCACCATTGTTGGCTGGCCTTATTTGGCAGGACAACATGATATTGGCTAGAATACAAACTCTGGCAGCAAGGTTCACAAATCCCTTTACTTTCCACTGCAAGGGTCTTTTTGTCCCCATTGTTGCACTCAGATTTGTGTAACTGAGCCCCATACATCCCAATAACACATTCTTTTCATCTGTATTTGTTTGTTACTAGAGTGCTGACCATGAAAAATGGGTAGGTCCACCAGTTTGTTCATCCATCATGTTGTCAGTGTGCATGACAGACGTGCCTTTCCACTAAACAAAAGGGTTTAACTTCAGGCACTTTCACTACATGTAATGCCTATTTCTTGGTTGTCATAACTGCATTTATCACTTTTAAACTATAACTATAATAGCATGTGACGGGTATGAAATTGTAGGGAAACCTGAGATGAATAGCTGTACATTTCTTGAGATTTATTGAGCAAATTAACGCCAGAAAGACATTAATTTCTGAGCAGACTGAAAGAGGATAATTAAGCTTTCAGCTCATCATAGATCAACATATTCTCTTCCCCTCAGTCCGTCTGGGCACAATCAATAAACTTGTCACAGACGTCTGTGAACTGTAACATATGGCAGTCTTGAAATAGACATCCATCGGTGCCTTGTCCACATGAGTGAAGGTTTTGCCTGTTCCCTTTGCGTGAAAATGTGCAACCACTTGCTTATAGCATTCATAACTGCCTCTGTTCCTGCTTTAAATGTCTTAAATTGGGGGAAAAAAAGATGTGCATTAATTGAAAAAGGCTATCAATATGATTAACACGCTTTTGTAATTAATTTGCTGTCAGATGAAATGAAAGAATTTGAAACACAGGGGCAGGAAACTCACTCTCTAGTCTGGGCGTGCTGATCTGCTTTCTCTAGTTTGGTTTCTAACCAAAGGTGAAGGGTCTTGTCAAGAGGAAATGACCTGAAATCAATTTTGATTTCAGTCTTCACACTTTAACACTTATTTCTGTGTTCTGGTACCTAACTTTTTTTAATTTTAAGAACAGTGTTTCTCTTTCCGTGTAACTGATGAGGATTAGGAATCACAATGCCCGTCATGTTCTGATGTTCTGATTAAAACAAAACGAAAAAAAAAAAACCCAGCATGAAGTAGATCTAGATATAAAATACACACTTTGCAGTCTGTCTCATTATCACGGCGATTTGAGGAACAGGCCAATGAAAATGTACACGAGGATCGGTGTATCAGATGGTACGTTACAAATGAGTCTGACATGAATCCCTCCTTCACATCGCTGGAATATGGATTAGTTTGCCTTTTCCATCCTCTGGCTGCTCATATAAGATAAGCTATGAAGTGAACATTTAGGTATTTTACTGATTTATGGTTAGGTGTTGCAGCTCTGTCAAGCTGTGGCGAAGAGAACACAGGCAGGGTTTTATTTATGTCAAAGAGAGCAGCCACAAAGACGAAATGAGAAGTTTGTTTCAGGGCGTCAAATGGCTCTTAATCCTCTGGGTTTGAGCCTCACAGTTAGGCAAGAATAACATTAATGGAGCAAAAGCGTTTGTTTATTTCACCAAGCCATTAGTCATTTAACAAAACAAATACAAATAAATAAATCATGCCCCATGGTTCAATAGCTTGTAGATTCACCTTCAGCAGCAATAGTTTGATGTAGTAATTTCCTGTATGACTTTCTCAGACTCATGTCATGGTGGAGGAATTTTGGCCCGTTTGTCTTAATGAGTAAGGTTGAAGGAACCTCAACAGTCCTGCACACTGCCCAACAGTGCAGAAGGCATCGCTATTCAGAGGACGTCAAGATCGACTAGGTGAAGGCGGGGTGCCCTCACTTTCCTTTGTAGGAGGAATTGCTTTTTTAAGTACATTTCTCATGTCTTTCCCTCTTGGCATTGTGTTAACGCACAGACTAGCTAACTGGCCATATGTCTGCTTTAACGACTACCTTATTTATCAAGAGCTAATGAATAGCAGCACCTGACTGCAGCTTGCCACTTTAAGTACTATGAAAGCAGCAAGGGGGCACTTAGTATTACCCAAATGATTGTCTTTTTCTTTCTTTCTTTCTTTCTTTCTTTCTTTATTTATTTATTTATTTATTTATTTATTTATTTATTTAATTTTTTTATTTTTTGCTATAAAAAATGAAATACATGAGCTTTAAACGAAATGAAAAACAACTAGTGGGTCAAAATAACCAGGTTACATTTTGATCACCTTGGGGATGGATGACTGAGTTGTGGTCCTGATGCAGACCCCACGAAGAAAAAGGGAAGAGGACACTGAAGAACAGAACTGTATCAAAACGATGACCTGCGTCAACACCTGTGGAAATGCTATACAACCGTCTTGATGACATGAACATTGTTGCTGAAAGAAAAGCTGATAACCAGAGTAGCGTAATAACTTGAGATGCTGATGGGTGATATACGTATTTACAATGCAAGCTGCTGTAATAATGTCTTCTACAACAAACCACTAAATGCACCTGGAGGTAACAAGATGCTGAAAATGCAAAGTATTTAAAAAAAGATAAATAAACAATACTGCAATATACCATTCAGGTGAGCGGAATTTGGGTCAGGTGAACGAGGAGTAAATCAGTGCTGAACAAGCTTGTAAATTTAAAAGGAAAATGATAATAAAAATATTACTGTCCATTACTGACAGAAACGTCGAGAAGTTGCTGCATTTCAGTCACTGCTTTGATTAAGGTAACAAAATTAACTAAAGTCAGTTCTTCATGTCTAAACAGAATATATGTGATAAGATTAAAAAGCTGTCACTCTGTCAACACAAACAATGGTGATAAAATGCATACAATTACTTAATTACTAAAGAGCCAAAACCATAAACACAATGATGAGTTAAGAACTCGGATGTAACTTCACAGCTTTCAGGATGTATTATAAGTCGTTGTTCAAATTATTAGACGTTATTCAAACTACCTTTTATTGAAACTGTCATTTTGGCTCGTTTTGCACAAAAAAGTCAATATTATAAAAACTACCAAATCAAATTTTAAGATCGCTTAACCTTACTGAGTCAATGCAAACAAGCTTTTCCTGCCAATTCCAAAAACAATAGAGATGCAATATTGTTCATAGTTTTAATGTCCTGCACGGAGACCGAAGACAGTAATACATTGTTCTTACTTTAATGTTCAATAGTTGGATTTCCACTGACTTAAAAGGATTGTTTAATAATGAGGTTTCCCGACACCAACGAGAAGCTGATTCATTTGAATCAGGTTTTGGAGCAGAGACACATCCAAAACATGCAGGGCAACGTCTCCTGAGACCCACAGTTACCGGACTTTGGATCACATATTTTTCGATATCAGTCGGTTTTTTGGGGAATTTCCTAAATTAAAATAAAATTTAGGGAACATCTCAGTTCACTTTTTAAAAATGTAAATTATACATACGCAAGTGCGGCATGTAAATGTTGCATCCTAAGTTGCGCCCTGGTCGGTCACTATACAGTGTTTATAACGAGCAGGCAGCACACCAAAGGTCACAGTTCGTAGCAGTGATGTGTCAGCATGGCAGCAGGCCTGAATTACAGGCACGCTCTCTCCGCCGACCCCTATCCCTCCCTTCCTTCCTCCCAGCTGTTGCTGGATACCCTTCCCTTTTCTCTTTTGATCGAACCCTCCATTTCCTTTTTCGTCTGCCTTATTCACGCCATCTGGGAGAGACTATGAAGCCAAGAGGGAATTAGCCGGGGATCAAATTCAGGGAACAGTTGGGAGTTCCCGTTTGGTCAGTTTAAATGTGACCCTGCCAGCAAACATGCAAATTAACGCTGACAACCGGACAAGACAGCGGAAACCCACCGTGTTGTTTCTGTGTACACTGTTCCAGGTTGTTTGTGTTTAAAATCTTAAAAGTTATTAACCTGCAAGAAGAAGAAAAAAAACTGAGGCAGACTGGATAATATATATTTTTCACTGGATAATGAGGATTTTTTTTGTTTTTGCATAATTGCTGCAGTAAACTAAATACAAAGTTATTTTTAGTATTGAAGTTCATTTAAAAATAAAACCTTTTGAACTGTATTTGAACCCGTCTGTGTATTTGACTCTTACTGGGTTGATCTTCAGTTGAACTGACTTCATTACAGGAGTCCGTTCCAGATTTGTCTTTTTCCAACTTATGTTCATTGTTTTGTTGTTGTTTTTTTTCCCCACTGCTGCTAGAGGTTGATTAAAAAGGTAAGTACTCATCTCTGTGTTTGACACAAGGATGATAAGCTTCTTTTTTCCTTTTCTTACCAACTCTTTTCCCACATTTCCTCAGGTGTTTGCTAACACGTCTTGCGGTCCTTCTCGTTTGTCGCAAGAATGAACAAACTAAGTGTGGTGTTGTCTATTATTTTTCTTTTTTTTTTTTAAATATAGTTACGTCGGTCTTTGTTTCGTGTCTGCTGATTAAAAAAATACAACAAAAAAAAACTTTGAGTCCCTTCACTTTACTCTTGCTTTACTCAGTTTTAATATCCGACACAAAAGTGAAGATAGTAACATGTTACTTAAGGTGTTGGATGTTGGGCGGTCCAGAGGTTGAGGATGCTGGGATTGGAGAATAATCTCTTGCTTGTCTGCTTTCTGCCAGGCGGGTCAGGGGGGTGGCCATCGGACCCTGCTCTATGGTCATGCCATCCTCCTACGCCACTCCTTCAGTGGGATGGTGAGTATCCAGGATCTCCCAAACAGAGCTTACTGGCTTGAAAAAACATAATAAATGCATTTAGATGATGATGTCTTTATATTTAAACTACAAAACCTTTGATTCTTTACATGTACTTGTTTTTTAACTGATTTTTTTTTATGACTTTTCAGTTAATACCATAATTATCAACATTAAAAGTCCAGCTTTTGTTTTTAGTGTAGGTTGTTAACGTTACTTTTCAAATTTGCACCAGCAACAATGATTTAAAAAAAAATTTTAATTAAATTTTTTTTTTTTTTTTTTAGTACTTGACTTGTTTGAAGACATCAAGGTCTCTGACAGACAAGCTCTCGTTTGATGTTGGACTGCAAGAAGATTCAATAGGTATGGCGCGACTGACGGGCGCCGTTTACTTCACGTCTTTCCACTGAGTTCAGTTTTTGTTGGCACTGATTTGAGCTCGACTCATCCCCGAGCTGGACTCAGTACCCGAGTCAAACAACAGAACTGCTGAAGAAACGCTGTTCAGATAGACGCAGCAGATCCACTTCGATCACACTCACCTTGTGTCAATAGGAGAAGCCTGCTGGTGGACTATTCATCCCGCGTCCAAGCAGAGATCTGAGGGAGAGAAAGTCCGCATCGGCGACGATCTGATTCTCGTCAGCGTGTCAACAGAGAGATACCTGGTTGGTGCAGACATGAACTTTACAAGCACACACACTTCTGCATCATCTCAGCTAGTCTGCGTTTTAAAAACTGACGTCATAACCAGTATGTTGACGGTGTTGTCGACAGTCTGTGTGAAGTTAAATGTAAATGAATAATCTTTCATTTCTGTTACACTGTGTGGAGCATCTCACTTTTCTTTTGAAATCTAACTTCAAATCTTATGTTGCTGTTTAATGGGGATTTTTTTCTATATTTGAAAAAGTTTTTGATGTCTTAACAGAATTGTTTCTGAGGGCGAAAATAAATTGTAAGCCATGTAAGGAAGGGTAGGATGTTTTTGGAGATTAGGTGTCCCATATATCCGGAGTTATAGCTTCGGTTCACGGTCTGTCTCAGAGGACACTTTGAAAAGTTTCATAACCATCTGTCAGTTCTTATATTCGTCTTGCTCCGCCAGCCTCTGAGTGACGGAGCAATTTATCCCGCAAACTCGAAATCTTTCACTCTGGCATCTGTAATGGAAATCAGATACTTGTACAGCCCCTCTGTGTTGTTTTTAAAAGTATTTTGTACAGGACTTATCTCTCTGACTGATGGGCTTCAAGGTAATTCCGTCTCCCTTATGCAGAGCTGCACACCTGACCTCAATTAACTCACTTGGTAAAGGGAGAGAGAGATTTTAAGAGTCAGTGCAGGAGAAATGGGCAGAGGGAGAGCCACGTGCCAGGCATAGTAGAGTTTGTAGTCTTCTCGTTCCAGGAAAGGAATCGCACAGGTAAAGTCAAACTAGAAATCTGACTTTCCTCTCCTCTGATGGGAAATCTTCATCTGACTCGGCCAGATGAACTCAACGCACAGTAGAGACAATGCTAAACAATCATATAAGGGACAGTCAGTCACGGTTATAATTTACATTTTAAGTGTAAAACGTATGGTTAAGGATGAGCGCGTCTTCTTTTTGTTCTCCTTTCACATCCACATACCGGGACCTCACTGTTCTTCAAGCAAAATTGCTGGATATCATTTGTTTTTCGATTTATTTATTTATTTATTTATTTATTTATTTATTTATTTATTTATTTATTTATTTATTTATTTATTTATTTATTTATTTATTTATTTATTTATTTATTTTTTCTTAACTGGTTTGCAAATTCTCCACCTTAAGATGTGTGGAACCTGCTTCTCTCTTCCAGCATCTCTCCATCTCCAACGGCAACATTCAGGTGGACGCCTCATTCATGCAGACCCTGTGGAACGTCCAGCCTACCTGCTCTTCCAGCAATATGGCTGTCGGTGAGTCACAGCGGCGAGGAAGAAGTAGTGCATTTCATGTAAAACGCTAAAAGTCACTTTATCTTGTCGCGGAATTGTAGTATACTACTTTTTAATTACATCATATTTGACTCAAAATTCAAATACAAATCATACATCTGTCATCTTTTGCCCTCAAAGCTGATTAAACAAGAAAATGTTGAACAGCAGCCTGTTTTTGTAGGGTATTTGATCGGTGGAAATGTAATACGCCTCTGTCACGGCCATGATGAGAGCCTGACCATCCCTGGAGCAGACAAGGGTGACGAGGAGCAGAGGTCAGTGAGGACACGTCTCAACCGTTCAGCGAAATGTGACAGCTTGTGTAAGGTGGCTTGTGATCAGAAATCAATATTTCAAAGCTTCAAAAAGCGATGGAATATTACAAGTGTTCTACATGTCTGAGCTGCAGAAGTGATGGTGATCACTAAGCAGTTTAACGTCTGGCATTTTCTTTTAATTACTGCTAAACATATGTATGTTTGTGTCTGTATGAATGGAAGGAACAAAGCAAAAATGCCTCTCAAATTTAAGGGGAAATTTTTAGCATTTGTGCCTTACTTTTTCCATGTCTAGGAAGCTTGCCCAAGGAGAATTCCTTCAGTAAATGTTCATTCTTTTTTAAATCCCCCTCCATTTGGTGATACAAAAGCAGAAAATTGAGTTCAGATCCTTTTCAAGTGTTGACCAAGGCAGCTTTTTGAGTCCTAACTGACTTATCTCTGTGAGGGCTTTGGGTTTTGCTGACACTGTCTTGGTGTAGTCTAACACCTGACATGTACCCCAGATTCTTGGTGAACCGAGGTGAGGGGAGAAGGTTGCAATGAGTTGCATTTAAATATGTTTACATGCATAAATAGCTTATTGTGACTTCATCCACAATCCACATAGAAAGTGTTGCTGATGTGGCTTGAATGACAGTAATAATTATGGTTTGTGCTTGCAGAATAGTGAACTATGAGGCGGGAAAAGGAGCATCAAGGGCTCGCTCTCTGTGGAGACTGGAGCCTCTCAGGATCAGGTAAGATCAAATAAAACCCTGTCATGGATCTGTGTAAGAAACGCACATAGTTCTGTTTGAGTGTGGTTTTGATTTGAAAGAATAAATAAATAAATGAAAGCATTTGGTGTTTTATTTTTGACTGACACAGGTATTGTAGGCTATAAATAAACGTGGGAGCCCTGTGCTCCAGCCTGTCACTGTCGATTACAAAGTCCTGCAGAATGCGAGGTCCGTTTGCTATCCCAGCCGATCAACTTCTCCTCTGTCTGTCACTCTCCCTCTTCTTGTCCTCTTTCCCGTCTTTAACTGACCACCCACGCGTTTTACACTCCAGTCACAGTCTGCCAGCTTTCACTGGGGCTGCCTGTCAAGAGTCTGTACACTTTGAATCAGCACAGGGACATTTTTTTTGAGGCGCATATGCTTTCATCAGTTTCTATGTTTCTATATAATGATTTTGGCTTAACTGAGAAAATAAAAATGTAGTTTTTAAATAACATCCTCCAAAAAGGTGTAAAGCCTCAACAATATCAGTGATTTAATGTGAAATGCTGAATTGGATTGCTCATTGCTTTTCTAAACTGAAAATAACAATTTATAGATAATTAAAATAGAAAACATTTGGAAAATTGCACTTTTTTTTTTACACTATTTACATTTATTAAAGCATTATATGTTTTTATATAATCAAAGCGCCTTGACGTGATAACTCAGAGTGAATTTGACTGCATTTACGTCAAAACTGTAAAAGGGGACAAGGAGTTGCAGTTCTATCTTATACTCAAACCTGGCTTTCAAGGGGTTAAATGTAATTTGACATTAGCTGAAAATCTGCTTTGCAAACGAGGTGTGACCCATAATTCTGCTAGCTGTCAGTCAAGCAAATCGCTCTGCAAATGACTGGCCTTGTATTTAGAGCTTGATGCTCTGACGAACTTTAACCAAAAGTAGAAATAAACTACAGAAACGGGGAATGTAGCGAGAAAGTGAAGAAAGACATGCTGAAGCTTGAAGCAAAGTGTTTAACCACTTTGCTTCAAGACTGACGAGACCAGATTCCTGACGTGGTGTTCAGCATAAACTTCAGTTTGCTCCTTAAGATTAAGCACAAATGTATATGATAGTGGAAGAAAGTCATGGAACCACTTTCCAATGAGCATTTCTAAACCTAATCAACAACAATAAACTGTAAACATGACACTTGGTCTGAATTTAAAACAGCGTTTAGAGACTTAAATAAGCTGGTACACCTGACTGACAGGAAACATGGTGCCAAGAAGGAAGCTGACAGTTCTGAATTTTTGAGCACTACAAAGAAAATGAGAAGTTTGTAAAACAGAAATACAGAGATGGACCAAGGAAAACATCAGAATAGAAAACGGAAAACAAATGAGCAGAAAGAGAAGCCAATGTTTGTCTATGAGATGCCTAAAGCGTAAAATGTCATTAATATACATACAGAAAAGCTAAATATCGTCAACATGACAGAAAGAAACAAGTTTTCAGAGAAGCACTCATGGACTGTGAATGAAAGTGATACAGGTTAATCATAAATCTGTTGTGGAGAAAGAAGATGATACCAGAGCTTTACTTGGCTGCAAGTAGATTGAAAAACCTAAAGATGAAATTTCCGTCAACTGCTGTTCGGGAAACTCGGAACCTGATTTAAGAAGCATATTGTTTTTTTCATTAGTGAAGTTTTGCCTCAAAGAATTCAAGCTGAGGAGTTGCAGCAAAGTACTAATCATTTTTTTTCTCTTTTTTTTCTTTGGTCAATGTTTTTATCATTTTTTCCTCCACTTTAAAAGAAAAATGGATTTCATTCATTTCCTTTCTGAAGTACTGAATGTAAAGCAAAGCCAGAATGGTCAGCTGTAGAGCTGAGGATGTCTTTTTCATCCTTTAATAACTTAAAAATGTAATAAACACAGTTTTTAATAATTTAATTGAAGAACATTATTTAAAATAATCAACATATTCAGTGTTAAACTGCGAAAAAAGCAACAAGAAGGTTGTCAAACCTGTTGAAAAGAAATTTTCAGTTTTTGGTTCAACCAGCAAATACGAATCATGAGTTGATGGAAACCAAAACCCGAAACCCTGCAAGACTTGTAGTCTTTGCAAGATTTTGGTTAACATAGACAGCAGCTACAAACTGCACTAAACTTTTGATAATGTCAGTTTACATCAATTGTCACATTTATTTGAAACAGTAAAGTAATTCAGACGCCGGCCTCGACTGAGAGCTCATCGATGCAGTATTATGTCTCTGTGTTCAGCTGGAGCGGTAGCCATATCCGATGGGGCCAGGCTTTCCGACTACGCCATCTCTCTACTGGACATTACCTGGCCCTGACGGAAGACCGAGGTCTGGTTCTGCAGGACAGAGAGAAGTCTGACACCAAGGCCACTGCTTTCTGCTTCAGGGTCTCTAAGGTCAGTGCTCGCCAACCTCGTAACGAGAACGTAAAGTATTATAAAGCTCTTTTTTTTTAAATTTGCTTTGGCCCATTTCTTCCTTTCAATTAGTCATCCTTTATTGTACAACACCTAACTCTAGGTTAAACTGTAGGTTTGTTTTTCATGTTGTGAATTCCAAAACTTGTAGGTCTTCCTGTTAAAGGTAACAAAAAAAAAAAAGAAAAGAAATACCGCAGAGCACTAAAACATGGTCACACTGGCTCCATCCGTGTGTAAACTGTGCTGTAGAAGGTGACACAGGAGTAAGATTATCCTGCACATTGTTGTTCCAGTGTGATCATCAGTTCATTGTTTAGTGTGCGAGCAATCCCCTCGTCGTCATCCTGTGTTAAAACAGCCACAGAAAGAGCACAATGAGTCACCTTCATGAATCCCCATGCGTCCCTGTGGATCTCCTCTAATGTGCAGTATGCCCAGAATAAAATACCTCTGCGACCTGTGCAACTATCTACTTGAATTATTCTTCTCCTAAGGATGGACTGTAATGATTCCCCTCTCGCTGCTCTTGAAAAATGTTCTTGGTATTCAATATTTCAAACTGCGCCCCTCCATCCTTTATCCACATCCTCCCGCGCCTGTGAGCACTCCTGTCTAGAAAGGTCATCGCCTCACCATGTTCAACATTGGCATTAATATGTTCCCCACTACTTGTTGTCAAATGCAATCAATCAAATCGTTCCAACTCTGCTGTGCCTGGGAAGTAGCAGAGCTAATGAGGCCAACGCCACCCTCCTGGCAGGCCGATGAAAACACGTCTCCGACCTGCCTCTCCGATTACCATCTAATCACCATTGCTCTTCGTTTGTCATATTTATTTCCGCGCCTTTTTGTGCATGGACAGTGTTTTTCTACATTGGCTAATGAACGTGTATTCCTTTCATATTGAACACGACAGGAAAAGGGTGACTCCGGCCTAAAGAGGGACATCGATGGCATGGGAGCGCCAGAGATCAAGTACGGAGACTCCGTCTGCTTCGTCATGCATGTGGCAACCGGACTCTGGCTTTCATACCAGGCACCTGATGCCAAATCTTCTCGTCTGGGTCCCCTGAAAAGAAGGGTAAATAAGATTCTCCTCTGAACTGTGACATTTTTATAAATCTGTGTCACAAATGAGAAACACAGTTTGTTTTTGAAACCTTTTTATAAAAGAGTAAACTTTATCTCAGGCTTATGTTCTAAAATGACATTTGCCCCCCCTGTGCCGGGGGCTCACGGGTATAACAAGATATTATTAAGTAAATTTTAACATTATGATCAAATCATGATGTCAGTTGATTTCTCACCATATGAAGGTCATCTGGTTGTATTCGGATACAACTTGGTTCAACGGCACCTCGGAAGAACAGCAATATAATAAACAGATTTTTACAGTGTGTCATAAATCAATAAAAAGGCAGAAGCAGCGAGTGGAATACTGACACTGTGATTTGACCTTTAGCAGATTGAAGTATTTTAGTGGAGTTTCGGTCTTTTTCAAAATGTTGCTTCAGGTCTTTGAAATGTGCACACATTAGTTCATGCACTGGTGACCTGTCCAGGGTGTGTCCCTGCCTTTCACCCGTGGTGAGCTGTGATAAGCTCCAGCAGACCCCTGTGATCCTGCATAAGAGTCAGCAGGTAAATAAAATAGATGGATTACTTTATGCACAACTCTCTTAAGGTTAAATTACTTCAATCGGGTTATGGTCTAGACTGTAACTTAGTCATTTCAACACCTTCATTTTTCTGTTGTAGATTTTAAGGTCTATTTAAGATTATTGGGAGTTTGGCTGACTTAGTTTTAATCAAGCTTTTGCTGCTTAACTCTACAATACTTTGGTAAACAGAGACTTGATGGTTAACTGGCTGACTGGAGGATGATCAGATTGTGTGGTTGTAAAACAAGCTGAAATCGCAGCTGCCACAGGTATCCTGCACAAACTGATGCACAAACTCTAAAAGTATATGATGTGTACACCAGATGCCGCTCACTGTTGAATGCTGCAAGTGCTTGATCAAACTGCAAGTGTATCCCAGACTTTACACCACTGTCTCTGAGAACTGGCAGCCGTTTGTGTTGATGTTAGATTTCCATTAAACATGGAGCTGTACAACACGGCCAAACATCTCCACCTCGTCCTTCTGGACAGATAAGAGCAAAGCATCGACAGAGAATTGGATGTAGCAAACCTGGATGCTCCAGAGCAGCAAAATGCCAAAACCTCTGCTGTTATAGTGGTGCTCCCACTCGTAATGATCAGTTAATATATATATATCTATATATATATATATATATATATATATATATATATATATATATATATATATAAGTTTATATGACTATAGTTGGGAATATTTGGTATCTGAGTATCTATGTGTTCACAATAAGGTCTTAAATACTTACCATTGTTTGGCTCTTAGCGCGTCTAAAACACCATGTGCACAGTAGCACATCACACCCTAAGAAGCTCGCAGCCATTGAAACACTGGACCCCCCCCCCCCATCCAGGCAAATGTTTATTTTCTTCTCGGCTTAAAAACATTTCATATAAGCCTGACTCATCCCCTCTCTGCAGGCCCATCATGGGGCTGCATCCCGTTTAAATGTGATAATGGCCCATGTGAAAGGTGACAGTTAGTCTTTGGTGGGCAAGGGGGATTAGGGCGGCACATGAACGCTGCTCATCGCTGGGCCAGCCTCCAGAGACACCGAGCGCCACCTCATGCTGGCGCCCAGCAGTCCCCGCAGCCTTGGCAGCAGGCCAATGCACCTGACACGTTGGAGGTGATGGTCAGTTTACACTTGAATCCTTCCACGCCTCCACTCTTTTTAATTAACTTGTTTAAGTTTCACTGAGTAAGGTTTCTCTGAGCCTTAACGAAATACAGGACACTGTTTTTTTCAATTTATAGTGCATATATATATATATATATATATATATATATATATATATATATATATATATATATATATATATATATATATATATATATATATATACTTTGTAGATTTGTAAGGCTGATCTGTTTAATCTGAGATTATTGTTCAGTCTGAAAAAACTCAAAAGTCTAGTATTTTTAACTTGTCTGTTGCCTGTTGGCTGATTTTTGATGCTGATTGATGTATCCCATTTCGAAAAGTCGCAATCATTAAGCATGTGTTTCTCTGGGCCCAGGCCTGCCTACACTCTGAGGGCCACATGGATGATGGCCTCACCCTCCAGCTCTGCCAGCACGAGGAAGCACGGGCTGCGCGCATCATCCGAAACACCACATTCCTCTTCAGCAACTTCATCAAGTAGGGACAGGCAGTGCAAGAATCGGGACAAGCACACGAGTGTGAACTGATTTGAATTCTCACGGTGGGATTCTTGGCCTTTCCCGTCTTTTACGCAGGGCTCTGGACAGCGCTGCAGCAGGAGAGTCTATGGCAGTTGCCGGGTATGTTGAAGAGGTGCTGCAGACGTTGAATGATCTGATCGAGTACTTCAAGCAGCCTGATTCCGAACTGGAGCACGAGGAGAAACAGTGCCTGCTCCGTTCACTCATCAAACGCCAGGACCTCTTTAAGGAGGAGGTGAGAGGGGATGATGGCAGCTTTTGAACAAGAGATGTGAACAAAGCACTAGTTTAGGCCTTGCTCCATTGGGATACTCTGAATCTTCAGCAGACCAAAAGGGTTATATTTAATCAAATATATCCCTTTTGAACAGTTTTCATTCTTTCTATTAAACTGGTGGTAAATAGTCCGCCTCATTTCCTTTCAAGCCTTGCAAACTTCTGCAAAGGTCTTTCCAGTGTGTTTCTCTTTCATCCATCCATTTACACGATTAAAGGCTACTTCCTGTTCAATACACACCGCAGAGTTTATTCACACACTCCCTGAGCCATGACCTTTCTCTTTTCTTTCTCAGCTTATTTAACAATGGCAACTCTGATGACTGTGTGTGTGTTGTTTTTTTGTCTGAGGTAAAATACTGCCATCTCACACTTTTCAGTTTCTCAGTTATGTACAACAAAAGCTTTTTCTTGTGGGATCATTATATGTTTATATATCTAAACAGTGAGTTAGGGTAAGGCATTCATCCCATGCCTAATAAGTGCACTTTTTCCAAACACAAATGAAGGAAGAAAAGTAAAAAGCAGGAATTGTTACATGTTTTAACATAGAATAAAGAACCCGCGCTGACCACATGAACCAGACCTTAAGTTTCTCACAAGTGGTAAAGGTTTCAGCATTTTTGCAATAAAAAAAAAAACAACAAAACATTATTGGTATAACATCCATCAACAAAAAGTTATATTTACTGCATCTTATGAGTTTTTAAACACATTTTTAAATCAAAAACTGTTAAATCACTTATTTTCTTCTTATTTTCCCTTCTGAGTGAACTAAAACAAATGCTCATAGACTTAAATTAAAAAAAAAGTTGTAGTCTGATGTGGTAAATCACATATTATTCATGGAGTCACTATATTTACTCTGTCAGGGTATGTTGACTCTCCTGTCCAAATGCATTGACCGGATGAACCTGTACAACAGTGCAGCCCACTTTGGAGAGATGGCTGGGGAGGAGGCGGGCGCAGCTTGGAAAGATATCCTTAACCTCCTCTATGAACTCCTGGGTAAGTGGGCTGAGTGATGGATTGCATGAAATATCTTCTTTCAGCACGGTCAGCTGTTGACTCTTGGTAGACACGCTGTGTTAATCTTCCCTCTATATATAATGCTTCTTCTCTTCTTTACCCAGATCCTTCTCTTCACTCTTTATCATATTTGCTCTTCTTTTATGCTTGATTTCACCCTATTTTCCTTTTTTTCCTGCCACATTTACAAGCTCACAGCAGGTAGCAGCTTTTACAGGACATTTTTTCGGATAGTTTGTGACAAGGGAGTGAAGGGACATAAAAGATCGTTTTGCATTCTGCTCCGTCTTCCATTTAGGCCATGTCCCTTTTTTCCTTTTTTTTTTTTTTTTTTGAAAGCAGCTTAGACAGACTAATGTAAAAATTTTCAGGATGGTTCTATAAAGGACATTTCCGTCATCCCAGGTTCTGGCATTTTCTTTTTAACATTATTTTACATCTTTGACCCTGAAAAAGTTTTATTTTTAACTTTGTCACAGGCGGTTTGTTTTCCCATCACTGGAGCTTTTTTATCAGCAGCATCCCTGCAGATCACCTTGGCTGCCCTCATATCCGTCATCACCTCTCCTGCATGCACTCCTAAATGAACACACACATCACACACCAGCATGCTCATTGCTGCAACCTGCAAGCACTCTTCTTAGAGTGCATCAGGTGCCTACATTCAAGCATCCCAACTTAAACGTAATGCAGAAACAGACAACACTGCAGTTCCCTGAGTGACCACTAGGCAGGTCCATAAACGAGCCGATCTCCACGTCCCTCCCATGATTCAGGCCCAACATTCCAACAGGAATAAACATATTTACAGTCTGGTTGTTGGTGTACATAGTTAGATTTTACATCCAAGAGAACCGTATGGCAACTAATTTTTGTATATTTAGGGTGTGGTCTTTTGATTGACAGCCAACATAGCCTATGGTTACTGTTGGAGCCATAGCGGATCATGTCAGGATCAATCCAAACGGAGGTCTGCTTCTCGTACACACACCGTGGTTTATTTCTGTAAACTGAGGCGCAGTGCACAGTTATCCAAAGATCTCTAGTTAGGCAGAGCCACGGCAGTAGCCACGGGAGACCGCTGGGATGAACTAAGGCACCACTGTTAATATATAATAATAGATATAGATATAGATAATAGATAATAGAGATCCCCTGTGAATCCCTGCAGATCTGGTTGTTGGTGGACGCCAGAGTTCTGAATCTTAAAGTTTAATTAATTGAATGTAAGTTGTAGGATTGCTGCTTGCACCAGGGGTTTGTTTCTATTTTCTGTTCATCCACTACTGCACAACATTCAAAGAACTGACTGCCAGTTATCAGCATCTGCTGCTAAACCCGGTAAGACATTGGCAGCTCTGTTGCCGACGCTTGTCTGTCCAGTCACAGCATACCACCACCTGATCGGGAAGTCGAGCAGAAACACTATGGATGTATCAGTGCCCATGAATCCACATGAATTCCCGATAGAAAGTACACGGGTCAGGGATTTGTTGGATGAAACAGTGCAGTGTCACACCTCAGGGTTCCACAAGGTTTCCCTCATTTCTTATAACTGCGCTTTTACGCGCTCCTTCTCTGATGTTTGAATAAAACAAATCTCATAAAGCCTGAGTCTGTCTTGATGTTTGTGTTTGAAAATAAAGTAAAACTACATGAATCCCTTCACTTAAACAACGAGTTGAGCTTAGCAGCATCGCTGATTAATTGTTATTAAAGTCTTTAGTCTGTGCAGCCCTTTTTTGGACGCATTCAGATTTTTTGCCCTTCAACACCCGTGTGGCTCTTTTCATGTCTTTGTATGAAATTATAGCTTTCCTCAAAAGGCCGGATTACAGGGTAGACGCCACCACTATTACTTCTGACACAAAGTGCTGTTAAAGGGATTTATGGACATTATCATTCCGGTGTCCCTGAATCCAAATGGTGAAAAATGAGAAAGTAAAGTAATAAGAAAACCTCTTAATGTCAGCTGAGAGAGCGCTGCAGAGAAGAGACCTCAACGTTTTAAAGGACGTACGATGGCTTCAAAGTGACTTTAGAGTTCTCTAGTTTTATCAGATGTCTGTAAAATAGTGATGGGAAGTTTTTTATTTTTTCATGATTTTTAGTATGTAGGTTATAATTTAAAACTATGCGTTGAAGGACATTTTACACATTTTAAATTTTGGCAGAGATTTTTTTTTTTTTCCAGTTTTTCCAACTTCCAGATTTAAGTTTAAAGTGAATTTCCAGATTTAAGGCCAGCTCCGCTTCATTGCATCTCATGTGCAATGCTTTTCTTAATTTATCCAGTCTATTTTATTTCCCCTTTTTTGAAGTTTGGGTGTCTGTGTGAATGCGTTGGCCTGTGTTAGTTTGACAGAGAGATTTTACTGAGAGATGATAAAGTTTGAATCGAACTGAAAACTTTGCGTTTTGTTCAGCTGCACTGATTCGCGGAAACAGGACCAACTGTACCCAGTTTTCCCGGAACTTGGACTGGTTGGTCAGCAAACTGGAGAGGATGGAGTCTTCATCAGGTATCGCGGAGAGCACGTTCTTCAAATCCTAAACCGCCAACTTGGACGCTAAGCTATTTAATATCAATCTTGTTTAATAGGAATCCTGGAAGTCCTCCACTGTATCTTGATTGAAAGCCCAGAGGCGCTGCACATCATCCAGAGGGGGCACATTAAATCCATCATCTCTCTGCTCTACAAGCACGGACGCAACCACAAGGTGCACCGCATCCATCCAACTTCATATGTTCAATTAAGCTCTTGCTGAACTGGAGTTTGGAGATGAGAGGCGGTAAAATGCAAAATATCGTAGAAAACGGAACACTGATGGCAAAATGTTAACAAGTAATGTGTTTTGTTGAATTATTTTTAATTTCTTTTTCTTATTTCTTATCCAGTTTGGCATTAACTGATGTTTACTTTCTTTTAGAAGTGATATAAATTTAAATGCAAAACTAAGGAATATTCGGGCAGGTGTTAGTTTTTCTTCTAAGCCTGAGACAGAATTTAAAAATCTCTTCATAACATACCAGTCTTTGTTAAGCAGAAGTCAAGCTAGCCAGCTGGAACCCTGAAGAGAAAACATCTTTAGTGGGACTTGAGTCTGACATTTCAGCCTGGTGTTTAATACGCACTGCTCAAATGTCGCTGCCTCCTAATATTTACACTGTAAATTGTAGCAGACACGAAAGGGCATCCTTAAAAAACAACAGCTGTTGATGATGAGCGGCAGCGCGAGCGCTGCGGTCGTGATGACTTTAAAGCCCTTTTTCTACATTTATGAGATTCTTCCAACTCTGGAGCTGAAATAAACTAAGAAACAACATATAGATATTTAAAAATAGGTCAGTTGGTTGGTTTTAAACAGAAGAGAAATATGATTAAGACCGGTTTTGATGTTGCGTTTCACTCCTGTCAGATTCTGGATGTCCTGTGCTCTCTCTGTGTTTGCAACGGCATGGCGGTGAGAGCCAATCAAAATCTCATCTGCGACAACCTCCTTCCCAAAAGAGACCTTTTGCTTCAGACGCGCCTGGTCAATGACGTCCAAAGGTAAAGAAACAGGAAAACCTCTTGATGGTTTTATTAATAACAGAGTGAGATGTTAATCGTAGATAATATATGAAGAATTTTTTTGGGGTTTTTTTTGCATTGTACACCCTTATTCATCCTCTGTTTTCATCTTCAGCATGAGGCCAAACATCTTCCTGGGCGTAGCTGAGGGTTCGGCCCAGTATAAGAAGTGGTACTACGAGCTGGTCGTGGACCAGGTGGACCACTTCGTCACTGGAGAGTCGACCCACTTGAGGGTGGGCTGGGCCAACACCAAAGGCTACGCCCCGTACCCCGGAGGAGGAGAAGGGTGGGGAGGCAATGGTGTTGGGGATGACCTGTACTCATACAGCTTTGATGGACTTCATCTCTGGTCAGGTGGGTGTCTTAGATTAATAAATAGTCAGTCCCTGGTCCTTTGTGGGTTTGTTTGAGATTTAACCCACTGGAAGCAAGAAAAGACAAACGTGGAAGCTGATTTAGTCTATTAGGTATTTGTTCGTCCCTACGAACCTCAAAAAAGTCTAAGTTTTGGTGTGTCCAGGTATCATAAAACACCCTGAAAACTCTTTTCCTCGGTTAGATTCTTACTCTTAGCAACAAAGTGTTTCATGAACCCGAGTCAGAAGAGGTTTTATGGAAGGTCTCAGAATTGTTGGAACCAGTGGTGAATAATGCAGGAGGCAGTCGTGTCTTCAGGCTGCTTTTTACAGTGAAGGACGAAGAGAAAATGCCGCCAACCTCTGAAAGCATGCTCCTTCCCCCCCTCCCACATCCTCTGTAACGTTTTACGTCGTCTCTACTGACTTTGACACGTGTCTTTCTTCAGATATCTTCATGAAAGAGGTCGGGCTGCTGTAGCCACCTGCTGGCTCATGCCCCAGCAGCTTATTGTGCACATCGCTCTCCCTAAAACTAACATTTTAAATCTTTTAAGATGTGCTAAAACGCTGATCACGCCCACACAATTTGATGCCATATTTGTCAAAGAACTAATTTTGTCACACACTGCCAATGACTTCATCTCCCGCCTCTCCGTCCTTGTCTAACGTCAACTAGGCCGCATCCCGCGGGCTGTGGCCTCCATCAACCAGCACCTGCTGAACTCGGATGACGTGGTCAGCTGCTGTCTGGACCTGGGTGCTCCCAGCATGTCGTTCAGGATCAACGGGCAACCCGTCCAGGGCATGTTCGAGGACTTCAACACCGAAGGATTTTTCTTCCCCGTTGTCAGCTTCTCTGCAGGTGTCAAGTAAGGCTTTGTATTCAAAAATGAGTCACAAATTAAAAACATTCTCAAGACGAATTCATGTTTTTCGTTGTTGAAGTCTCTTACTGAGCCCAGTGCCCCTCCTTCTTTTTTTGTGTTTGAAGACAGATTTTTAATCTGTCTTTAATCACCTGCAGTTCAGTGTTTTATGACCTCCCCGTGCAGAGTCCGCTTCCTGTTGGGTGGACGTCACGGAGATTTCAAGTTCTTGCCACCTGCCGGTTACTCCCCGTGCTACGAAGCACTGCTGCCCAAGGAGAAGATGCACGTGGAGCCTGTGAAGGAGTACAAGAGGGACCATGACGGCGTTCGTGACCTGCTGGGAACAACCCAATTCCTCTCCCAGGCCTCCTTCATTCCCACACCTGTTGACACCAGCCAGGTGAGCTGCTGAATCCAAAATGCAACCAAATTCACTCATCTGGAATAAATAAGAGCTTAATATAATATAATATAACATAATAATAGAAAATGAGAGAAATACCGTTTTTTGGGTTTTTTTTCTCTGAAATGGGCTACCTTAAAAATCTCATTTCAGAGGATCATTTTAGGGATTTTATAACATTCTAACAATTTAATTGTTGATTTTTTTACAAAGCGCTTTTCTCCCCTTTGAGATTTTGATGTAAGATTAAAGTGTAATTGTGGCTCTGATTCCAACAGACAGAGTAGATGACCTTTGCTTCTTCTCCCTTCGCAGATTGTCCTTCCCCCTCATCTGGACAACATCCGTGACAAGCTGGCAGAAAACATCCATGAACTTTGGGGGATGAACAAGATCGAATTGGGCTGGACTTACGGCAAGGTAAACCTGCAATCATTTTCAACACTCTTTCAGCTCTGACGACATTTAGATAAAATAGCTGTAGGTAAATTTAGAAAATACTGAGCAGTGAAGGTCAGCTCCAGCTATTAGAATTAAATAAGCTTGTTAATGGCTCATTAACTTGAAGATTTTTCTCCTTTTAACTTCCTGACACAGCTGCTGACACAATGACCTGATAATGAATGCAGCAAGAAAAATTAACCCCTTCTAGGGAATATGAAAAGAAAGCAGCTATTTTTCCTTTAAAGATTTTAAGAGAAGAAAGAGAACGAAGTAAAGTTTTTGTAGAACAATCTGTTAATTGTTCTGGTTTTCTTCAGACGGCCTGATTGTAATACCACAACAGCTCATAAAGCTGATAGGAAGTGCAGAAAATATTAGTGCATGAGTATCAGCTGTTGGTGATCAGCTGGTTGAGTGCATTTTTCCAGTTTCATTGCATGGTGTACATGCGAGTAAGAATCAGCTTTTGAAGTGCAATATTGTCTTCCAACATCTGTTTTCATTAGTTCGCATGAAAATAGGAGTGGATTTTTTCTCATTACCAAAGGCAGATTAATTTATATCTGAAGATGCCGTGTTGCAACCTTCCTGTCGTCACACAAGTCCAGTAACGATAACTTAAACATTGAAAGGTGAGGGACGAGTTATTCAGTTGATTGGAGTTTGCAACTTATGCAGATCGTCTTTTAAAAACACACTTCAATGTTTCTGATTTAATGTTAATGTTGAATCTAAATGTTGGATGATATTTGTAGTTTAACCTGATTAAACGTAACTATGTTAAATTCCGTTAAGGTGATAGCTTTTCTTTGAAACCCAAGTGTGATTTTCTGGAGTGATTGATCCATCGGTACATGAACTGCTGTAGTAGCTGTAGTTGTGGTTTACACGCTCCAGTTCTCAGGAAGTTGGTTTGTTCAGTATGATTGTGTAACAGCGTTCTGAACTAACTGCAGCTGTTTGATGGATGTTTTTAGGGAGACCCGTGAGAACAGCATTACAGTAATCCACTCTACTGAATATAAAAGCATGGACAAGTTTGTCTAAGTCCTGCTGAGACATCAGTCCTTTAATCCTCCATATGTTCTTTAAGGGGATAATAGGCTGACTTCACTACTGTCTTAATGTGGCTGTTAAAATTCAGGTCTGGGTCCAGAACCACTCCCAGATCTCTGACTTGGTTGCTTGGTTCTTGGGACTTTTAATCTTTCTCTTTGGCTCTTAACACTTTAATTTCTGTTTTTTTCTTCATTTAACTGAAGAAATTTCTGGTACATCTGCTCTTTAATTTGATCAATGTTGAATTGGATTATAGTCTCCTGGCGAGATGGTCATATAGAGTTGTGTGTCATCTGCATAGTTATGGTGACACTTATTTTTCACAATTTGAGCAAGTGGAAGCATATTGATGTTAAACAACAGAGGTCCCAGAATTGAACCTTGGGGAACTCCACGCATTATTTTTGTTTGTTTAGATTTGTAGTTACCTGAAAACAGCTAGATAGCTAGAACTCAAACTAGGTAAGTGCTGCGCCAGAAAGTCCCAACCACTACTTCAAACAGCCTATCAAAATGTTATGGTCGACCGTGTCAAATGCAATACAAATATTCTGAATAAAATATTTTTATATGTTTTTTGGGGTTTTTTTTCTGTAATCATCCAAAGTAGCACTGACAGGTAAAATGTGTAATGCTGCTCAACTTATTACAGCACAATGATTTGGTTGGAAAACCTGCATCCTGGTATTTGCATGAATGATCATTTCTTTCTAAAACTTTTTGCAACCAGTGTCCTCTAACCTATATATTAATAAGGCAGCAGCCTCCCCCTGGAAATAAGGCAGTTTTCCCTGTAAAAACTACTTGGGAACAACAAATACAGCCGCTCCATATTGCCAATATCAGATAATCCAAGCGTTTGGTCCACATTTGGTTCCGCTGCTGACCTCATTCCCATCAGAGTATTTTATACAGAATAACAACAAAGTGCTTCAGAGAGGTATTATGATTAAAAGAACAGAATAATTATGGATCAAGCTCAGCCCACTTTTTCAGGCTTTCTAGAAGACTTTAATGATCCACAGTATCAAATTTTGCTCCGAGATCTAATAAAACCCGGACTGTTAGATTCCTTTAATCAATATTAAGCCAAATGCTGTTAAAAATGTTAATGAGAGCAGTTTCAGTGCAATGATATGAGTAGAAAACTGAATGAAAGTTGTCAAGGATGCAATCCATCTTTGAGAAGTTAACTTAATTAAGAACCACCTTCCCCATAGTGTTCAGATTTATAGTTACTCATGTGAAAGCATCCAAGTTACTCTTTTAAACCTTAACTCTTACAGCAGCTGTCTTTATTGATGCCAGAAAGAGGAGAGAAATCAGGTACTACAAACAATCAACTAACTGTAGACTGGCAGTACGTGTTTCGCCCCCTACTCTTCTTGGAAGACGCCAGTCTCTGAATGCATTCCCATCGCTCGTCTCCTCTGTCTGTTTTTCTCCTCATTCCACTGGAACTCAGTCTTTCTGTTCACTGCAGACTAACCCATTAGAAGTCAGATCACACATGCAGCCTCTTTTGTACCGTAGTGGTTATTACAGAATATTTTCCACAGAGGCTGCTGCCACATCAGCCATTTGACAAACTTAATGAGAGTCTGTCCTTCCAGAAATGTGACGTCCATAGTAATTAAGCATGGGAGAACGTTTCCCTTCAGGGGTTAATCCAGGTCTTACAGTTTATTAGGGACAACATTTCAGACCAAACAGCTTCTTGGTATTAAATTTTGCTCTAACAGGCTCAGTGAGCTCAGCGTGATATCGTACTGAATCCAAATCACTTTGAAAGTGTGGTAGATGTTCAGTGAGCAGGTTTATGATGATAAATGTAGATGCAGCACCGTTGTTTTTCATTTCTTTGCTTGGTCCTATTGTTCTTACCCTGCAAGCCCTTCAGTGCCACTCAGCTGTTCTCAGTAGCTGAATGCATTAAAAGGAGAGCCTCGGGCAGCGAGTCTGGGTAAAGCAGTACATTATTCCAGTCGGTTCTTGCTGCAGACCAACTCTGAGGGTTGATTTGTTCCAAGACAATAGAAAAATGCTAATTTAGTAAATCTGATTAATTTTCTGTTGGTTTTCTGAATTTCAATCCAACAAGGTGAGTGTTGCAGCATAAAACATTCAACAGATATTCGGTCTGCCTCCTCCTCAGGTTCGGGATGACAACAAGCGGCAGCATCCTTGCCTTGTGGATTTTGCCAAGCTGCCTGAAACCGAAAGGAGCTACAACCTGCAGATGTCCAGCGAAACGCTTAAGTAAGGCCAGGCTGCTCGTTAAATCATCGAATTACCCAATCATGCAGTTGCTGAAGCAGCTTCTTGCTGGATGCTGAGCAAGAGCAGATTAGGACTAAGATTAAAGCAGCGATTGTAATGACTTTCATCTCATGAGAGAGTTCTGGTATTGATTACAAAGAAGTACTGGGTCTAAACGCTATTTGAGCCAACCACTGATTCATCTCATTGTAATAACATTTGGCTTGGCTCAGTAAAGCTACCTCTGCTCACTATGAGCTTCAGTCGATTACATACTCTTCTGACCCCCAATAATGCCACATACTGTATCAATGCAGCCAAAGCTGAGTGCTGTTCGGTGTAGGTGTATTGATTTGCAGTTTATCAGCGTCTGATGAGCTCTGTTGAAAACGGGCTGATGTATTTTCATTCAGCAAAGTGTAATGAGGCCTGAAAATTAATCGGCTAAAGCCTTTTTTTTTTCTTTTTCTCCTTAGGACTCTGTTGGCACTGGGATGCCATGTTGCCCAGGTTAACGTTCATGCCGAAGATGATCTGAAGAAAATCAAATTACCAAAAGAGTGTGTAATATTCCTACCCATTTATCTTGCACATGTCACAGTTATAATCCACCCTTTTTTTTTTTTTTTTTAGATTTACCGTACATTTTTTTCCAAATCATTTCATTTATATAGCTATCGTAAAAGTCTCTTAATCCTGTCTTGTTGCGTTGGATTGCCCGCAGCTACATGATGTCTAATGGATACAAGCCTGCGCCACTAGACCTTTCTGATGTAAAACTGAATCCAGGTCAAGAGGTTCTAGTTGATAAATTGGCTGAAAATGCACATAATGTGTGGGCCAAAGACAGAATAAAACAAGGATGGACCTATGGCATCCAGCAGGTATGTTTTTCTTTGACTCACTTTTCTGAAACGAATGAACTGGCTTAAGATTTAAACATATTTGGTAAATAATGGATACAACAAAGAAATCCCATATCTAGAACTGAAGGGCTACATGGAAATACTGTAAAGTCAATTAATTCTCATTTATAGACACGTTAAAAGGTATTATCCTGCTTGCACATGGTCCCAGAGAGCAGAGAATGAGTGGCCACAACGTAGCCCACATCTGCAGTTGTCTTTGGTCCATATTTGGCCTTGACTGATGGTGTTGGATTGGGGCAAGTGGTGTTGACTATGTTCAATGGCAAAGCTGGCTTCTTGCATTGGGACAGGTCTGTCCCACACAATTGATCTTTAACTCTGGTCCTCAGGGCCCACTGTCGTGCATCGTTTAGATGGCAGACTTGTGTGAACCTTGATGACAAGCCGATGGTGGTACAATCATTTGAATCAGGAATGTTGGAGCAGAGCAACGTCTTAACCATGCAGGAAAGTGGGCCCTGAGGACAAGCCTTGAACTACACCGCCATACAGCACATGCCGCAACTAAAAGGTCATGACCATGACACAGCCTGTGACGTTTGTGCCACATCTGGTCCAAATAACGCTTGCCAGTTCCATAACCGTGCCACAAGTGTGCAGCAGCACACACATTTGATTCAAAATCATGTAAGACAGGAGATTTTTCTAGTCACTTTTTACTTCGCTATGTGTCCAAAGGTTCATTCACATGCAGCAAATACAATTTGATATGATGTTTAAAACTTAACACCCATGTAATTGTCAACAAATAGAGCTCCAAATGATGTGCCATTTTAGGGACAGTGGTTTTCCAGCGGATTTGGTTCAGATCTCTCTTGTGGCGTTCAGGAGATGAGACGAAAAAGGACTACACTCAGTGCCTGACCAACCTTTGTCATTTAACTAATTTTTTCCGTGGACTTTTAATGCTCACATTTGCCTGTCAGTCACTGTGGTGACCCAAAAAGAGGTGGCCGAGGAAGCTAAGCACAGATCTACTGAACGCAGCCCAAAGAGCATTTTTGGACCACATCTAGTCGTTTCAACATTTGCTATAATCCATGTCTAGGTTGTGGCAAACAATGTGACCCATAAAACACTTCCCATAAGTTATGAAAAGGGATGGTTTGGCTCATTACCTTTTGGCCACATCTGGCCCAAATAACACCTGCCGAGTCTACAACTGAGCTACAAGTGCCAGAGGTGGTCCAGATGAACCACCTGTCAGGCTTTTCAGTTCACCAAGATCACCAAGATCAAGCTTTGCCCCACTGAAAACATACTTTTATTGCATTTATTGTATTTTCTTTGCTTCTTTGTGAGTCACTGTATCCTACATGGACGACTCTATAACTTCATCATCTGTTTTGTTTCTTTGGGTCAGGATTTGAAGAGCAGACGTAACCCTCGTCTGGTGCCATATGCTTTACTGGACGAACGCACAAAGAAATCTAACAGAGACAGTCTCAGAGAGGCCATCAGGACTATGGTTGGATATGGATATGACATTGATCCCCCAGATCAGGAGGGTGTGTCTGTGTTTCTGTCACTGCCACCACACACACACACACACACACACACACACACACACACACACACACACACACACACACACATACACACAGACACCATGAGGAGTGAAAGTAACAGAAACGAAATGATAAAAATGCATGTGTGTTGAAAAAGAAAGGAGCAGTTAAAATTGAGGTAGACTGAAAAACAGGAGTGGTTAATTGTCATGTGATTTGATCGACTTAGTTCTGATCTGACTGAAACAGGAGTGGGAGAGTCAGACCTCTGCATAAAGTCTCCTCCAGGTCAGACTGTCAGTGGGGTTAACGTGTGGAGTCTGGTGGCCAGTCCATGCATGAAAACGATGTGTCACGATGTCTTGCTCCCTGAACCGCACTTTCACAATTTCTGCCCAATAAATCTGGTCATTGTCATCCTGGAAAATACCTGTGCCATCAGGGAAGAAAAAAACCTTGTATATTCAGGTAGTTGGCAGGCTTCCCGACTTAAACCTGACCAACTGAAGCAACTGCAAATCATCAGACCACATGACGTGTTTCCATTGCTCCTGACTCCATCTGGGCTAGTACACTGAAACCTTTTTTACCCAAAAGTCTCACCGATAAATGATTTTCTTATGTCTGCACAGCTGTTCAACACTAATAACTCTGCTCTTTCTCTGCATCACACATGCTGTTACTTCCACTGTCAAACATTGTCAGTTGATTTCCTTTGATCAGGTGTCAACAAATGTTCAAGTGACCTCTGATCAGTCATTCAGAAGTTTGTGCCAACTACATTTCTTCCTTGAAGATTACGGTTCACCTCTGTCCTTCCAGAATTTCACAATGCATCTGAAAGTTTTTAACACAACTTTAGTAGCCTAAGCAGTGTCATTAGTTTTTTGATTTGCTTGATTCAAACAGCAAACGGTCCCGTCCTGAAACAGTGGCATCTTCTCCACAATCCATTGCAATCTGAAACCAAGCTGTGACGTGTGCTTGTTCAGCTTTGAGAAATATAATGTAATAATTTTAATGTTCTGTGTTTTTCTTTGGCCCGAAGCCGTGCATTCGGCAGATGATCAGAACGTCGAGACCATCCGCTTCTTCCGCGTGGAGCAGACGTATGCTGTGAAAACGGGGAAGTGGTACTTTGAGTTTGAGGTCCTGAGTGGAGGTGATATGAGGGTTGGCTGGGCCCGACCGGGCTGCAGGCCTGACGTGGAGCTGGGCACGGATGACCAAGCCTTTGTCTTTGACGGATACAGGGTAAACCGCATGCGTCCTTTCTTATGAAACTATCAGAGTAGTGGTGAGAAAAAGGGAACCTTTGGGATACTGCTGTAAAAATGATTGTAACGTGCAGATTTACATCATTTCTCAAGGGCCGACGGATGCACGCAGGCAGCCGCTACTTTGGACAACCATGGAAGAAGGGTGACGTTGTTGGTTGCATGATCAACATGGAGGACAAATCCATGATCTTCACCCTGAATGGAGAGCTCCTGATTACAAGCAAGGGTTCTGAGCTCTGCTTCGCTGACTTTGAGACGGAGGACGGTGAGTTCTCCAGACTCGGCTTAATTATTTTAGCACAAAAAGTTAAGGTGAAGGTTTCCTTTTGTTGAGATGCTAACTGTCAAACAAACTAATATAAGTTACTTGCCTCCAGGTTTCATCCCAGTTTGCAGTCTTGGCATGTCTCAGATCGGTCAGATGAATCTGGGGAAAGACGCCAGCACGTTTAAGTACTACACCATGTGTGGTCTGCAGGAGGGCTTCGAACCGTTTGCTGTCAACATGAACAGAGAGATCACCATGTGGTTCAGCAAGCGCCTGCCCACCTTTTTCAATGTACCCAAGGACCACATCCACATTGAGGTAAAAAGTGGAACCATTTTCATTGTTTTTACTGATTTGTTATTGTTAAAGGGGCTTTTTTTTTTTTTTTTTTTTAAGGTTTTTGTTTGTTTAATACCATTTATTTAGGTGTTTCAGTTCCAGATGTACACTGTACTGCAACACGACCATGGCATTGCTCATCCTCATTAGGCTTTTGTCCCGTCGTCCCCAGGTGACGAGAATTGACGGAACAATAGACAGCCCTCCGTGCCTGAAAGTCACCCATAAGACATTTGGCACCCAGAACAGCAACAGCGATATGGTGTACTGCAGACTGAGCATGCCCGTGGAGTTCTACGCTGCAGATGGACTGCTGGACGAATCACTGAAACTCAGGTCAGACGCTCGCTGAAGCAGTCGTTTTCTTTCACAGCTGCTGCCAGTTTGATGAAATTGGTTATTTGTGACTGCATTTTGATTTACATTTATTTCCATGTGAGTAAAAAGTAAAACAGCTGTGAATTCTGCTGCCATGTTTTTGTTTCTACAGTTGCCCTCCAAAAGAAGATGGAAGTGTCGACTATGGAAGCATCACAAGCGTAAATAATGAATAACTCTTGCGGATGTGTTTACCTACCATGTCACATAGATTTATTGCTCTTTACTAATGGAAACGTATTTTTTTCCATTTATGTGTTTGTTTTTGTGCAGTACTACCACTCTGTGAGGGTGTTCGCAGGACAGGACCCTGCCTTGGTGTGGGTGGGCTGGGTCACACCTGACTATCACTACTACAGCAAGAACTTCGGTCTCAGCAAAACGCGAACAGTCACTGTCACCCTGGGAGACGAGCGGGGCCGCGTCCACGAGAGGTGAGCTGGTTTTTTATTATTATTATTATTATTATTTCACCAGTAGCAGTCAGGCATTGGCATCGGATAATTACTTTTTCTTTGCCTGAAAAACTAAAGACATATTGATTTATCTTTTAAAAGTTTCCATTTTTATTCTGCGTTCTGCAGACAAGTAAATGAGCAGAGAGCAGAATGAATATAAATGGGAAAAGTCACAAGTCGACATAGATCGGTGACTGTTTACATAATGAAAATCTATCGTGCCCAGGTTTTGGTTGTTCTGTGGATGTTTACGTTCATTTGTATTTGCTGTGCGAGTGTTTAATCTATCTTCTTGTTCTGGTGCAGCGTTCAGAGGAGTAACTGCTACATGGTGTGTGCAGCGGACGCTCTGGGGCCATCTTCCACCAGTCGGTCCAACTCTGACCTGGAGATCGGCTGTCTGGTCGACCTGGCAACTGGCCTGGTCTCTTTCACTGCCAACGGCAAGGACCTGCCCACCGTATACCAGGTAGGTAAACAGGACGGGGCACAAACAGGATGCAAAGGAAGCGCCGGGGAGGTTGAGCTCATGAAGTTGAGTTGAGAAAGGCATTTGTTTTTATTCTCTTCTGGTTAATATGTGCATCCAGCAGTTTTCTCTTCTCCAGATGGAGACAGCTGTCCAGTTTGGCTTAAAGGCAACACAAAAATGAGTACATTGCTGCTGAAAATAAGGTTCCCATATGGAGTTTTCTTTCCTTTTATTCTTTCTAAAGATCTCACTCACATTTATATTCTTAACACAACCTCAAAAAGAGCTTCCCTCGTATTGTTTTTTTATGTGGTGTTAAGCAAATTCACGCTGCAGGGAATTGGACCAACAAAGGCAGTGAAGAAATTATGTAACTGAACTGATTTGTTTTCCGTACATGAGTCATCACAAAGGCAGACGTCTGCTTAGTAATCCTTGCTTACTTTGATTCTGGGTTTTTAAGGCATCAAATACCTCAGTTGACACTGATACAGTGAGAAGTTTTTATCACCTGCTCATTTTCTTGAATCTTAGTTTTACTCACCTGTTTTATTCTGTTTTCGGTTTAGTGGTGAATTTGCTTATTCAAAAGAAACGCTCCTTAATTAATCTGCTGTAACTAGATAAAAAGCCTCTGCGTTGGTTTCGAGATTCAAAGTGCTTTACAGAGACAATAAAACATCACATAGCAGAAAAAAAAATGGTAGTTAAAGTATGATCACATTTTGAAACTCAAGCTTCAAAGTAACAATGCAGATTTGGAGCTTTATTCAAATGCATGTAAATCTTCAACATGGATTTTAAAAAAAAACTGAGTGTTTCAGCTGATCTGAGGCTGTCTGGGAGTTTGTTCCAGACATGTGGAGCATAGCAGCTGAAGGAAGCTTCTCCATGTCTGGTTCTGACTCTGGGAACTGATCAACAGCCGCCTACTATGCGTCGGGATAGGCTCCGACAGACCCCTGTGAGACGGATTAAGCGAGTATAGATAATGGATGGATGGGATGGACCATTCAGAGCTTTCTAGACCAGCATCAGAACTTTAAAGTCTGTCCTCTGACAGACAGACAGCCAGAGTAAAGACCTCACATCTGGACTGATGTGGACCACATTTTTGGTCTTAGTGAGGACTCGAACAGCAGAGTTCTGAATGGACTAGTTTTCCAGATCTTTTAACCTTTTAACCTCGATAGTAGGCTGACTTTGTTCTTGCTTTCATGATTTAGGTCTGAGTCCATCACTACACCCAGATTTCTGGCCTGGTTGGTGGTTCTTAGGTGTATAGGTTGAAACTCTGTGGTGACCTGTGATCGTTTCTCTTTGGCTCCGAAGACAATTACCTCAGTTTTGTTTTTGTTTAACTGGAGAACTTTTTGGCTCATACAATCATTAATGTCCTCAGTTAATTTACCAAGAGTCTGTACAGGGCCTCGGTCTCTTGGTGACTTTGTAATATAAATCTGTGGTTCATCCGCATAGCTGTGGTATTTTGTTGTTCTTTATAATCTGTGCCAATGGGAGGATGTAGATGTTAAAAGACCTTCAGGTCCAACGCTATCAGAAAGCAACTTTCCCTTCAGAATGATAAAAGGTATCACAAATGCTTCCAGTTCTGTGCATATTTTTAAATGTTCTTATTTTGAATCCATTTTACAATATTGTGAATAAGATATAAATGTAGATAGAATTGAGTTTGACAGGTTCCCTGGATAATTTGGTCCTGTTTAATTTCAGGTGGAGCCAAATACCAAACTCTTCCCAGCAGTGTTCGCATGCCCCACCAGTGCAAACCTCTTCCAGTTTGAATTTGTCAAGAACAAGGTCTGTTTTTCTCCTAATCTAAATTGACAATGAACTATTAATGTTAAGCTTTGCTCAAGGATCCCTGAGGATCCTCAAACCTTACTGAAATGAAGTTGGCTCCAAATGTGAATTCAAGGAAGCGTGTCAGCAGGAAAGTCATGTAATGCGTACACCCGTCTCCTACCGACCTCAGGACGCCATGCCGCTGTCGTCAGCCATATTCAAAAGTGAGCAGAGGAACCCAGTGCCGCAGTGCCCGCCGCGGCTGGACGTGCAGACCATCGTGGCCGTGCTTTGGAGCCGAATGCCCAATACCTTCCTCAACGTGGAGACGGCTCGTGTCAGTGAAAGGCACGGCTGGGTGGTCCAGTGTCTGGAACCACTGCAGATGATGTCTGTGCACATACCAGAGGAGAACAGGTGATTTGAAAACACGAGATATTAGAAAAACAAAGTGTCTCCTGCAGGACATGACTGGCTCATCCAGTCGGTATTAAAACAGGTACATTTTTATGTGTGCAGTTGGATCACACAAGACAGTTGTATAATCTCACATCTTATATTTTGATATTATTCGGTTTATTTCACTACTATAAATACGTTATGTTTCCATTGTTTTCTTCACATGAAATCCCACTGAAATCATAGAGGAATGTTTCAGACCCATGAATGTCGTTTAAGGAGAGTAAAAAATATGCTTCTGGAGAAGCTTTTAACAGGAAACAATTGAAGTATCTTCAATCCCACTTTCTTACACATCGAAACAAGCAGGCGTGTGGCGTTATGAAAGACACCCTTTAGTTTGTGAGTGTCTCATTTTTCCCTCAGAAACACTGGAGAAAAAAAAACCCAAAACAAAACACAAAGACAAGATGCAGCGGGAAGCTGCTCTGTTGTGGTCTGCTCTGGTCCGACGGTGCCGCGGGCCTTCTGCAATTTATTTTTGCAGTCATTGTCTGCATTTGCTTTGTTTGCTCCTTAATTACTTGCTGTGCAGTAATTAAAAGGGACATTGGTGACAACGGTACTGAGCTCACATCAAGGATTCCCCACACAACAATACATAGGTCCCTGTTCATAACACTGCTGCATTTTTGCTGTTTAGGATCTTTAGGTTTTCCTTTTACCTGTCTTTCCCGTAGATGTCTGGACATCATGGAGCTATCAGAGCACGAAGACCTCAGGAAGTTCCACTACCACACTCTGAAGCTGTACTGCGCCCTCTGTGCTCTCGGAAACACTCGTGTCAGTCATGCGCTCTGCAGCCACTTGGACCAGTCGCAGCTTCTCTACACCATTGATAACCAGTACCTGTCTGGGATGCTGAGAGAAGGCTTCTACGATGTTCTTATCAGGTTCGTTTACATACTTTATTGATCAGATTGTTTGGGATTTTGGAAAAAGCAAGTTTCCAGTAATTCAAAATGAAAGTCAACATTTTTTTTTTTTTTTTTTTTACAAGTGTTGGAAATAAACAGCTTCGGATGTCATGGAAGGAATAAAAAAAATAAGAGGATCAGTTGTATTTGTACTCGAGTGCCATTAACCGCTAGAGTGAAGGAGGGGTATCCAAAATCAATAAATCATCATAATGCATCTTCGGTGTGTTTGCGATGCCAGGTTTGTGCTGTATAACTGAAACCTTTTCTTTATGTTATATCGAGTTACGTTATTTAAGAAAAGAATAATTCCTTATATAAATATCAGATTGTTAACCGCTGTGTCCCTCCTTTTTTCGATATCACACAATAAAATAATTATTATGGCAGTCGTTTTATTTCACATGTTAGAGCTGCAGGAGGAGAGTCTCATTCTCCTTTAAATGCTGACTCACCTGCATTGATTAACAACCCTGTTTACCTCCCGCAGACTTGTAATTACATTAATGATCATCTTGAGCAAGGCACTGTAGAAATCTTACTAAAAGCACATTTATACTGCAAAAATGAAGGTTAGATATAGAAGAACGTAGATCTAGAGGACTGAAGGTTACTGTCTGGAATCTGTAATGTTCACAGTTGTTGGATACGCTCATGTACAGCCGTGTCAAAAAGCCTGTTCATTGTCAAGTTTAACAAATCTAAACGTTTTTACATTTTGTGATGGTTTACTTTACAAAAACTAAACAAAAGTGATAAAAGTTTGTGTGGAAGGAACCTGGTTACAGCCGTGATTCAGTAGCGTCTGGAACCACGTTGAGCAGCAATGACGACTGCACAAAAAGAACCGGGGAAGTCGCTGTTTTTTCTAATTCTTTTTTAAAGTGCTTTAAAGCCTCTTTTTCCTCGTACTGCACACTGTCATGTAAATGGATTAGAAACTTTATCTTGGTTCGATTAGTTATGTCATGTTTGATTCTCATTTTGTTACTTTACATTACTTCTGATCAAATCTGTCCAAGCACCCACAAAGGCTCTAAAAGAGCCAAAAACAAAAAAAAAAACTAGAAAAGGTTCATTTCTGCTTGGAGGTGAGGTGATCCACCGCAACACAGTGGAGCTGCCGTGAACATATACACAGGGACTTTCAGTTTTAAAAGTCATTTTGGTGGTGTTTAGCCAACGCAAGTTGCCATACGCTGCCTGCTCCTCAGTTGACCTCCATCCTCGGACACTTACACTGTAAAATCTAATTTCTAAGGAAGGTAAAAAAACCAGCCTGTCAGACAGAACGCTCTATATTTGTCAGGAGATTATTTAAGTCAACACAGGAAATCGTGTTCAGCTCAGTGGCTGCAACAAACCCAGATCACCACCCCTCCACCACAGCAGGAATTCTGTTGAGTTTTTAAAACATTTTGCATTTTGGCTTCGTTTTTGTTAAATTTACTGTATAAGGTCAAATCATGTGGCGTCAGTGTTGAAAATTTGACTTCGTTTTAAGATCACATGATTGTATTATGATGCATAAAATGTTAGTATTGAACTTTGAGTTTCAGGTGAATGTAAATGCATTTATACTTCTTATTTGCAGCATCCACCTTGAGACAGCGAAAGAGGCCCGTCTAATGATGAACAACGAGTTTATTATCCCCGTAACGGACGAGACGCGCTCCATCAAGCTGTTCCCGGATGAGTCCAAGCAGCATTCGCTGCCTGGCGTGGGCTTGAGCACCTCCCTGAAACCTCGAGTCCACTTTTCCCCCATCAGCATCATCAGCACCAAGCGTCATCAGTACCTTTACAGCCCCCAGATCCCGCTGGGCGTCCTGAAAGAGAAGGCTATCAGCATGCTCACAGAGGCCGTGCAGGGTGGAGGTTCCCACATCCGAGATCCAGTTGGAGGAAGTTTAGAGTATCAGTTCGTTCCCATCCTGAAGCTTATTGGAACACTGCTGATAATGGGAGTCCTGACTGGCGAAGAGGTGCGGCTGATCCTCCTCCTGATTGATCCCAACGTGTTTGGGGAGTACAAGGAGGGCGAGGAAGCGAAGGGGGATGAGGTTGCTGTCGCAGCAGAGAAGGAGGAGGTGAACAAGAACGAAGAGAAGGCCGTGGAGGCAGGAGAAGAGGAAACCAAGGAAAGCAAAACACCGTCAAAAGGGCTGCTGGAGAAGTCACTGCCTGAATCTGTCAAACGCCAGGTGATGAAAAGCATCATAAAGATATATTCATGTGCACACATTTCATGACAATGAGTAAGACTGATGATTGAAAATTATTGCATGAAACCAAGGCCATCAATATCTCTGTCAAGATTTAAATTAATTTCAAATTTTGCTCATCTCTTTTGCCTTTATCGATTTGCTACACCGATTCCTCATTTGCCAGCATTTCACTGCTATTAAAATTTATCTGCTGGAAAAACTGCTGCAAACATGAGGAAGATAGAACCTTATTACTAATGTGTCTGTCAGTAACAAAAATATGCAGTGAATATTAAAAGTGAGCGAACAGCACTTTTACTACGTGGATGATGGCGTCGGAGCCGCACAGGGAACTTGTTTCAGTGTAATATCTCATGATTGACATGCAATTACTGATATAAATAAAAACCTTGTATCTCCTTTTCAGATGTGCGAACTCCTGCACTACTTCTGCGACTGTGAACTCCGGCACCGCATCGAAGCCATCGTCTCCTTCTCCGACAACTTTGTTTCCAAGCTGCAGTTCAACCAGAAGTTTCGCTACAATGAGCTGATGCAGGCTCTCAACATGTCTGCCGCCGTCACCGCCAAAAAGACCAAGGAGTTCAGGTCACCTCCGCAGGAGCAGGTAGGGGAGCGCCGCCGAGCCCACCGGGCCACCTTTAGCAGAAAAACGAAGCTGTTGAGATGTAAGTTATGCTCTGGGATGCTTTCTTTTATCTTTGCACTAAATAAAACCTCACAAGCATCACTTTTACAAAGTGAAAAAAATACATGCCATCAAGCGGCCTTTTGTACTTCTATTAAAGGAATATATCTGTATGTTAGTTTTTCATTTTACTGTCACGTTTCGCCCAGAAACAAAAATGTGACCTGATGTGTTACTGTGATGTAAATGAGAGTGATTTTGTCCCATCAACAAATGAAAACGTCTGTCATCACCGGATAGCTCCTCAAATGAATCAGACTTTGTGATATTGGCAAACATCAACTCATCATTCAGTTAATTCATCTAATATTGAGATGTAACTTGTGATTTTCACCCCGACTGAAGATGTTTTCAGCTGCAGCGGAACATTCATGATCAATACCACCGATAGCAGCGGACGTAATCAATGACTCCCAACACACCAGCTGAAAGTAATTCCAGACGACCTCCTAACGTCTTCGTTTACTGCGGTCATGTGTAATGTAGCCTCTGGTGCCAGCTTCTAACAATACTGCATATTCTACTTGATTAAGGTAATAGAAACATGCCAGATGCAGTTGATTTTTTATATTGAGTGACACTAGAAATGTTTTTTTTTTCCCTATTTAGTATGTCTTCGGAGCGAAGGGTCAAACCAGGAGTTAATTTGAAGCCGTCAGTCTTCAGTGTTAGAATAAGAAAGCCTTTTTACGTATAAAAACCAGACAAAGAACTAAGGAGAGCTGCTGATAGTGCACCACAAGTTTAACCTAAAAAAACATGAAAACTTGCCACAGACTCATTTATACACAGTTTACACAATAATACATTAAGAACAAAATGTGACTAAGGACATTAACTAATAAAAGTTGAAGCTTACAAATTGCAATCTTGCAATCGGAATCTTTTCCAGGAAGAAAAGACAACAAATAAAAACTTATTCATTTATATTGTTCACGTCTTTATGATATGAGGTGCTGGTGCACAGTGGGTGTGGTGCTGGGCCGGGCGCCCAGCCTCGTGATGATGCCGAGGCTGACGATGGAGGAGAGTTGCGTCTAAACTTGGCAGACTGGGGAGGCGAACTGTTAGAAAGTCTTTAATTCAGTAACGAATGTGAGCGGAGAGGCCAAGGTCAGGTGGCTCCCTGATCAGTATGTTTGGGATGGTTGTGTGGAATGAGGCACTAAAATCGATGCGAAGCCTTCCCACAAGGTTCCCGCTGTGGGAGAAAGTATTCTCTACTCAGCACTCGGCCAGGTGGTTGAATCCTGAGTGGAGAGATCTGCCCCGTTTATAGGCAAGAGAGGGCTTCAGAGATGTTTACCAGCTTTTTTTCATAATGGAAGTAAACCCAGCTGGCCTGCCATCCATTTTTTTTAAATGTGTACTAATGAGATGGGCAGCCAGTACATGATGAGGAGATACTCACTAAATACTGAAGGCTTTGTCAAAGGCATTTTGATTCCTAGTTTAGTAATTGTATGGTAGAAAAATCAATAAACCACCCTGTATTTGTTTAAACGTTGGTAAAAAAGTATTGGGTTTTAATGCCGAGTGGATTTTCTAGCAGAAAATCCACAGTTGGAGCAAAGCGAAAAGGAGCGCACAGTAGGGAGCTGGTGCTGTAAGGTGATTTGTTTTAAACTTAAAGTGTATTCTCAGACCCCGACAGTGCTTTGTCTTCCGCTAAATTGCTTTGTATCTTAAAGAGCCAATAGTGGGTTATATATATATATAAATATATATATATATATATATATATATATATATATATACACTGTTAATGGCAGCAGGTCAGCAGCAGGTGTGTGTGCACGATCTCTCCACGTCTCTCCAATGGTTTATTAAAAGGTTCTGCCAGAAATAGCCGACTGAGGAAGCATCTCATATATATATTTAGTGTTTTATAGTTAGTTCGGGACCCACAGCCAATACGACACATTTGTAGAATCTAGAATTGATTCTTTCACCACCTCTTGCTCTTGTTTTCTCTTTTTTCTTTTGTCCTCCATTCTTCTATCCATAAACCTTTCCTTTGTTTCCCACCTTACTGAGCCTCTTGTCTGTTGCTCGGTTGACAGATCAACATCCTGCTGAACTTCAGCGCAGGCGAGGACTGTCCCTGCCCCGAGGAAATCCAGGATGAACTCAACTCTTTCCACGAGGAGCTACGACTGCACTGCGGTACCGTCCAACTGCTCAATAGATCCCATTTTTCCCACGAATGTGCATTTATTCTGCGCAATTTTATGTCACAATGCATCAATTTCTTCAAGCATGGGTACAAATTTAAGCCGCTGACACTTTAAAATGGACAGAATGTGTTTTGTCTTTGCAGGGATTCCAGTGGAGGAGGAGGAGGAAGAGCAGGACACTTCAATAAAAGGTCGTCTCCTGGCTTTGCTCTACAAGATCAAAGGCCCGGCTCAGAAGACTGAGGAGGAGCCCACGGAGACGGAGCAGGCCACCCCTAGTAAGTAGATGTAAACACAAATATTGGAAAAACACTCATTACAGTGTCATAATCTCACTATTTCACACCGAACAAAAAAAACTTTAGGATGTTTTTAATGAGAGAGGGTAAAACTTCCATTCAGCTTCGAAACTAATACTTTAACTCTGTTGAAGTCTAAGATATTTGTTGGCTCCAGCTTGATTGGATGCTGATCGGAGTGGCTTATTTTCTCTGCGTGTTCTGAGCTCACTGAGTTTGAAACTCACAGCTTCTCGCATGGAGGGTCTACAACTTAGAAGAGCACCGACCAGAGGTAGACACGCACGTGACAGATCCATAAAATAGTATAAACAGTAGGCACTAGTTTTGTAGTTTATTCTGAAATTATGCTATGTAACCTTTTTTTTCTGAAGATAATTTGCTTTCAATATTTCTGGAAAAGAAACAGTTCATCGTTGCAGTTCCTTTTATTGTGTGTGCCATTAAAAGCATCCTTTTTTCTTGTTTTTTTGTAAAAACATCACATTTGTCATGCAAGCATTGTGAAGCTGTGTGATGTCGTGAAAGAGCAGGTTTACTCAGTATAAATCTGTACTAGTTTCTCATTCCTTCAGTGACCCCCCCCCCCCTCCCCTTCGCTATTTGAAACCGACTTGATTCTGTTTCCAACAAAAGACTATTGGGGATCCTCTGCAAGACTTCATGCTATAAATTTGAATGTCCCACCCCAGCTTCACACCCCTAAAGCAAAGGTTTTATCAATGGACAGGATTGGGGTGGATCTGCATCTGCTTTTTATTCTTTTGCCTGACCTATATCTATAAAATTTCCCCAATGGATTTGAAAAAATGTCTCCAATTTCTCCAATAACAACAATCGAACAAGACTCTAAAAACTGAAGTGGTTCCTGCAAGGACTCTGTAGCTTAGCTGCTCGATTGAAACGTCAGATTCAATCACTTGAGTCTTTAAATCATGATTATATTTCCTTTGTGATGGAGGTTGTTGCTTGTAATGTACTTCAGATAGATTGATCGAACGTAGAGAGAGCGCACATGATTTTGAAATCAGGACCGTTTTAGCGGTGGTGTTTATTTGTCCTTGACGTTAAGGTCAACGCTGCATCCGTGTTTTGGTGCAGTGCTGATAGGAATGAAAAGTACACCAGAGGCACGTGAGATCTTTGATATTTTACGTGATTCCAGCGAATAACATTACAGATTGTCATATTTAAACAGATATGCAACTGCCAGGTCTATTACAAATTACACCGTGTGGTCGTTTGCACATTGTTGAGGAGACGGAGCAGTTTTTTTCTGTTACGACTCCCCCGTGAGCTTCACTTTGAGACGATGCAGAGCAGATTTAAAACTGGGAGACATTCACCTTCAGGGCAGCTGGCTCTCTGCCTCTCTCTGCTTCGGCTCTCATTAGGATTCTGTTTGAATATATCCCTTTGTTCGCTACAGATGTTGTGCAGTGCGACTTAAACACTCAAAGTTCAGCGACGACTTTGGAATAAGAATTTTATCACCGGGAGAAGAGCAGCATTTGTCTTGGGCTTCTGCCTCTGTCCCTCCAGATCACCAAGTGGCTCTGCAGTAATGCCCTGCTCCTATTGTATCATTTCTCTTCGAGATTAAAGATTGATAAGCCTTTTGAAACTGAGCTTCAAAGATAAACTCAACTTTATAGGTTTCAGTGTAGCTACAGCATTCTGGATTGTCGAAAACTGCGTTTTCTCCAGGTGATGAAATCATCTTTATGATGCAGATACATTTCATGAACATTTCTGTGCTAAAAGATTATTTTTCACAGCTAAAAAAAATACCAGCAACATGGAAGAGATTTATGGAGGTATCAATGGTATTTAATGTGGTGAGTTAGTCCATAACATCAACTCATAAATAAATTAACATTGAAGAACGTCATGTCTTTGTAAAACTGAGAAGAGACTGATGAGTGATGTTTTTTTAGACTGATTAACGGGTGTGAGGTGAAGCGAGTGTTTATGCGCAGGGAGGGTTGTTTTGATGGTTATCATTTTTGTCAAGAGGATCTGGCTGCAGACTGGGCTTGAAACCAGAGCTCCGGTGTAGACTGGAAACATGTGACACGTGTGAGGGCAGGGTGCTCTGTGGCGTGGACGTGTTCTTCTTCTCCACAGTCTGCTGCCAGACTCTTCTCATTTTTATGACAATTTAAATTGAGCGAACATTGAGTGAGGAGGCTTTTAGACTTCTTCAAATTAGTTGCTTTAGCAAATGCTTTCGTGTGTAAGGACCAAGGACAGTTCCAGTACCCTTATCAAATTTGCTGATGACATGACTGTTGATGGACTGACCAGTAACAATGATGAGGCACCATACAGAGAGGAGATCCAGCTGCCAAACCAAAGAAATCGTTCTTGACTTCCAGAAGGAAGGCTAGGAACGCACTGGACTGAGACCTAAACATTAACAGGGAGGAATTGAAGAGGTACTACAAATCCTTCAGTCTGTTGCTCTCAGAGGACCTGGGCTGGACTGTGAAATCACTCACATCATCAAAAAAACCTGGATGCGCGGTGAGGTATTCCAGCTCCATCGCAACAGAGAGGAAACAGCTCCAGCGGGACATTAAGACAGCTCAGAGGATCGTTGGCTCCCCACTACCTGACTTGGATGAGATCTACCTTGAGCCACTGTCACCTCTGACGAGTCACACTGATTCGATGTCACCAAACCCACCCAGGACACCACCGCAGGTTCCCCACCCTCCCCTCTGGCAGGATCAGAGTCATGAAAACCCAGACCAACAGATTTAAACCCAGCTTCTTGCCTACTTGCCTATGGCTGCGTAAGGCTGTAGTCAGGGACATTTAAAGGATAACTACAATGTTGTTTATACATTCCTTCACGACCCAGCTGGGTTTACACATCGCTGTACCAAGACCACCGCGTCCTCCTCAGAAAGGCCTGTTTTGGTGCGCACCAGAGTGCGCTTTCTGTGCTCACACTGATCTTATAGTCCTTTGGGCCAACCTAAACTGCGCCAGTGTGAAAACATGTAAGACTAAAGCAGAACGTGCAGGAGACAAGCGTTATATTTCATTTTGCACACATAGACTTCACATACCGCCACACATTTTGATGTTTCAGTTCAAATTTGCTTTGTGCTCAGCTCAGACACCCCACGAACGTCTACAAACTCTAAAATTCCTACTTATTATTCATGCTCAGCTGCTGTGAGATGTCTGAGCAAATTATTCAAATTTTCAGAATAGATGCCTGTGAATGATTTCAGTCTTTTTATGGCTTTATGAAAAATATTAAATAAAATACTCTTAAGAGAGTAGACTCTGGAGGATTTCTCATGAGCACTGTGTATGAAGAATAGGGAGAAACTCTTAATAACAAAAAAAAAGACTGCATTACCTAAGTTGTATCATTTCATGTCAATACTATAAAACTGCAAAAGAACAATAAATAAATAAAAAACACCATACCCACCACTGAGGTGCTTTTAGCCGCTTATAGCAGAGCAGCATTAATTTTATATTATCCGAGCAGTGGCACTCTGTCCATGTGTCTCTCTCTCTTCTCCAGCCAACCTGAAAGAGCTGATCTCTCAAACCATCACCAGCTGGGCTCAGGAGTCTCACATCCAGGATCCAGAGCTGGTCAGGGTGATGTTCAGCCTGCTGAGGCGGCAGTATGACGGCATCGGGGAGCTGCTTCGGGCTATGAAGAAATCTTACACCATCAGTGCCGCATCCGTGCTGGATGCTATTAACCTGCTGGCCTCTCTGGGTCAAATCAGGTCTCTGCTGGCAGTGCGTATGGGTAAAGAGGAAGAAAAACTCATGATCGATGGACTCGGGTAAGAAAATGTGTCACTGTGATGCCCCTAACAATCACTTTCAATCAATCAGTTTCTACAGTAAAGTGTACTGTCCTACGTCCAGATGATGGCATATACAAAACTGTAACCTCCACTTTCTTGACTTGTAGCGACATCATGAACAATAAAGTTTTCTACCAGCATCCCAACTTGATGAGGGTTCTGGGTATGCACGAGACCGTCATGGAGGTCATGGTCAATGTTCTGGGCGGTGACAAGTCTCAGGTTGGTGTGGCATCAATTACATTTGATTTCCCGTGACCCACTTCAACTTGTATAGCGTTATAACTCTAATTGTGTCCAGAGGGTCATTTATTGAATCTTTTGTAAGTATTTACAAGAGCTAGACAAGAACATTTACTATGTAAAGTATGAACTTACCGTACATAGTTACCGCCATTCAAGTCCACTCACATACTGTATTTGGCCATGCACATGCACGTAGACAATGTTCTTACAGTGGAATAGATGTAGTATCTTTTAAAAAAAGCTGTAAATACGTTTATTTCTACTTTAAAGTCAGAGATTTTTTAACCATTTAAACTTCCTCAGTACAGCCAGAATCAGAGTAGCTCATTCCTTCATCATACTATCAGAGAGAGACGCCATTCAAACTTTAAACAAATGACAAAAGACTTTAGACCAAATCATTCTGCAGCAGTGTTTCAATTAGCTTTACGGTCTTAGAGAAGTGGCAGATTAAGTTATGCTTTTTTTTCAATAATCATAAAGGTTCACTCTAGCTGATGATGTCATGCACTGAGGCAGAGGAATAATCTGAACAATTCAATGAATAACATATAAAAAAACAAAGGTATTTTTGTCAGCTTTCAAATTCTGACTTTAGATTCAGTCAATTTGGTATTTTAAAAGTCACTCTATCCAAGAATGAAGCCACAAGCACTGGTTATCAAGTAGCAGTGTGTAACACCAAACTGGGAATTATTTGGCTTATGAAATATAAACAAGGGAGAAAATAAGAAAAGCAGAAGTTCAAAAAAAAAAGGCAAGAGTGACTTGCTAAACTGTGAGTGCTTATTAGGTCGAATACTGATCTGAGAAAAACAAATTTCACCTAAGAGGTTAAGTTAAGCCAAGGGTAAGGGAGAGGGCGGAGGTGTAAACTAGCCGTGGAATGGCGTGGGAGGGCCGAGCGGAGGCTTCTCCAGCAGTGCTGACAGACGCCGGGAGAGACGCTGGGAATCTAATGCCCCGGGCTGTGCCAAGCCACAGTTCAACCTCGGACGAACAGACTTCGGGGAGACTTTAAGACCCTCATGACTGACTCTGGCAGCCTGATCATAGTTTCAAATGCGAGTTGCAGCCAGTCATTTGATATTTGCACTTCATTTGCTGTAGCCATAAAAAGTGTCAGGACCGCAGCTCGTAAGCATATATCAAGTTTGTAATATTTTTGATAATCTCTGATGTGGCCTTATTCATGGCATGGCGATGGGTGATATTAAAGGATGAATTATTGATTTTAAGGAAGGATTTACTTGACACATATTTTTATCACCCAATCAAAATGAATGGTCAATAAATTACAATCAAATAGTATTATTATTATTATTACCAAAGGCAAAGCAGACGAATAGATGAAACCTTAATGAGATCAGTCCCGGTTTTACAAAGCACGAGCGCTCATCCGAGTCCACTCACTGATGCTGCTCCGGCTCTTTTGACAAATGTGATTTAAACTTGCTTGTAAATGGGCCAACATCTGGCATCACTGAAAGTGAAACAGTTAGTTAATAAGTCTTTTTTTTTTTCTTTTGTGTAGTGTAAATTTGCAGACTCTAATTTTCAGAAAGACAGTTCAACATTTTTGTCCCTCTGAGGTTTTTCCCGTCCATCTGGCGGTTTGCTCTGTGGCTGGGATGAAAATCATCCCGCTGATTTATGCTCAGACTGAACTTTGGACTGAGTCCACACTGGAACTTAGAAAAATGAGGATGACCCAGAGGACAGCCATAGATGCAATAGGGTTTAATTGATTGAAAGACAAAAAATTGGTTGTGGCTTTGAGAAAAGAAAACAAGATTTTACGAGATACTTTTATCAGAGCTACACAGAGCTAAGAAAATACTCTGGCTTTTGTGGAAATACAGTATGTGTCACAATCTTTACACTCTTGTAGGGAAACACATGCACCCTCCTTAAATTCTCAGGTATCAGGACAAAAAAAATCATCTGGTCCCTACCAGGTCTTAAGGTTATATCAATATAATCTCAGAACATGTAACGTATAAAATGCAGTCTGGTGTTAACTGAGCATGTCTGTGTCATCTGACTGAGCCCTCGGGCTTTCGCTTCAGGCTCTCAAGATACCGTATATGACCTGGTTACATGTATGTATCAGTTTCAACATGTTACATGTCTGAACTGCTGCAAGTCACATTAACAGACGACATGGCGCTGCCATTCCACAGTCTGAATCAAAAATGACAAAAGGGATTTCACGGAATAGGACAAGGAATGAAATAGACCCAATAACGTCAACAAATCTGCAAGAGAATAGCTGTAAATAAATACCGGTAATCAAGTGGTTGCAAAAATCCCATAAAACTCAAAACTTCCACCTGATTGATGCTTTGTGGTGGAACGTAAAGCTTTGCCTGCAAATGTTGATGCACTAAGGCAAAGAGCCAAAAGTCATTCAGATTTGAATGACTCTGTTCATGTAAAACAGAGAAATTATGAAATTATAGGATGTACTTTGTTTATATATATATATATATGGATTTTTTTTTAATATTTTGTGATCCTGTTGTCAGCATTACACTTGTATTCCCGATAGTGGCACTGGAAATATTTGATCAATTTGTCTTTACTTTTCCGTTCTTCCCTAGAAAATTGCCTTCCCTAAAATGGTGGCCAGCTGTTGTCGTTTCTTGTGCTATTTCTGCCGCATTAGCCGTCAGAACCAGAAGGCCATGTTTGATCACCTGAGTTACCTGCTGGAGAACAGCAGTGTTGGACTAGGTAAGACCCGGTTGATCCACTCATAGAGATCTGTCAAAGTAGACTGACGGTTTTCAGCGTCTGTGTCTGAGAGAGACAGGTTGATTGGAGACAAGACAAGCTCCTTCCACATTGTTAAAGAATTTGTACCTCCTTAAAAGTGCTCTTTTGCTGCTCCCAAAATGAAAGAGAATTCCTACTGAAACCAAGAATTCCCCCTGGTTTGTAGCTATTTGTTTTTAGATTGATTGACAGCAATGATTTTTGTCTAAGCTCAATACTGATGTTGTTTCTCTTTAGCACTGTGTTTACACAAGTCGGAATGCTTTCACAGAAGTGCTCAGTTTTTTACTTTGGGCACCTCAGCATTATTACGTATCAGTTACGTATCTGTTGTTTTATGGCCATCAGAGTGTGTTCAACTTGTGTTGAAGCTCTCTTCACGCGTGTGTTTGTGTGTGTGTGTGTGTGTGTGTGTGTGTGTGTGTGTGTGTGTGTGTGTGTGTGTGTGTGTGTGTGTGTGTGTGTGTGTGTGTGTGTGTTCAGCCTCTGAAGCCATGCGGGGATCCACTCCGCTGGACGTTGCAGCATCTTCCGTCATGGACAACAATGGTCTGGCTCTGGCTCTGGAGGAGCCTGATCTGGAGAAGGTCCGTCTCTTCCACACGAAAAGAAAATAAATAATCAATAATCCAGATCAGTTTAGAGTTTAAACCATGCTGCATAAAATGATGCAGCTGTCTATGGCTGCAGGATGATTACAGCCAGTGTACTATGATAGATTTCTACTCTTTTAATTCCTAACCTACCGTAAAACCAGTTACAATTTATCTAACATCAAAGAAGAGAGAGTGGCTCATCTTTGCAGTTAAACCACATCAACAGTGTTTGCTTTAAAACATGCACCAGCAGATTCCTCTCAGCGGAGAGGACGGCGCTCAGTCCTCATTTATGGTGAACGCAAGTCAGACAGAAATATAAAACTCATGCCACCGACGTTTTCTCCTGAAGAGCGCAGACTGATATTCTGACAGTTGCGTAAGCTGGCTCGAACGAACGCTTTCAAGATGTCTCAGTTGTCGAACGCGAGAGTCAAAAAATAAAAGTCCTCTGCAAAGTCCTCGCGCATTAACACTCTGGGTCCTTTTTAAGTCTGGACCCACAGATGTGTCCACTAAACACTAAGGACATGCGAACTGTTATGTTTAAATAAATATAGTGAGTCAGGAATTTTTCTTTTTTTTTTTTTTTAGTTTCTTCAGAGGCTTAGAAATTAACTGTTTTTTAAGTTTTCCAGAAAAACGTTGTATTTTACGCCTAAATATGCTAAACAGAATTAGTTTGCGCGCAGGTGGTGACATACCTGGCAGGGTGTGGTCTTCAGAGCTGTGCCATGCTGGTTGCTAAGGGTTACCCAGACCTCGGCTGGAACCCCATAGAAGGAGAGCGCTATCTGTCTTTCCTGAGGTTCGTCGTCTTCTGCAATGGTAAGCTTCCTTGGTTGTGGAAACAAATATTTTAGGCAGTTTTATTGCACTTTACGTCATAGAACAAGAAATATAAACTGGCACAATTAAGTTAAGTTTGGCCTTTACAAAATGCTGTTTGTAAAAATGACTTTATAAGGTCTATGGGAAATATTGTTTGTATAGATATAAGTTGTGAGTATAAGATTAAAGCTGACGCTGCTGCTGATATTGAAATGAAAAATAGGATTTGAAGCAATTAAAAAAGAGAAAAAAAAAAATTCTGCCAGGAAAGGCTGCCAAGGTGCTGCTGAGTTGCCGGGCCGGAGTGTTAGTCAGCTTTTTTCTGGATAAAAAATGTATTAGTCCTTCAGTGTGGTGCTGAATACCATTTCCAGGATATCTGTGCTCTCGCTGACTCTGACCGCTGTGAGGAGGATTAATGCGGGTGCTCGGTCGTTTGTCTGCTGTGCACCAGGTGAGAGCGTGGAGGAAAATGCCAACGTGGTGGTGAAGCTGCTGATCAGACGTCCGGAGTGCTTCGGTCCGGCTCTGAGGGGAGAGGGAGGACAGGGTCTGCTGGCTGCCATGAAGGAGGCCATCAAGATTTCTGACGATCCAGCTTTGGACCTTCCCAAGACCCCCACAGGAGACGCTGCTGGGTAGGAGTCTGTGTGAGCTCTGCTGAAGCGGCGATGGTCCTCCCGGTTAAATAAGAACGCACTGTACTCCTCACTCCTGTTACTGAGAGCGGGGTTCAAGGTCACCCAGTTGACGCGTGACAGATTTAGAAGAATAAGAAGGTTACGGCTCTGGTGAAATGACTTTTCCACCAGATGAAAATGTTTTACTGAGGAGTATTTAAACTCAGCTCTGGATGCCATTTATTGGCACACTCCCACTCTGGTGTTCGAGCAAAAACAAAAGAGCAGCTTCAAGGCTGCAGCTGCGTCTACGTTGTTTAGTCTGTTTGCTCCTGCCTGCTTGCATCAGTATGCAAAGCTTGCATCAGTCCAGCTGAATTTTAATGCGGAAACCTGACGGAGGTGAGAAGAGGCTTTGGGCGCTGGTAAAAATCAATACGTGCAACACAGGTGCCAGAAAGGAGATCATAGATTGTACCAAACATATTCACACCTGCACGTCACTCGCAAAATTGTGGACCTTTTTGTGCCACCGCCAGCCATCAGAGTCTCCACGAATGATTGAAATGAAATATAATGGTTACGGGTGAATGTTTGTGTGTTTCAGGTCTGGTGAAGAAGAGGAAGAAGTTATCCACATGGGCAACGCCATCATGTCCTTCTACTCGGCCCTTATTGACCTGCTGGGACGCTGCGCTCCAGAGATGCATGTGAGTCTGGAGTCGCTCTTTATCATTTGTCTGCTTATTTCACATTATTTAATACAACAGAGGGAAAGGGCCACTTTGAGAGGACAAAATATTCCTAACCTCTGAAAATAAAGTTGCAATATTAGGAGATATTATTTGTGTTAAACATGAGATATTGGAGTTCCTTGTGAACAGCTTGTACTTTGTTTAGCACCCCCCTCAAACATGAGGAAGAACTTCCATTCATAACGGCGGAGAAAAACCTTCAGCCAAACAGTGGCAGGGAAAAACTCCTCTTTAGGAGGGAAGAAACCTTGAGCAGGACCTGGATCAGAAGGGGGGGGGGGGGCCTGCTGCCGAAGGCCAGCTGGGTAGAGCAGGAAAAGGGAAATCAGAAGGAGAGAATGAAGAACAGAGAGAGGAGAGACACAGACACACCGTCAAATGTACAAAAGACAGGATACGTTAGTCTAACTATCCGTCAGCAGCAGAACTAAAACTTCCATGTATATATGACTGATACATGGTTAGTTGGTGGAGAGGTGGAGGTAAACACTGAGGTGGTCAGAGGTGGGACTGCAGGTCAGCATGCAGCTCCTGAGGCTTTGACCTGCAAACATGTACTGAAGAGAAAAAGAGGAGACAGACCAGCACAACAAACTACAAGAACAATGGAGCACAATTATACTTCTAATTAATAACTGATGATTAAGTTGAACAAGGTAAAGAGAACCAGAGGAGGTGAGGGGCACCAGTCAGAGTATCATGTTGGTGTCCTCCTGCAGCAGGTCTAGAGCAGCAGATCTAGGATGAAGCTGTGTTGAAGACCAGCTGCTCCAGTCTGGTCCTGCAGCTGCAGCTGTGACTACTGGTCCTAACATACTTAAGTTTACACCAACTAGATGCTTTACTAAACAGAAACATTTTAAAGGTGGAGGTGGTGTCAGCCTCCTTAACCCAAACTGGAAGTTGGTTCCTTGGTGATGGTTCCTGATAACAGAAAGCCGTCCTCCAAATCTACATTTGGATCCTCTAGGAACTACGAGTAAACCTGCACTCTGAGAACGGAGAACTCTGTTAGGAACAAAAGGAACTATCAGGTCCGGCAATATCGCAGCGCTAGGTCATTTTGGACTTTACATGTAAGTAATAAAATTTCGAATCGAAGTCTGAGTTCTACAATAATCTCGTCTAAAAGATACTAACTCGTAAATTAGTTTTTCAGCATCACACTGCGAGAGGATGCTCCTAATCTTTGCGATATTACGGAGGTGGAAAAACGCGGTTTTACAAACCTGATTAATATGCTGTTTAAATGACAAATCCTGATTGAAAATAACACCAAGGTTTCGTATAGTTTTACTGGAGGCCATCGCAACACCATCTAATCCCTTCCTATAGTGTTTGGGATCACAAACAACAAACTCTGTTTTATCAGAATTTAGTAGTAAAAGGTTTGTGGAGATCCAGTCCTTGATGTCCTTAAGACACACCTGGAGTTTGTCTAATGGTTCTGTTTCATCTGGCTTCATAGACAGATACAGCTGCGTATCATCAGCATAACAATCAAAATTAATGCCATGGTTCTGGATAATACATAAGCATCACATTACCACCAGCAATGTTAAAGATCAAATACATAACATGTGAGCACTGATATAATAACTGCGTAGAAATGCACAGTTTGAGCTTTATTATTGCTGAAGGCCACTGCAGTGTAACGGTGAATATTTACATATCGTCATTTAGTTTTTGTATCTTTGCAGCTTATCAATGCAGGTAAAGGTGAGGCACTGCGTATCCGAGCCATCCTGCGTTCTCTGGTTCCCACCTCAGACCTGGTGGGCATCATTAGCATCCCCCTCAAGATGCCAGTGGTCAACAAAGGTGCGTGTGGATCCCAGCGGATGTTTGTAACGTCAGCTTATACGGTCTGCTATTAAAGAACCAAAAATTCTTTTTTTTATATGTTTATCTTCCCACTTTTTTGCAAATCATGCAGCAAAATACAACAACCAAAAAGAACTGACCGTCAAACGAGTCCAGATCACTTAAAGATATTCAGTGCCGTTAATAATGAGGGAGGACACGACTGTCTTAAACCACTCTTACCTATACGTCCAATGGATTTTTTTTTTTTAAAGTTGCCAGTTTGAAGTTAAACCAGAAAGAGCATAAAGATATTTATAGCATCAGAGAAAACCAAGTAGGTCAGAGAAACCTCGCACAAAAGAGGAAAAAAAATGAAGCTGTACAGCAGCTAACAGTAAATAACACAGTAAATAACTTAAACTTCCTTTTGTTCCTCTTTCATATCTTTCGCTGCGGTTTTCTTTACAAAGCTGTCGTTCCATCTATTTGTTCAAGTATCCACCTAAGCTGACTGTAATACTGTATTTGTACAACTGGGATGAAAGTAGATAATACATGAAATGTTTACAAATTATGAGTTTGCACATACTGATCAGTGTTTGTCTTTCAAAATGCGTTCAACCTGCAGATGGCACAGTGACGGAGCCTGACGTGTCGGCTTGTTTCTGTCCGGACCACAAGGCCCCCATGGTGCTGTTCCTGGACAGAGTGTACGGCATCGAGGACCAGAGCTTCCTGCTGCAGATGTTGGAAGTTGGCTTTTTGCCCGACCTCCGAGCCTCAGCATCCCTGGACACAGTGAGTCACAAAATATAACTTTCACCACATCTTCTTTGGCCTTTTAACTTTTATGAAACTTATTTGCACCAACATCTTTTGTTAGACAAATCCCATCATTATTTACCAATACTTATAGAGGTCCCATGGATGTGCCCACATCACATCTTTGAATTCTTTGCAGTCATTCCTAATAACATCGGCTGACTTGTCCATGAGCAGACTGTAGTACAAAATTTGTCTCTGTGTCCTTAAGGAGGTGCTAAGTACCACGGAGACGGCGTTGGCCATGAACAGGTACATTGGCTCGGCGCTGCTGCCTCTGCTGACCCGCTGTGCCGCCCTCTTCGCCAACACAGAACACTACACACAGCTGGTTGACTCCACGCTGGAGACCATCTACCGGCTGTCCAAAGGCCGCTCACTTACCAAAGCCCAAAGGGACGCCATCGAGGAGTGTCTGCTCACTATCTGCAAGTAAGGACTCATGTACAGTTCGGTCTCATGATATGGGGCAGAAACATAAAGACAGACGGCAGACAGTGTAAGCAGATGGGCGACCTGATAAGTGCAATTGAGTATCGTCAGCATAGCAATGAGTCAGAAGGAATATTGAAATGAGAAGGGTTCCCGGCACTGTGCTCCGGGGCTCCCACGTGGAGAGGTGATAAGGGTCAGGATGGGGGTCTGAACCAGTGTTTTTGATCGGCACTTTGTTCACTTTGGTGGTTTTTTTTAATTGCTTTATAAATAAAGTTGAGTTGAGTTGAGGACGTTTGCCCCTTGCCATAACACACCAAAGGAACGCCCGGCGAGGAAGGATTCAAACCACGACTGCACCCGAGATACGCATGTCGGCAAGCACGGATGGCACCCAGACAATTTTTAAAGAGAATAAAAATGAGAGCAAATGAGCAAAATCTGTTTGAATGTATGATGATTTATATACTTAGAAAAAAATGTCTCCCTTTACTATTTTGCTTTTTAAAAAGTGTTCTTTGTTAACGCTGCAGATATTCTTGTTGCTGCATAGTGTAGCATGCTGCTAATTAGTAAGACATGTTTGGAAGAAACAGCAGTGATGTTTCAGTTCAATAATAATTACCTTTAGATATATGCACATGTTTGACTTTGGCTCAATTGAAAATTAGAAGATTAACTTGTAGTCTATTGCTTGAATTGATTTATATATATATATATTGTTTAAAGAAGGTTTAATTCTGTCGTCCCTTCAAAGGCATCTGCGTCCTTCGATGATGCAGCAGCTGCTCAGACGACTGGTGTTCGATGTTCCTATGCTCACAGAATACTGCAAGATACCTCTCAAGGTGAGAAACAGAGTCCGTTTCCCTGGTGATGTTTGATTTACGAGACAAAAGTGGAATGGGGTAACTCTTAGAGGCGATCCAAACATCTCAAAATTCACACCAATTATTGTTTTTCTCACTTCCTTTGGATGAAAAACATATTATTTTCTTTTTCTTTTAAATTTTCTAGAGCACAGATGGAAGAACAGTTTTAAATGTATCGCACTGTGGGCCTCACCAGCAAAACTACGATTAAAAATTCCTTGTTTTCTTTTACTGACTCTGCATAGAGCATCAAAAACGTTTATTTTCTTTCCGACTCCCTGTATTTTTCCGTCTCTTTGATCACCAGCTGCTGACCAACCACTATGAGCAGAACTGGAAGTACTATTGCCTGCCGTCCGGTATGGGGAGCTTCGGCATCGCCTCTGAGGAGGAGCTGCTTCTTACGAAGAAACTATTCTGGGGAATCTTTGACTCACTTTCTCAGAAGGTACCACCAGAACCCACGATGTATATAATATTCAACCCAATCAGCAATCAACTTGCAGTACCCTGTAAGGCTTGGAAATGTCATACCCATATGTTATATAAAGTCTTAATGGGTATAATTAGATCAAAGGAACTGTGCATGAACCTATACATTATTCTGAATATGTCCTTTTACAGATAGAAATGTTATGTAGTCAATTGCTGTTTGCTCAGCTTTCCTCTGTCTACCTCTTCTTCTTTTCATTCTAGTTTTCTGGTCTTCTAAAGTTTCCAACACTTGAGTCGCTCTCTCTTGAGGGAAAAGTTCTTGTTAGTTAGAGGCAGTGAAATAAAAGCTCGATGAATTGCTGTGAGCACAAGACAAAAACAGATTAATCATTTATCAGTCTGACAGGCTGTTGTTTCGTGCAGACTTTCCCAGCTTTCTGTATTTCATTTCTGCTCCTTTTTCATTGAAATAGAAGAAGATGGAGAAAGAGAGAGAGAAGGGTGGTAAAAAACCAGTCTGCAACCGTTTCTATCCTCTGCTTTTGTAGAAGTATGATTCTGAACTTTTCAAAATGGCCATGTCGTGCCTCTGCGCCATCGCTGGAGCCCTGCCTCCGGACTTTGTGGATACCAGTTTAGGAGCAACACTGGAGAAACAGGGATCAGTGGATGCACAGGGGAACTTTGAACCCAAACCCATCAACACTGCCAAGTAAGTCGGCTCGCTCCCGTACTGTCAAAACGGCCAAAATAATTATGACATACTGTATATGTGCAAGTCTAAAGTGGGAATAATGTTGTTTTTTTTGTTTGCATGCTTACTTTACTAGTAAAATGACTTTACAATAATGTTTAATACTTGAAGTATGATCTCCATTCTCCAGCATATCCCTGCCTGAAAAACTTGAGTACATTGCCAACAAGTACGCAGAGCATTCCCATGACAAGTGGTCCTCAGAGAAGGTAAGTCCCAGCTGCAAGATGATATGTGCCCCTCGTCCACGCTTATATCTGATTTCTCATGTATGAGCAGGTGCAACATGCAAAGACACTTGCAAATAAAGGTTTCTATTTCTTGTACAGAAGCTCAGCTGATTTATACTTGAAATGCAAACTACAATCGTGAACTGTTGTTGCAGATGTCAGCAGGCTGGAAACATGGCGACAACGTGGATGAGCAGGCCAAAACCCATCCGTTGCTGAAGCCATACAAAGCTCTGAGCGAGAAGGTACGTGCATGCTGGGTGCACAGTGTTGGGGGGCTTACAGTTCAGAGTAAAAAAAAAATGTATAAAATCAAATGTATCATGAGTCAGAAGTCTGAAATTCAAGATATAAACTCATAAACCTGTAAAAAACAAAAAAAACAAAAACAGTAAAATGGTGTGTTGTGTATTTAGAGGTAAAGGAGGTTTAATAAATGTTCACCTTCTCTGAACTGGGACAGTGTTTGGCTCCCAAAGGGGACAGAGGAAGTCTAACAGCTCTCGTTTTTGAATCTGCAGGAAAGAGAGACGTACCGCTGGCCTGTGAGGGAGTCTTTGAAGAGCATGTTGTCTATGGGCTGGAACATCGAGAGGACCAAGGAGGGAGAGGCCCTCTTCCAACAACGAGAGAGCGAAAAGCAACGGAAGATGTCGGAGACTCGGGTGACCTCTTAAGACTTTCCATCCCAGTTATTCACGATACTCAACAGATCAATCCTACGTTTTCATTGTAGTCCTTTCTAACAGTTTCATTAACTTACACTATTAATCAGGTTCTTCTCCTTTTGATGTTGACTTGCTGATTTACCGATTTGCTGATTGATTCTTGGCATAAAGCAATTTAAAATACACTACACTCATTTAAAGTGAGGATTAAGACCAATCAACTGTTCTTAAGTCCTCATCAGTATTCCTCCACAGATTAATGGCTTCAGTCCTGCTCCAATGGACCTCCACGCCGTGAACCTGTCAAGAGAGCTACAGGTTGGTTTTCATGTGTTTTGATCTCAAGATAAGAAAAGAGAGTAGCTGTTCAAAGTGGACATATTTTTGTTTTCCATTTCTTGCTGTTTCTGCAGGGCATGGTTGAAGTGGTGGCAGAAAATTACCACAACATCTGGGCCAAGAAGAAAAAATCTGAACTTCTCAGCAAAGGTGTTTAAGACAAAGGAGTGTAGTCTAGGAGCAGACTTCCCGTCACCTTTATGACAGATGGTTTCACTGAAGATCATTTGTTTCACTGTTTTGTGTTGAAAAGCACCTGAAATGACATTAGACTGTTATGTGGCTGAGCAGGAGGAGGGGCCCACCCGCTGCTGGTTCCCTATGACACCCTGACTGCTAAAGAGAAGTACCGAGACAGAGAGAAGGCCCAGGAGCTCTTCAAGTTCCTGCAGATGAGTGGCTATGTCATCACCAGGTTAGACTTTGTCAAATGTACATTCTACTCTGTTGAGACACAAATGTGTCTAGTTTGAGGATACAGTACATTACTTGTGATAATGATGGATGAAGGTTCTCTGACTTGTTGTCACCTCTGACCTGGCTGTCTCCCAGAGGTCTGAAGGACATGGAGCAGGATTCGTCATCCATGGAAAAGCGTTTCTCCTACAAGTTCCTGAAGAAGCTGCTGAAATATGTGGACTCCGCTCAGGAGTTCATCGCTCATCTCGGTGAGTTTGCTGCTGCAAAGCGCCATCGCCTCGGTGGTAACTAAGGTACGACTTGACCTTGTCCATTAACGCCATCGTTAACACAGAGGCCATGGCCACCAGCGGGAAGACGGATAAGTCACCTCACGACCAGGAGATCAAGTTCTTTGCCAAGGTTTCCAACGCTTTTTGAAACTAAATGTCTGATCTACATTTTTTTTTTTTTTTTACCTGTTTTTGATGAACTTTTTCCTTTATTTTTTCTCAGATCTTGCTCCCCCTGATTGATCAAACCTTTAAAAACCACTGCCTTTACTTCCTGTCCACCCCGAGCAAGAACCTGAGCAGCTGCGGCTGCGCTTCCAACAAAGAAAAGGAGATGGTCACCAGGTACTTTTGAAGAGTAATAATCAGAGTAATAATCATCTGTGATCAGGTTTTATCTGGTCAGACGGTTCTCTTACTCTAAAAAAAGCAATTTAACTTGCATGTATTTTTAATACCTTTTCCAACTTCCGGCTGCTCGATTGCTTTTCTCTTTGCCGTTCTTCAGTCCTTCCCTCTTTCTTTCAGCCTGTTCTGTAAACTGGCAGCTCTTGTCAGACACAGGATCTCTCTGTTTGGTAAGGCGGACATTGCCTCTGTTTATAAACGTCTTTGTTTGAATCCCCTCCAGCATCCACAGTACGTGTCTTTTTTTACAGGAAGTGATTCTGCAATGATGGTGAGCTGTCTGCACATCCTCACTCACTCGCTTGACACCAGGTAGGTACCTGTTCACTGCAGGCGGCGACAGAAATGCCCAGGGAAAGGGAGGAATGTGATGATAACCATCTTCGGCGTGCACTTTAGTCTTTGTACCTCCTCCCTCTCTCAGGACAGTAATGAAGTCTGGCGCGGAGCTGGTCAAAGCTGGCGTTCGGACTTTCTTTGAGAGCGCTGCAGAGGACCTGGAGAAGCTGGTGGAGATGCTCAAACTGGGGAAGTTCTTGCAGTCCCGTGCGCAGATGAAGAGCGTCAGTCAGAGCATCAACTACGTGACGGTGGCGCTGCTTCCCATCCTCACTGCCCTTTTTGAGCACATCACAACTCATGAGTTTGGAGTGGACCTGCTTTGTGAGTTCATTTCTGTGTTTATTTTTTTTTTGGGTATGATGACCTGCAGAGACCAGCTCAGCTGGGACAGATTCAAGATTAAATTTAAGGGTTTTGTTTATGTTTTTATTTTTATAAATAAAATGTTTGATTTAGTGAGAATTGCACTCGTAAGAATGTTTTTTATTTGCAAATTATTCAACCCATCCCTGCACCTACTTGGCTCTTCACTCTTTTCATACATTTCTTCTTGTTTTACATGCACCGTGTGCACGTTTTCTGCTGCGCTGTCCAGACATGCATGTTTTGTGCAATTTCAGTGAACGATGTGCAGCTGTCCTGCTACCGAATCCTGATGTGTTTCTACACTCTGGGTACCGGGAAGAACATCTTTGTGGAGAGGTAAGAGGCCAAACCCGTCCGGCCACCAAAAATGCCTGGTTGGAAGGGTTCCTGACATGATGCTCAGAACCCACCAAATGTTTCAAACCTGCTGAGGAGGACCCGTTTTCTCATCTTCAGTCAAATCAAGCTGATAAATGATGTGGACTTGGATTGATGTGGTTTAGATTTCATATCCCGCAACCTTGTTTGTGAGCACAGCTGATCACAAACAAGATTGTTTTTAAGTTTGTTTGTTTCAGTTTTATTTTCTTACATGTTATTAAATCCAAATAATTTACTTGTTGGTGCTCACAGGCATCTGCCAGCCCTGGGAGAGTGTCTGGCAACCTTGGTGGGAGCCATGCCAGTGGCGTTTCTGGAGCCTCACCTAAACGCCTTCAACCCCCTCTCAGTCTTCAACACCAAGACCCCCCGAGAAAGAGCCAGTGAGCGTCCCCCTGTTGTCTTTTTGTATTTGAGCTGACCTCGCCATCCTGTCACTCTGCGTTTGTTCTTACTGATGGATGTTTTTTCTGCTCCAGTCCTGAGCATGCCCGACACGGTAGAGGAGATGTGTCCAGAGATGCCTCGTCTGGACAAGCTGCTCAAAGACGTCAACGATATCTCAGAGTCCGGCGCACGTTACAGCGACATGCCACAGGTCTGAACGGGGATTTTACATTTAATCTTCAGACGGCTTGTCCTTTAAGATAGTTTAACGCAGACTTACCAAGAGCAGCGTGCTTGACATTCAACCTTTTTACTTCTTCTCTTCAGGTCATTGAAGTGATCCTTCCCATGCTGTGCAACTATCTGTCCTACTGGTGGGAGAAGGGTCCGGAGAACTCCCCCCAAGACACAGACTGCTGCACTATGGTGACCTCTGATCACCTTAGCATCATCCTGGGGAACATCCTAAAGATCCTCAACAACAACCTGGGCATCGATGAGGCCCCCTGGATGAAGAGGATCGCAGGTGAGTTCCTGACTCAAGGCTGAATAGAGGTCACTATTCTATTCATTTCTCAAAAACAAAAACTGGAAATTGCTTTATTACAAGAACAATGACAAAATGCAATTTGAGGAAGTGGTTCATTAACATGATTGGATGCTGTTGCAACTTTGTAAAACAGAATGTTTGATACTTGTGCATGTATAATTTAAATACTTACAGATGTAAGTTTCCAAACCTTAAGTCTGTAAGAGCTCAATACTCCATTTGGCAGCGCAGACTCGGAGATAAATCTGCTTGTGTTCTCTGAATCTGTGATGAAAATCCCTGTTGACACCTGATTTATTATTGAGAGCATCCGTCTCTCAGTGCAGAGCATAACTTTCCTCATCTTGGTCTCTAGTTTACTCTCAGCCAATCATTTGCAAAGCCGGAGCAGATCTGCTGAGAACCCACTTCCTGCCCACACTCGACAAACTGAAGAAGAAGACGATGAAGGTGAGCCCGGCACTAAAGCCGCATGCGTCACTCATGTGTTAAAAGATCTTACGGTAACTCCAGTAACACCTGCTGCACCTGCATTATGACATGTTGGTGTGCTGCGCTCGCAGGTCGTAGCTGAAGAAGAGCTGCTGAAGGCCGACAGTAAAGGTGACAACCAGGAGGCAGAACTGCTCATCCTGGATGAGTTCGCTATGCTTTGCCGGGACCTCTACGCCTTCTACCCCATGCTCATTCGTTATGTGGACAACAACAGGTGCAATACGAAGTTCACTTAATGACACATAAAGTCTATTTCTGATCATGAATCTACCGGCATCTCCGGTTCTGCTCTTTGACCACTCCAGGTCCAGGTGGCTGAAGGAGCCAGATGCAGACTCCACGGAGCTCTTCAAGATGGTGGCTGAGATCTTCATCATGTGGTGCAAGTCGAACGTGAGCACCCGAGCTCAGTCTGTCAGAGTCAGGAACGGGGTGGCAGGTCGATGTGGAACTGACTCGTGTCTTCTGTCCCCTCTGAATGCAGAACTTCAAGCGCGAGGAGCAAAACTTTGTGATTCAGAATGAAATCAACAATCTGGGCTTCCTCACCGGAGAAGCCAAGACGAAGATGTCCAAGGTAAAGATGTGGATGCAGGATGTTGCGATGCATCCAATTCGTTATTCCATGTTGCTCCTGTTCACAGGAAAATAATGCAAATATGTGAAAAAAAATAGCAAAAGTTGAGGTTTTTTTTGTTTGTTTTGTTTTTGTTTATGTTGAAAATTGATTTTCATTATGCCGGTGATGTCTGTCCCGTCTGTGTCATTCTGATTAATAGAAGCAAGTGTTAAGTGTTGCAGCTTGCACATTTATGATGGATATGCCCTGCTACTAATGCAGCCAAGCTGTTGCCATGGCGATGGTGTTAACAGCGTAAGAGGCTGGCTCGATCCGGCTGTGAAAAACATCGGCGGCGGTGCATCAGTTAATGGCAGCTGCCTCTGGTGAAAGTTTGTTAAAAACGAGATGTGCGTTTTCAGTTTTCCTCAGTTCTCTGTCTCTGTCTCTGGCTCTGCACAAAATCAATCCACCAAGCATCCTCATACCAGTGACATCTGGGCCCTCTCTCCAACCTCCGCGGTGCAGCACTGCCTCGTCACAGAAGTAATTACTCCAGCAACCGTGCACAGAGCGTCCCATTAAAACTGCAGCAGCAGAACATCTCAGAGCATTAAATCTGACTCTGAGCTGCTGCGTAGCCCCTCCAGGGTCTGCTGTGTTGCATCCAAACTTTGCTTTTCACAAAATTAATCCACTTTCTTCTTTGTCTGGCTATTCTTTGTCAATTTAAGTGTGCAACTTAAATTCTGCACATTCTGGCATCCCGACCAGAGGCATTTCTGTGATGAAGGCATAACACTTAGCTAAGCAGTTATCAGATACACAGCTGGACGGTGTGCGTGGCTCCTCCAAGGCTAAATGGATTGCAACGGCCCTGTTTTAATACATTATGGTGTAAAGGAATGTATGGGCTTCGGTTTGAACGAAAAACCAGCGCGGCTGCATCATAGCGCTCTGATTTCAAACCGAAATCCTCAACGGAAAAAGGACAAACTTTCACAGTCTAATTCACAACAACGTAGACGTCAGTCTTTTAGCAGGTTGAGGCAGCTGCTGTCTGATACAGCAACTTGTTTCTCCACACATCTCTGAATTTGCGTTACTCTGACTTCAACAGACACATGTTGGATATTGATACACAATGTTCACTAACGCTAAAAATAAACTCAATTCCATTTTGAATATTTGAGCAAATCTAGGTTCCGATGCTATGAGACACTCGGAGGTTGTTAGGAGGGCGGAAAAGCAGAAATATCATAGACAGTAGTAAAGACTGGAGGATTCTACAATCAGCACATGTCTAGATATAAAAAGAGCCGCCACCAAAGATGAGCAATGAGCGGTTATGACTCATCACCTGGTGGCAAACACTGTCAGGGAATCGCTTCAAATTACTGGTGTTAAAGCTAATTCTAGGGTTTTCAGCGTGTGGTGTTTGTGGCAATGACACAAACTGATGACAGATATTGATATCATCGTGCCAGAGTGCACTGCAGAAGTTTTGAATGAGTTTGAATTAGCCTTTTGAGACTTATAAAATGCTTAAGTGGAACATGAGCATCTGTGAAAAGCATGACCAAAAATACTGAAGTAGCAGCACAAAAAACAACCCCGAAAAACATTTTATTTAGACCATATAATGCATGATATTGTGCAAAGATTCAAGGAGATTCAGCGTGTAAATGCCAAAACTGGACACCACCGTTGGATTCAATCCAGCTATATTTACACAGCACCAAATCATGACGAACGCCATCTCAAGGCTCTTCAACAAAACAGTTCAACTCTTCCCAGTTAATACAGAGCCAATAAAATCACAATAATAAAATTGCATCAGGCAAAACTTTTCTTGGATACAATCCCAGGTCCTGAGCAAGCAGCAGGCGACTGTGGAAAGGAAAAACTCCCCTTTAACAGAAGAAACCTCTGCCGGGACCAGACTCAGACTCATAAGTTTTATCAAAAAGGAAGGTTTTGAGCTTAATCTTAAAGTTAGAGAGGGTGTCTGCTTCCTGAACACAAACTGGCAGCTGGTTTCAGAGGACAGGGGCTTGATAACTTGAGGCTCTACCTCCCATTCTACTTTCAGAAGCTCTAGCAACTACAAGTAAACCTGCTGTCTGAGATCGAAATGCTCTGCTTGGAAAATATGGAACTATGAGCTCTGGATGCTGCTGGCGTAAGCAATCGCCTCACCATGATCAGTATCATTACATGGGCTCAGGAGTACCTCGTAAAGGTCTGTTGCTGCAACCAGAACTGCAGCAGGATTTGGCAGGAGATGCTGAAGCAGTCTCTGAGCATGAAGCTGTCTCAGATGGACCGGTAGACAGTGGATGTTTGTTCCTGTCATCAGAAGGGTCCATGTTTCGGCTTGCTTTAGCAGAAACTGAGCCTCGTTCGTTAAAAGGATGAAGCTGTGATGGTGAGGGGAAACGTCTGTTTCATGGCATGAGTGGTTTTCATCTGAGTGAAGGTACAGAGATGGGAAGAGATGGGAAGAAACCCAGACTTGCATCACCATTCCATTCCCTGGGACGTCCATATTGTTTCAGCAAGACAATGCCAATGCCTGTGTGACGTCAGTGTTCAGAAAAACACCACGTATGATCAATTTGCTTGAAGTCAATGAAAATCTTTGATTTTGCATTTTTGACTGATAAGTTACGATTTCTTTGTGTTTTTACAAAAACCTTTAACCTTCCTGGAAATAGTTTGTATGAAGTCAGTATTGAGAAGACCGACGTGTATGCGCTCTCTTTATTTCTTTATTTCCCTGCTGTGCCGCGCTGGTTATGTCCACGTTCAATGGTCTACAAATCAGCTGCGAGGGCTCAACCCTTTTTAAATTCACCAGTAAATCCAGGGTTTTTGCTGTAAGGCTGTATTTTCGGAGCAGTAAAGTTCGTCATATATCTAGATGTTGAAAGAGCTCCAGCGGCCTCACAGGTAACCATCACTAACCGTTAATTTTTTTTTTTTTTTTTCAGCCAAGTAGGACGGATGATTTATTTGCTCAGCCAGGGTGTTTTGAGACGATTGCTCAGTGTGAAGAAAAAGCTCTGCACTTCTCAAAGGATTCTGCTTTCTGAATGATTTATGAAGATGCACTATGGGACGCTTGCTTAAGGTTAATTTTTGATGAAAGGTTGAAGGTGAAATAGATTTTGTTCTCTGCAAGCACGGTCAGCGGAAGTTCGGTTTTTTAGATTTTACGGCCAAATTTAATTTTAGATTTGTATTTGGCCTTCGATAAGCACAGAAAATGTCACTTACATGAGACATTTATAATAAGCGTGAAATGGCTTTTTTTTGACAGATTTAATTGTCATCTGTCTACCATCAGGCTGTTATGTTTGTCTGTAGTCAGGTGGGGACCAGGAGAGGAAGCACAAGCGTCGTCGTGGTGAATATTACTCCATCCAGACGTCTCTGATTGTAGCTGCCCTGAAGAAGCTGCTGCCCATCGGCCTGAACATGTGCACGCCGGGAGACCAAGAGCTTGTCTCTTTGGCCAAGATACGCTACAGTCTGGTGAGCTGACAAAACGAGACCTGATCCAGGGATTAATTTTTTGTTGTTGTGGTTGTATAAACATCATTTTGATGCAGATATTAATGATGCACTGCGTCTTTATAACTGGTTTGTCTAACTTGAGACGTTCAGAGTTTGATCTCTAAAATAAATGAATGAATGAATGAATGCCTTTATTGTCACTTTACACATGTACAATCTGCATTATACGTATATACAGTGAGGTGAGAGCTAATCGCTGTTCAGTGCAAGCATGCATGTGAAAAGACATGTCAAAAAATGTGCAAAAAAAAAAAAACAATAGAATATATAGACCAAAAAATATAGATAAATATGTTAGACAAATATTACAAAAGACAAATATTAGTCATCACTAGGGTGCAGATTTCTTCTTTTTTTTTTCCAACACAAGCCAAGCGATGCTCTTGACGGGATTTATGCACCTTGTGAGGCAGTTTTGTAAGTCTGGAGTGGCTCTGATTTATTTGCATGGTTGAAGATCTGAGCCTCAGTTTCATTATGTTAAAGGTTATCCAGGAGAATGTGTGCAGCTGCCGTGGCCTCAAGCACATCTTGACTATGTAAAGTTTTATTGTAAGCGACTAGGATATAATGCTGCATTGCTATATTTGTATTGTGAACCTCTTTTTCCCTTATAGAAAGACACAGACGACGAGGTGAAGGAGCACTTGCGTCAGAATCTCCACCTTCAAGAGAAGGTACTATCATGTTCAGCAGATGAAGAATATAATCAAATAAAAAGTCTCTGTCTTTGAATCATACATATAACAAACATGGAAGAGGATTGTGGGTGCTGTTTAAAACAACTTCTAGGGTGATTTATTGATTGTTGTTGTGTTTATAGTCTGATGATCCTGCAGTGCAGTGGCAGTTGAACCTGTATAAAGACGTTGTGGTGAAGAGTGATGACCTGATAAACCCGGAACACACGGTGGTGAGAATCCAGAGCATCTCTGCAGCGGTCTTCAACCTGGAGCAGGTAAAGAAAAGCCAAAAAAGAAAACTATCTGCCGTCGTGGAAGGGAATATAGTATAGTAACATTTGACACTGGAAAATAGAGTAAGAATAAGATTGAGAATGGCAGATGTAATGTATCGGATGATTTGACATCACATCTCAGGTGGAACAACCTCTGAGGAACAAGAAGTGTGTTTGGCAGAAGCTGCTGTCCAAGCAGCGAAAGCGTGCTGTAGTGGCTTGTTTCCGCATGGCTCCGTTATATAACCTACCCAGGTGAGTTTTTGTTTTTGTTCCTCCTCACATATGTCACCTTCACTGACTTAATTGATGATGTTGAATGTTGTAATTCTCTGTTTCTCAGTCTAACGACACATAACATAGACATGGGGGGGTGTCATTTTTTTCTTGATTGTGTACCCACGTGAACCCCTCATCACCTCCTTAATAACACTCTCTCCTCTGTGTTTTTTTTTTTTGTTCTTTTTTTTTTTGCATAACACTACTTCATCCTCCTTCAGATACAAAAATAATAATTACTTCCTGAATGGATATCGGGAGGTTTGGCTGGAAACGGCATTCAAAGCCTCCAGCTTTGACCGCCTGTTCTCCCTGCTGACGGTAAAGTGCCACCACGGGGCATATGCTTCATCTTTTCAACCCTCCCCTTCATCAACCAGGCTGCGGACCGGTCTCACCCCCCCAGCAACCGACTGTTTCTGCACTGTTGATTCTGATTGGTCAGATAGAATGAGACGACAGAAACCAAGCTTATTTGGAGAGTAGAAAATGCTCTGCAAGCTGCAGGCTTCTGTTTCATTTCAGGTGAACCCTGAAGGAAGGAAGGAAGCAAGGAAAGAAGAACAACAGCAGAGAGAAGTCTGTTAATGACACTGTTGCTTAGATACATGGGCAAGAAACGTATGCAAACCCCACGGGAGTTTGATTTTTCTGAATCAATGTGATGTGATCAATGTGCTTAAGCTGATAACAGTTATAATATGTGTCTTTATCGAACACACATAGTAAACATTCAAATTAAAATGTAAAGGGGAAATGAATCCTGTCGTTATCGTGTGGTATATTTTTGAAAACTTGTTCATTCAGTAATGGCCAGTCCAGCCCCTAAGGCAGTGAAGCAAGCCCAAACCATGACGCTCCCTCCACCGTGCTTCACCGGATGGTGTTTGGATGTTGCTGGCCTGCGCCCTTTCCTTTTCCTTCAGCGCTGTGAATGTTTAATTATAACTTTGTGTTATCCACTAAAGCACATGGCGTTTTTAGATTAGATCCCATTACTACACCTGGATGAAGAACTCGCGTTTAACTCGCCTTGAACAATGCAAACTGTGTTATTGCGTCCGGTGTCTGAAGCCGATTAGGGAGGCGTTAACGAGCGGTACTACGTGACATGACGGCCCAATGTCCCTCCCAGTGTCGATCACGCCGGCTTCACCAACTTCAGAAGACCTGGGTGAATGCAGGAGTTGGAGCTGGATAACAACGGGATTTAGCGACAGGACATAGCGACTCCACCCAAATTGCGTTGCAGAAATATGACCAGCAGTCTCCTTCTGTGGCTCCCGCAGTTGTGGTCGTTAACCGCAAAGAACTTTATTCTGAGTCTCTTCCGTTCGTTGACGCGCATTACTTTTCTGTGACGATTTATGACGCCCACTGCCCTAAGGATGAGGCCCCCCTGGGGACATCCTCGTCTATAAATCCCACCGACGACGCGCCACCCTGCATCGCGTCTGTTCATGTCTGACCCCTGATTAAATGAACCTCCAGAAGCGAGGTATTCACGGGGCCAGCTCGACACGCCACTTCATGTCAGTACACGTAAAAAGGACAGGCGACACGCTAGATTCAGGTGTTAAACGCGGGGTATCCGCCAGCGTAAGAGGGGCTACAGTGTGTTTGACGGTTACTGTGACTTATATCGGATCCCCTTTTTTTTTTGGAGCATCACATGATTCCAAAAGGTTGACATACATGTTCTTGCCACTGTAATTTTTGATCACAGAGTTTTTGTTTTTTTTTATGTTATTTTGTCTCCTATTATACTCTAAGCTTACATTTTGAGAAAACGTGTGCAGTTTTGCAACACATTTGTCCATCTTTGTGAAGGAACTTATGCAAAGTGATAGAAACAGAATCAGAATAGATGCTGACGTGCTACAAAACTACACATCCCTGCTAAAGTGTGCATGCTTCTATGATGTCTTTTCCAACCTAATGAGAGTAACTGCAGTTGTTTTAGAAATCAAACATGACCAGTCAGAAGAGCCAGTGGATCCCACATTGACCAATCACCACCCTGCCTGAAATGCACTTCCTGTAACCCCTTCCTCCCCCTCACATCTCTTTTCCTGTCTCCTTCCAAAACAAAAACAAAACAAAAAAAAAACTCACCAGAACCTGCCTTAATGCCACTGTACCTCCCCTCCCCACTCCCCCACATTCCTCCCCACCTCCCCTCACCTCCCCCTTCCCAGGCATCGTGCTATCAACCTCTTCATCCCGGCCTATGAGAGACTTTGGATAGAGGCAGAGGAGTACTCCTTTGAGGAGAAGCTAGTTCAGGATCTGGCAGTAAGTACCGGGCTCACCTTGCCCGTGCCCCGTGCGCCCTGCGTTGGCGCCCCTCTGCCAGTCTTGTCTGCAGAACGCTTCTTTAGCTCCGCCCCCGTTGAGCCCTGGGGGCGCACCCGGGTGGGGACCTCGCTCAGACCACTCGGAGGCCCCCGCTCTAGGCGCGCAAAACCTCTCAGACAAAGATCCGTCAGGGGTCAGAGGCTGCATGACCAACTCAGGAGACACAGGGCCAACTCCGGCGCTCTCAGCTCTAGAAAAGCAGGCTATGTCTTTCTGAAAGCAGCGGTAAGGAGGGCCTTTCACTACAGCCGGAGACTGTTTCTAGCTGTTTGGCTGTCAGATCTGGCTCCAACCCATCAGTTGTTTTTTCGCTGTTTTCTGTAAGTGTGTGACGGTGACGTTACAGTGCGTCCTGTGGCCATATCGTCAGTGGCATGTTCGCATAGTCATGTGGAGATCACTGTAAGCAGATGTGCAGCAAATTCATCAAAACTTTAAAGTACAGCTGTAACTCAGTTATCAGAATTTGTTTTTTTTTTTTTTTTTATTATCTTTTGGGAAAATTGCATTTGAGTTTGACAAATCTGTCCAATTAGTCTGGTCTCGTGGAGAATTGTGTTGTTGGGATAGTCCCTCTTAGTCGGAATCACTCATGTTCAGAGGCCTTTTACAGCTTGCATGTGTTTGCTGCAGATGCATGCCTTTGAAAATGTGTACCAGCACTGCTCACGATCCACTCTTTAATTTCCTCGTCCTGTCTGTTTCACACATCACGGACCGAAACTTCATCTGCATGCCAGAGCTAGATGAACGTCAGTGGCTCTTACAGGTTTTATTTTGATCGTAGTTAAATATGTGCAGTTGTCTGACTTGGAGCTGGCGTTGGATGAGTAGTGAGAAGGAAAGAGCTAACTCCCACAACCTGCGGACTTTGCAGAAAACCCAGATGAAGATCGTGGAGGAAGAGGAAGAGGAGGTGGCTGAGATCAAGCCTGACCCTCTCCACCAGCTCATCCTTCACTTCAGCCACAACGCTCTGACGGAGAGAAGGTGAGACAGTCACATGCCTAAATGTGAAAGCGTTTCATGTTGGATGCATGAGGGGACAATTTCCTCACTGTTCTGTCACTTTTACTCTGTATTGACCTGCCTTTTTTCAGTCACTTGGAAGAAGATCCTTTGTATATTGCATATGCAGACATGATGGCGAAGGTAATATTCTCTAATATGCAGCTACCGCTTATGAACTAGTCTCTCTCTCTCTCTGCTCTTGACAAGTAAAACAATTTGATATGTGACCTTTTGTTTATCAGAGCTGTGCAGAAGACGAGGAGGAAGAGGAAGAAGAGGGGAAAGAAAAGACATTTGAGGTACACTGGCGCACGCTGCTCCACGACAGTGGCTCCCGTCCTCTTAAAACCAGGTTTCTTGTAAACCGCCGTCCACCCATGTGTTTCCCTTCAGGAGAAAGAGATGGAAAAGCAGAAGATCTTGTATCAGCAGGCGAGGCTGCACGCTCGTGGGGCTGCTGAGATGGTACTGCAGATGATCAGCGCCAGTAAAGGTAGAAATGGTCAATGATCAAGCACTGATAAAACTTTAAATCCTGACACGTGGACGTTGTTGTTGTTGTTGGGCCCGAGCTGCGTTAAAAACAAGGACAATTATCAGCTAGAGGTGAACATTAAACTGTAGAGAAACAAGTCTTTTAAGGGAAGACCTCTTGTGAATTTTAGTGAAAAAAAAAAAAATAGCAGCTGTAGATTTTAAAATGATCAAATGTTCAATCAAAAACTCACAGGTACAGCGGTTTAATCCAGCTCAAGGCCCAAAGTGGTGCGGAAAAAGAAAAAGGAGGAGCTAAATGGAGAAGGTTATAGGTTTAGATAATGGTTTCGAAAAGTATTTGAAAATTGAGGGGAGAAAAGAAAAAAGAAATGAAAAACTGCTTGAGTGGGAAATGTTTCAGGTACTCTATTTGAAAATGCATTTTCAAAATTATTTTATTTTTATTTATTTACACTATATTGCCAAAAGTATTTGCTCACCCATCTAAATGATGGGAATCAGGTGTTCCAGTCACTTCCATGCCCACAGGTGTATAAAATCCAGCACCTCGGCATACAGACTGTTTTTACAACTATTTGTGAGAGAATGGGTCGCTCTCAGGAGCTCAGTGAATTCCAGCGTGGAACTGTGATAGGATGCCACCTGAGCAACAAATACAGTCGTGAACTCTCGTTGCTCCTAAATATTCCACAGTCAACTGTCAGCTGTATTATAAGAACATGGAAGTGTTTAGTAATGACAGAAACTCAGCCACGAAGTGGTAGGTCACGTAAACTGATGGAGTGGGCTCAGCGAATGCTGAGGTCCATAGTGCAAAGAGGTCACAGATTTTCTGCAGAGTCAGTTGCTACAGACCTCCAAACTTCTTGTGGCCTTCAGATTAGCTCAAGAACAGTGCACAGAGAGCTTCATGGATGGGTTTCCATGGTTGAGCAGCTGCATCCAAGACAAACATCACCAAGTGCAATGCAAAGCGTTGGATGCAGTGGTGTCAAACATGTCACCACTGGACTCTGGAGCAGTGGAGACGCGTTCTCTGGAGTGACGAAACTTCTCCATCTGGGAATCTGATAGACCAGTCTGGGTTTGGCGGTTGCCAGGACAACAGTACTTGTCTGACTGCATTGTCCAAGTGTAATGTTTGGTGGAGGGGGGATTATGGTGTGGGGTGGTTTTTCAGGAGCTGGTCTTGGCCCCTTAGTTCCAGTGAAAGGATCTCTGGATGCTTCAGCATACCAAGACATTTTGGACAATTCCATGCTCCCAACTTTGTGGGAACAGTTTGGAGCTGGCCTGGACTTGTACTTTTTATGAGGTAAAGAAAAGAGTTTGATAGCAGTGAGACTCAAACAACAACAACAAAAAAACAACAACAAAAAGATAACACTTAAAGGCTCCCAAAAGTAAGTATGATTGATTGATTTCAGATTTAATTTATGACCTTAGTTATTTGTGTGAATTTTCTTCGAAGCGCTGCTTCCTCTGTCCTGTTCATGTCAGAATTACTTGTCCAGCAGGTCTCTTACTCATGTGACTTTTCTTCAACCTCGTGTTTCTTCCGCCAGGTCGTCTGGGCCCCATGGTGACCTGCACCCTCAAACTGGGAATCTCCATCCTAAACGGAGGCAATGTGCAAGTTCAGCAGGTGAGATTGTTAATGACCAAATTCTGTCCACGCAGCCCGCTTACCCCGGCAGAGTGACGGGGAATTGTTTGGCGTTTTCAAGCTTTACTTTCCTCATCACAGAAAATGCTGGACTACTTGAAAGAGAAAAGAGACGCGGGCTTTTTCAAGAGTCTGTCAGGACTGATGCAGTCTTGCAGGTAGGCATCGCGAGGCTAATCCAGCTGCATTCGAGAGACACGTGCTTGTTATTATTTGCTAATTTTTGAGTTTACTCCTTCAGTGTCCTTGACTTGAATGCATTTGAGAGACAAAACAAGGCAGAAGGACTTGGCATGGTGACGGAGGAAGGTTCAAGTAAGTGATGGGGTGTCTTTTCTGTCGTGGGCTATGTATTCTGTCACAAAGTGCTGCAGATTTTGATAGTTTTCCGGTGAAGTTCAGTAGAGCTCTCCTATTTAGGCATCAGATTTCAATCCAGTTTTTAAAACCACTAAAAAAAGCTCCCCCTTTTCCCCTCACTCAACTAATGCTGAACCATGACAACTGTTGAACATCAGTCTCGTGTGGATAAATGTGGTTATTTGTTCCTGTTTGGCCTTTCAGATGATCAAAATGTCATTGCAATCAATGTAAATTTCGATGCATATAGACTGTCACTGCTGACGTTGAAGTCTTGAAGTGACCAGTGTGCTGTCTTTTTATTGTGGTGGGTGAGTTGTAAATGCACTTGTGCAGCTCTTTAGAGTAAAACACTGTTTAGTTGTATCAAACACAACGTCAGTGTTTTTGATGATACTGAGGTTGTTGAAGTAAAGCAGGAGAATATTGGTTTCCAAGGACATGGTCCAGCATTAAAAACCTCTCATCCTACTCTAACTTTCAGCACTCTTCACTTGATGCTTCTCACATCACAGTATGTTTGTCTTTTCATCATTCAGCCCTCTAAACGTTTCCACTGGGTTTGGTGTTTAACAATTCACTGCTACTACTAGTGTCCCTGTAACAGAAACTTTTCATCGTGACTGAATTTCTTATTTTGTCAGAAGCAACATAAAAGCCGTTTTTATTGGGGTTTTTTTGTTTTTTTTATTCCCCTCGTCTTTGAACGATTTCCTTTTTAACTGCATGTCTGTTTTTTTTTTTCCACTCGTAGCTGATGTATTCATTTCTCTTGGTATTGTAACTCTGTGTCCTCTCTTTCTGCTTATGTCTTCGTGTATTGTCTCCTTCCTGTCATTATAAAAACCCATCGATGGCAGTCCACACTGAGCGGGGTAAATAGCAAATTTAGATCATGCTCATATGGCTATGCTTCCACCCTGAATGTGGTCCACACTTCCTGCTTTATTTGGAACCTGCCCCCTTCCCTCCAGATGTCTGCAGGGAGACGCTGCATGCTGACTCGAGAGTAAACACCGAGCGGATCATCAGAATCCATTGCCTGTCAAATTCTGTTAGATCTGTTCTCATTCCCTCCACGTTAACATTTACTAATGCAAATCTCATTACTGATGCTCAGACATGTTGTCCTACGGCCATCAGTGACACCTCCCACGGGTTTGACTGAACGTCTGTGGGCTTTTTCCACAGCCTAAGCAAAGCTTTGTCTTGCTTTGGACTTGGGGCCTATTTCACAAAGCTGGTCATGATTCGTAATTCTAACTTTCACATGTGTGTCTTTTTTGTGTATATATATATATATATCTGTGCACAGATCAGTATTCAGTTCTTTTAGTATTTATCTGTCGACTGGACTAGCTGGTTGATTTTTAAAGTTAAGTATGTAACGCCGTCTTGTCTGCTGCTTTTCTTTAGCTTTCGTCAGGCCCGGCTGCGGCCTGCATGTGAAAGTTATCAGGCTTCTTCCAGCTTATGGAAATGTCCTACTGTTCTTTCACTGTTTTTTGTTGTTTTTTTTTTTTTAAATAAAAACAGCATTTTTATTCATTTTTACTTTTGTTTTTGGAAAGGCATTTTGGATTCTTAGTCAATCTGCAAGCTAAAGGCTCTGGACTTCAAAGATGTGTTGAACATAAGACTTGCCTTGCTTGAGTCATATTGATTGCTTTCGAGGGGAGTTTCATGTATTATTTTGCCCCTCGTATTGATGTTTTTTCTCCTTTTTTTTCTTTTTCTGGAGCTCCCGCTGTAGTAACCAAAACATCTGTCCTGTCCAGGCTCCAAGGTGCTGCAGAACGATGAGTTCACCAGAGATCTGTTCCGGTTTTTGCAACTTCTATGTGAGGGGCACAATGGAGGTGAGGCGCATTTTAAAATGACACTTTTGCAAGGTTTTATGCAAAAAGCGATAAACTATAGGAAAGTGTTTCTTTGTCAGATTTCCAGAACTTCCTGAGAACCCAAACTGGAAACACAACAACAGTCAACATCATCATCAGCACCGTGGACTATCTGCTTCGCCTTCAGGTGTGTAAACGCACAAGTCGCCCTTTGTCTTTGATCTATTCATGATCTTACATATTGTTAATCTCTTTTTAGGAATCTATAAGTGACTTCTACTGGTACTACTCTGGCAAAGATGTAATTGATGAAACTGGAAAGCGCAACTTCTCCAAAGCTTTATGTGTAGCCAAGCAGATATTCAACTCACTCACTGAGTACATTCAGGTAAGAAGATTCGTTTTTGTCGACGAGTCGCGACTGAGATTTCTCTCGGTGAATATCTCATGAATATCTCGTCTGTCTTGACCTGCAGGGCCCATGCATTGGGAACCAGCAGAGTTTGGCTCACAGCAGACTGTGGGATGCAGTTGTGGGCTTCCTGCATGTGTTCGCAAACATGCAGATGAAGCTGTCGCAGGTACATTAAACCAGTCAGCTCTCACAGTTCTTAACAAGAGTGCAACCCATTTTATCTGACACCACATGTCTAGAAAAACAACTCACTGTGAGATGAGTGGGATTGTGCACGCTAAAAACTGCTGCTGGGAGGTCGATACAGTTCACATTTGAAATACACATTTCTGTTCCCCTGCTGCTGGCATGCAGATGAATATATTTAATGTAAAGGCAAACACTGGGTTACAGAGCTTGAAAACACAGATTCTGTTAATAAGCCCGTCCCCCTCCCTCTCTGCTGTGCTGTGGCTCAACCTCAAAGCTCCACCCTAAAGAGCCGTCTCATACATACAATCAAGGTTTTTTTTGTTGTTTTATTCTGTTTCCCTTCCTTCACTTGGGCAGCTGCGTTTTTTTTTAAGTCCACAAATTGTGAGAATAACTAAATGCCTTATTTAGAAAAATGATCAGCTGATGTTTTCAAAAGACAAAACCTTTGATCCTTCCTAATTTCTACGCAGGATGCCAGTCAGATTGAGCTGTTGAAGGAGCTGATGGACTTGCAGAAGGACATGGTTGTCATGTTGCTGTCTCTCCTTGAGGGTAAGAGTTTAAAGCTGTTAAAAACGTTAGGATGTTTAAAACTAGGCACTGGTATGAAGAGACAACGTTGGTATCACGAGGTTCCTCAGTGAGGTTTTGTGCCTTCAGGTCAGTTTTTTTTACGCGTGCGCCATCTTCTCAGGTAACGTGGTGAACGGAACCATCGGAAAGCAGATGGTTGACACGCTGGTGGAGTCTTCGAGCAACGTGGAGATGATCCTCAAATTCTTTGATATGTTCCTCAAGCTGAAGGATCTCACAACCTCTGACAACTTCAGGGAGTACGACCCCGAGTGTAAGGGCATCATTTCCAAAAAGGAGTTCCAGAAGTCGATGGAGAGCCAGAAGCAGTACAGCCAGTCAGAGATTGAATTCCTGCTCTCATGTGTGGAGGCCGACGAGAATGACATGTTCAATTACAAGGAGTTTGTGGAACGATTCCACGAGCCAGCCAAAGATATCGGCTTCAACATGGCAGTGCTGCTGACCAACCTGTCCGAACACATGCCCCACGACTCCCGGCTTGGCACCTTCTTGGATGTGGCGGAAAGTCTGCTCGGCTACTTTGAACCCTACCTGGGTCGAATTGAGATCATGGGCAGCGCAAAGCGGATCGAGAGGGTTTACTTTGAGATCAGCGAGTCGAGCCGTGAGCAGTGGGAAAAGCCACAGGTCAAAGAGTCCAAGCGGCAGTTCATCTTTGACGTGGTAAACGAGGGAGGGGAGAGCGAGAAGATGGAGATGTTTGTCAATTTCTGCGAGGACACGATCTTTGAGATGCAGCTGGCCTCGCAGATATCTGAACCGGACGTCGTTGAACAGCCTGAGGAGGAGGAGGAGGAAGAGCACAGCATCCTGGATGAGCTGGCTGGAGAGGAAGAAGGCGCCCCGGAGTCTGCCTCTGCTTTCACCACAGCGTGTCGCTCAGTCAAGAAGACGCTCACAGACATCCGGCAGTTTTTCACTATTAAAAGCATACGCAAGCAGTTCAAGAAAGTCAAGAAGCTGAGCCTCAGGGAGATCATCACGGGCTTCTTCTCCTTCCTCTGGATGCTCTTCACTGGCTTCTTTAAGGGAATCTACGGTCTCATCTTTGGTTTCTTTCACATCATCTGGTCCTCCATGTTCGGCGGAGGACTCGTCGAAGGAGCCAAGAACATCAAGGTGACAGACATTCTCGGAAACATGCCTGACCCGACTCAGTTTGGCATCCACGGAGATGTGGTGGAAGGAGACAAGGTGGAGACTGTAGAGTCATCGGGAAGCATGGACGTTGCCATGGCACCAGCAGGAGACATCATAGAGGCGGACATAATGTTGGAGATGCTGACTGGGCCTAAAAAAGAAGGGGGAAAGCATGTGGAGCCTGGCCTGGGTGATGTTTCTGAGCACTCTGCCGAGTCCTCCTCCTCTGTCCACAAGAAGGTCTGTCATCACAGAATTAAAGGAACCATCCTTATAATTCCGCCTTTTCATACACGTTTGTTTTGTCATGAAAATCCGTCATGTCTTGCAGAAAGTAGCTGCAAAGCTTGCTGAAACGCCTGAGAGTGAAACAGAAAAAGCTGAGTGAGTAACGCGGATGCAAATGAAAACCGATTTCCCTCCTAGGGACTAAAATCTACTGAAAGTGAACAAATGTCACTTATTACAGCACGGAGAACAGGGAGAAGGAGGATAAACCAAAGGAGGAGGAGGCCAAGGAACCGGCGGCCGAGGAGAAACCCAAGACCAGATCCAGTCACCCCAAAGACGCATCGCCTGCCTTCATGTCAACCGTCTTTGCCGTTCTTGATGTCTACCTAAACAAGATGCTGGTGAGCCGTCGCTACATCCCCTCATTTTTCATGTGTGCACTCCTCTGGAGACGAATTCGCGGTTATTGTTTAGTTCAGGACAGTTTTAAACCAGAGTCCAACTGCTAACCGGACATTGTTCTTGACAGAACTACCTGGCTCGTAACTTCTACAACCTCCGCTTTCTGGCTCTGTTTGTGTGCTTCGCCATCAACTTCATCCTGCTTTTCTACAAGGTAACAACAGTCACCGACGTGTGAAATGTGTGTAAAAAACAAATGCAATCATTAGAAGAAGAAAAAAAAGATTGTGCTTAGTTTTAGTTGTAGGTAAATACAACCTGAATTAGACAAACTACGAACCTCCTGTGCTGTTTTTGTTACGTGTTCCTGTTTAGGTCACTGGTGAGAATGATGAGGAGATTAACGATGAACACCGTTGGGGCGATGACGACAACGTGGACACGCTCTTCGACATGGACGAGTTTGTGCTTCAGGAGAGCACTGGCTACATGCTGCCAACACTGCGATTCCTGGCCGTGTTCCACACCGTCATCTCGCTCCTGTGTCTGTTCGGCTACTACTGTCTGAAGGTGCGGACGCTTCACGTCATCCGAGCTTTTCTTTACAGTGAAAGAAAACTCGTAGCGACGTCTCTTTATGTTTTGCCGCTTAGGTTCCTTTGGTGGTCTTTAAGAGGGAGAAGGAAATCGCCAGGAAGCTTGAGTTTGATGGTCTGTACATCACAGAGCAGCCGTCCGACGACGACATCAAAGGCCAGTGGGACCGTCTCGTCATTAACACACCGTGAGTTGCTGTTTTTTAGTTTTTTATTCTAGTTGTTTCTGCTGAGTTTGTTCCCACTGGAGTCAACCTTCTTGGCTTGCGTTTGCAGGTCCTTCCCAAGCAATTACTGGGACAAGTTCATCAAGCGCAAGGTGAGTGTCCATATTGTATTGTGTATAGATTTACTGGAAGGTGCCACAGTGATAAGATAGTAGTTGAATGTCCAAACAAAATAAATCTCTGCTTGAATGTCATAGGTGATCAACAAATACGGGGACCTGTACGGCGCCGAACGCATCGCCGAGCTGTTGGGTCTGGACAAGAACGCTCTGGACTTCGACCCCACAGTGGAGACTGTGGAGAAGGAGGCTTCCCTGGTGTCCTGGTGAGAAATCAACCTCGGTGTTCAGTCATCTCTGTACACCAGCCTCGTTTCTCATCACAATACAAGAAAATATGCAAATCCTTTTAAAAGCTGATTCCTGCAAACATGTCGTCTTCTGTAATGGAGTTTACATCTCATCATTCCTACTGTATATGCAGGTGTAAAATACAGTCATGACAATCCAATAATGCATTCATTTCCACTATGAGCATGAAGAATGAAACATAATAACTTGTAATTTGAAGCATTTCTGTGGTGCATACAGAGTTGGTCCTTCTTCTAATTAAACCTTTTTATTTTTGACCTTTTTGACAGGTTTAGCTCTATCGATACAAAGTACCACATCTGGAAACTGGGTGTGGTTTTGACCGACAATGTAAGTTTACTTTTTAGTTTGTATTCTTGTAATTGCAGAAGAACCTGAAAGAAGTTAAGAATAAAAAAAACAATCTATCAAGCTATAACAGTATAACATGATATCTAATCGTATCCTAAGTGTAGTTTGACCTCACCAGTCATTACTTTTAATGGTTTCTTTATACTCAAGTAGTCACTAAGGCTTGTAAGGCTTGTGCTCCATAATAAAGGTCTGTAATTAAAAGATGTCACTTCCTCCTCCTCCTCCAGTACTTCCTGTATCTGATCTGGTATACCACCATGTCCATCTTTGGACACTTCAACAACTTCTTCTTTGCTGCTCATCTTCTGGACATCGCCATGGGCTTCAAGACCCTTCGTACCATCTTGTCCTCCGTCACCCACAACGGCAAGCAGGTGCGTTTCACTACCAGCAGGTGGCGCCAGAGCTCATCCAGAGACAGTCGGCAATGTGTGTTCCGGCGGTTCGCGCTTCGCTTCTGCACGGCAGCTTTTACAAATGTCTTTATTTTTCATCCGACATTTCAGCAGCTTTGTAATGCAAGCAAAAAAAAAAATTAATAATATAATCTAATAAGGAACTTATTTGTGGAAAAAGGCTGGTGCAATGAAACACAATCAAGGCTATAAAGATCCTCGGGCAGCCAAGTCACAGGATATCGACATAAAAAGGCACAAGGCATAAATCAATTAAATTAAAAGGAAATTTTAGAAAAAAAATGATTGCAAAAGTGGTTAATTCAAAAGGCCTTTTGAGTTTTATTGGAAAATCAGGGTCATCTGTGCTGAAATGTGACATCATGGGTTTCCGGTTATTCTAAATGGAGCTGCAATCTTGGAAATAAAATAATTAACAAGAATTTAAAACCCTTACTTTAGGAAAAAAACACAGATATGTTTTTAACAGTAAAAATAATTGCAGGTGACAAAGCCGACACCAGAACAGTTAATTTGCATAAATGAAATTACTTGGAGCTCATCTCAATATGAAACAAATTAAAACATGATCACAAGATTCTCCGATCGCACACATTTGTAAAGTCTACAGATGGCTTGCTTGCACTCCTACTTTCAAAGCCTGAAAGAGGATTTGAAAAAAGACCAGCTTCCAGTTCGCTACTTTTATATTTTTATATTAAATCAACAACTCCAAAGTTGTTGATTGAAACAAAGCTGCTTTTAATCACCTTACTTTAACTCTGTAGATGCCAACAAGAGACACGTCTCAAAGAGAAAACAAGTTAAAATGCAATTCCAGTTAAATACAAACTTAATCCTATTATATTCAGCTTTTTGTCTTTTTAATTTACTCCGATTCAGAATAATAATAATTGTAAAATGTCAATTTACAGTTGTCGAGCCAGGGTGAAACGTCACATCTTCACTTTGATTCAGTCTTTGAATGGATGGAAGTTGAGGCTGAACATCGCTTTATTGGGAGCATTTATGCAGTGTTCAAGATCAGAAACTTTTTCAGATGAATATGACTTAAAAACAAACTGACTTGGCTCATTTCAACCCACAAACCCGTTCAAACGTCTGCAGCAGAGCGCAGCAAGACGTTCAGGCACAAATCAGACTCCTCAATCATTTGTGCCTCCGTGCGATGACACCTGGAGGCAGGAGTGAAAAGGATGACATGGATTTTCTCACCGCAAGGAGCAGTCGTATTAGCAGACACTTATGACATCAGCTCCTCTGGACCAGCGGAGCCAGGATTCAGCCTCCTGATGGTGACTTCTATTCACGATTTAAAAGCTTTCTTATAACATAACAGACCATCTTTCCAAACTAAATGATATTCTTCTAAATTAGTGGGAAAACGGCGGAGTAGTAAAGTTCACGCCGCTCCCTTCTGTGATACTGGCAGAAGGTAATAAACTGATGCTGTGGTTGCGGTCTCCTCTCAAACACGGATCATTATAACATTTCCTGTGTAATTTAATAATAAAAATGTAAAGGTTATTAAAATAGTAATCTAAAAAAGGGGTGGGAGGATTTACTATTTGCTTTATATTTTACCAAGAACAATTGAGAGATGAAGAGAGGGAGTACCTTATAGATGGGGAAGGAACATCTTTAATGCTGTGTATTTAATTTGTTTATTTTTTTCTGGGGCAGCTGAAGGTCACAAGTGTGAATGCTGACAAAAAGCTCTGTCGAAGGTTTCAGCTGGACTGTAGAGACCTTGAAGGAAAACGCGGTTCTTTCTGCTTCACTCCCCTTATTAAAAACTGCTCCAGCATTGATATATTGATCCTCTTATAAAAAAACAAACCTTCAGACTCTTCATTTAAACTGAAAAGTGTCTGTTAATGTGTGAAAGTCAAATCAAAAAAGGTTGCGCGTTTAAAGTGGCGTCCTCTCCCTGCAGCTCGTGCTGACCGTGGGTCTGCTGGCGGTGGTGGTTTACCTCTACACGGTGGTGGCTTTCAACTTCTTCAGGAAGTTCTACAATAAGAGTGAAGACGAAGACGAGCCGGACATGAAGTGTGATGATATGATGACGGTACATCTGACACCCATCCGACATCCGACTCATTGATGAAAAATCACACGGAAACTGAAAATAACATTTTCCAGCCTTCAGTCAGAGCAAATGTTTGCCGCTGAAAAGGATTCGTGATGCTTACTGTCCTTGATCAGGATGTAAAAGCAGGATGCGACCACGACGTCGAGTAGAAGGAATTTTTCTAATATTGTTAAATTTGACCACATATAAAGAAAACACTGCATCTCACCCTTTTGAAGAAACAGCTCATAGATTTTCACATTTTTTCTAGTGATATCTATTGATTTTTTTTTTTTTTTTAAATACAAAACCTTTTTTTTGTGGAGAATTTCAAAGTCTTTGGTGATCTATTTTAACTATTTAATCTTCTGCAGCCTAGAGGACTAGATTTAGTTTGAACTGAGAATGAAAATCTTCCTTTTTCCGCCCTGCACACATTTGTAGTTTTCCCTTTTTGCGCTCTGCAGTGTTACATGTTCCACATGTACGTGGGCGTGAGAGCTGGAGGAGGTATTGGAGACGAGCTGGAGGACCCAGCTGGAGACCCCTATGAACTCTACCGCATCCTGTTTGACATCACCTTCTTCTTCTTCGTCATCGTCATCCTGCTGGCCATCATTCAGGGTACAGTTACTGACTTACGCCGGGGCGTCACGCCCAAAACCAACATCACAGCCGCTCTGCTCAGGTGTGTTTGCCGTGCTCAGTGCTTCTTTAACGTCCTCCAGGTTTGATCATCGATGCCTTCGGTGAGCTGAGAGACCAGCAGGAGCAGGTGAAGGAAGACATGGAGGTAAGACTTGGGCAGAAACCAGATAAGAGTCAGCCGTGGCTCCTGCGGATGAAACCGACGCTTAAAAAACAACACAAGACGTCACAGCCGCTACATCCACAGCTTTTATACTCCAGTCTATAATCCATCCAGGTTCTGTCTGCTTAAGGAGAAATATTTTAGTCACATGAATCAAACGCTTGAGAAAATCAATGAACTTGAATATTGATTTGAACTGTATAGACGAGATGGAAGCTGTGACGTCATCCCTCGATCATCATTGTGAAGTCAGTATTTGGGTCTTGCACTTTTGGGTTTTTGGAGCCAGAAGTTATAGAAAGAGGCGATTATGTTGTTGCTGGAGAATCTGGCTGTCAATCAAAGCAGTTAAAGTTAAAACTAACACCCTAACAACAGCTTTTCTACTACAAAGGTGTAGAAAGATGGTGAGGATCTCTGATTCCTTCTTTCAGACAAAATGCTTCATCTGTGGCATTGGGAACGACTACTTTGACCGGACGCCTCACGGGTTTGAGACCCACACCTTACAAGAGCACAACCTCGCCAACTACCTGTGAGCGCAGCAGCAGACGTGATGGGCTGGAAGTACTTCTCTCATCCGCTTGTTTTTGTTTTACTGACAACACTCGTGTCCTTGTGTGCGCGCAGGTTCTTCCTGATGTACCTGATCAACAAGGATGAGACCGAACACACGGGTCAGGTATGTAACGCAAACTGTCGTAGTATTAAGCTGCCAAAACTCCCCGTGACCGATCTGAAGACGACGCAGACAAAAATAGTAAGAAAACAGGAGGCACTCCGGTTTCAGTAGGTTCGACTTATGTAATGAATCAAGTGGGTTGAAAACGCTGCACAAGTACGGTGTAGCAGCAATGTGTGGGCTTCCTTTGACATTTTTGATATCAACTTGTCATGCACATGAGATCCAAGTCTTATGCAGAAGAAGTAAAAAAAAAATCTGATTTTAGTGTCTCTTCCCTGCAAGGAACCAACTTCAGTTTAATCAGACACAAGCAGAGATTCAGAAATTGCGCTTTTTAAAGATCTTAAACCCCGAGATCAGGGCTATGTCACCGTTCGATGAACCTAACCGCCCGTTTTAATGAAGATGTGGAGTGGAAATGGTGCATGAAGTAGTTATTCCACACGGGAATGAGAGTGTAACGCTTAGATTTCCCTTCCAGGAGTCATACGTGTGGAAGATGTACCAGGAGAGATGCTGGGACTTCTTCCCTACTGGAGACTGCTTCCGTAAGCAATACGAGGACCAGCTGGGTTAGAGGGGTCCCCCCTCACCACCCGGCGCCCCCGGACACTCCTTCCCCGTTTTCCTTTCACCCGACTTAACCCCGTTGAATTCTGACACCGACACCGTGATGCTACGACCTTCAACTGATGATTGGACGCTTTGCGCTCATTCATTCAAGTCCTCTCTGCCGCCACCGCCGCCGCGATGCCTCCTTTGGTTCTGAATCACATTGCCTTTTCACTTGCTTAACCCCCCCCCCCCCCCCCCCCCCCCCCCCCCCAAACCAGGTGCACAAGCTGCTGTTGTGTGTAGACGTCGGATACGTGTGAAGGGTTACGGCATGACGACCGAATGTCTGTTTATGCACAATTTCTAGATTAACGCCAGGAGGTTTGTGTCACTCACTACCACACCAACCAAACTGATCCAATCTGCCTTTCAAAGCTGGTTCCTATCTCTGTGATGAAATGAACGTGGTTCTTTTAGGACCAGAGACGACTCGCTTTAGATGTTTATAAAGCGCCAACGTGCCTTTTGAGAAACTATGCAAATAAAGAATCTCATTTTTGTCCCTCCTGACACAAACACCGCTGTAGTTCTGCGCTTAGTTACAAGCAGATTTACATGGAGCTAGTTTTTGTGGCTTTTAAGTAATAAAATGAGTTGAATTTGTTGTATAAAATCTAGATGATCCTTGTGTAAATGTTGCTTAGTTTGGTTTTGTTCCCAAACTGTGGTGTCCTGTCCAGCTGCACTTCTCTCCACAGAAGACTCCCCCGACACAGAAGACGGTGAGAAACTCGGATTTATTGACAGAATGGTTCTCTGCTACAGTATGACCGTTTGTACGTATGTAGTAGCTTTGGTAAACCGCATTTATTTTGATGAGGGGAGGAAATGAATAAAGTAATTGACGCATTAAACCAAGCGCGTGTCATCTGTGGCGTTTTTCTCCATCGGTGGGCCCCGTCGCCGAGAACAGAGGCTTCTCTCCGACGTGCTGAGAGGACGCTTTTGACACATTTTTCTCACAAATGTCCAGGATGTACTGTCCTATCTTTACACCTCTGAAACATGGCGTCTCTCTTCAAACACGACTCCGACCGTCAAAAAGGGAGGGCGTCTGGCGTGCAGCAGAGCAGAGCAGCAACATCACAGCTGTGCTTCTGAAACGTTGCATCGGGCTCTCGGGTGGTTTCACTATGAGCAGGTGGAACTTATCATATTCCTCATCCGCGTTTACTCGAGCGCCTCCCCGACAGTCAGGAGATCATGCTGTCGAGCCAGTCCTCCAGATCCTCCTCTGTCACCTCCTCTCTGACGGCCGCAGGCGTCGGAGGAGCGCTGTCCTCGTCTTTCACCTCCTCCTCCTTCACTTCAGACACTGCAGAGTAAAAGACGCGTTTGGAAGTTGAAGACAACGTCCTTCGTTTATGATGTACTGCAAACTGGTACAGCAGTTAGTACGCAATATGGTGCCATAAAAGCGGGTCACATGACCGCTTTAACTGGCTTCTGCTGTTGTGGCACGTTGGAAAAGTGTGCAGGGTGAAACGATCAGCTGAACACCACATTTTCCCAGAAGTAGTCAACCGTCTGAGCACTACGTTTTGATAAATTCAGGACTCACTAGTACTCTAGTTCTGAAAATGGATTTTCATTTTCCCTTCTCATGCGAGATTGTCAAGGTTTGGTTTTGTTTTCCAGCAGAGTTAAGCGAGAAAACACTGCTGGAACGTGTGTATGAAGTTGGCTGAATTGAGCAAAAAGACCAGAAACAATTACAGGGAACAGTCGAGCTTCATCCAAAAGATCTACCAACATGACATTTTAGTACGAAGCATATTTTCTATAAAACCAAAGCTCAAAAATTACCATTTTTCTGTTATACGCAGAGTGATTGTGCCACTGTTGATGGCTTTAACACACTTCTACGTTGTTTTGTGATAAAATGAATAAAATGCATCAAGACATTTTTGTTATCTTTATCTGCTCTGGTCACATTAGTCACATTATATTAAATTATTATGTTCTTTTGGAGCTAAAACTGTTTTTTCTTGTCTGTAATTAGCAGAAAAGGCAAAATAACAAAAATCTTCAAATAGAATAAAAAGTTCTGTTGAGCCACATTTGAAAAGCAATGTCTGACTTGGTCAATTGGTCATTGATTATTATTGATTATTACTTTCGTAATGCACTGGCATCTCCGCCCGCGTACTCACCCTGCTCTGAAGCAGCGTTCTCCTTACGTCCTCCGCTGACAGGCTGGTCTGCAGCACCCGAGACTGGTTTCTGTAAGCCAAGCAGCTGGTCCAGCTCTTCATCACCATCATCCACCGCAGGCTCAGCAGCAACACGAGAACCCCGCGCGTCAGGGTCCGAGCCCGGCGCCGCAGCCACGGAGGCCTGGTCAGTGGCCACGCTTCTAAAGGCCGAGGGCGGAGGAGTGTATTTGGATGTTTTGGCCGTTTCCTGTTTAGGAGCGATGGTGACAGCCGGCAGCTCCACTGGGGTCGAGACCTGAAACGGTTAAAATGATGAACCGTCGTACCGGAGACGAACAGCGACTTTAGACTATTCAACAAGCCGATGCAACTGTCATCTTGACCATCCTTTTTCGCCCGTACCTACATAAAACATGTAAATGACAAACGACAACAGCTGATAAATGACAGCTGTTAAGATGACGTCTGGGATTAAAACTGCTCACACGCTCCGTGTTCTTACATCGTAACGAAACTGGGATTAACTGGCTAGTTTAAATAATAATGTGAAGGAGATCAAGCTCGTACCTGAACCAGCTCGGCCTCCAGGTTGAGTCTCTGATGTAGCGGCACTTGTTGGAGAATCTGGGCGAGAGCTGGGAGGTCGACAAACGCCGCTGACATCTGCAGAGGAAAAAAAAAAAAAAAAAAGTCGTTGTAGGCAGGCGCTGATCTGAGTGAAAGTACATGAGTAATACTCTACAACGTCTTTCTTAACTAATAACCCTGCCTCTTAAATATTTTGTGATCATGAGAGCAGCACAAGAAAAGAAAAGGAAGTGTTACGTAATCTGCGTTTGATACTTTGACTCCACACACAGATAAGTGCAGGTCGACTGAATCCGGACGGACTAACGGGCATCAGTCTGGAATGTTTTCTTTAGATCCAGTGGTGGTGTATGAAGGTAAGATCATAGGAACACTCGTTCACCAAATACTTCAGTGGGAAGCGCTCTGTTAATTAAGGTAATTAATCCTGAAGCCAAATAGAAACATAATGAGGATGGTTTGTCTGGACTACACTTAGTTTGGGTCAGGAGTTAGTTAAAGGAGGTAAAGTGGGCGTGTCCCAAACGACTACCAGACTCGTTCGCCCCGCCCATTTTTGGATAATGACTCATGTAAACCTCTGGCAACCAGAGCTCCCTCATCTGGGCTTCAAAACTACTCTTCCAGGTGACATCACAGTTCTCCGTGATCGATACCGGAGCGAACTGATAAACCCAGAACCACATAGGAATAATCGCAATGTTCCACAATTCACCTCGGGTTTGGAGCCGACAACAGACGAGGCAGAACGCTCAGTGACGGGTGCAGACGTGCACAGATTTACCTGACTGGCGGTCAGCGGGTCCGTCTCCCATTCCTTCTCTTCTGCAAAGCGAAACTGGCTGAACGAGTCCCCTAAGAAAGGACGTAAAAACAGTTTAGTTTCATAACCATCTGTCATGAGCACAGAAACTCCTCCCTGTGCATCGACGGTCCTTCACAGCAGCAAGGCGTTTTGTCTGGAAGGCGGTCGGGAGCTTTGTGTGAGCTGTTGACCGGCATGAAGCGGCGCTTGCACGCGACGGTGACCTTTCACAGAATTACTGGCAGAGGGCTCTTGTGACTACACAAACACTGACGCCGCGTTATTAATAAGCAGCAGCACGGATCCACGCACTCAGCGGATAGACGTGTTTTCGAAGCCAGACACAGATGAGAAAACTCTGATCTTCTGTCGTTCGAGTGCGCTGCGACGCTGGAGAAGCGCTGAGTCAAAACACGACATCGAGCGCAACAAGGACGCGGTGTCAGATGTGAAGCACCACTCTCTTCATTTTGTGATTGTGCTTTTTCTCTGCAGCGAAGCACAAGGATGTCGCTTTGGGTGGAATAGCGGGGCGCTTGTGGGTATTTTTAGACATGATGAAAGGCTCTCTTTGTTCAAAAATGCAAGCTAAAAATTCTCGAATTGCTATGCGGCACGGAGGTGACAGTAACCTGATCTGCTCTTTGAGGTAAACGTGTGGGGTTACGTCTAAAAGGAAGAACCAAAACGTTAAGAGACACGACACGCAAAACAACCCTGCCAGCGTTTGTATGTGCAGGGGGAACATCCAGCATCCGAGCTGGATCATGTGCCATGGTAACAAGAGTTTCTTCTTAGGAGATGTCGGTAATTGAATAATCGAAGTTGTAATAAAAGTCATGTGCGGTTTGCTTCGGTTTTTAGAGGCCAACACTGAGAACCGTTGCTCATATAGACTACTTTTCACTACTGTTTGCCAGTAGAAATGCAGTTGTTCCCAATGACGCTTTACAAAGGCGAATGATGATTGTTTGCAGATCAAAGCACCGTGATGTTGAACACGAAACAGGTGCTGCAACTCTGACTCATCTGATGGGTGAAACACAGACTGCTACAAACAGATGGACGGTCAGTGGGAGATCTGGCAGAAAGCTGCGGTCCGTCAGCCTCTCGCTTTGTTCCTCTGCACTCTGCGATGTATTAAAGACATTCGGCCTTCATGTGGAACCATCTGCACCATCTGCAGTTGGCCTTGATTACTTGGATGCATGAAAAGTGAAGGGGGTCAACGAGCAGAAGCTGCAGGAGGGTTCTTGTCTCGGCTCCAAGGCCCCGCTGTCAAACAAGCAGAAGCGGGTCGATTTTTGAACAGAAGCATTAAAGGGGATACAATGACCGTGAGGCAGACGGATAAGAAAAGGGAATGGGAATGTCAGCTTTAGTTGACGCCTGGATGGGGATGCTTTTATTCGACACCATGTGGGTGTCTATCGGCAATATTGAGTGATTTTCACCCTCCCTGGGGAGGGACTGTGCACACAAACACCAGATTTGGTGAACACAAAATCAATCTGCATCACTGTTGGTTTCTGAAACAGATCAAATATCATCCGCTGGCAATACTGTGTGAAAGAGGGGAACCTTCGAACAGTAAGATCAAGAACAGGGCCTGGTGTCATATGAGACAGAGATTAGGCATTTTCGAATAAAAAGAAATTCAAAGGATCCAGTGGGTTGAGTCTCACCGTTTTGAATGATACAATCTTGTGGTCATTTAATAAAAGCTCGGAGTAATTTCTCTAATTTGATATAAATTGGGTTAAATGGTAAATTTGAACTTGATGGCACACATATGATGTAACAGGCACTTGTGGGTGGTCCTTTTTACGCAGTATTTACTAACAAGCAACTGAAACACTAACCCTAAACAAACAGAAAATTATTTTGGCCTATACAATAAAAACAGGCGTCTTTGGTAAAAGAAAAAAAAGTGTAATTCTATTTTATAAATCTAACTTTAGAAACGGAATTTCTCACTTTGTTTTTCTTGATTATTAAATAAGCAGAGAAAGCTGAGCTGCACCACTTCTACTGACTCAGAGGCAAGAGGCCAAACAGTTTGATGAAAAAAAAAAAAAACCCTTAAAGCAGCTTAACGTGCTTTTTGATCAGATGATATATCCATTCATGTATTTATTCATTCATTTATTTGTTTAAATATCTCCTTCCAACCGGTTCTGGAGCATCTTTCAACAACGCTGTGCTGCCCAGCCCCAGTTTCACTGAGCTACTTTATGTAATAGATGCAATTCAAAAGCAAAGCGTGAAATGCCAGATTTATATTTGAAGATCTATACAACCTCAGAACTAGGAACCGAACCAGCAGCCTTCTTGCTGTGTGGCAACAGTGCTAACCACTAAGCCACCTCAGAAGCATGCGCCTCAAAACTTATCAGTTCCATTATCGATGCAAGCTGGTGCGTCAAATGTAGATAAATCAACAGCAAGAAAAACAACATTTACAATACTTATTTTGACATGCAGCATTACATATACACACACACATATAAAAGGTGTGTGTATTATATATATATATATATTTGCAGATATAGCTGCAGGAACTGCTCTGCATTTTCCTCTCATCCTGTTCTTGTTCTGCTGTGATCCAAAATAGTGTTTTTGTTTTGTTTGCCTCTTTTTGATTTCAGCAGGATTCAGAGTTGATCAATACTGACGTGAAAAGCATTCCGGAGGGGGAAAAAAAGAGACACAAAGGAAGAACACATCTGGGGACTTCAAGTGTGGTGGTCCAGATGCAGACTTTGAATTGCAACAGTACTTCAGCTGCAGCTGACAACAGTTCACAAGTATACAAGAACACGAGTACAGGTAAGGACACATATTCAGACATGTTTCAAAAGTCACTCGTTTCCAGTACCTTGTTCAGACACTCTCAGGCCTCAACAACAACAAAAAAACAAACTGTTTAATATTTACCCACCAATGCCTGTTCAGTCTGTATTCCACAACAAAGTAAAGACCAGCCCAAGATTTTCTACTCCTCTTCATCTTCAGAGGAAAAGGCTGGAGGAGGAGGCGGCAAGAAAAGCAACATGTGAGAGCATCTGAAGCATTAAGGCGACATATGTACTTGTATGTAGCTCATCTGCAAATAATCATTTATGGTTTGGAAGTGTTTCCAGGCGTTACATGGAAACGCGTGGAAACACCTGCTGCCTGTGGAACTCCGCTTCTTTCTAAGATTAATTCATAGCTCAAATGACTTCAGCGTCAGTGTCCAAGTGGCTGCCAGACCCCACAACATCACTCATGCTGTGTACCAAATGGCTCAGCCAGGATTGTGTAACTTTAGTAAAATGTGGCATCCTGTCTCTTGACATCTTGCAGGCTGGAACCCACATTAAGAAATTATCTGTGGCCCACTAATGCAGAGTCCTGCTCTCAGCTTTTATATTTGGATTGTGCTGTTCGCCCTGACTTTGCTGCTGCCCTGCTCTTTTCCTGCTCGACTCCACTCCACTCCGCTTTCACTTTGCTGCTCTTCATCTCCGCCCTTCAGTGCGACTGTCAAAGCTCTGGTGCCGACTCAGGGTCACATTAATATATGCAAACCGTCCCCTGAACACAGTAATCAAAGATGTTTGCAAAAACTTTAATCTTTTGTTATGGGTTTTATCAAACCAAGGTCCAACTTCTCTTAAATTCAAATTTGCAGGTTTTCTCTAAAATCACCATCAATGATATAATCTTTGTAGAAAAGGAACAGAAGAATCCAATCAGTGGTCATTTAAAAGAGAATAGCATCTGCTCGGTGGGAACGTCTGGAATGATACGGTGGGACAGCTTTCTGAAAATGGCTTCTTTCATTCAGCGTACATTTAGTAATTGTTTTAAAGTACCATATGTAAAAAAAAAAAGTGCGCTACTGTTGCATTGTTGGACAGCGCAGGCTTCAACTATGCTGCTTTACACTGCGTATCTGCTGCAACCTTAAGCTTGTCCACCATCTCCATTTAAACCTGTAATGAAGTGCTGACATTTCACGCAACCGGAAGACAGTTACCCTCCGCTTGCTGACAGCTTAATAGCGCGATCGGTGAATGATTACTTGTCTTTTAAACTGGCTGTTGTGGCAGACGGTCGCTTGACAATAAGGGGATGAACCAAAGCTCCTCTGAAGGAAACCTACGAGTATGTCAAGTCCCATCTGATAAGAAGGGGAGGCAGGCCAGAAAATACAAGTGAAATGCAGACGGAGAGAAAAGTGAGTCAAATGAGACGCAGAGAGCGTCTAGAGCATGATGGAAAGATGGGAGAGGGAAACTTCCTACTGCGATATGCGACGCTGACCCTCTTCCAGAGAGCTGCAGCACCTCCAGTGTGCTTCCTGTCACGCCTTTTTAACCAAACCAATTAGCCCACCGTGACATGGCGCTGAAACCCACTATGCGTCGATAAATCACTGTCGCCACTAATTGCAATTCGAGTCCAGAGCAAACCAGGCGAGACAATTAAGAGGGTCGAAGCTATTTACTCTTAACTTTTAATGGTGATTTGAGCCTGTGTTTATGTCAAAGTCATATCAGTAGAGCTCCAATCCACTTGAGGCCTCTCTCTCATTAGGAATGTGGGTTTTATGTTTTGTTTTGTTTTTCTTTCCCTCTCTCCTTTAGAGACATGCAGCTTGTTCAGAGGTGAGAGGCTGAAGTCTAAAGTGATAGGACAAAAGGATTTGACACCTAAAATGAACTAAAGCGTTATACTGATGGGTCGCGACCTGCACGAATGTGTAAAATAGTGTAAAATATTCCCAAACATATACTGAAGTATCAGAAGGGTACGTAGTCAATGCAACACCATGTACATTCGGAATTAAAAAACACTAAACTCTGAAAACCCAGAATCAAAAAAGCAAAACCTTCTATTCTTAATCACTTCCTTTCCACATTTTCTATGTAGAAAAGGATTGTATGACGGACAGCTTGCCTCTAGCATCCGATTGTCCTTTACCTTCTGCTCCTCAATTTCAAATTGAAGTAAAGTTCCATTTATATTAAAAAAAAAAAAAAAAAAAAAAAAAAAAAAAAAGTTGTGGGGTCAGCTTATGAGCCACTTTTACAAAGAACCATCCTCAATCGAGTATTGATTCTTGAAGTAATTGGCCAGCATTTATACTCCACAGCCAGAGGACCGTTAGAAAACTAATCTTTAGTTTTAGCTCGATCGGTTTTTACGTGAAGCAAAGGTCATCTTAGTTTACCGACGTCGGTAGAGTCTGTCCACAGAGCAGGCGACACACACTACTTGGCGCTGGAGCGAAAGACCAGTTGACTGATGAGAAACGCTACGTTTGGTCGGCCACAGCTAATGAGATGTCTGAGGTGACATCAGAATGAAAAATATTCAGGCAGAACCATGAAAGCGTGCATCTGGTGGAACGCTGGACGTGGAATTATCCTCTGCTAGTGTTATTTACCAGAAGACAAGCGACACGGTGTGGGAGTGTGAAGCACACAAACCAATTATCTTTAATTGAGGCAGAGAAGAACATCATTAAATGACTAATTTGTTATTTTTTTCAATAACACACTCTATTTGACATAACGGGCTCAACTTTGGGGATATAAAGGTTATTACACAATATTTCTCCAGCTATTACATGTAATGTTTTAGGGGTGTAAAAAAAAAAAAAGAAAGAAAGTCAACCTGCATAATCTGAGAGGCTGTGCACAGATAACATCCAAGAGTCCATCCGTGGGGCTGAAAATGTGAATTCTCCACTCTGAAACAGGACCAGCATAAACCCTCATCGTTTCCTTTTCTCATTTCCTCATTTCCTCCATCACACGGTAGGAATACCATCTCTCGTAAGTCGCTTTCAAGGGACAACAGAAGTCAAGGTGTCGGATTCGGCCGAAATGAAACCCAGCACTTGCATGCATTTCACCCGGTTCTGTGCAACTGTACATCATAGTAAAAATTCACTCTAAAATGGTGTGTGCCTACATCCTGCCGTCATCACCCACATAGGTTGTGTATCCTTGGAGATAAGCCTGCGTCTGACACTGGCATCACAGCTAGTATCTTCCTGGACTCAACAGCGGTGCTGCAGGGAATCACTGCACTCAGGAAGCAGCGCCTCAACAAAATACACTTCCTTATATGCGTCTGTTTAGAGATTATTCCCTTTTATTTTACATAGTCATTTCTGCAGAAGCTGAATGTAACAGTTGAGAAGATGTCTTCTCTCTTCTTCATATGTTCTTTAATAAAGGTGAAGTTTGTATTATCCAATTACTTTATTAATCAAGAGACCAATAAAGTATTTGATTCCTAATAATCAATAGTTCCAGAATAAAAAGATGCCTCTTTATGCCACCACTCAAACCACATTCAGGGGTGTCTGAGCCACGTGACATCTTCTGTCTAGGTGGAAATACGCTCTCATACGTGCAATAAAAGTGCCAAACTGGAATGTGAAACAAGTGGGAAACATAACAGACAAGAACACACAACCATAACACCATGGACTTGTTTATGTTGTTTAGATTTTCCTACCTCCTTTTAATTTATAAAATCACTACTATTGTTGTACATGTATGGTTAAGTCTGGGAGACAAGACTTGGGGAAAAAAAAAAAAAAAGACAATTGTTCCTGGTGACTAGGTGCAGTTTAGTGCATCTCTGCTTCCTACAAGTAGAAAACAACAACTCGTTTGGTCTTTTTAGATGGAAACCAGTTGATTGATTTTCTCGGGATATAGGGTGGAGGAGTGGTGACAAGGCCACAAGTCGCCACCCGAGATGCATGTAAAGCCACGTAAATACCAGATGTTAATACCAGAACGGAAACGCTTTGATTGAGTCACTTTTGAATCTCAGGACTTTTAAATGTCTCTTGAAGACACATCTATTCTCCTTGGTTTCTGGCACAGATTGTTTATCCCAACAGTTTCATCAGTTGCATTTCATTTTATTAGCCTTATAACTTTAGCACACTTTTATTCCACTACCATAACACCACCACTCAGTCTGCTTTCTTCCACCTTCGTAACACCAACCAACTCCATCCCTCCTCACTGCCCACACTGCTTCCATGCTTGTCCAATGTCTTGTCACCTCCTGCATAGATTACTGCAACTTTCTCCTCTTTGGTCTCGAGAAGTCCAAATAACAAGAACCCCATTATTTTCCATCACCTCACCATACTTTGACCCAGTTAATGACAAACCTCTCCTATTCACCTTCAAGGACATCCATAACCTTGCCACATGTTTCTGACCTCCTCCAGATTGGAAATCCAACCCGCCCCCTCGGATCCTCCTCTGCCTCCATCCACCCCTCTGCTCACCTCAGCACCATGGGGAGCAGAGCTTTCAGTTGCCCAAACTCTGGAATGCCTTACCACCTGACATCCGAAATATTAACCATCTTCCCGTCTTCAAATCCAGACTCAAGACTCACCTGTTTAAGAGTCGACTCACTAAGTTCAACTACTGTTTTTATTTTGCTGATTTTATTATCTCTTTGTTGTAGTGTCCTTATGAACCTTATGAAAGGTGCTTATAAATAAAATGTATTATTATTTTAAAATTATTCAAAAAAGTTTTATTAACTTCATCATTTTAATGTTTTATTTTAAGAGTGATATTTAATCACTACTTCACATTATTATGTGATGTGAGATATTGTGTTTAGTCTTTTGCTTTGTTTCTGCACCTTGTTTTTAAATGTGCTATAAAAAAAAAGTTGACTTGACTGATGTTAATACCAGGTCTAAGAAGGACCTAAACCTGATGGCCCACATGTGTCAGGAACAGCACCAAGACTCTGTGGCGGTGTCACAGTGGCCAACTGTAAAGAGAAGACTGATTCACAGGCCAATCCACACATCGCCGTATATTTGGGGGCTTCTTTATGAACTTCCTGCGTGAGATGGTACACAAGCCTCATTAACAGATACGCTGAGGAGAAACTATTTTGTTGCAGTGAAAAACAATTTAAATGATTTCTGTTCAAATTTATGGCAGGTCTTTGGCTTCCGTCATAATTATGATCAATTTTGAGGAAAACTTCGAAGTTTTACAACAGTCTATGACACTCTATTCAAATTAAAACGAATCACATCCAATAACACAAGCATTTTCATCACTCCTGCCAAACCAGAATGTTGCTTCACATCATTATAAGTGTTGCAAGTGCTGACAACAAGCTCCTAATGGGGTAGCGTTGAGTCTGAGACGCTCCCATCTATAGTTGAAACTGCTCGCTGATCTAAGCAGTGGTTTACAAATCATCAAAGCACCTTTGAGTGGACATGAGAAGCTGATAATCAAAGACTGATCAAAGCACATTAAAAACAATTAGACTGCGTTTCTCCGGAAATAGCTGGACATGCCAGATGGTTTTACCCATCTGTAAAGTCGTCGTAGCTTCACAGCACTGAGCATGCTCAGCAAAGTGGTGATGTTTTAAGAAGTGGATTAGGTTTTGTTGTCCCATACTTGTTGGTTTTTGTTCACGTAAAAGTTATTTTTACACAGTGGGGGAAAAAATGCTTTCAAGTTTAATTCATCGGTGTTAGAGTTGGCAAGTTGCTTTACCTCCAGAGCGCTCCTTTAAAAGAACAACAATCAGCATTCCCACTGCTACGGAGAAAACGGCAGCATCCGCTGGCTTTAAGCATTTAATTACGAAACGTCATGTGGTTGATTGTCATCCTCAGAAAGATGTGCCAGATTCTGACTCTGATAATTGTGACACCAAGATATGGTGCAGATTTATAAGCATTCGTCCACAAGAGGACAGACAAGTCACTAGAAGCCTAAAGTCCTTCGCTCCCTCCCTCGCTCGCTCGCTCGCTTCGAGTGCCTTTAGCAAGCACCATCAAATTTGTCTTGCCTTGAAATGACATTAAAAAATAATGTTCACATTTTGTCGCTATTCTTTTTTGAAGTCGGTTCATCACAATAATTTCACTACCATAATTATGCAAAAAAGAAAAAACTGCATCAGTGAGAGTGAACTACTCGTTTCCTGCTAACTGTGTTTGCTTTTCAGGAGCCAAGAAATCGTATTTGTTTAAACTTTTAATCTTTGTTTAACTTTCACGTGCGAGAAGAAAAATGTTTTGCTCTGTCCAATGTATCTTTATCTTCCCTGGAAGGTTCAAACCAAAAGACAAACACAGCCGACACTGAGAAAGACCAACTATGAGGCTGATGGAGGCAGCCGTGACTGCCAGGTGACTGAGAGCAGCTCAGAATCCAAACATCTCCTGAAACCGCTTCAGACGTCCCTCGGTCTGCCTTAAAAGCGCTGGTACAGTCGAATGCATCTGGGAGTACCAACCCAGTCACCGTGAAGTGGGACACGTGTGACTGACTGAAGAGCCAGCAGTTTTCCTCCCTGATGGGAACACGCCGGTCTGCTGCACTGCCATTGTCAAACATTCAGCTCCTTCTGAAGTACTGCTGACACCCACATCAACTCCTCCTCCAGGTCCCTCCCCTCCCCGTGTTTCATCCTACTCCTCCATCTCTTTCTCCTCCTCTTAAATGTTTTGCTCGAGGCTCCGATGCAGCATGCGCCTAACGTGGGAATTTTTTTCCTGGTGTGGCTGCTGGTGAAGACGAGAGTTCGGCGTGAATTCAAGCAGCTTGTTTGGCAGAAGCAAAAAGCTGAAGCCTGAATCAGTCCGTGCAGCCTCGCACATTAGACAAGCTTTTCCTTGCAAGTGGAGTTGCTTGAACTTCGCAAAAAGACTTTCTGCCACCGTCTTTAATCTCTCAAAAGATGTTAAGCTGGTACGTTTACCTTTGGTGACCCAACAGTGGATCACTGCTACTGAGGAGAAGGAGGAGCTCTTATAAGTAATTCATGCTTCTCCGAAAAAGCTCTGAAGAGCACCATTGAAGGATGAGGACATATAGACCCTGAACAGCTGTTGCATTTCCTATCCTCCCTCGGAAAGAAGCTGTACAGGATACTACGCGATGATGCTGACAAACTTGCTTCCTTCTTAGCAACTGCCAAGGATGAACGACGACGTGAGGACCCACCTGTATTTGAGGAGTGTGTTTTTCACCTCGTTGGAGAGAAGAGAACAGAGGAATAAAGTCAGCGAGAGGGAAGAGGGGAGGGCCGAGCCAGAGACGGAAGGTGTGAAGCAAAAGCTGTGAGCACGGGAAGAATTGCAGAGAGAGTGAGCGGGGGGGGGGGGGGACGGCGGATAAAAAGATTTGGTCCCATTTGAAGCTGGAGCGTTGTGTTTTGTCAGAGCCATCCAGGGTGAGTATGTATTCCGTTTGATCTGGCTGTTATGGCAGGAAATTTAACAGTTCATAGGAGCAGCTGTCAACTGACCCAACTTACTGTTCAGTGAAATCATATTATAAATTCTAGCGTGATCAATTTTTTATTGCTGAATAGTAAATGTAGCCAAAGTTGGTAAATTAATGAATCACGGAGCAAGTGAAAGGGATCGTCAGCTGCCACCGGAGTTTTTACAGGTCAGACTCCATCTGCATGTTCCTGCAACAATAAAGTCCTTCAGTGGATTTTGAATATACGAATGTAAGTTCCTTTGTGGTTGATATGTTGGGAAGCAGCACTTAGATTTCATTTAGGACATCATTTAAAATCTATTTTTTCTATTAAGAAATTAACTATGAAACTGTGAAAAACATTTTTTCCAATGAAGTGTTCTTGTTACATTATAAGACCAAAAACCAAAGATGAGCTGGGATTTTCTTTTTAACTAACTAAAAAAAAAATCATTTTATTTTCTTTAATTATTTTAATGATTTCTAAACCGGATTATACTGGAGTTGTCAGTTGTCAAAGGGGGAAATTTCCTAATGTTTTTCCGGTAGATCACTTGAATCAGCAAAATACCTCAACAGTGAAATAAAAAAAACAAGCAACTAATAAACATCTGCCCATTTTGCTAAATTCTATACACAACACAAATTTTGCACAAATTTGAGCAAACAGCAAAAATATGGAAGACAGCAGATTAAAGTGGGCTGACGTTAACTCAGCGAAGGGTCTCTGATCCACCTGCGGCTTCTTCAGCCTCCATCCATCCTCCAGCGCCTTCATCTTCATCAGCAGGTGCGGTGAAACAGACCGAGCACCTTTAATGTTCTGTTTTCCCGTTTTTGTCAACGGCACAGTACAGAACTGGCCTCATTCCTCCGCTTAGACCCCAGTCTGCCCAGTTTTCATGACTAATCAAGCATCCACAGCCACAGTGGAAAATATACATTAAGAGCAAGATTAGGACTATACGTCTCAGTTAAGAGAACGCCCTTGTATTTGTCAATCCAGTTAGCTAAATCAGAGAAGCTTTAACGCGATTTCCTTTTGTTTCATTATGATTGAGCCTTGATAGGTGCCCATTAGTGGCCTTGGTAAACTACGGCTGCGGGGGAGAAGGATTGATCCTTGTGTTAATGTGTACAGATAGATGACGGTGTGAGCATGTAAAGAACTGGGCGGCATTTTCCCCTCGTCTTACAGGCCACATGAACACAGAATAACGGTAGCGCATGTGCACGGTAGTGCATGTGCATTGTCAGTAGCAACAGCAAAGTCAAAACCCAGCAACCCAAGGACTAAGATGAACTCTGACCAAAAGAATCTAAAAAATAAACTTTTCAGTACAATAACAATCAGCAGTTTCCCCAAGGCTTTCGTGAGGTGATGAAAACCTTTCCACAAAAAAGCAGCTTTAAAATCCACCGATCCTGAAATATTTCAAGCATGAAAAGCGCAGAGGATTCATCGCCTCAGACTGGAAGTTACGAGCATGACAAAAAATGAAAATGTTGCCTCCCGACACAGCACATTTTAGTTTTCAGTCTAGTAGAACCGGAAATCAAATTTAAATCACAAAAGCTCATAGACTGGAAAAAAGACGACAACGAACAAACAAAAGCATGGAGCTACATAATGGCCATCTACGAGGCCAAAAAACAACAGAAATCAACATGACCTTCGATTCAAATTGAGCACTTTGTTTACATAATTTCTCAGTTATATTCCCCGATAACACTGATTGCAGCTGCGGTGGAAGCTTTCGAGCACAAAGTCAAGTACTGTACATCCTCGACATTAAATATATTTGGATACACTAGAAAGGTAATGCGACTCCTGAAGTCTCACTTACTGCATGCACACACACACATGCACACACACACATGCACAGATCAGGTGAAACTTCCAGGCTCTTTTGTGTGGAAAGTGTTGAGTCCCTGCAGCAGTAAATACGCGTGGATGACTAATGGAAGAAAATGTCAGAATAAAGTATAAACATGGAAATGAATGGTAACTATACCGTATAAACAGAGGTGACAGGTTCTCCATGAGAACATCTGAGGCAGAACAAAAAAAGTAAAAGAAGAATGTGCAGGAAAATATATTCACATCTTTAAACTGCATTTGCTTTGGATGACGTGAGAATTGCGTTGATTTTCATTAGAGACCAACTTTCTATAAATGTGGTGCAACTACTCAACGTTAAAGGAACCGTAATTATCCGAATCGATAACTTACCTCACCTGACAAACTGTGGATCAATCTTCTCAGGAAAATTGCACTGTCCTGGTTCTGGCTGCGGGCTTGTTAAACGTATGTCCAATTTATAATGTTTAAAGGGAAAATGATTTAGTCTTCGCGCCAATACTGCAAAAGGTGCTTAAAAAAGGTGTATTTGCTCTTTAAGAGCATGAAAAGGAGCTACTGGCCCTGAGTTTCTACTTTCCAATTCCTCCCACGTCTACAAATGTGACGTTTTATACGTACATGCTTCAGTCCTGCCTTCTTGCTTGGAAGCTCCTGGCTACTTTCCTCGGAGAAAATAATCAAGATGGGGTTTTTTTTGTTTTATGTTTTTCCCCTGACACGGTCAACCGTCCCTGCTGTTGGCACAAACCAGCCAAAGCAGCTTTGGTCGTGAGTCCCAGTTGTTTTTTTTTGGTTTTTTTTTTACAACAACCACATATTGCAGAACTTGTTGAACTATTTATGATACTATATCACATATTTCAAACAACTGACACCAAAGGACATGATGCTTGAAACGAAAGTGTCTAATGAATGTGTAGTGCACTACGTAGTGAGCGTGAGGTTTTTGAGGTGCACGCTGTCCATATTCTGTAACGTGATTTTGCTGCAAGTGTTGAAACAGGCTGGCGGTGTTAAGCTTTGCTCACTAAACCGGTTTTACATTTAATTTCACTTTGTACGTCGTCGTCTACAGAAAAGACAAAATGTGACGGTTTTTTCTCTTTGGTTCAAACTGCCAGAGCTGCAGAGTTGCGATCAAGCGCCAACCATCCAACTTCTGCATTGAGGCTCATGTGGAACCAAGTTTCGTTGCGTTAGTATGTTTGCAAAGAGACGGTAGATAAACACAGAGCCAGGAAATTAATAACAGGATTAAAGATTACAAGGCAAGACTACATCATTTCAAGGTTCTGAATGTTAGTTTCAATGGATTTTTAAATAATTGACCAGGCGTACTTTAAATGGTTATATTTTGATTCTATAAATCATAAATCACAAAAAGGAAAAACTGCCTAAATAATCTTAAATTTAGTAATAATCTGAAATTTTGCATATTTGATTTACTGGTTACCTAGCAACTGACTGAACACATTTTGTATTTGTTAGTAAAGCCTTAATTACATAGACCAAATGCTGTATGTTTACCTTAGTAATATCATCAAACTTGCTTGACTGGACGTCGTCACAGGGTTTCGCTTCGCTTACACAGTCCTGGCGAGGGAATGGACAAATGATCGGTGCAGGCAATGGAGGAGTGCACGTGGTAGATCCGTTTTGACCAAAATTGCACTGAGAAAGTGTTTTTCTAACTGCATGCATGTTCACCGTTTCATTCCTATATATATATATATATATATTTTTTTTTTTTTATACCCTACATGTGGGTAAACAGTCTGTATGAGCTTAAGACCAAACGGGATGCCTTAAAACTAAGAAATAGTAGTTTCTTTGGAAGTTGGGAAATGGTATCCGATAAAAAAAAATAAAAAAAAAAAAAAAAAAAGAGAAAACGTTCAAACAAAAACAGGCAGAGTTGATGTAGATGAGTAGGAGGTATCTGGTCAGGCAAGTGGACCGGATCAATGAAAGCAGACTGGCCTTTTTGATGCAAATTACAAATTATTTCTTAGTGTTTTAAACCAAGAGTTCGTGATTTGACATGTTGAAGAAGGTGTTAAATTGGCTTTTCACAAGAATTGTAGATTGGGTCTAAAACATGAACAGCACCGTCCCTTAAACGTTTTGACTTCTAAGCAACAAATCAAAAGTATAGTTGACTGTCACCATTATTATGAAGGAATCAACACAGCCAGTGAGATATGACTCACCTCATCCTTTATTTTGAGTATTCTGACTAACATCTGTGATGGAAGCAGAGGTTTATAAGGCAGGTCTTTAGCCTCAAGTGGAAGTAGAGTCAACCATGTGCAACCGAATAAACAAAGACGACAGGAATTCAGCTTAAACTGTGTGAACATGTGTGTTCCAACCTAGAAGGATCCTCACCCGACTCTACCCGGCTTTCTTCTTCTAAATACCAGTGTGGCGAAAACCAACACAAACCCACTCAGATATACAGATAGTTTTGTTATGGACTCTGATATCAAGGGTTCATATATTATCCAATAAAACGTCCCTTTATAAGAGACTGTATCTGTAGCTCTCATCTTGCAGACTAGGATGATACATTGCAGCAAAGAGAGAGAAAAAAAAAAAACTGTTCCAACCTCATCTAAATGTTAGAAAAAACAGCCTATAATCAGACTCACTTCTAACGCCTCCACTGTACTGTAGGTAAAGCTCTGCTCTCAACCTTGCTGCCCCTGGTTTTGGAATTTCATAAGACTGCAAGATACATTACAAAAGGCAGAGAAACAATACAGCAGGCATTTCTCTCCTGAAATATATAAAACGTCCAAACATGCTTGACTTCACATTCTGTTCAACGTGCCAAAATAACAAATAATACTTGAGCATGATGTAACAAGCACTTGAATTTAAAGACTTTAACTGTCCAGGTTTTTCTATTGTGCTTAATGAAACAAACTTGTGCAAATAACTAATATAGAAACTAAAGTAGAACAAGCTTTCTTTGTCTGAAAATGTGCTGAACAGTATTAACATGTAATTGCAAACCTTACGGACGGTCTAAAACAACAAAAACATAAACAGAAGTAACAGGCTGAACCTGTTAGAAAATGTTCAGCTGCTTAACTTTACCAACGGGAAGAATAAAATATGTTGTACAGTAATGACGATGAGGAACACGCTTAAACCAAAACCCCACCGGAGTTCAGCGCTGGATGGACCAGTTTACCTTCCTTCCACGATTTCAGAGGATCTGTATCCGTGAATCAACACTAACAGACAAGTGACCAGCGGGTTCATTTTCAGCCGCCTCCCTCTGGTTGAGAAAGCTTGCCGGTGACGTCCTTCGCCACTTTTGGCATTAGACGAGGCGACCAAACCTGAGTCTGACTCGGTACTGCCCTGATCAGGCAAAAGAGAATCCGACCCCCATGACGGCTTCGTTTTTAAAAGTCAGTCTTTTCTCTTGGGATGTAAGCGACCCTGAAGCGGGGGTCCATGGCTGAGGCTGCGTCCAACAGCTCACTAGTGGCTGGATGAGAAATCCACAACACAGGTGTTGACTGATCTGCACAATTCACTATCGTCCTCGAGCGTTTCACTTTTGCAAGTTCTGTCAAACCTACCTTGTACGCTTAAGAAAGAGGGTTTATAGAAGGACTATAGCTTTGGTTATGCGATTATCTCGTGCCATTTACGACTGAGCTTTTTATTTTTTGTACCGCAGAGCACTGCTACATTAATTTTTTCAGGTTTTAGGAGACTGGTTTCAGGGCAGAAGTGTCTGGAAAGGGCCTCATCGATGGAGTAAATGATAAAAGAGTTTAGAAGTGCTGCAGTATTTTGATTGTTTTTTTTGTTTTTTGCAGCTTTTACAGATCTGATGATGATGAATAGGGTCGACACGGAGCTAAAAATTATCATGTGATTTATCTCCAAAAGCAGAAGACTGTGTCCTGCACAGCTCATCAACGTGGTTGCTTGACCAGTCATCTGAAACCTCATCAAACATGCCCGATCAAGACTTGTTTCTGATAACCATCTCATGATTGGTGGAGCGTAAGTGCTGTCTCTTTGTGCAACCTGACCTGTGAGCGATGGATCGGGAGTTAATGTGTCTGAGTATCTGATAAATATATGTCTAATATTCGTTTAGGTCAAATATTTGACTCTCTGGAGGTATAAAGGTGCAACATTTTAGGAAAAATGTGAGATAAGAAAAATGTATAAAAGAATTATTCAGAAAAAAAGCATAAATGGAGAAGAAAAATAGAACCAATTCTGCATTTCTTTATGCCATGATCATTAAAAAAAAAACAAAATGACTGATACGTAGGAATCTCAACATCAGTGGTTGATGCTTTTAACAACTACATACATAAATGACATCTCGATACCCACAGCACATCCTCCTGTTAGACAACATTTTGCATCAAAACACTCCACACTTGTCTCTCCTGAACTTCGTGCTGCAGTATGTTATGAAACCTACACAGTCATGCCAACAAAAGGGCCAAGTGAAGGAGAAGCAAGTGAGGAGAGATTAGTACGTCAGCATCGTGGACAGAAAAAGGAAAACAGGCTTCCAGAGCATGAAGATGGTGGAATAACTCAACAATAAAGATCAACATTAACGGGCGACCTGCTCATATGTAAAAAAAAACAAACTTTTTAATACATCTTTTTACCCATCATTTGTTGTTGACGGGTGTTTGAAGCTCCAGACATCTAAATATAACACTGGTCCTGACAAAACTGGCGTCTATTTCTGAAAGCAGACTTCTGAGCGATTAATCTGGATTTAACACGTCTCCCCATCTGATTAAGATACGTCTAATCTTAAAACTCCTCCAAACTCCGTTCATCCACATGAATAAGCTACTATTGACACAACTGCCTTTTTCTTAATACTTGTTTCAGCTCCACTAGCAGACATACATACAAACTTACATCCACTCACAATTATTTTAGTGCTTCTAGCAAATGCACAGTCTGTAAAATCAAATGCAGAAACATACAACAACACATAAATGTGCTGGAATATCAAATTAAGGAGCTAAGCATGTTTGGTTTCCCAATTTTTAATACGATCAAAACTGCCTGAGAATAAAACCTATATAAACACAGATATGAGATGGATTTTTAATCGTCCATCTCATCAGAAGACTGGACTGAAAGCAGCTTTGCTTCAAAACCGATCATCCAGCATTACTGAAACGCAGACGTTACGGACTCGTTTCACACTCTCCTTACTGCCGACAGCCTTAAAAGCTGACAACACACGAGTCGCAGTAATTACCCTGTTTTAAACTTCACCCCCCCCCGAACATCAGAAAACATGCCAGTTGAAAAAGAGAAGCAAATGCATCATAAAAGTCTACATGTAGGCAGAACTTTCAGGTCATAACATTGCTGCTCTCCATCCAAGAATAGTCGGATAAAACTGCTCACTGAGGTTGATCGGCTGATTAGTGAGATGCAGTAATCTGCCAATGTCCTTCATTTAGATTTTAGCTGCAAGAATTATTATAAATCTAAATGAAGGACATTGGCAGATTACTTTATTTTATTTTAGCTGCAAGAATTATTATAAATTCACTTCTATAGTGATTCACAACAAGCTACTCGAGTCCTCTTTAAAATTCAAGATGCTGATCATCTTCACAACTACTAGACACATTAATGAAATGTCCCAGTCTCGTGTTAACACCGAGAATCAGTCCTACAGTTGATAAAATCGACGGTTTTCCTCTAATGAGACAACACCGACTCTGCTGGTTGTGGTTCTCCGAGGAGAGAACAATCAACAGAATCCGAGTCTGTGGAGAGCCCAGGGGCCCAAACGGCGACCACTGAGGCTGAAATGAGCCAACTAAGACAATCAAAGGGCGTTGCAGGCAGCTATCAGGCAGCTGCGTTTATACAGAGCAATTAAAGTCCCTTAAGAGAGCAGACATTTCCGTCTCACTAATTAGGATACAAAAGGCAGAAACAGAAACTTACGACAGGGCTCGGGGAAGTGTTTGACAGAGCATATTTCCACTACGCCTAATTCTACACTAGTAAATGATCTGAACCACTTGAGCACAGCAAGCGTGGGCGGCCAAAGAAGCGCGTCTTACCTGCCGACTCCAGCATCACGTGATAGTCCTCTCCTCTACGAGTAGGCGTGTCATCATCTGGCTCCGCCTTCTCGGACTCCTTGTATCGGTCCCAGTTTGACTCCAGCTTTCTCCTGGAGAACACCTCCATCCTGTCGTCTTCCTCCTCAAGCCTACCCTCATCATCTTGGTCCTGAAAGAAAGAAAAGATGGGAGTGTCCAATGAGCAAGGCGATTAACGAACGTCAAGAAAACGTCATGGCTGGGATGTTGGAAATTTTGTAGGCATCGTTGCATTAAAACCCTTAAAAGTATTGGTTTTTTAAAGTATTCCTTTTTATTTCTTATAAAATTAACTCTTTATTGACTTTTTTTTTTTTCCAGTCGATGAATTTTATTTGTTACAACCAGCAGAGCCTCTGTTTGAATAATTCAGGGCACACCTAAAGCATACAGCGCACGTCAGAACAGCCACATCTTTTACTTTCTATTATAACCTCCCACACCAGCAGCGGCTGGCCACGCATCAGCACCTCAATTACGCAAGATTGGTCTATTTTCAAACAATCCCACTCTTGAAAAAGCTTTATTTTTCCCTGTACATCTCTTGTCCTTTGGCTGTTATTCTCTGCTTTTATAGCAGTTCTGTCTCGTTATCAAAGTTAGTCATAAAATGGAAAATGAAAACATTAAATGATGACTTTGAGTAACAGCTCTTGCTATAAGAGACGGTCTAATCTTTAAGGAAGATTATGGTCTGGCTCATTCTTCAGGTGAGAAATCAAGTTCAAGCAGTGGATGTCTTCACAGAGTTTTAATCTAATGCCCAAATGTTGCTGAAAAAGTTTATTTTAACATTTTTGTGTTTAAATAGTTCAAGTTAAATCCCTCTGGGAGATACAACTACACCACCTGCTGGTACCTGCACCATCTTTTTTTTTTTTTTAATGCAAAATGTAGGATTTTGCAATATCTTTTATACCTTTTATGCAGACTAAACTGATTGATTGGAAATCAATCAGTATATCCGATTGATTTCCAGTCTACTTATTATGCAGGTTGTTGCAGGAATCAAAATTACCCTGCCAAACTTAACGAAGTTCTGGACATGCATCTTAGAATGACTTATCATATTGTATTATCCATTTTTCTCATCATGTTGGCCTCCCACTTCCACTACCTGTGCTCCACACAGAACTGGGGCACTTCCTAAAGTGGCCTAGTAGCCTTTATTCATGATTGTGAGTTAAAAATCATAAAAAAAGTGGTAGGTACGTGGCATTTCCAGCTTAAGGCAACAAGAAAATAAATAAATAATAGACATCTGTACCAAAATTGAACTGATTAAATTTGCAAGAGTCCTCCATCACGTCATGCTTCTCCCACAGATGCAGCGACAGTTTTAATGATGTAAATGTGCCACGTGAGATGCTTTGATGAAACTGCTTTTCCATGTTTTTCTGTACACGTGCAAAAGTCAGACAAAACGGGAAGCTTTAGTTTTTATATCTCCCCCAGCTATGTCATCACAGCTCAAATGGTAGCTGTGGATGCACCAAAGGAGACTTTAATGATTGCAATCAAGAAGCCCCCGTGTACGAAAAGCTATTTCTGATTGCAATCAAGGAGCCCCTATTGTTTCTTTTCATTTTGTTACCATGGCAGGGACATCGTTTGACTGAACACCGCTACCGAAATTAGACGGGAGCATCTGCTGTCATATTTTTTTCAAAACTCCCAATCTGCAACTACGTTTTTAAAGTAGCGGTGAAGACGTGTTAGGTGTCGGGCCGTGGAGATGGCGATGGTTTATTCTGGGTTTTTGTTTTGTTTTTGTTTTTTTCATTAAGCGGGGTTTGGTGCGTCTTTACGTGACCTCACCTAACGGCACCGCCGCGGTAACTGGTGTGTTTACAAATTAAGATTAGTTACAAAACTGGTTACACTTGCCACGGAAGAGGTTGGGAATAAGGCCGATAAAGATAACGAAGTATTAAAGTGCAACCGTGTTGTCGGTGACTGGTGAGTTCGGTAACAAAAAGATACCACAACGTTTCCGAGACTTTCAAGGAAGTTTGGCGCAGACACATAACGGGTCAGTCTCACCCGTGGAGGGAAGTCGGCTACATGGGCACCTCCTCCGCGTCCGCGGCCCCTGTGACAGTCCCGTTTACCCCGTCCGCGGTGGTGGCCTCCTCTCCCGCGGCCTCGGTGTCCACCGCGAAAACTGTCGCCGTCGTTTCCACCCCGGCCGCCTCTTCTCCAGCTGCATCCTCTGCCTCGGCTCACTCTGCCCTCCATTACCAGAGCCGGGAGCTGCACACGGACGGTTTAGTACGTCGCACCTCCTGGATTCGCCTAGCGCAGTGGGTGTTACAGCGATTAGTGTCCCAGGGGAAAACATGTTCGGTGGTTCCGGGCCAGTGCAGTAACGTCAGCAATCACCACATCACTTGAAGTTTGAAAGTGTTATTTCAATATTTCGTATTGCAGCATTTTGATGTAAAAACGGAACCGAATAACAAAGATGCACAAATACAATAATTATATTAATGACATTGAAGAAAATGTATGAAAGCGTTGTAGATAATTATAAATTACAAATAGTTTTCTTCTTTATTTATAGACCAAGCTTGTTATGTGAGGTCTACTAAAACCTACTTAAAGCTCAGAAAAAATACTTATTTGTAAGGAATAAAACAATTTAAAAGAAAACCCACAGAAATCATAAACATTCATTACTTTTCAGCCACATGGTATTATAATACAAGTAAATATACACAATAACTGTTTAAATCATTTAAAAAATAATTTAATCTAAAAAAAAGTTATATTTTGTATATTTATGCCTCACCATTCCTGTCTTTTCATTTCAGGAAGGCAGCTACATGGGGCCACAAAAGGTCATTTTTTATCCACAATAGAGAGAGACAGCAAAGCACAATGGATGTTCAGAACACCACGTCTGGCAACATTTCAGATATCCAGGCTCCTGCTCACAGCCTCTGGGAGGTCATAACCATTGCTACGGTGTCGGCCATCGTCAGCTTAATTACTATAGTTGGAAACGTGTTGGTGATGCTGTCCTTCAAAGTAAACAGCCAGCTGAAGACTGTGAACAACTACTACCTGCTGAGTTTGGCCTTTGCTGACCTCATCATAGGAGTTTTGTCCATGAACCTATACACCACATATATACTGATGGGTTATTGGTCCTTGGGCAACCTTGCATGTGATCTCTGGCTGGCAGTGGATTACGTGGCCAGCAATGCTTCAGTTATGAACTTACTTGTTATCAGCTTTGACAGATACTTCTCTATTACAAGGCCACTGACCTACAGGGCAAAGAGGACTCCTAAAAGAGCTGGCATCATGATTGGGCTTGCTTGGCTGGTGTCTTTTATCCTTTGGGCGCCACCCATTCTGTGCTGGCAGTACTTTGTAGGAGAGCGAAAAGTGCATATGGACCAATGTCAAATTCAGTTTTTAACTGAGCCTGTGATCACATTCGGGACGGCGATTGCCGCTTTCTACATCCCTGTCTCCGTTATGACTATCCTGTATTGCAGGATTTATAAGGAGACACAGAGACGGACAAAAGATCTGGCGGAGTTGCAAGGACTCACAGCAGAAAATGTATCAGAAGGCACGAAACCACAGAAGACCATAATTCATTCTTGTTTTCATTTTCCCAGAGAGAGGAGAGACCAGAGCCAGGCTTCCTGGTCCTCATCTAATCAAAGCAATGCCACCAAAACCACCACCAGGTCAGATGAGGCATGGGTCAAAGCAGACCAGATCACTTCGTTTAACAGCTATACATCATCAGAGGAGGAAGAGCATCATGTTTCTATAGAAACCCCACGAGGATCATTCAAAGAGCAAGGCAGCGGACAAAGTAATAAGAACGGGCAGGTGCCTGATTACACAGGAGTCCAGTATTATTCCACTCCTCAAAAGAAGAAGAACAAAAAGTGCATTTCTTATAAGTTCAAACCTGGCTCAAAGGGTGAAAACAGCAATCCAGAAAGTGCAACACCATGCCCTCTGGAGCCAAAACAGCCGGTCAAAAACGCCTCCCCATCTTCCTCTTCCACCACCTCTAAACCCATAGACACCGCCCTGAAAAACCAGATCACCAAGAGAAAGAGGATGGTGCTGGTGAAAGAGAAGAAGGCTGCTCAGACTCTCAGCGCCATCCTCCTGGCCTTCATCCTCACATGGACACCGTACAACATCATGGTGCTCATCTCCACCTTCTGCGCAGAGTGCATCCCTGTGTCGCTCTGGCACCTGGGCTACTGGCTGTGCTACGTCAACAGCACCATCAACCCCATGTGCTATGCTCTCTGCAACAAGACCTTCCAGAAGACCTTCCGCATGCTTCTGCTCTGCCAGTGGAGGAGAAGGAGGAGGGGCGAGGACAAGCTGTACTGGGGTGGACAAAACCCAAATATCAACCATAAGATGACCTGATGTGGCGGTGATTTCCACATCACATTCCCACCCTCGTGGTGGAATCCGTCGATAAATACTGCAGTCAGTGGTCATCTTGAGCGTGAAGTTCTGCATGTGCTTTCTGTGTTTAAATACATGTTGCTGAAACATGAGCAGAGCCTGATGAAAATACTTAGACTGCTGTTGCGGCTATTCAAAGAAAAGGAAAGCTCATGCTTTCAAAAGTCTCAAAGTTTTAAAAGTCCTAAAAAAGTCCTAGAAAGGCATGCGGTTGTTTATGAATATCAATGTGTGCTCATGGGGTAAAAGTTGCATAGCTGCTAAATAAAACCTGGAGGTGTGAAGTCCAAAAGCACTGTAAAACCCGATCCAAATTTCTGAAAGAAATGTCAGTGGTTGTGTTGATTGTGCCAACTTTTGACAAGAAGAAATATCTTTTAAATGAGGAAAAAAGGGTATAGCTTTGGTTTTTTTTTTGTTGTTTTTTTTCCTTGTGTGTAATCCTATAAGCTCCTTGAGTGCAATTTTAAATGAGTTTTTTTTTTCTTTTAAATACAGCCCTCACAAGCCCACACAAATATAAAATAGTTTCGGTGCCATATTCTTCCAGCACTCCATCCTGACCATCTCATTCATGTTAAATGTAGAAGATGCAGTAGACAAGACTATTTGTCGAAGCCCTGATTTACACAGACTTCATGCTGTACATATATGATTATGTTATACACGTTAAAAGATACAATAACACCAACACAATGAGCTGTGGCTCGCACATTCGTGGCCCTACACAAACCTCTTTTGTCTGCAGAGAGGAAGCGTCCTCGTACTGTCATCACGCGAGTCATCAACTCTCTTTGTCCAGCATGATTTTGTTGGAGGCTGTGGGATTTATTGCTGTTTTGGTGTCAATAAAAAAGGATTTTATTTGGAAGTTTTTATATTAAATATTGAATATTTTTCAGCCATTTTTTCTAACTGTGCTGCGCTGTTTTGGTTTACTGTGTACTGACCTGCCTTTTCTGTCAAAGCACCAAACTTGACTCCAGTTTATTAAATAATAGATGGGCAGCAAATTAGGTCCTTGTTATTTGACTGCAAAATTTAATCAAACAATTTTTGATTCAGTTGTTTGAGTAGAAATGAAAAACTAAAATCCCAGGCAGTGGTCGTGTGGTTGTATAAAAACAAATAGTCACAGTTCAATGTCTGTATTTTCCTATATCGCCTTATTTTCCCATCATTTTATTTGTAACTCAGTGCATTGTAGCTTTGCACTCGATTTTGGTTTTACATTCTCTGTGTATAGGGAAGCATAGACTGAAATCTTCAGAAACATAAATGTGATGCCAGAGAATCAGTGAAATTATCCAAGAGCTTTGTTGCATTAAAGGTAGAGTAAGTGATTTTTGGATGATGTCACATCTGTTACCTCCCCTCTTCCCCCGTTTTATAGGCATGAACACAAAACGTCCTCTGTCTGTGATTGGTTGTATTAGAACTTTTTTTTTTCTTTGAACTGTTTTCACGTGATGGGTAGTCAGCATCCTGTGAAAAGATGAAAAGGCAAAAAGAATTCTGGGTTAGACATCACATAGCGCTGGCTATGCTGCCCTTAAATTCAACTTGTTGGTACTTGAAATAAGCATGCAACACTCAGTGATTGGTTAAGAACACATAAGTATACAGAGTGTATCGTCAATTATCACAAATGTAACTAAAAACGCTGACATTTTTTGCCTATTTAACAGTGTTTTGTATTACAGTTTGATTTCCAGAAATGCACAACACTGCAGTTTAGTATTTGTTTTCAGGCTTATTACAAACTTAAAGATAGGGCCTAGAGGGGCTTGAATCTCGTTTTCTGAACAAAGGCAACCAGTTTTAAATACGGCCTGGTTTAATGGCTCCCTTTTCACACTGTTATACAAGATCTGCGCAAAATTTACTGATTCATTTTTCTTCTGCAGTCCACATGTGCATTTAATTTTACTGTCACTGACTTGTGCAGGGACGACAATCCACCGTCCCCCTTGTGAAAGTACAACAACTTTGGCACACATCCCCTAATTTGTGCAGACTCAGTGTGTCCTACATCAGAACAAGTGTTCTCAAAGTCCATGCGTTGCCTGGGAAACGATGAGATAGTTGTGGGCGACTCATTAAGCTCAGTGTACTAAACCTGCATATATTGATGTTTTTGGCATGTTTGTATGCGCAGAAGACAACGATGCCAAAGGAAACCCTAAAACATTCATACAGAGAGGTTCTTGTACTATTAGGGGCATCTTTCGATCTCTTGAAACTGATTTGAAATGAACAAACAGACAATGAAATCCCAAGAAAGGTTTAGTCTCATTTAATCTACATCAGGGGACCAAAAAAGCAAAAAAATATTTGTCTTACAGTGTCTTTGAGTAATGTGGCAGTAGTATTCTACTTTTAATCGACGTACTATAGCATGTAAGTAAAGACTCTTAACTTATCTTTTAAACCTCACCTAATCTTTCTTTACTCCTTACTTGCACTGTAGATAAGTGGCGTAGAGGTTCATATGTTTAACAATAATTTATGGAACAGTTCACGGAATTATGTTGAATTTTACATCTCACAGATGGTAAATGTAAGCTGCTTAGTTTATAGGAGTGTTTTGTGAATTCTTTTTTTTTCTGTTTTCAAACTTTGCTCTTGCTTCTGCTATTTAATCGGATGTGTAAGGGCTAATCTGTACATTTATGTTCACTAAAACTGCTCTTCTTTATATTTAAATTTTATTTATGAATCACACCTCTACCCTTGATAGTATTGATGTAAAAAAAAAAAAAAAAAAGACTTTGTACACCCATTTGAATTATACTCTTGTGTACTATTGCACCTACTGTGTCTTTTATGGTCAAATGTAAGCTATCTTCATAAACTCTGTGCCTTTTGTTCTGAGAAAAATGCTTTGAGAATCTGTGCGCCTTGTCCATCTGTGCAGTTTTGTGAAAGTGAGTCTGTGTGTGCTGATACGGTTCAAACAGTAAAATACAAACTGTAACGGCAGAATTGAAGTAAGAATCGCGGGGACGCAGATGTGTCGGGGTAAGGCATGCACTTCCCCGACAACATTGTGAAACAATAAAGTGTAAGCTTACATGAATTTTGCAAGTGGACTATGTAATGGCTGTAAGATCTAGTCATGGAGACCAAAACTATCTTAGCAAATATGTTTATTTCTGATGCAGAACTGACCCCCTGGTGGTAAACCGAGGAACTGCAACGCTCTTCACTTTCAGGTTCGTGTCAGACAAGCAAACGGGATGTAGCCCCTTAATTACAATTTACTAAATAATTACAAAATAAACAACTACCAACCAGTCGCATCAACAGAGGACTTCTTATTATAGGCAGACTAGGATGGGGGCAAATCCTGGACGACACTTTGACACTGTCATGCCAGTCCAACTAGCGGCGACAGAAAAAGCGTAGCAGATATATCTGCCTTGTGACACACGGATGGAGTCCCGGCTCCACAGACCTCCAGTGCTGATTAAAATTTTACTGGAAAACATGTTCCCTCATTTCCAAGAGCAAAAGCACCCCAGATTGTTTGTGGCTTATCTAAAATACATGACTCCACTGCTTTTTAAACTGGTCTTGGTAAAATATTTAGAACAATGTGAATGAATTGAAAAATATTTTTTATTTTATTTTTTTTCCACAAGAAGGAATAAAAGAATTTGGGTCCAAGTGCTGAGGTCATACCGCAAACTACAAAGTCTTTTAAGCCTTGTGCTTAAACGAATCTTTAAAAAGAGAACAAACAACCTTGAGGTTAATTCCTTTCCCGGAGCTTACTACCCTGTCATGCCATCTCCCTCGGTGGATGTCTTTGCTTGGTTGTCAAGGAGATGGTTCTGGTTAGATGCCAGCCGAGTAATGATTTCATTTATTGCAGTTTTATGTATTCTTGTGTTTGCTGGCTTGAAAGTTAACTCCTGACTTAAAGATTGCCAAGAATAAGATTACATTTTAATTCCCTGCTTCTCATTACAACCCGATGTGTGCATCCTCAAATTTTATTACATTTCTATAAAAGCCAATTAACCACAATAGCACTGTTTTTCCTCAAGATCCGCAGGGATGTAACATGCATAAAACATCTTCACACTAATTTGGTGCTTTTGTTACACCGACATGTGTTATCTCACAAAAACATCTGGATTCATGACAAATACATCTTAACAGGCTCTGACCTCTGCAGCTACAGGTGGGTTCTGAGTGCTACCAAAGGCGGATTTTTATTCATTCACTGACCAGTTGTGTAACAGTTGGTTCATATAACGAGTGTGAACGGGAATCTTATACCTGCTAAGCATTCCTGCAAGCACCTGCCTTCCCAAACTGTCTTTGAGAATTTTTTTGTTTTTTAATAAATATGAAACAGACATGAAATTACAATGAAACAGCTCAACAATCTAGTGCCAGAAATGGTCAAAACACTTCAGCAAAACCTCAAAACTAAATTCTCAATAGTGAGCCTTGAAATGGGTTGACTTTATCAAACATTACTGAAGTTATTCATGATTTTATTTCTGACACCTATAGGTGATGAGGTGAGGATTTAATCACAAACATTTGTTAGACCGTTAATGATTTTTCGCTCCACTTTATTAAAATAAAAATCAATAACACTCAATAGAGATCTTAAAAACCATTATAGAGCTCTCTTTCTTTGAACCATGAGGTGTCCTTTTCACACAGCGGCTTTTCTTAACCCCTTGAATCCTACACATCTGGTACAGGGTCCAGACCGGTCCGACTATAAATGACAACTCAGCGCTGGACTCTGGCGGTAATTCACACAGACTGCCGAGTCACTGCCAGCTCAGAAATAACAAGCTGCCGTTGCAGAGTCAGCTGATGTTTGTAAAAGCGGTGTGTAACACCCGGGTGCCTCCTACTTATCACACACACACACACCTATTCAGTACTGTGTTCCTCTCCGGCCGGCTGGGAGGTGTATCGGCAGCACACCAAACACACTTCCCTCCATTCAGGTTCTGTACGTACAAACAGGATGCAGATGTGTAACAAAAAGGTGCTTAAAGTTTAAACAAGCTGTGCGGAAAGGGCAACTCGGTACCATTTTAATTCATATAACTCAGGCACACAACGTACAATATTTTATTTATAGCTGTTCAGTAAAGCACAATGACTAAAAACTGGAAATCTGTTTACTCTCAAACCAAAACGATGGTCTGAAATAAGAACACAGTTTTCATATTGTATTGCAATTTATTTATCTAGATTTTTTAAATAAGAATTTATCAATCTTAAAATTCAATTTATCTTCATTCACAGTCGTATTAGTGAAACAAAAACAAAAGAAAAAAAAAATCTCTGAATATGTAAATATGCTCTGTTTGAGGTTGTGGAATTAGCAGCTGTGGAAAAATACACGATGGAGAGTTAGCACAGAAAAGACCGATGATGGTACAGTTACATTTGGAAGGAGAAGAGGAAGAATTACAGCTTCTGGAGCAATATTTATCAGTGCAGTGTGAAAAAAAAACATTGTTGCTTAGTTTCCAATAGTATCTACAAATAAAGAAATTTGTACAACAAACCCAGAGGGGGAGAAAAAAAAAAAAATGAAACTTAAAAATCTTGCTTCCATCTCAAAGCTTCTTCAGGCGGATCTCATCAGGAAGGTACGGTACTACCTCCTCTTGGCTGCTGGCCGAGTGCCCTTGCTGCTGCTGCCTGCCTTGCTGGAGCCCTTGGAGCCGGAGAAGAGCTTGGTCATGAGCTCAGAGACATCCGGAAGCTCGGGGTTGGGATTCAGCATGTTCATGGACTGCTCCATTTCCTGCAAAGACAACAGCGAATACAAGAGATGTAGTCTGATTCTAATTATTTATTTCAGAGGAGGTTTCAGGGACATTTATAGATCGACAAGGAGTTGGTGTAATTAGTTTGATTCAAGCCTTTTTTTTTTTGTCATGACCATTCTTGTCAGTATGGACATCGTGCACACGATGTATGTACGATACACACTGAAATTGGACCTCTGCTTTTAACCCATCAACTAGTTTCACTAGTGAGCAGTGGGCTGGGCCTTGCTCAGGGGCCTGGGTCCTCCACGCCCACCACTGTAACCACTAGGCCACCACTCCCCTTTTTGACAACAGCTATTACACTATGCTATTACATTTTCATGGCAAGACGAAACTGTTAACTGCTGTCTCAAAGGGGACACGCCACACTTGGGAAGGAACTGGAGCGGAGTCGGGCGTCTCACAGCGGCCCCTTCAACAAACTAACCAAAGAGCTGCAAAGACATGACTAAAAAAAAGGAGCTGTTGTACCACTTCCTTTTTGGCCATTTTAGACCTCATGAAATTGTGTCAAATTGTAAACAAAGGTCGTAACATGTCTCCTGATGTGACTTAATATTGCACAACAACGATTTCCTGTCAGTTCACCTTACTATTGCTTTTGTTGTACTAGTAGTTCCCAAAACATTGACAACATACTTCCTGCTGACTATGCCATCATATATGCTCACTGATGGGATAAACTTCACCGGTGCTGATATTGCCTAACACTAGAACTGATTGGATGAAAACTGGCTGATTCTGGTTTCCGGCTGATTTCTCTGCATCCGGGTTGCTCACCTTTCTCATCTCTGGGTCATTGGTGTTGACCACTTTGGGCAGCAAAACAATGATCAGCAGCGGTAGAACCATCATCATAACCTGCAGAAGAAACAAAGCTACAGTATTAAGAACTGAAAAAAAAAGAAAGCATCAAATGTAATAAATGAATCTACATGCTCTTGAGTTTAAATAGAAATGGCAGTCTTGAAACCAACCAATAATCTGTAATTAAAGACAAACGGGTCAACTCGTCTAAAAATTAAACATGTTAACTAAATCGAAACATGTTGGGTTTTTCCCCCACACATTTTTTTCCCCAAAAATTGCATCATTTCTTCACTAAATATAGCAATTTCCACCCGTTTCTGAGCACTTTCTTACCATTGGGTTCATAAGGAAGTCAGTCCAGCCCCAAGTTTCTCTCTTCATGAAGTAGCTGTGAGGACCAGTAGATCTCATCTGAAGCGGGTACGGCTGGCGAATCACCTCCGAAGTCTTAATGAAGTTCACAAGACGAGCCCTGTGGAAATTAACATCGCTTTAGTGGGTTAGAGTTGCTTTAAAACAGAACAATGACTAAACCCACATAATATAAAGAAAACATGACGGCTTTCTCTGCGTCTCGCTGTCTTAAGACTTTACCTCATTTTACCCTTGGATGTGATGTCAACACGCACTGGCTCAAATCTAAATGTGGGGGCAACAACTTCCACAACATAAGATCCTGGTGGAACGTCATTCACAGCAAAACTCCCATCCGTCCTGTAATAAGAGAAAGTGGCATTTTTGGCAAAAGTTAGTGGAACTAGACTTCAATATTTACACTGACAGTAGCTTTGAATAATGCCGTCAGACACATGACTTTTGTATGAAATGACTACTACATTTTGAAACCATTTTAAAGCAGCAAAAAGGGACTTCATATTTGGCTTAATGACTCCTCCTATAGGTGTTGGGATCAAGTTGCTGTTACGACGATGTCCAGGATTACTCTTGTTCAGTCTTTTGAACACGCTCTTGTTTTTTCTTCCATCATGACTTTCTTGAGTCTCTTAATCCCCTCTGTCTTAATGTCGACTGTAGTTCTAGTAGCTAAATTCATCTTTGTTGAAGTAGGAGACGGGACCAAGCAATACGCAGTTGTTTTTTCCCCCAAGTTGGTCTCTGTTGATCAACTTTTAATTTCAGTAATAAAACACAGTAATATTTAAATATGGCATTTACATTTTTTGTATCTAGAGGTAGAAGTAGCAGTACCAATAAGTACCAATATTATAGTTTAAATGACAAATGTATATCCTACATCCCAAATCTTGCTTAAACTAAATTAACAGCTAAATACAAATTAGACACCAAGTAGGCTCTCTGCGTTTGATTTTAAAGTGTTCTGTCAGATTTGTAATAACTGATTACTGGAATCCCACAAGGAAGACTGTTTAGAGATAAAGTTTATTTTCCCAGACACAGAAACAGCTAAAAAACCTGTGGAAAGACCTCTCTTTAGTGTGTTTTGTGTCATCTGAAAACTATACAACACTGAGGAACTGAGCAGAACTAAGCAAGTGAGGAAAGGAGGAATGAGGAGGAGGCCTTTTAACAGCTTTGTTAGAGGCAAGTCCCACCGCCTAAAGCTTGGTTTAAAGCCAAATCAACACAAAGCCTCAGTCACAACTCCCAGTCCCAGTCTGAACGAGTCTGTAGTTGGAGCCCAAACCCCTGGTTGGCACCTGGGGTTTCAATACTGCTTTAAATAAACAAACAAATAGGCTGACTTGAAGCCAAAGTTATTGGGTGTGGAGGGTTTTAATACAAATGGACTTTACAACTTTCATATCTGAAGTGTACTCAGCTATTTCTACTATTCACCTCCTACAAAAGTCACATATTTGTTGCATTAATTCAGCTACGTCATCTGACTGTTCCCGTTCAGCAGGACCAAATACAGATATATTTATTGTCTTGTTTAAATCATTTACTCATGTGTGGATTAATTTATTTTATTGGTTTATATTTACCTTTAGTGTCCTTATTTATGACCCTTATACTGTACAATAGTTCCCTTTGTACTGAAATGTATGTGTCTTCTTTTTACAATCTGTTTTTGCATATTTGTATTCTGCTTTTGTTCATTTGTTTTTGCTGCTGCTGTAACAAGGAAATGTGGTAAAAATAAAATTCTCATCTCATCAAATGTTGGACATTTTGGGAAACGGGGAAGAAGTGTACAATTACATTTCTGAGGAGCTCAGGTTAACGGGAGGAAACAATGTTGGTTTCACCGCTGTGTCGGAAGCACTTTAATGTGATCTCCACGACAAACCACCTTTAAGATTTTGAAATCCACTAGGTCACGTCAAGCATCAACGTTCTAACCTACAGGTTTAAATGTTTATAGGTTCAAATATTTTAATTTACGTGGATCACGTAGAGCCAAAAGCATCTTCACAACAACAGGAGGGTCTTCTGGGCAATCACAATCAAGATAAGGAAATTGCTTCATTCCCCTTTACACGGTGGAATGACGGCAGTTATCCCTGCTACGCATCATTTTGGTTTTGAGGCGAGTCTCCAGTTATACAATACGCCATCGAACTTGACATCAAGCAGTTACGCACGTAAGAAGTTGCTTAACGGCCCAGCAACCACCGAAGATGTGTCATGACGAAGACGCTCTTAGAGCTACATAATATACGTGAATGACCTTGTGATCTACATGGTGAATTTTACCAAAAACAAACTAGTTAGCAGTTCTGTTTCTCTCTTTAAAACTGCACTGCCTTCTGAACATAGCTTCTGAGCGGCAAATAAAGACCTAACAGAGCACGGTCACTCAGATCTTATAGAGAATACGCTTTATTGTGCTGTCAATCCAAAGACGAAACCTGGCTGGGAGCGGGCAGTTTGTGTCGACCGAGCATCGGTCTATATGCAGCTGCCACGTCTGATATCGCCTCCTGAGTGACATTTGAAATGAGAGGTCCCGCTGCGAATATTCTAGTCCTCGTTTCGAATATTGTTTCGGTAGCAACACTTGAGATGAGGATGTTTGGACAGATTTGATAAGAATTAATTAACTTCATAGATTAAGGTGAGAAAGTCAGTCAAGGTAAAATGGAAAGCTTTGTTTGACATTAGGAGTCCATCAGGGGTCTGGGACACCAGTCCTCGAGGGCTTCTACCCTGCTTCAGCACATCGTGATACAAGTGTCATCAGAGTTGTACAGACCTCGACAAGTTAATCAGGAGCGTTAATTAAAGTCTGGCATGTTGGTGCAGGGACACATCTAAAACATGCAGGACAACGGCCCTCGAGGACCGGGGTCCGAGACCCCCGGTGTAACTGCTCCGTGTCCTGAGTGTAGAGCTTCTGCAGTGATAGTAGCACAAGGCTGCCTGGATCAGAACCCCTCAGCTGCGGAAAACACCACTTCCTCACGACAGAACGCCTGTAACATGTTCTGGTCAACACACACCTGTATAACAGAGACCCAGTACAAGTTCTCCACTCCTGAGCACATCTTTACAAATTTAGGAGATGGAGCGAGTCGCTCAACTCCGCTCCAGTCTTCTCTTCTGAGGAGTGTGCCCCTTTTGAGATCCAACGTACAGCTTTGCGCTGCCCACCGCTGAGGTACAGCACATCCAGCCCGGCGCCGCTCCAGGCTGCTGCAGACCAGAGGACTGACATTGGTGTAAAATCATGCAGGATGTAGGAGTTTGGGTGGTGACAAAGGGAAGGATGAAGATCTGCACTCTGATCTGGGTCTGTCATGTCAAAAATCCCTGCAAGTCTATCTGAACTTCAAAGACCTATTTAAATATTTCAGGCCCAAGTATTTCGTTTGTGATTTGTTTGTCACTTGCGACACCTACATTTTTCTATATTTGCTGTTGTGCAGAGATTTTTGCCCCTTTTAGGAACTCGACCGTCTCTTGTGTCCACGGTGTTTAGCGGTTACAGCTCGAGCACGAAGCCCTGGTTAAAAACCCTCGTTGAATGACCAACTACACGAACCAACAGCCTGTTCAGAGTTAGAAAGATGAATGTTAAGTGGTAAATTGGCTACGGCCGACTGGAGCCGCCATCGGCTTCGTGTTAGCTCTCGGCAGCTAACACGCTAACCGGCGTGAACGCAAACCACGACTGTCAGGCGTTTCTTACCTCAAAAACCCCACGTACTCTTCACCCTCAACCAGGACCCTGGCCGTGGACACCCAGTCCTGCGTCTTCACGCCGGGGACGATCGCTCTCCCCTCGATTTTGAAGCGGTCGCCGTTGGCTGGCGCGGCCGCGGCAGGCCCGGCGTCCATGTCGGTAAAACACGACGCCGCGAGGACCGCGGCCTGAACCAGGAGCCACAACAGCGATACTCTCTCCGTGTACGACATGCTTTCGAATGCAAATGGGTTAAAAACTACACCGCTGTCTATTTTCGCGACATTTAATCGAGGACGCGTCTACGGAGAAGCGGAAGAGCCATACATCAGCTGTCTCCGCGGAAAATTACGTCATAAAAAAAAAAAACACACACAAAACTTTATTTAACCCTCGTTGATCACATCAATTTTCGGGTGATTCGACGACAAAAAGTCCCAAAGAGTTCCAATTAAAACCATATTATTTAATTTCGTAACTAAAACACAATATAATTATAAACTGTCATTTTAAGAGTTTCATTTTCACAAATTCTTAAAAAAAAAAACAAACCCCGAAGCATTTTGAACATACATGTAACCTGTGTTTAAGGGTGCATTTCTTTTGCACTTTAACGGGAATAACATGGGAACAAAGTTTTTGATTTTTAGCAAATTTATTTAAAAGAAGATTAAAAGAATGACTTATTTTGACATTTTACATTATACAGTCAAATGTCACAGGAAGAGGCAAAATGAAAACAAAAAGACAAGCACTAATAACTTAAAGACTCTTGCAGATTCAAGTTCCTGATTCCATAGAACCCAGGCGCAAAAAAACACGCAGCGCGGCATTCAAAACAGCGAACATCGGTGTCGTGTGAGACAAAGACCTTGGCACTTCATAGAGCGACATGGCGCCCCGTCTCATGGACAAGACGCTACGCAAGACGGTCCACTTCAATGTGAAGCAGTCATTTGCTTTGCAGGAAGGCCCTCGTAGCCCTCCATAGGAGTCTCCATCTCCAACTGAGGGGAGTTGTCTGAATTGTCAAGTTCAGTCCCAGTTAAGAGGTTTGAGTGTAAATGCAATGAACCGGTCCATTTCTCTGCAAACTTTATCAGCTGAAAACACGGCTGTGATCGGCAGTAGTGGTCACATCCTCAAGAGTGCTACATTGGCGACTGTCAGGGCAGCTGTGATAGATAAGCCTCGATGGCCTGAAACACAAAGACGGCACATTATTTTGTCAGCACAGCAAAGAAAAACGGTTTGCACGCATTCAAATGTTGCTTTCAGACCTCAACCAATGCATACATGCCATTTCAAAGACATTTCTGCCATTAGTTGTTTTTTTATTTTATGAGGCCACAACAAAACTGGATTGTTCTGTAAAACAAAAATAATGAAAAACAAAAGCTTAAACAAAATAACAAGTACTTAAAATACATAGCTAGTGACTGAATTTCCTTTTCAAAACATGAAATGATCTTTTGTGGTTTCGTGTTTTTTCATCATGAACCAACATGTGGTGACAACTTAGCCACATAAAAGCCTTCTGAAACCGTAAGGTTTTTTTTTTTTTTTTTTTTTTTCCAAGAATGGGAGCAGCCGTCCGTGTCCACCCAAAGATAAACAAAGGGCAGAGAGACCGGCAGGAGGACAAGTGCAGTCCATTACTGCAGTCCTGTGATAAATGTCTGTGGGACACAACACTCATTTGACGGGTGAGTTAACTAATGAAGCTGCGCTGCTTTAGTTTTCACCGACTTCTGACTGGAATTCAAATAGTATTGTTAAAAAAAGAAAAAAGTAAAAGTAAAAAAAAAAAAAAAGACCAACCACATGGGATTTTTATTACACAGATAACCCCGACAGAGCTTTATGGACTAAAAAAAAATGCCACCAAAAGAAGACATACTAAAGCATTTGTGTTAAACTAAATGTCACATGGATGACATACTGATACTACTTTTCATACCTTTGCCAGCTCTCCCGTAGAGCCTTTGACTAAACATAACTGAGCTCCTTCCTTCCACAAGTCCTTCAATCGCTGCCTCATGGCGTCAATATTCCTGCAATCAAAATACAAATATTAACAAAAGAGTACACAACGCAACGTGTCATACTTTCCCTGACTTTAGAAAATGGATGAGTACATCTCCAAAAGAGTGAAACACATTTACAACAAGAGAAAGAATTAAAACAGCCACGATCCATCGGAATGACAGTGATCTTTATATAAATAAGCAGTAATGTGTCAAGAGAAAATAATAAAATAAAGGCAGTGGTCATGGTGAGCGTTAGTGCTGCTGGGTAATGCTGTGGACTTGGTGCGATGCCACCCTGACAGGAAAAGCCCAGGGCTGAAAAACAACCAATCGAGCAACATGTGCAATACTGTCCTGTGTTCTGAAAACAATACACAAACCACCTGAACAGGTTCTTTCAGGAAGAGAAACTACTCTGAAGTCCTTATGCCACGTTTGAGTCCAGCCGCACAGGTGTCGCTTGGAAAATAGACGCAACTGGTAAGTTATTTTATATATGACAAATGGGTTCAATTTCTGGACAGATATTTAAATCCACATGTTAATAGACATGTGGCAACATTGGGCAAGAAGAACACTCAAGGTTTGATACAATTTTGAATTTTACAGTTTGAAAAAGGTGAATACTTCACAGTTCCAACAAAGCTGTTCACTGGATGAAAGATCAATAAGCAAAAACCGTCAAGCTTCTGCCTATTACACTGCGAGTCTGCTTTGTGCCACCAGAGCAGCTCTAGGGAGTCGGCACTCGACAAGATCTCTCAAGGAATTCTGCAGCATCCCCAAAGCTGAGATGCAGCGTATGGAACAGTTTTCCCAGCACATCCCAAATTAAGTTGATCAAATTCAAATGTGACAAATATGACACCAACACTTTGAACTTTTCCCCATAACCGGCTGGGGAAGCTCCGCCTAAGCACTGCAGCACGGTTTAGAAATGTCCCAAAAGCAAAGTACCCCTCTGCTGCGCCGTTAAAAAGGTGCATGCCGAGTCTGTTCAGGTGCTAATTACACACAGAGGATTAAACATGCAGCAAGTCAGACAGACGAATGGTGTAAAGAATCAAATCACAATCAGGAAAGTAGCACACTGCTCCAATGCAGATGATTATTACTCAAAACAGCATATTGCCACTGCAGACAACTCCAAGAGAGAGGTCCTTCTCTTTTGCCTGTTAATACTTAGTCTGGCCAGTCATATTTGTGCACGTCACAACAACTCTCACTTGTGAAACGGGCCTGGTGCCCCATTCACAGCGACACACAACGTACCGAACCACTGATTCGTACAGGGGCGCCCGAGAGCCAATATCCAGAGCACATGAGATGGATGGAGAATTGTTAATAACTCCTTGAATCAACAGGTTTTTACTCCAACACCAACAGTCACATGCGTTTGTTTTTGCCCACCTGTCTTCTGAACAACTGTCCCGCAGTCTCTTCTCATTTTTAGAAAGTTCTGGCCACCATTTCCTGATGACGGATTGAACCCAGTGTAAACCCACCATTATGTGTCTGTTGAAAAGAAAAAAAAAAAAAAAGAAATCATACAAATCATAATGGCAAAGACATCTACCCAAACTCTCTGTCATTGAGATCATGAAACATTTACAAGCAAAAATCCAAGTCATTGGCATTTCACGACTCATCTAAGCGGATTAATCTCTTCTCCCTTCAGGTAATTAATTATTCACAGGACCAGCTGAAGATCTTGGACGCATGCAGGAATATTACAAAGGAGAAGAAAACAGCATGTCTAACTGGATTTTAACTCAGCACTTCAAGCATATCCTGAAGAAACACACACACACACACAACATCATTTATGCATTTCCACAGTGCCACTTACTCTTCATATTTACTAGAAAGAATTTCTTTGACGTGGGGCATGAGGTCAACACAGCAACCAAGTGACAAACATGGTGCTTCAGTTTGAAGGCTAACGGGAGAAGGACAAGAAAAATATAAAATGGGACAAGTAAGACAAAGAAAAGCAAACAGGACTAATGATCTTAAATGTGAACTTCAACCTTAGTTGTATCACAATAGAGAAACTATTGATTTAACACTTAAATTCCCTGTAAAGAGAGGCAAGAAAGAAAGATCACAGTCTTAGTTACTTTATTTGTTAAATTTTGCCAGTTAAACTGGCTAAGCGAGTTGTGTTTGGCCTAATTCGTTTTAAGCACAAACAAATTCAGTCTTTATGATAAAATAACAAATAATTTCAATGTAACATATTTGTGGAAATAGTTAAAAAGAGACAACTTTCTACAATTCATTTCTTCTTTTTGTTTATTATAACACTATAAAAGTTGTATTTGTGTTTTGATTATTTAAAAACCGTGACTTACTTATTTGTTAAGAAAGGTAAGCAGTCAAGCAGCACACCTGTGTCTTGAATTCTGGGAAAGAATTGACAGATAAAAAAAATGTATTCTTCAAGGAAAAGCACAAACTATCAGATGACAACATTACTCATCGTGATTTTACCTTATCAGGTAAGCCACTAATTCACTGGCATTTCTTCGCCACAGCGTTAGGGCGACTTTAAGTCGAAGATGTCTTCCAAAAAGGACATGAGTCATCGCTTCATGGTCCTTTGATAGCTGCTCGAAGAAACAAAAAGGGAAACACAGCGTTGACGTTTTATGGGAAATAAGTGGTAGAAATAGAAAATATTTATTTTGTGTATTTTGAAAAGAAGCAGCTGCCTGGTCACCTCAGAAAAGTCACTATACTTGGAACTGGCCCCTGCCATCTTGGAGGCCTCTGCAGAGTTCACCAGCTGCCCACAGCTGTCATAGTACTGAATGCCCCGCACAACATCAGAGCACGTCAGCTCGTTTTCCTTGTTGGCCATGCCGGAGTCACGGGGATGGCCTACATCTGACGATCTGCGGTGCAGCTTTATGCCCACCTGCACCGATGCACAACTCTTCCTCTTGCAAAATGACAGCCGCTTTGCTTTGCCTGGACTCTGCACTTTGTAATGCACCTGAAATCTAACGTAAAAGAAAAAAAAAAATGGACAAAAGCTGTCATACTTTTAAAGTAAAATAAAATTCATACAAGTCCAAGCCACAGACACTGTGAAATTAATTATGAAAAGGTGCCTTAAAAAAATCCAGAGAGGGATGATCTGTGGGACGCAGACAATGAGTGAATGATCGTGATTGGATGAACCCCACAGACGTGGATTAGACACTCACCTGTCCTTATCTAAATCTTCCTTATTAATAATATCCACCTAAAACAAAAGGATAGGGGATGAGGCCTCTACTACTACTACTACTACTACAACACCACCAGCACCACCACCACTGAACTGTACTTCACTGTCATTAAGATTTGAGACATACACAGGCAGATCATCACACATCAGCTCAGAGCTCCCAGCTTCACATCTTCATACCTGCTTCATGTTCTTTGCGGTGGAAACGTCCGGGCGGGATCGCAGACAGCCATCGGGAGCGTCGGGGTTGACCTTACAGACGTCCTGCTGCCAAACGTGTTTACAAGCTGCCATAATAACGGACGCTGATGGACAAACAAACGGGGTAAGAACCGGCGAACAGCGGCCAGGCTGGCTGACTTTGAGCAGCACGTGATCTGCGAGGCGACGCAGACTCGACGAGATAACGACGTGTCAAAAAGGAGATAAACAAAACATTTAGTTTGAACGGGATCGACTGCTGACACTGTATGCTAATTAAAGCGAGGCTCGCACGGTTAGTTACACACGAAACACGCGATTTGGAGGCAGTGTAGCGGGTTATATAATCAAATCTCTCGGTCAATACTAAGGTGAGGTTGAGTTTAGACAACTAGCTTTTAATTTACTTTGTAAAAAAACAAGAAAAAATAAAATACGGGACACGTACAAAGCAACTAGTTGGGCCGCTGCTACGAGCTAACTGGCTAACTAGTTAGCTTTCCACTTCTAGGAACATATGGCTTCGTGAAAAACACGTCTAATTAACGACTGCTTTCTTTCCTTTTTTTGTTAACCGTTAACACAGAAGAGTTAAATACTAACCGATTCATTTTGTGAAGTGTGATAAGGGTTTCCTCTGGTGTGTAAATCCAAAACATAAAAAACTGGTTGAACTCAGAGGCAACTCCCCTCTCTGCGCTCGGCTAGTTTCCAGTTTTACCATTCAAACGAATACACCACCGGCGTCGGAGGATTGTGGGATTGATTTAGTCGGGACAGGAAAAGAAAAACTGCAGTTTGTGCTGCTACAGCGGCAGCTACTGGCCATCAACGCATTAGGAAATAAATGTTAATCCCCAATGACGCGACGCCATCTAGTGTCTCGAACCTGTTATTGCAGAAATAGACCCCGCCCACCCCTTAAAACCACTTAAGTCACTACCTCTGAACACGCCCCCCTTATGTCAATCAAACTTAGCCGGGGAAGATCCACGCTGGATGAGTTGCAGAGCTGCTAGTGAAAGTTTGCAACATAAAGTTTGATTTCAGATGTCATTTGCTGGTAAAATCAGAAATGACAGCTGCTTTGAGTTGTCTCTGGGTTAGTGCAAACTGATGTTTGCTTCACAAAGGTGTGTCGGTGTGTCATACAAATGTGACATATCTCCCCCAGCTAATGTAGTGACCATAGGTGGAAAACTTTTCATAGAGCACTGTGTGATATATTGAGTGCACTATGCAGGGTATTAACAGTTCTGATGTCATACTTGGACACCACAACAAAATGAACATCATCATGTGACACAGTATATAGTGAGTAGAGGGTGATTTCAGTCACGGCTGTAGTGTAATATTTTGAGACTTGTGACGTTATTCAGAGGAAAGGAAAGTTTATGTTTTTTTCCCTCGTTTTAATGCTTTAATTGGTATTAAATTAGAGCATTCATGCTCTGTTAACACAATGCCTAGAGGGTATGACTTAAGCAACGTTCCAAAAAAAGACACTATTACAGTGGAGAAAAAATTACATACAAATGAAAGAGATTCAAGACAGTTGCTAATTTTCCAGGAGAGGACATCTCAACAAATATACCCCATTATTGGCCAGTGGTGTGGTTAGTCAACCTGGATGGGTCTTGAAGCGGTCTGAAGTACAGCTTCCTCAACTTGTAGCTGCTCTGGCTGCTGCAAGAAGTTTCAGTCAACCAGTTAAACACAGTTGAGATGGACATCCTTCAGGTAAAGACAGTTGAGATGGACATCCTTCAGGTAAACACAGTTGAGATGGACATCCTTCAGGTAAACATAGTTGAGATGGACATCCTTCAGGTAAACACAGTTGAGATGGACATCCTTCAGGTAAAGACAGTTAAGATGGACATCCTTCAGGTAAAGACAGTTGAGATGGACATCCTTCAGGTAAAGACAGTTGAGATGGACATCCTTCAGGTAAACACAGTTGAGATGGACATCCTTCAGGTAAAGACAGTTAAGATGGACATCCTTCAGGTAAAGACAGTTGAGATGGACATCCTTCAGGTAAACATAGTTGAGATGGACATCCTTCAGGTAAAGACAGTTAAGATGGACATCCTTCAGGTAAAGACAGTTGAGATGGACATCCTTCAGGTAAACATAGTTGAGATGGACATCCTTCAGGTAAACACAGTTGAGATGGACATCCTTCAGGTAAAGACAGTTGAGATGGACATCCTTCAGGTAAACATAGTTGAGATGGACATCCTTCAGGTAAAGACAGTTGAGATGGACATCCTTCAGGTAAACACAGTTGAGATGGACATCCTTCAGGTAAAGACAGTTAAGATGGACATCCTTCAGGTAAAGACAGTTGAGATGGACAGTTAAGGTCTTGCTGGCAGCCTTTGACTGATGGTGAAGATAGCGTCTTTCAGTGATGTTTGACCCCAGACTCTTTCATTGCAGCCAAGACCCGGCCATAAGTAACCGTTACAGTTTACAGCACAACAAATCATATCTTTAAAATAAGAGTTATTTAGCCTTTTTTTTTCTTTTCATTTACAGGTCAGATCCCAAATTCACCAAACACGTTACATGCTAAGTGATGACAGCTAGTTGTTAAAAAAACCAACCACCCCACTTATTCATGTCCTGGATGTTTGTTGTTGCTACTGAGATCGAAATGGTTTTAGTACAAGGCTGCAAATATGTTTATTTCAGATGCAAAGTTGTATATTTTAACATGGACATCAATGGATCGGCGTGCTTTGGACCCAGATCCCAGTGGTCAGTCTGGGGACAGCAATCAATTCTGGAGCGGAAGCTTGAGAAAACACATCCAAGGAAGGCGGCGGGCGCACAAATTACCCACTCCCGACTCCTCGAGGTAGTGTCGAACAATAACAAAAGAGGAGTCTCTCAAGGCCCTGTAACTGGAATGAGTACACTTTAATTACTTTGACGAGGATCATTGGGAGGGCAAATCTAGTGCCAGCAGCTGCAGTAATTCCAGCTCCGAAAGCACATCTTAACGTTGCTGCATTTAAAAATCTCATTGTTGGATATCAGGATCGAGCTGACGGTCCGTGTCAGACTAGCAGCCTCGTGGTTGAGAAGTAAAACAAAGGGGGGAGGAGCTCTGTCTGTAAGGGGGAGCCACACACTAATGAAGAAGTGTGCTGCCGTTGTTTGTTACTCGTCGCCGGTATGACGCTCACAGTCTCTTTATCTGCACACTTTTCTAAAAATGGTTTTGATGAGTTACTGACTGAAAATATTAAATTACGTAAAAACACGTGTAAAAACCTGCTGGTTGTGTTGATTTCAGTCCACTGAAGTTTTATTTTAAACAGCCATAGAAATAAATAATTAAAAAAAAAAAAAAAAAAGTAGACCCAAATGAGCAGAGTATTAAGTCTGATTTTCTCAGATAAAAGCAACCACACACAAAGGCAGTAAGACGATTAAGAGATTTACATTAACAAGGAAATATTTGTATGACAAGATTTCCTCCGGATAAAAGCAAAGTCCTTATTAGAATCTGCGGGTGTTTGAAATTTAAGCTGGAATTTGTCAAGGCAGAAAAACATCCATCCATAGTTGAAAAAGACTTAGGAGGAAGTGCTTATTGCTTACTGGCAGCGTCCGAAGGCACTTTAACAATTAAGTATAGACGAACAACAGTCACTGTACCAGTTAAAACACCGTAACACGCTTGAACCAAACAAAGCAGACACACGACTGCTTGACATTTTTAGATATTTCAGGGTTTGCAGTGTGTTTATGATTCGGATCCGTTCTCATCTCTTGGTTCTGTAACACATATGAACGCGACATAAAGACAGTACAATGTTTTCATTTGAAACAAATTAGATAAATCTTTATCACCAAGCTATGCCAGTAATGGAGTTTAAGCCCCAACAAGTTAGAATGGCATGCTTTGTTTTGGTGTTTTATGAGAAAATAAAATCAATTCTATCCATTTTTTATACCCTTTTTCTTTTCGTCTTATTACCCTTTTTTCAATTTTTATGCCCTACACACAGCCATGCACTCTCAAACCGATATGAAACTCTTAAGTGTGGAAGAAGGTGAAGTACTAGGAGAAAACCTACAGGGGGCGCGTGGAGCGCATGCAAACCACGCATGAAGCGGCCTCAGCCAGGATTCAAACCAGGAACCTCCTTGCTGCTCCACTGTGCTGCTCCACAATAAATTCATTCACATAAATGTTTTTAGATCGCAGCGGTGTGTTTGACGAGTGTAGACGAGTTACCAACTGCGTGTATGAGCCCGTGAAAAGAATTCAAGAAGCCTCAAAGAGCCAGTAATTTCAGCACCCTGCGAGTTCAGTAGAAACAACTTAAACAAAAGCTAGAGAGAGAAAGATACTTGGATTTAGATGGTGCTCGAACTGTTATTTGTGAGATAAAAGCAACCACCCCCAACTGCCACCCACACGGCAACAGCGCCGATGCTGCAGTGGTGCCCACCTACTCAAAGAATTACACTTCTTTAACTAGTTTGAGTGATTTTAACATATTTGTTTTATATTCTCTCTCTCCATTGAGAGACCATCTCCATTATATTCTCTCTCTCTCTTTCTTTTTAAAAAAAAGAATTTTAAATCAACTTTGTATGTAAAACAAATGATTTCATGAAGACTGTCTGACTGTGCAGGGCTGATGTTTACATCGTACGTTGTCTGAATCCAGAAATCATCTCAACTGAACTGCTAAAGCGGGACCTTAAGGCAGTTGTATACAAGTAAATAACCAAAAACCCACAGTGAACTAAAGCATTGCTGTAAAGAAGAAACAATACACCACAACTATGTGAAAGACAGATAAAGTCATACAAGAAATTAGTATTTCAAATTATTGCTACTAAAAGGTGGATCTACTAGTTATTGAATCACGGGGGTACTTAGTATTACCCATGTGGTTTATTTATGTATTTATTTTTTTGTCCTAGTTTATGTTAAGTGAATTATGGCATTGTGGAATAAGTTACACGATGTTCATCTGATGCTGTAAGTGTCTAATACTAAAACCTAGGAAATATAAACGAACAATGTTATTAAATGAGGGGGTACCATTGCACATGATTGTAAAATATGTATTGCAGCTCTCCATGTTGACAGTTAGTATCGACAGTATCAGCATTCAAAGAGTAATCCCAGGGGTAGTAAGGGTAAACAAATGTTTGTCAGTGAGTTTTATAAAGCGTCACACAGTCTCAGTTACTGTGACGTCAGTTAAATGTGATCGAGCACAAATTCCTGACAGATCTGAGAACCTGCTCAAGAAGAACATAGGCAGCTTAAGTTTTCAAAACTACTTCAAAGAGGAATTACAGTCAACATGAGCTGGTTTCAGAGTGTAACGGTGAATGTTTTTAATGAGCTCAAGCAAAGAGCCCTTCCCCTGTGACCATCAACAAACAAGAAACCAGTTCGACCTCTTCTTGTTCAAAATCATGCCACTGAATCCAGTGAGACCATTCAGCTTTACTATCTGTTCTTCTTCTTGCACCCATTCACAAAACCCCTCAGATCTGGGAAAAGAGAAAACTCCCTGGCCGGCTGCCCTTGAGTTTAATTGTAGCGACCAGAGTTTAATGAGGATAATTGTGTTGACTTTATGTAAGACCGCGTGGAGCAGTTCTCAGAGCAGGCAGAGCGGACAAAAGGGCTTCCTCATCCACACACCCCAAACCACATCAGCTCCAAAGGTTCGTCAGAGGTCTCAGAAAAGGGAGCGGAGAGGCCGTGACGTCGGCGTCCCTGTCAAAAGATTCAGGGAACAGGTGCACAGGACGGCACAGGTGAGTCTCTCAAAGTGCGCAGTAAGAGAGCTGATTCGTTAGCGCTCTGGCCAATAAAACTTTACCCCAGCTGATCCTTTGCATCTTCGTCCACAGGTCCTGTGATCAGTGTCGCTCCTCTTCTCATCCACCAGAGCATTCCTAAGAGAAAAAGCTGATGCGGTTTGACTGGAGTAATGTCTATCGCGCATCAGCTGCGAGTGAAACTCCAGGGAATGACGCAAGGTTCCTCAGATTCTGATTTCTTTCTCTTCGAATACTTTAATTTTAGCTATCATTTAAAGAAGAAGCAGTACAGGAACGAGAAGGAAAAAGAACGCTGCTGAGGTTCTACGATATGCCTTAGATTATTTATTTAGGAGAATTTGTCTTCTGTTCACTCGTGTGTGAAGATATTGCTTTGATTATCGTCACGTCGATGTACTAATCTATGTGGTATCACAGTTTCAAAGCATGCATAGCAATAAAAAGCAGGATAATTGTTTACGTCATGGGATGTAGCCATTTCCTGTCTAGGTCTGTTTTCTGCCAAGTTTGTTTGCAATTTAAACCTTCGATTCTGAGCTGGATGAGTGGCAGACCCCTTTTGTTAGACTTATACGCAGATATTATCCTTGTAGGGGGCCCTTTACGGCAAACAGATGCCGAGGACGTGGACTCGTCCATCCAACTGAGAGCTCAGACCAGCACGAGATGGCAGCGTTTGTCTGCTGCTGCAGGACGCTGGCTGCTGGCTGCTGGGAGATCCAGCTGTTCGGCCCACCTTGAGAGATTCTTGCACAGCCACAGACGAAAGTCTCCATCCCACAGATGGACAGGAAGAAAGAAGATGCTCGCTTCCTCGTGTCTCTGTCTTTCTCACAGGTTTCAAAACCTTAAGGGAAAAAGATGTGACCTAACGGTTGCCTTTAGTGCTTTTAAAAGCCCCGCTGAGAGTAAAATAGTTATTTATTTATTCGACTCACACGCTTGACCCTTTAAACCACAGACCAAAAGAAGTAAGCAAACAATGCAAGCTGACTGTTATGTAGAAAAGTCACAATACAGTTATGCTGAGTAAGGGCTGAGTTTTGAGTTTCCAGTGTTTTTAATTGCCCCCATGCACCCAAATGCGTGTTATCTTAGACTAAGCTGAGTCTCAGGCTGACATTTGCAGGAGCTATGCAAGGAATTCAACGACATTACTGAACTGTAGGTTCTAATAAGAATAGCTGTGCACCATGTGGTCCGTGCCACATGTTACACAGATATAAAGCAGTGAAATCCACTTAAATGTGATGCAGGTGGCGCATCCTGCAGCTTTATTGCATGACTTTTAAACAGTGGTCTGCAGCAGAAGAATACAATTTGTTCGCTTTTTTTTTCTTTCTAGAGCCAGAATTTAAATATGCTCCAATCAGTGTTGACAATTGTGCAAGTGATTGCGTGTAATGTGTAAAACCCTGCAGACACTTTTAGATATGCAGCTTTCCTGTTTTGGTTCACCGTCACAACTCTTATCAGATTCACAACATTAGTTAAAGTTTCTTTTGTTCTGAAGTTCTCTGCACTTGCTTTACGTAATAAACTAAAGGAGTAATGCAAGAACGTTGGTCTTGGGTTTCATTTTCTATTTAAAACATTTTAGCATCCCAGAAGAAATTGTTAAATTTTTAACAGCTAATTAATAAAAATGGAGTGTCAAGACGATGTATTCCTCATAAATTAATTTTCTAGATAGTAGCAGAATTTACAGTGGAAAAAAAAAAGCATCCCTTCGATGTAACTGGTTTTCTTAATGAATTTGCCTTGAAATGTGACGTGATCTTCATGCATGTCCGAATAACAAATACAATTGCTTCAGTTGAAAACACACAATCATAACAGATCCATTAAACGTTTACAGTACTGGAGGATAAAGTAGGCGAACCCTTGGAGGTTAGGTGGTTGGATCGTTCCCATTCTTTCTTACCTGAACTCACATTTGTAGGGTCTCTGGTATGAACAGCTGCCCCTCAGCATTTTTGCGAAGTTAAGCTCTGGCTGCCGCGCGCTCCAAAAGGCAGATTTTCTTTTCCTGAAGCTGTTCTTTGTTGGATTTACTTAGGTGACTTTGGTCATTTGGCTCCTACTAAGCTTCGGCTGGCAGACATCCACCCTGACATACTGTATAATATTTTGGTAAACTTAGGAATTTATTTTTGTCTTTGATGATGGCAAATGGCAAAAAGCGAGTGCAAACCATGATGCTCCCTCCACCATGCATCACCAGTGGTAAAATGTTTTGATGTTGGCATGCTTCGCTCTTTTTTGCACCGTTCATGGTGCTGAGCATTCATCTTTAACCATTCAACTATTTTTTTAAATATTTTTTAAAATAAAAAACTACTACTAGGTAAATACTTTGTGGAATACCAGGGTGCTGTTTGGAAAACTTCAGCATTGTGTCCACGGAGGGATCCTAGCTGGGCAAGTAGTAAACCATCTTCATTTATAGATATTTTGTCAATCTGTGACATGATGGATCCCTTAACATTTGAGTTCACTTTTCATCCCTTTCTAGCCTTATGAAGATGAACTATACTATAATATAATGCTCCAAACAACTTGATCGAACAAACTTATTTTACAGTTCTCAAGAAAAGGATGGGTGTTCCACAGAGATTCGTGCTAGAAAAAAGAAAAAACTTATCCAACATCTGACAGAGACTTTGGCCCAAACCTGCAGCAAATCTGTAGCTGCAACTAATCAGATTCCCCTACAAAACTAAAGGAGGAATAATAATTCAAAAAACATTTATAAGAAACTCAATGTGAATTAAAAGAGTTTAAATGATCATATAATTTAATGTACTTAACATCATGATTATATTAATAGGTGAAGTGTAAACAATGCACCATACAGCATTTTATTAAAGAGACATCATAACTTATAATAATCTGTAGAAAAATAAGGTAATTTCAGCAATTATATATGAAATTTAATTTAATGGAATTCTCCACTGGTATGGTTTGCATCCGAGTGAGAAGCGACTGGGATGAGAATCAGCACCTCCAAATCCGAGGCCATGGTTCTCGACCGGAAAAAGGTGACTTGCCCTCTCCAGGTAGGTGGAGATGTTTTGCCTCAAGTGGAGGAGTTTAAGTATCTTGTTCACAAATGAGGGAAAGATGGAGCGAGAGATTGACAGACAGATTGGTGCAGCGTCTGCAGTCATGCGGTCGATGTACCGGACCGTCGTGGTGAAGAAGGAGCTGAGTCGCAAGGCGAAGCTCTCAATTTACCGGTCAATCTACGTTCCCACCCTCACCTATGGCCATGAACTTTGGTTATTGACCGAAAGGACAAGATCACGGATACAAGCGGCCAAAATGAGTTTCATCCGCAGGGTGGCTGGGTGCTCCCTTAGAGATAGGGTGAGAAGCTCAGTCATCCGGGAGGAGCTCGGGGTCGAGCCAATGCTCCACACCGAGAGGAGTCAGCTGAGGTGGCTTGGGCATCTGTGTAGGATGCCTCCTGGACGCCTCCCTAAAGATCTGTTCCAGGCATGTCCCACCAGGAGGAGGCCCCGGGGAAGACCCAGGTCACGCTGGAGAGACTGTATCTCGGCTGGCTTGGGAACGCCTCGGGGTTCCCCCGGAAGAGCTGGAGGAAGTGTCTGGGGTGAGGGAGGTCTGGGCATCCCTGCTTAGACTTCTGCCCCCGCGACCCGGCCCCAGATAAGCGGAGGAAGATGGATGGATGGATTAATTCAATTCTGCGATACTTTAAAATTAATTACTGAATGGAAATGAGATATAAAATGAAAACAAATTAAACCAGATTAACCATCTGTCTTACCAAATGATAAATAGTAAATGATGATAAATAGTCTCAGTGTACAGAGAGAACCACCAGGGAATGTTGAATATGTGTGTACACTTCCGGTCATTCCTGGGAGGACGTCTACTCAGACGCCTAAGTGCAGGGAGCTACAGAAGCCCAACAGGTGTGCAATTGTTAAAATACAATATTTGTTGACACTGAACCGTTAATATGTTTTTTTTTAGATTTTTATAGCTTCAGCTTAAAGCGGGGCAGTTATAAACAAAAAATAAATAGTAGGGTTGTTACTTTTCTGACATTTATTTATCTCAGAATTTGGAAAAATGAATCCAGCATGCACGTTTATAAAAGTCCTGTGTTGTCATTTAAAACTTGGAAAAAAGATTTTAACAGCACATCATCAAAACACGACTTGGGAACAGATCCTGACACGCCGTGACTGAAATCCAATCTGGACCATCACAAGCATGTTAAATCTTACATACCACCTTCACATTTGACTTTTGACCCTGCACTATCATTCAAGCTGCTTTTTCTTGGACATACAGCATCTGCTTATTAGTCTGTGATTATACATTTCATTGCTTGGCAGCTACTATGAAGTAAAACGCTTTCAGGCACATGCATTAAACCACAGCAACCACTAGAATTCAGGACGTGAACTCCAGTCCCGGCCAGCGTAAATACACCCGTGAACCTTCACGGCGTGTGCATGGACCAAATGATGATGAAGTGCCCCCCAGACTTGACAACTGAAAACCCATTTCCTGGCATGCGAAGAACATATGGCAGCACTGAGCTTCCCCTTATGTTTGTATTTGTTAAGCCAACGATTTATAGATGGACTTTGTTGGATGTGTGTCTTGGCTTGAGGTTTCATCCTGTGCCTTGGTCACTCACAGCACAGAGCATGAAATTAATAAAGATTAAATCTATCTGCTTTATGAGCAGCACCTCTCAGATGGAAATGTCTGAGGAGGGCGGGTTAACCCTGCAGCCTGGATGCAGAGCCGTGCATGGGAATATGGCATAGTTGGTAAAGAGTAGTTTATGCACTTGTTGTTAAAAAAAATCTTGCTGTTAAAGAAAATTACTATTTGATTTAGGATTTTATTGCAAAGATCTGAAAACAAAAACAGTTTTATCAAATTTTTATAAAAATTATTTATACAGATTGAGGATGGGTTATAAAAACACCCTTTTTCATATTAAGATCTCAGTTTCAATCTCATTTGAATAAACATTTCATTAATTTTAGCATGTCCTGCCCTGCTCTCGTGATGTGCCGTCCTTAGTGTTAACAAAAACCATCTAAAGTGACGTCGAACACCCATCCTGACCATCTCTTGTCTCTTGAATTATGTTACACATTGACAAAAATGAAGCCACAGAAGCACATCTTGGCGGAGGTGACTAAAGGTTGATTTACACTTCTGTGATGTGGTGCATAGTCAGAAATTTCTGGAAGTGCACGAAGGGCTTTGCGTTGACAGAGAGGCTCTGTGTCGCGACGCCATCGTTAGACTGAGAAGCATAAATAAGGCTTTATATTTGGAGAGAGGTGCATCTCAGGCTACAACGTTGCCCAAGCTTTTGGGTTCACACTTACGTCACAGCTACGCCTTAGATTTGATGCAAAACTATAAATCAGGTTTAAGAGACTGACGAAAATAGTAACGGAAGACAGGAAAAAGAGAAAACAAGAGTGTAACCACGACTGAATATGAGTAAATCTTGGAATTAAAACTAACGCTACCTCCTGGCCTATAGGGGGAACCTTTGAGTTAACTTTTTTTTGGTGCATTTTCTTCAAAGTACCTGTAAAGTAACATCAAAGTCAATATGAAGAGAAAGTGTATATATTCTGCTGTCCAAATATTAATCTCAGTTCATTTAAAAGTAAAGTGATCACCAATTCTCTTAAAGATCTTTCAAGTAGCAGCGACCTGGAGTCCACACAACTACGTACATCCGCCGTTAGTTTATCTGGGACAGTGAAACGGACTGTTGCATCAGTAGAGTGGACTGACATTTCCAAAGTCTGTCTCAGAGGACTGCTTTCAGCCCTCTGGTTCATCTGGCCTGCAGCTTCCATTTTAAAATAATGTATTTATGAAAAATATTATGATAAAATTAAGTGGCCGGCACATTAGTGGTTAGCACTGTTGCCTCACAGCAAGAAGGTTCCTGGTTCGATTCCCCACCCGGTGGGTCTTTCTGCATGGAGTTTGCATGTTCTCCCCGTGCTTGTGTAGGTTCCCTCCGGGTACTCCGGCTTCCTCCCACAGTCCAAAAACATGCAGGTGTGAATGTGAGTGCGCATGTTTGTGTGTCTTTCTATGTGGCCCTGCGATGGACTGGCGACCTGCCTTTCGCCTACTATGCGTTGGGATAGGCTCCGACAGACCCCCCGTGACCCAGAGACGGATAAAGCGGGTATAGATAATGGATGGATTGATTAAAATTAAGTCATGAGGGACTGTTGGCCCTGGGGTAAATCACATGATCAAATCTGGGCCTTGGAAAATGTATGGACGCCCCTGCCTTAGGAAGATAGCAAAAGTCTGTCCTACACAGCTCAACCTGCCCGGAAGCAGACGACTCTCAGAGGGGATGTTTTATTCATTTTTTAAGAATGCATCAGGCCCGACAGAAACAGTCTCAAGACGTTCAGCTGTGCGGCCTACTCAGACTAGTTGTTTATATTACAAACTTGCTTTCATCAAAGATCAGCCAGTTGCCTTGAGCTGTTAAGTGACTGACAAGAACACTTCATCCTCCTATTTAACACTATCCATCATGGGTCCCTTTCTAAAACCTGTATTAGTAACTCCGGGATCTCAACACCCCAACCTGCAGGCCAAATACAGAACATGCAAGAGCGACCCCTCACAGAGCTTAGCTGCATCCCCAGCATTAATAAATAAAGTCTGTATGCATAGATATCACTGCTATCCCCCAAAACATTTAAACATTCTTTAATCATTCTTTAAATTCAAAATCCAGACAGGAAGAAGGTGTTGGATGTGTGACTTTTAGCGTCGTTCTGGCTATTAAATTCAGTTTCTCTCTTATCTCAAGGCACTTTACACAGCTCATACAGTTTTTCCCAAGTTGAATAAAACACTTTAAATACAATTCACAATCGCCCTCCATTTAATTGTAATTTCAGGTAAAATACTATTTGAAGGCGAGTTAGGAAATGCATTCTCACATGCATATAACCATACATCAATCAAAAATCACTTACAAAATGTAAACGTGATAAACGTTTCCCCACCTAAACAGAAACATTTTGAATAAAAAAACACAAAATATGGTTTATTCTTTGTGTTTAACATGAAAGTCCTGCACAGCTTGATGGTTCTCTGAGTGAGGCGGTCTGCAAAAGCAATAAAAAAGATTCACATTGACAGGCTTAAGGAACTAATCTGAGACAACCACTGTATATCACATCCAAGAAAAGACTATACTACGCCCATGTGGTTATGTATGTGTGTCTGCATGCATTCGTCTCATAAACCAATTTGAAGAAAGTTTCTATTTGTCTGCCTCCTTTCTCAGACTCACTACTGAATGTGACAGTATTTACATTCAAAGAAAGCATATTCTTACTTCTGTGCTAAACGCAGCTATAAAAGATGCAGTGACAGGCAGATGTTGCAAAACACCAATCGAGGAAAAGATTCTTTGAGGACATGATGAGAATATGTGGTCTGTCAAGTTCACGTTTTTCTTAAAGACAGCCTGGAGCTTCCAAAGAGGTATGCAAGACCAAATGTTTCACAGCTTTTTAAATTTTGTTCTCTGATGCTTTGTTTTATGTCCTTTCGTGGGTCCCTTATCTGCTCTCTCCATCTACAACAACGACTGCACCTTCTGGAAATGTTTGCACATGGCCCTATCATCACTGGTCTATGCAGTAGACTGGATAATACTGGAGTTATCAAGTCCAGTCTTATACATAGTATGCAATATTTCCATTTCTGGGATGCCACCTCCTTTCTAGTTTTCTAAAGTCTGCCGTAAAGTCTGCAGCTGTGAATAGAAGAAGGAAACCAGCCTCCACTGACGGATTTATTGTGTATTTTATGCATTTGGCAGATTTCTTGCAGCAGCCTTCTAGGGTGGTTTTAAGAGGCTTCGACTGTCGGTCCATCTCCATTACCAGGAGCGGCCCTGCAATGAGGATTTTCAGGAACTTCACTGGGGCCAACACATGTCCCTGACTTGGTCTAGGTTCTATTCAGCACTTCCCCATTTTAAAACTGTTGGGTGGAGGTTTGACTCTGTGGTGATTGGGCATGCTTTAACCAGGAGATGATGCTGTTCAGCCCTCTGTCTCATCGTGTTTAAGTGTTCTCTTATTCAACGCCGACATCTGCACGTATGCAAACAAAGTATACAGAAATGCAGCAATCGTCTCAGCTCTTTGCACGTTGATCTCTTTTTCCTCATTTGTCTTTGTTCCTTTCATTTTATTTGTAGTTGGCAGACAGTATAGTGGTGAAATGCCACCACCAAGTGGTGTGGAGTGTCATGCCATCTTTACACTAGTCTAGTGGATCCTAAACTGTTTTGTCACTGCTATGGAGGCACAGTGCCAGACAGGATCGAAGAGGAGCTCAGCCCAGTTACAGTTCCTGCTTCCAAGGTTTTGCCCTTACTAATGGAAACCTGGTCTGGAGAGGCTATAGCACTGTGAACAAATGAATCAGTTTATGAAGGAGTAGAGTTTAGTTAGCTGCTCTCTGTTGAATCAAGAAAATAATAACAGAAGTGATTTTTTTAAAATTTGTTACAGCATTTCCTGAAAAGCACAACTGAATGATAAATGGGCTGCATTTATATAGTGGTTTTATAGCACAGTTGACCTGTCAAAGTGCTTTCACACAACAAGCCACACAAACACACATTCACACAGCACTCGCTTGCTTTATATAGAAACTTTCACTGATGTCATTTCTACATAACTATTTTTTTTTCTGTCATAAAAACAGTAACAAATAAACCAAATCATTTCATTTCATGAATGATTGTTAAGATGTCAGAATAAGGGGGCATGATAAAGGGAGTAAGTCTGCACTGTTTGGGAAAAGCCAAATGACTCGTAAGTAAAAAAAAATAGTTTACTCATTCAGACCAACATGACCACTGACCATAATTAAATACTTTTTTTTTTTTTTTACACTCCAAATGGTGAACCTACCCAAAACCAAACAAACTTGTTTTGGGGCTTAAACATCATGAAAGGTTTAGTTATATATGTTTTGATGGTTCAGATGAGTATCCGTGGAATCTCAGAACGTGGTTAAAAAAAAATGAATGAAGTATATTGTTGATTAAACTTCACCAGTGGGATATTCTAAAAAGATTCTGTACTACAGTTAAACTAGTGTTCATTAGTGACTGATGATGAATGTTTCCATCAAGCATCCCTCTTCCCAATCCTCCTTTTCACCAGCACTGTGCTCTCATAAATGTACCAACTGGCTACTTCTGGACTGTAAAATTTCCGCCCCTCTCCCACCCATCCCTCAATTGTCAACAAAGCGTAATTACACACTGTGAGACGGCATGAATAACCGATACTTCACCGAAACATATCATGCCACAATTAAAAAATAAATGCATGAATAAAGGGAATAAACAACTGAGGGGGGGAGTACAATCTCACTATCCCTGCACGCTACAACTTCCCATACAGAAGTAAACAAATCTGTCAATGAGCCACAAGGAAAAATATCCGGGGCACACTAAGCTCCACTTCTGCTGGGTTGCACGTCAGGCCATGAGAGTTTATGGATGAAAGCAATCAAACACATGTGGACTGACAATGTGCCTTCCTCATCTGACAGCGTTGGCAGGACCTTGCGCTGGTTATTCGTTGAGCACCGTCACCAAGCGCTACTGGTCACACGATGACCCAGCCTCTTATTGGAAGTGAGGATACAACAACATGTTGAACAGATGTGGGAAACCTGCCTGGGGCTCTCTGCACTGCTGGAATAACAGTCTCCGCACCAACACGTGGCCATGTGAAGAAGAAAAAAACAGCAGTCACGTTTTCAGCAGCATGCTGGGCTGTCGTCCCAGAGGGCTTGAAAGGTCAGCTGGGAACTAGTATTGACGTGGGGAAGGCACCTGGCAGTACTTTTAAACTGCTGCGCTGAAAGCCAGGTTTCTGCTGGGCTGTTCGCTCCGTCAAACGAGCTGATGATGATTCCAGTGCACCAAGCTTAATGAAGTTGGACCGATTCACTCGGGACAAAGTAGATATATGTAAATGCGCAGTGTTAATAAGACACTGGGTCTTATTATTCTATTATTATCTGTGGTTTGTAGCAAATGCTGGCATTCTCAAGTCAAGTTACGCTTGTGCCGAGTTTCTTCTCCATCCAAGCACATGTTTCAAAGCAGCAGCCAGTATGAGAGATGTCTGAGAGAAAAGAAGAATAAATGCAGCTAAAATGCCTTATTATATAAATCAAGTGTATTATTTGACAAATCTATCACTTGTGTAATTATTGACGATGATGTTATTAAAGGATATTTCTATATGGTGATGATCTTGACCACCTCATTGGTCACCGACGTGGTCCCCCGTTTCAGACTTGTACTGCTGTCCGTTAATCACACAGGAATCAAAAATGTCCGAGCCCCTTTTTTTTTTTTTTGAGCATCCTGGTGCTAAACATTTTACTTTTATCCAGCTTTTACATTGCTTCCTGTGTTATTTTGGCACAGATGTTTTTTGTTTGCTCAGTTGTGTTACCTTTGCGTCCCGCGTTTGCTCTGCACCTGTTTTAGGTTTGGTTGATCGCTCCACCGCTCCGTTTCCACTAGACGCACCGGTTTGTGATCAGTAATCATTTAAAGTATCTGATATAAATTTGCCAGACTTACTTTGAACCAACTCGTCAAGCTCCCCAGATTTTGTTTCTTGTGTCTTTCTTTGTTCCTTTTACAGTGGGATATTGGATTATGTCACCCTGCCTGATATGTCCCGTTGCAGGGTGGGAACATCATTGCAGCAAATTACATACTGTATTTGACAAACTGGTTTTTGTTTTCCCTTTTCACAACTTGTAGCCTTGTGGTATTTTTTTTTTTTTTTTTAAATAAACGTCTCCTATAGTAAAAATAATATTAGACATTTTTCAGACATGTAGACTATTAAAACCAGTGTTCAGAACAAGTAAAAGTCACGAACATACTGATATGAAAAGTTTTTTGTCTGGTGGGAAAAAAACAAGCCTTGTTCTTACGATGTTTCAGTGTTTTTACACTGCTAGCGACCGAGTCCAGAATAACAAACACATGAGTCTTTGAACTGATCTCTCGGTACCAGAGACCCAGCGAGGAAATCAGACCACCAGTTTGTATGTTTGCCACAGTGTTTCAGCGTGAGTTTATCCTGGCTGGATGGTGAGAGTATGAATATGCAGAGGCGTGAACCCAGTTCATCTTGTTTATCATCTGGTTTAACTGGGAGTCTGGTACAAAGCTTAGATCTTTCAGAAAAAAAACTGATTTAAACCTGCAGCTTTACCCACACAATCACATGAAGTATAGTATTTAAAAGGGTTCCCAGCTTGTAATAAAACAACGCAAATCACCAGAAGTTTGAATTTGGATAAAATCACCACAGGGGCATTCATGGTTTTTTTATACTGTTTTTTTGTTAGTTGTGAAATATTTTTTTCCTTTTTTAGTTGAGTTACTTCTTGCACAGGAACCTACTGTGTATTTTATGATGTAGTCAACCCACTTGTGGTCCTGGTGGCCTTTTCTAATGCTTCTTTTATTTACCATGCTTTTAAAAAGTAATTTGGTTGAAAATGTATTGTGAATACAGCTGGAGAGGAGAACTTTTGAAGTGCTGGAGTCTCCACAAGCGCACGGCAAAACAGTTCAGTGGGTTGTATGTGTGTATCGTGTGGAACGAGGACATGCTTATATGTGATATGACGACATGCAATTCTTGGATTTTGTCCTGATTTCGGTTCTGCATGCTTGTCTCATGAGGAGGACTGCACCAGAGTTCGCCAAACGATTCCTACTAAGACACCTCCTGTTTAGGCGTCCAGTTGTGTCCAGTTGTCCATGTTGCTTCCAGACAAAAAGAACTGCATTGAGTGGGAAAACAAACTCAAGACTGTTTTTAAACTGACTAAAGCATGTTGTTTGGAAAGAAACCTTACATAAGAGGACCTTCTGAACCTCAACAGCTGCTACGTCACCTGTCTAGAGCACCCTGGTCCCATTTCTTCCAAAAACTTTTAGATTAAAAGTGGGTCAGCAAGTCCCAACGGGCAAACGTCTTTTTCTGTTTATTACTCACTTGCAGTTTTGCTTCTGTAGATGCCTCCGTGGAGAGTTTCAACAATTTTCTCGCGGATGAAGTGGACCAACGTTTTCCTCGGCACGAGCAGTCAGCGGTTCCCTAATTCTATTGTCATTCCAGTTTGCTTTCATCTTGCCGTGTTCCTGAATTAGTGCTCCAGTGAAATGTGATTATTTCTGTTTCATTGCAAAGCAACTTTTATCTCTTACTTTGCCGCGTTATTCAGTCGCCGTGGTACGTGGTACGTTTTTGTAAAATTACCACTAATCGTACTAAATGGGCCAAAAGGTCACACGCTCTGTTCACTTTAATGTGGAAACAATCAGACCACCTTCGTGTAAAATTACTGGGTTCTTCTTCACCAGATTCCCCATGCTGTGTCCTTATATGACCTTCTGTCATGTATAAATGGCCTCAGCGGTAATGCACAGCTCTTCTGGTGGGGCCACGCTCACTGACTTGAGCAGCCAAGCTGGCATCAAATGTTCGTTGGTCCATCACAGGACTGATGCAACAGGGGTTTCAAGAGAATAAACAGATTGGTAAAAGATTTGCCATGTTTTAAAATATGGGCAAAGTAAAGAGAAGTGGGCCAACTGTGACACAAAGACTACCGGCCGACTGTTACATAACGTCTGTATTTCATGTGAGATCCAAACAGAGAAAAAGAGGATTTGAATGTTAGGTGTTTATCATTATTTTAATCACAAACCCATAATTATTCCTTAACTCTGTGGCTGCCCTAAGCTTCACAAAGAACATTTATTTTTTTTATTTTTTTATCAGTTACCTGTTGAGTTATTTTAGTTTAATTCTGAAAAATACTGCAACTTAAAAAAACCGGTGCCAGGCATCACACGGCTTTTATTCCTGCAGTAAAACTGTCTCAAGTTTAATCTGTAACGACAAGAAAAAACAGTGAAGTTTCAGAATTTGCTTATTTGATGCAAATATTCTGCTTAAAGGACTGATTACCACAGTCTACTCCCACCACCAACTCCAGCTGGACGTAAAATACATTTAGTTCTTACTCCATGCGATCTGGCCGGTCCTGGATCTTACTGTCTCTTCACACTCTCGCTGTCCCACATTCCTGCTGGCCATGATTAGTCCCTAAGCCTTTCGGTCTGTTATTATTGCAAGAGTATCTCAGGTCATAAGACTTTAACACCAGCAAATACGTGCCCTCTGGACCCCATAACCCTTCCTTGTCAGATTTTGTCCATTAATAATGTGAATTACTGAACAATTCCAAGCACGACAAGAATGGATGTCCAACACGGGCTTGTTGAAAGGCTGCAGTTCCTGCTCTGCAGTTTAAAGGCTGTCGTCAAATTATGTATAACTTAGAGCTTTTTGCAGCTAGCTGGAATGTCTGTGGCTGGTTAAAATAAACTGGGAATATGTTTTCCTGGGAAATCCACACTTAAATGCCAAAGTTATTTGTGGTTGGACGGAATGTTTGTGTTCTTCTTTTGGCATGAAAACACGTTCTGAACTAACAGAGGGTTCATACTAACCGTCGCTGGGAAATAGGTATCATTATTAATAAAATGTTAAACTGATGTTCAAGATATTTCTATGAATTGTAAGCCGTAACTCTTCTTCAGTTCAAGATCTTGCGTACTTATCGTGTTCAGACACAAATATTTAAAAGACCGACTTTAACATTGTCATTACAAAGCCATAATTATCAATTACATGTACTAAATCAGACAATCAGCACAGGCCATTACCCCGCACATAAAAACTAGAACATTCCACTGATAAGAAAGAACGGGAGCGAGTTATCGCAGCGGTAAATAGGCTGATCTCATGTTACTGCTGCTGCTGCACCCCCCCCAGGGTCTCATTGTGGGTCTCACAACTTAATCAGTGACATTCTTGGAGCTGGGATCTCTGGAGTCAGAGGATCATATTACCCAGGTAAGGCCCAGAGGAATGCAGAATACACTGTACCTGTTATCAGCTCACGAACAGAGGCCGATGAAAGCTTGACCTTTTCGATGATTAAACATGATGTAAGTGACAACGGTAGTCCTCAGGAGGACACGTGGTGCTGGAAATGTGTGGGTGGAGGGGGTATGCACCTGCAGTTGAAGCCTGGATGAGTCAGATGGCACAAATCTGCACAGACTGGTCCTCTGGCTAGTAATGTGATTTATTTATTTTTTAAAGCTGGTAGGGATTCAGTTTCCTTTTTCTTTTCCCCTTGTATGTAAACATCCATTCATCCACCCACTTCTGCTTCAATCCATTCAGGTTTGTGAGAAATAAATAAAACCCTGTTTTGTTTTAAAGCCACTAATTGTAGCTATACCACCTCTGACCACATGGGGCCACATATCACAAGAAAGTTAATGATTCAACTTATTCCATAAGATTAAGAAGTGGTATTGCTGTAATATTATTATTTTGATTGACACAACTTTCTGAGAAGAAATGTCTTTGACCTATTTCGGTCCACATCCTGTAAAAACTGCAGGGATGCGGTACAAAAGCTTAGTTTTCAACCATGTTTTTACTTTTGTGTTCACAGCAGCAGGTTTTAGGGGTCAGTGTTAGTAAATGCGCTCCAACCTCCTCCCTCCTCCTACTTCTGAGGTAGGGTCAGGTCATCGAGGTCTGTGGGTATTGGTGCCTCAGCTCTGTCACAGAATTGATCATGTCATCATGTCATGATGAGGTCTGAACTTCAACTGAGCCATTGCAACACCTTGATTTCTTTTTCTGCCATTCTTTTATAGATGTGTTGTTGTGCTCCAGATCATTTCCTTGCTGCATGACCCAGTCTTAACCAAGCTTTAGCTGTCAAACAGATGACCACATAATTGAGTCTAGAATAATCTGGTAAACAGGGTTCAGGGTCAGGTCCTGAGGCTGCATGCCAACCTCAAATAATCCACCCGCAATTTCAACACTTCATTCTGTTGGAGGTGTCTTTTTTTTGTTGCTTGTAATCTTTGTTTTTAGTTTTGACAATATTGTGGCACTATGGCCAAATATCTCTATTTTACTCTCATCTGTCTAAAGCACACAGATCCAGAAGTCTTGAGGGTTGTCCGAATACATCCTTACAAACGATCCATATCTGTTCAGTCTTTTTCTAATCGTGTTTTGATGACCTGTTAAAGTTTAATATTTCAACTGTGGAGCTTGACATGTAGAACCTTGGTTTTATACAGTTTCTATGGACATTCCTCTGACCTTGATTTAAACTGGTTAGGACGTCCAATGAGTCTCAATTGCGAGTGATTGCCTTGTCATTTTTTACTAAGACAGTTGAATCCATTTCATTAAAAGCAAAAAGGACAATAAAAACATTTACATTTGAGCGTCTTAATCTTGTCACAGACCTTTGCTACACAAACATCTATTTATCAAAAGTCGCTCTTATATCCTTTATTTCACATCAAACTCACTTAAACACAATAATTTAACCTCTCAGAACACAGAAGTGGCAGATTTTTTTTTTTTTAGTTTTACTAATGTGTGACTTTAATGTAATGACACATTAGTTTAGAGCTGAAACTAGAAAAAAAAAACAACAACCATAGTTGAGACGAAAGTATATCTACAGCTCCTGAATTCTCCAGTGAGAAAAACAAAACAAAACAACCAAACTTCTTGAAAACTGTAGTGGCAATTCTGAGTCTACAAAGTTTGAAATTTGACTTTTTTTGCATGTTGTAAAACAGTTTTGTAATTGGGTGACATTAACAACAATGAATGATGTAAATCTGTATCTGCAATATAAGCTTATTTTCTTTGGAAATTAATGTTCTTTGTGTGGAAGAAGACTAGAAAGATTACAGTCTTTCATTTTTTGGATCAAATTTTGTCTTTAGTGCTGTTTTGAAACCAGTACCTATCTCACAACCAGTTTTTGCATGGCCCATGGCCATGAATACAGGTGCTACAGTGACACAAGCTCCGGGGATTCAAATGGCCAAGCAGACCAAGTAAAACCCAGTAATCATGTTGAAGAAAGATTAAAGCAGGTACAATGCCAAATCTATCAACTCCAAGAAAGGATGTTTAAAAACAGCGCTTTGACACTGAAGTCAAAATGGTAGTGTGAGCACACTCAGTCATTGTTGGCTCTTTTTCCCAGTTGCTTAATGTTTTAATCTTGGCAGTCTCAATGGTTTCTCTTGGCGAACGAAAGTCAAACTTCTTAAAAGGTGCCCAAGCTGAATCAGCTTTGGACCGGCTCCAACACCAGCCCAGCAGCTGATTTGAAGTTGTTCTGGAAAGAATACACGAGCGACAGCAGCAACCACTCCTCCACCTGCTCCTTATGAAGAGAAAATCCAGGACACAAGGTCAGTTTCATCACCAGTGGGCTCTGCATTCAGACCAGTGGCTCGCCCGGTCCTGAAGACCAGCCTGGCTCTTCACTGATCAGAAACCTCCAGAAGAATTTGATGTTTGTGGACATTGTCCAGATTGAAGACCACTTTGGAGACGTATCTGAACCGGAATCCTCACATTAATCTGCACATTTACCAAGGACTCTACCTAAAACTTCATAGACATAAAACACAAATTTGCTCTCATAGTGGGAGCATTTTCAATTATTATATAATTTCACTTATGAGATTATGCCCCTTTACTGTTGACTTAACCACATACCAAACATCTTCTCACTGTTTGTACAAAACTAAATAAACCAATCTAAACAACCTGCGTTCTCACTTGTTTGGTTTGTGGTTGTATACTTTCCTCATTATGAAACAGATATCCACTTACACACAGTTTCAGGGTGCAACTTTTCTTTTCTGATCAGCTTGTCTGTCTTTTCTTGTCCCCCTACTGTATAAGGCCACCTCATTTCACTCTAACCATTCTGTGCATCTTTATGAACTTTCAAATGTGCGTATATCTTGAAAAACAGGTGTTGTTTGCTTATTGCCGTTCAGAGCAGAATTTCCCTCCTTCACAGTAGAGCATTTTGTTCTGCAGTCCACTAACACAACTCTGTGGTTGACTTGACTCAGAAATAATATTCTCCCCTCTGAGGTACGTGTTGACGGATCATCACGTGTAGATCACATCAAGAAGGCTCGGCCCCCGTTCCTCTGAAGAACCCTTTTGAGAAGACATCTTCCCTCATCTTCTTCTGTCTGCACATCTAATCTTCCCTGTCTGCTCCTAAATCAGGTGAAAGCGCTGCTTATTTGCCAGTTTGGGCTGTTTACCTTCCATCAGCGATTCCACCTTCACCACTGGCTCATAGAAGAGTTACTTATAGCTCCTGGAAGATCAAACAGAGCTTACGCTTTGAAAAGGTTTTTCTTGTGTAAACAGTCTAGTTTAGTGGTTTGCGTGACTTGACAGACTGTATCCATTCATGAGATGGAAACATGTATTGAATATATGTCATTTTGTTGCTCACGGCTGTGCTGGTTTAGATAGGCTGACAAAAAGGCGAGCATGAAGTAACTTGCTACCAGTACCGCTGTGCATATTTTTTTCACACAAGTTTAAAACCACATAAGTATCTGCTTATCACAGATGCTTTTATGTTCCAGGTTTTGATCATAGACAACACCTCAGTCCTTTATTTATGGGTCTATTGGGAAAGTCTCTAAAGATGCATAATAAGCGGCAAATAATTGATTAAATCCAAAATATTAACAAAACGGGTGAAACAGGTTGAGAAAAGCGTCAGGGGTGATGTGTAATTAGAGTATCAGCAAGAATGAAAGGAAAGGTGTACAAAACAGTGATGGTGTGAAGTTTAGAGGCTGTGGACTGAGGAAAAGACAGGAGGCAAAGTTGGAAGTAGCTGAGATTAAGATGTTGAGGTTCTCTTTGGGAGGGATGAGGATGGATAGGATCAGGAATGAATAAATCAGATGGACGGCACATGTTAGATGTTTTGATTCAAAAGTCAGAGAGGCAAGACTGAGATGTTTTAGACGTGCACAGAAGAGGGATAGTGAAATATCTGTAGATGAATGTTGAGGCTGGAACTGCTAGGAGACCTAGAGGAAGCCCAAAGAGGAGATTTATGGATGTACTGAAAGAGGACGTGAAGTTTGTTGGTGTGAGAGAAGACAATACAGAGTATACGGTTAGATGGAGACAGATGATTCGCTGTGTCGATCCTTAAAGGGAACAGCTGAAAGTAGGAGAAGAGGAGCCAAAACACCAAGACGCCCATCGCTTTTAGCTGCTTTTGAAAGACGTCTACTAGGATGGTTTGCCTCTGATATTGAAAGAAGGCAGGACTTTGTTACCAGGCAGTGGTTCAGGTGATCGCAGCGGCAGCAAATGGACCAGCTGTTTTTACTCAGCTGATCAACATCTCTCCTATTTATCCATTGGAACTGAAGTGGTTTACCAGAACGAGTGACGATGGTGCACAATAAACATCCCTATGACAACTCAGTGTCCTGGGTCGCTGGAGAGCCTTTCCTAGCTGGATCTTGTCTCACGAGGAAAGCAGTTTGTGTCCACAACCCTACACATGAAAATCACCCTCTATCTCTTCCACCTCTGTCTGAGGATCACGCCACAACATGACCACAAAGTCTGTCCTCTCTGATTGGTGAGTTGAGTCAAACCGTTAATCAAAATGTGACCATTTTCTTTTTAGAACATTACTTCCCATTAATAAGTTATTTATTCTTCAGTGATGCTTATGTTAATTTGGAGCCTAAGACATAAAAATATGAGTTGACTTACTTTGGCAAAAAAAAAAAATAGTGGCTATTATTAGGAACGCAAGTTAATAAAAATACATTACTCTCTATTTTAAATCTACAAATATCAAATAATGTGTTCACAAATAGAGGTTGCAACTGATTTATTGAAATGGAAACTAAAAAGCGCTTTTATAACCACAAACCTGCAGTTACTTTTCTTTCCCACCTCGTGTGACTTAACATTACATCAAGCCTTTCTCTTAAACGAATTAAAGACACTTCCTGAAACCACGCGTGGTTTTGAATTGGTGTAAAAAAATTGGACCTTTTTTTTTTTCATGCTAAATTAAAATTCATCACTCAGATGGTTCATTTGACATTCATAGTTTAAATATTGGTTTATGCAAATGGAAAGGGTTCAGAGCAACTGCCGGGAAGGCTTCGGCATTCCTCCTCAATGAATCCAACAGTTTATTTCCAGCTTGAAGCAGCATGAGGACATACCAGAGAAAAATATGATGGAGAATATTGTGGAAAATGTGACATATTTTACCCCATCTACTTCAGAATTTACCAAGGATGTGTGCAGTCTGTTTACATGAGAAAATAAAATCCATGACAGTCTGGTTTGAGTTTTGGTGGTCAGGCCCGTGTTTTGAGTTTGTTTTTTTTTTAAATTTGATAGAAGTTCGTAAGAAGGTCTGATATAAACCAGCAGCTCTATGTGTAGCCAGGATTAGTTTGAGAAGGAAAGATCAAGAGAGGATTTTTTTTTTTATGAACAAACGTTGAGTTTCAAACTTTTTGGGGTGAACAAAGGAAGGGAATGAAATGATACCTGCGGGGTCTAGATGCTGTTGGTGCAAAGTTTACTCTAAAAACTGTAGAAGAGCCTTCAGATGGTGAAGAGCTGGAGATGGGGAGGTGGGGGTGGATTATGCAGAGACAGTGACTGAATGAGGCCACGTTCTGGAGGGTTAGTTCATTTCCTCTGGTTTAAATGACTTGATGAAGTTGTAAGCCTGCTAAATTTCCCCCAATGCTTGTTTTTTTTTTTTTTTTTTTCCAAACAAAGAAAATACTGTTGGCAAGCTGGTTATTATTTATAGTATTAATCATTCACACCAGTAAATTCCGATTTGAAAATGACTTGCAATTAAGTTTGGAAAACGGATGTTTTGTTGCTGAAGTCACCAAACACACAGCAAAACAGCACAACAGAGCTGCAGCTTTAGTCCTTGAATGAATTAGAACCGACTTGCCATCGGGGACTGGACATTCATCACAGTGTTGAATTATTTCAATCACAATCAAACCAAGTCAACCCCTAATCAAAAGCGTGGAGCATTTCATGCTTAACACTACTAGAGATACTGTGAGCTGTAATGTTTCCAGTGTAGAGCCTCAAAGTCTCTATTTTGTCCATATTTAAATTAATATTATTCTGATCTATGAACAAATACTACATATCTACAATAAACTTGATCATAGCCTTGCTTACAAAAAAAAAAAAAAAAAAAAAATCTAGTCATTAATATCTATACTTGCTTCAGCCCAAGGCCACTGAGGGGTTTGCGCCTTTCTCGGCAGTAACTGGACAAGCCGGACATGGCATCAATAGCAAGCTTCCTCTGATAATGTTAATAAAAGAATCAAATAAAACAATGGTTGAATTATTTGACTAATACCCGGAAAGTCAATGATATGGCTCAGAGCTTTACCAAGATAATTTAACTAACTGCTCTCTGATTCCCTCAGTACCACGGGTTGCTCCACCGACTGCCAGGCAATTTGATGTAATCCTTTCAAGATCGGCCAGACGGCTTTTGCGGCTGGCTTCAGATACCGTGTTGCATCATCCGGCGGTTGAGCTTCTGTATATAAAATCTCCAAGCAGGGCTCTGTGTCCGAACCAAAGAGCTGTAAAGGCATCAGAAAGTGGCACATGCTTACGGGAAAATGAATGAAGATACTAAAAAAAATGTAACGGGGTTGGTTGTGAAGAGAAATGAAGAAGCAAAGCCTAATTTCTATGTTTTGAAAGTTATCTTGGTTGATAAAACGACGCCAGAAGTTTTAGTACAGTACGTGGGAGAGTGGGGGGCGTTGGCTGTTCTGGGTTTCCAAAAGTCGACTCCGAGTTTCTCATACAATACCCTTCTCTGTCTCACCCGCTCAGCCAGCGACGGTTCAGTATCGCTCACACAAGCCATCACCACACCTTAACCACCAGATACGCTGCAGAAACAGAGGGGCCCAGGGTTTCTGCATATTTCACTTTCCAGGTTCAACTCCTCAGGGGGAAGAGCTGTCTGGTGACCTTGTGGTCAAATGTACCTCTTCTGCTCTGGCAAACACAGCCATATCCTTCCACGAATTAATATTATGCGCCTCTACTGTACTTTGTGCAGGGAGTGAAATGCTGTGCACATGTGAAGAAGCGACCACTGACGCATGCACACATACTTTCAGTTATGGTTACACTTGATAAACAATTTGAAGGTTTGAACTAAGTAAACACAAAAGCGTGAACTGTTGCATCGCCTGTCAAACCCCCCACCGATCTTGTCTTTGGGCACTGCGTCTTCGTGAAGTCGTCATCTGTGAACCAGCTCCAACTTCAAGATCTGTTTCATCTTACAGTTTTATTAGGCGGCTGGAAAATTCAGTGTTGTCAGGAACAGAGCGTTTTGTAACCTGGCATCTTCTTCTGTGAGCGCTCACTGAGGTGTTGCTGAGCAGCGCTGAGTCCAGTGCGTCCACATCTGCCTGGAAGGAACAAGCATCAGATGCCTGCTGAAAGCAGCGTTGTCCAACTGGCTCCACGTCTTTTTAAGGGTTCAAAATGTGAAAGGATTTTAAATTAAACTGGTATTATAAAATATTACCCTGACTACTTTGAGTTGACTGTTTTTGCTATCTTATTTTTTTTTCTTTTTTAAATCAATCCAGCCACCACAGTGAACCATTTTCATTTTATGTATCTTGACACCACACAGGCATAAAATCTATAGACTTTATTGAAAGATTTTATATACATTACCTGCTACCGCAGGTTATGTTCATTGACAAAATTCACCTCCGGGACGATGGACACAAAAATTCACATTGAAATGGATTAACAGAGGTGCTTTTTTCATTTTGAAGAATATGGCTGCATTTTAAAAAAATCATAAATTAATGTTAAATCATCCAAACTGCTTTGTCATTTTCTTCAACACTGCTCATTAATTAAAATGATCAAGAAAGGGACACTGCTTCTTTGTTTTCATGGTTGTAGTTCAGATGGGATTGGCAATCCCAATGACGTCTGTGCTCGCTCTTCTTCAGTCCCCAGTCTGGTCGCCTCCATACACCACCACCTACATTTGTTATAGATGTAAATGTAGATATGGAAATCAAAACACATTTTTTTCTAACAGGTACCAGGTACGGCAGAAATTTTTATTTCTGCAGTTTATTTCCACTGTAAAGTTGGATGTTTTAACACGTCGGTCGGTGGAGAATAACTCACATTTGGAGCCCCAGTGGCCATTCAATGAACTGCATTTTCTTTTCATTTTTTTCAAATTCGTTGTGTGAATGCAGATCAGTTTTCATTTTAAACCAGTCTTTTTTGAACGACAGATCAGTATGGGTGTAGCACTTGTCACAACAATGGTAAAGTTTCAGATCATTGGGGTGGAGTCACTTTTAGTCTAAACAATTGAAACTAGTAATGGCTCTTATGTAGCCCTGACTCGCATCCTAACTCTGAACTACCTTTAGTCCAAATGGGTTAACTCCTTTTGAAAACAAAAGCAAGAAAAATACTGAACAAAATAGACTCATGATGCTGACGTACCATGTTGAAATAGTTTTAATTGACCTCTTATTATGTGGATTATTCCAAATAATTCTGTGAGCCTTCATTAGTGCCCGTAGACTGTAAAAACAGTGGTCAAAGCATAAGTCACGTGACCCATCGGTTTCTGAAGAGTTGCTTTGTAGCCTCTTTGTTCTGGTACGGCGTGCAGCCACGTTGCCCGGGAGGCTGATGGGGATGCACCCACCAGATGACAAGAAGTTAGACGTGTCTACAATCTCCTTTTGGAGATCCCTGCTGAAGCGGAAGAGCTGCCAGCAGAATATTCCATTTTCAGATGTTGTTTCAGTGGTAAAATCAGTGTCTCAGTGGCGTAAGTGACAGATATCCATCTAGGTGGCATGACTTCAAATTTCGTTTACAGCATGAGGATTTTTTTTTCTTTTCTTTTCTTTTCTTTTTTAATTTTACGTTGAAAAGTGTGCTAGATTTGGATGTCTCCTACACTTTCAGATTTGAATCGAACTATTTAAAAAAAATAAACAAAACCCTCAAACACAATTAGCGTTTATTAACAGACCATTAACCACCCAGGACAATGCTCCTTCTTGGTTTTTTTCTTTTCTTTTTTTGTTGACATTCTCCAAAATTGATCTTTTATTTCATTTTCAGAAGAAGAAACTTCCATCTCTTTTTGAGACTTCTTAAAAGGGGGGGGGGGGGGGGGGGGGCTATAAAACAAGATTTGGTGGCCACAGTGAATATGTTAATCACTTGACATGAAAACGAGCTCTTTCAGCTTCCGCAGGATAAACTTGGCCAATATTTACTGACTTCAAAAAACAAAATTTAAAAAATGTCTCAGTTTCTTTGTTTGACCGAAGTGTTTTGTTTATAACTTTTTTTTCCTGGGAGTTGTGTTTCCAGTAAGCCAGCATTTCTGTGTTTGATTACAACCACACATATGACATCCTACAAACATTACCTGATGACATACACCTCCCAACACATTTATTCTGCCTCAGAGACAATTTGGATATAAAATATACTTTATAGATTTCTTCTGATTTAACAAATGCATCAAAGGGATTTCTCCAACAAACGTCCACTTTTAATTTCACACTTTTAAAGTAATGGTGCTCCATCAATCTCTGTTTATCATTTTTATCCTTGGTGCTGCAAGGTAAGACCCCCACCCCCCCTACACTGTCCCACCTTGTGATTTTTTTTTTTTTGATCCTCCAGACAGACACTTTAACTGCAGCTACTGCTTAGTGCTTCAAGAGCTAATTTCCTTGAATGTGGCAGGCAAGGAAGGCCTCACTGCTGCTATTCAGTCTGTTTACTTTTCATCTTCGCTGTTATTACAAGTACACACTAAGGATATTGTAACTTCAATGTATGTAGAGTTGCAGGGTGCAGGTTTATTCCCACAAAAGGTCATGCGTAGGTGATGTGCCTGGTCTAGATGAATTTCCCACATTTGCTTGATCAGGAGAGGATCATGTGACCTGTCTGATTTAGGGAGAGCCCTTAGGAGAAGCGACACAGAAAGAAACCATTGCTGTGAGCATCTGTTGAGCGGTTATGTAACCTTTTAATGAGCCTGTGGTTTTGGGCTCCTGACAGAGCAGCGCTGTGCTCAGGATGGAGTATTGCCTGGCACACCTGCCTCCGTGAATTTGTGTAGCTCTCTGTGACAGATATGCAAAAACGACACGCACGCACAGACACACGCGTTACTGCAAGCACACGCGACAAAATCCATGACTCCGTTCTGTCATTTATTTGTGTAATACTGAGACTGGTGCCTTCAGTGAAACTCTTCTTCCTTTTCCAGGGTGGTTACATGCTGACCCGGCTAGCATTTTTGTCCATTTTTTTTTTTTTTTTTGGTTTCTCCTGAAGAGGCTTTTGTGAAGAGTTGCTCTTAGTATACCGGGTTTTGCCATAGTACATTTACTACAATAGTTCGGAAGTACTGCAATATTCGTCAGAAACATTGGCTGCATGAAAATCACTGAATTAAGAAGATTTTCAGTTCTTAAATGCAACTAAAGCAGTTTGTACACTCAAAGAATCTTGTGAAATGCCCAAAGTTATTGAAGACATAAAAAGCCTGTGATTGAAATAAAGAAAACACAAACACACATTTTACCTTAATTTCTGATATTATATTGAATCTTTGGAAAACAGAATTTAATGTCTCCTTTAAATGGATTAATACAAAACTAAGTAGGACGCTAGTATTTATAAACCATCTTATCTAAGGAAGTTGACTTATATTTCTCCTATGGGACAAACTTAGAAGCTATTACAATGAGAAGAGGTGACATCACTAATAGTGGAGCACACGCTCCACTTCCTGTGCAAGAATTTATCAAGAAAAAAAATCAAAGGGGTCACCTAGGGCATGCGTTAGACATGATTGTGCTCCACCCTCTAGGAAAAGTTCCTTTGGTCAGTCCACATTTTCTTTTCGAGCATCATCACCACTTCATTGACTATGTTTTTTTAATCTGTCTGCATATATATTTTAATTTCAACTAATATATCAACACAAGTTGTCTCTAGGATCTTTCCAGAGACCCAGAACATGACCCCCGAGCAATTATTACATAAACAACGGCAGGTAAAAACTCCCCCAGTGGAAGAAAAACCTTAAACCAGACAGTGGCAGGAAAAACTCCCCTTTAAGAGGGGAAGAAACCTGGATCAGGACCTGGGTCATAAGGGGGGACCCTCCCCCTTATAGCAGGAAAAGGGCGATTAAAATGACAGAATGAAGAACAGAGAGGGGAGAGATACAGACACACAGTCACAGGTACAAAAGACAAGATACATTAGTATAACTATCTGTCAGCAGCAGAACTAAGACTTCTATGTGTATATGACTGATACATGGTTAGTTGGTGACTACAGAGACGACTAGATAAATATATATACACATATTGGGTGTGTGTACAACATTTTGCATTTTGATATTAGTGTGAAGAGAGAGAAAATAGTAATAATAATAATAATGATAATAGTTACCATTATATTATATTATATCATATTATATTATATTATATTATATTAGCAGAGAGCTTAGAAATAAGTTTAAAATTATAATTCATATGTCCATGTAGTATTGTTGAAGGAAAGTCAATAAATAATGCACATAACTCATTTTCTACAAATGTCAGCACAAATATTTATCTCTCCAGAGGTTGCCAAAAATAAAAATGAGGTAATAATAGTTTCACCAATCCATGTTTTCTTTAGCACCAAGATTTGACTTTTAACATGGCTCACCTTTTAAAACTATTCCAGATGATGACTTCATGAAACTGGTTAGGACGTTGCCACAAATGAGAATAGCTGCCAATAATGCAAGCTGTGGTTTGTTCATGATTGATGTAAGTGGTAGAGGAACCAAACAGTACTAAATATAAAGGAAAGAAGAAAAAAAAAGCCCTTGAAACAGTAGGTGTGTCCAGGCAGCTGGCTGGTTCTTTAAATCAAAACTGAATGAGGTTTTTGTTCCTCACGTTGTTTGATTGCTGGGGTGCTTGTAATGTAGTTGGTAAAGTCGGTTCCCATGTGCCCAAGTGTCCCTGGGCAAGTTGCACAATCCCACATTACCCCCACTGCTGTCATAGTGGTAGACCAAGCCTGGAAAAATGGGGAGTTTGGGTATCAGCCTGTCATGAATTAGTATGGCGAAGAGGATGATTCGGTGTGGTGACTTCTACAAATAAGGTAAAAGCCAAAAGAAAAAAAAAAGTTTGATTGATGTTTTGTCCGCTTTCTTCTCTTCTCTGGTTTTCTGGTCTTTTCTGGGTGTTGAGAGGTTTCCTGTTTGCTTGAGGACAGAGTGTGTTTGACTGGTCAAGGAAGAACCTCACCCTGGCTTCAGCTTGTGCCCTTTCTGGTGCCCAAGTTAGGATGCATGCGAGTCATAAACAGTAATAAAAAAAATGATCATGTGATGTTTGTTAAAACTAAAATGAAAAAACATGATAAAATACTAATGATTCCTTTTTAGAGTAAAAATCGGATCCTCTTTTAGAATAAAAATCTTGTTCTTTTGCAATTTCCTGCACAGAGATCACCTTTTGTGGGGCATGTTTGTCTGTGTCTTAAGTAATTACAAACTCCAAGACTTTAACATATGCGAGATATTATCATTTTTAGCCACTTAAGAAATATTTTCATTCAGAAAGCAGTTTAGATCTGCAGGGTACTCTAACATCACAAACCCAGATCAGCAAAGATTTAGTCACTTTTTTTTTTTAAAGAGCTCTTCTTTCTCATCATTATTACAATCCAATTTCAAATGCTGGTATATTGTATGGACTTAAGTGAAAAGTGCAAAGCTGTAAAAGAAATTTAAAGAAGGCACGGCTCACACAGATGTGAAAAGATGGTTGAAAAGGCAACTTATTTTTACCAAGACATTTAAACTGATTTGAGTGTGACATAAAACGGATGGTTCAGTAATATGTGATTTTCTCTTTTTAAAGCCTGTTTTGAAGTGCAAATGAGTCTGAGGAGTGGCTAAAGTTATTCTAAGGTCATTTAAATATCTAAATGGTCACATTTTTCTCTCTTGCTGTTTTACAAACAGGCAAATGAACAGAATTAGTGTCTGAAAACTGAAAAATGGGACATACAGCCATGGATAGCAGCGTGTTGTACTCTGCACCATGGTGTCGGCTTGGGTTTTGCAAACTGTGTGCGTGTGTATTTTAGATGCACATTGCTGTTCAAGTTCACTTCAATGTTATTTATATAGCGTCTATTACAACACAAGTTGTCTCTAGGCGCTTTCCAGAGACCCAGAACATGACCCCCGAGCATTTATTACATAAACAACAGCTGGTAAAAACTTCCCTAGTGGACAAAAACCTTAAAGCAAACAGTGGCAAGTAAAAAAACTCCCCTTTAAGAGGGAAGAAACCTTGAGCCGGACCTGGCTCATAAGGGGGGACCCTCCTTCCGAAGGCCAGCCGGGTAGAGCAGGAAGTAAAAAAAGAATAGAGACATAGAGACACCGTCAAAGGTACAAGACAGGATACATTAGTAACTGTCATTGGTAGTCCAATTAGACTTCTGTGAATATGGGTGATATATGGATAGTTGGTGATCCAAGGGGATGAGGACTTCAGGTCGGGATGTCAGCAAATATCCAACAGACATCCATACAGAAGGTGGAGGCAGACATTGGGATGGCCAGAGGTGGGACTGCAGGTCAGCAAGCAGCTCCTGAGGTTCTGGTCCGCAGGACATGCAAAGAAGAGGAAAAGAAGGGCCAGACAAGCACAAAAAACTACCAGAACAATGGACCACAATTATGCTTATGGGATACTGTTAATAACTGAGGGTTGAGGTGAAGAAGAGACAGAGAAGACAAAGAGAAACAGAGGAGGTGAAAGGCACCACTCAGTGGATCATGTTGGTGCCCCCCTGCAGCAGAGGCCTACAGCAGCATATCTACACCGAAGCTATGTTTAAAATGAGCTGCTCTAATCTGGTCCTGTAGCTGCAGCTTTGACTACTGGCCCTGACACATTAAGGTACTAAATGTACACTAACTATATGCTTTATTAAACAGAAATGTTTTAAGTTTAGTTTTAAAGGTGGAGGTGGTATCAGCCTCCTTAACCCAAACTGGAAGTTGGTTCCAGAGTGATGGTGCCTGATAACTGAAAGCCGTCCTCCAAATCTACATTTCGATAATATATGAACTACGAGTAAAGCTGCACCCTGAGAACGGAGAGCTCTATTAGGAACGTACGGTACTATCAGGTCTTGCAAATATCGCGGCACTAGGCCATTTTGGACTTTATACGCAAGTAATAAAATTTTGAATTGGAGTCTAAATTTTACAGGGAGCCAATGGAGGGAAGCTAAAACTGGAGAAACGTGGTCTCTCTTGTTGATTCCTGTCAGCACTCGCGCTGCTGCATTTTGGATCAGCTGGAGGCTGTTAAGAGAATTACTTGGACATCCAGCCAACAACACGTTACAGTAATCTAGTCTAGAAGATATGAACGCATGAATTAGTTTTTCGGCATCACTCTGCGAGAGGATGCTCCTAATCTTTGCGATATTACGGAGGTGGAAAAATGCCGTTTTACAAACCTGATTAATATGCTGTTTAAATGACAAATCCTGATCAAAAATAACACCAAGGTTTTGCACAGTTTTACTGGAGGCCAACGCAACACCATCTAATCCCTTCCTAAGGTGTTTGGGACCACAAACAACAACCTCTGTTTTATCGGAATTTAGTAGCAAAATGTTTGTGGACATCCAGTTCTTGATGCCCTTAAGACACACCTGGAATTTGTCTAATGGTTTTAGTTTCATCTGGCTTCATAGACAGATACAGCTGTGTGTCATCAGCATAACAATGAAAATTAATGCCATGGTTCCGGATAATACTTCCTAAGGGCTTAATGTATAAACTGAACAAGATTGGCCCTAGCTCTGAATCCTGCAGGACACCATAGCAGACCCTCGTCTGTACGGAAGAAACCTCATGAACATGAACAAACTGGAATCTATCAGACAGATATGATTTAAACCAATCTAGAGCTGTCCCTTTAATCCCAACAACATACTCTAGCCTCTGCAGTATAATGCTGTGATCTATAGTATCAAAAGCAGCGCTGAGGTCCAGCAGAACCAGTATGGACACTAACCCATTATCTGAGGCCATAAGAAGGTCATTCGAGACTCGAACCAGTGCTGTTTCTGTGCTATGATGCATTCTGAACCCTGACTGAAAAATTTCAAATAGATCATTTCTATACAAATGCTCACACAGCTGGCTTGCAACTACCCTTTCCAGAATTTTAGAGATAAATGGAAGGATGGCCTCCCTAAATTTAGTGATAGCTTTATCGGATAGACACCTGCTAAAGTAATTCCTCCTATTATGCGTAACGTTGACAATGTTGAATTCAAACATTATTAAATAGTGGTCGGATAGGAGGGAGTTTACATGTGACACTAACAGATTATCAAGTTCTACACCGTAGACGAGGACCAGATCAAGAGTATGATTAAGACAATGCGTCGGTTCGTTAACTTTTTGTAAAATCCCCATCGATTCTAGAAGAGAATCAAAAGCCAACTTAAGACTGTCGTAGTCAACATCCATATGAATGTTAAAGTCGCCCACTATGATGACTTTATCTGTACTGATCAATAAACTAGATAAGAAATCTGAGAACTCAGACAGAAACTCCAGATAAGCTCCAGCAGGAGGCCGGTAAACTACCACCAACAAGACTGGCTTCTCTGATTTCCAGCTCGGCAGTTTTAAGCTAAGCGTGAGGCTTTCAAATGTATTATAATCGCATTTAGGTTTGGATTTTATTGTAAGACTGGAGTCGTAGATCGCCGCTACTCCTCCACCTCGACCTGTGATTCGAGGAATATGATAATTAAAGTAACTGGACGGCGTCGATTCATTTAAATTAACAAACTCTTCCTCTTGGAGTCACGTTTCTGTTAGGCAGAAAATGTCACTCCGGGTCTCAGTAATTAGATCGTTTACTAATAGAGACTTTGAGCTTAAAGATCGTATATTTAGTAATCCGCATCTAATTTTTTGGTCTTTAGTTCGCACTAAATGCGTATTTGTTTTTATTTTTACGAGATTATTTTGGTTAACGCCTCTATTAGGTCGCGCTTGGTGAAGATTTGGAGGACTGGGAATCAATACTAAATCTATTTTACTTGGCACCTCGTTAGAATCTCCAATTACATCATTTACTTCTACCTTTTTATTGGCAGGCGATAGTCCTCGAGAAGCAGCAGAGAAGCGTGTAAGACTGCAGCTCTGCACCCCGGCCTGGACCCTGGATTGTCAGGGGGAGGATCTAATAATATCAGCCAGATTTCTAGCGATAAGAGCTGCACCATCCCGGGTGGGATGAATGCCATCTCTTCTAAGCAGACCAAGCTTTCCCCAAAACGTCTTCCAATTGTCAATAAAGGCCACGTCGTTTTCTGAACACCACCGAGACAACCAGCGACAGAGCGACAACATGCGGCTAAACATGTCATCACCGGTCAGATTGGGGAGGGGACCAGAGAAAACTACGTAGTCCGACATGGTTTTGGCGTAGTTACACACCGAGACAATATTGATTTTAGTGACCTCCGACTGGCGTAGCCGGGTGTCATTAGTCAGAGTCAGAGTCAGTCAGAGTCAAGTTTATTGTCAATCCTACCACATGTGAGATACATACAGAGAATCGAAATTACGTTACTCTCAAACCCTCGGTGCTACACAATAAATACATTTTAAACACAAAGTGCAGGTTAAAAAGAGACAAGAAACAAGTTGTGACATGACAACAACAGTTTTTCGGTTTGTTTAAAGTGACATGGTGCAAAGCAAGCGGTCCAGATCTGCCAAAATACAGATACTGAGATCAGAGTGAGTGAGGGGGGGGCAAGGCGGGAAACGGTGGAAGAGAAGGGAGAGTGTTAAGTGTCCTGACAGCCTGGTGGACGAAGCTGTCCTTCAGTCGGCTGGTTCTGGCTCGGAGGGTCCGCAGCCTCCTCCCTGAAGGCAGCAGACTGAAGAGGCTGTGTGACGGGTGGTTGGGGTCTCTCACAATGCTGAGGGCTTTGCGAGTCAGACGGCTGCTGTAAATGTCCTGAAGTGAGGGGAGAGAGACACCAACGATCTTCTCAGCTGCTCTCACGACGCGTTGGAGAGATTTGCGGCAGGTTGCGGTGCAGGATCCGTACCACACGGTGATGCAGCTGGTCAGGATGCTCTCGATGGTGCCTCTGTAGAAGGTGTACCTGATGGGGGCCGGGGCTCTGGCTCTTCGCAGTTTGCGGAGGAAGTAGAGGCGCTGCTGTGCCTTCTTGGCAAGTGATGCGGTGTTAACAGTCCAGGAGAGGTCCTCTGAGATGTGGACACCCAGGAACTTGGTGCTGCTCACCCTCTCCACAGCAGCACCGTTGATGGTCAGAGGAGCATGCTGGGTGTGTTGTCTCCTGAAGTCAACAACAATCTCCTTGGTCTTCTCCACGTTCAGGGAGAGATTGTTGTCGCTGCACCACTCAGCCAGGCGGCTCACTTCACTCCTGTAGTTTGACTCATCGTTGTTGTTGATGAGACCCACCACAGTCGTGTCGTCCGCAAACTTTACGAAGAGGTTGGAGCTGTGAATCGGTGTGCAGTCGTGGGTCAGCAGGGTGAAGAGGAGGGGGCTCAGCACACATCCCTGGGGGGCCCCTGTGCTCAGTGTGATGGTGCTGGATGTGTTGCCGCCGACCCGTACTGCCTGTGGTCTCCCAGTCAGGAAGTCCAACAGCCAGTTGCACAGCGAGGTGCTGATCCCCAGCTGGTCCAGTTTGTGAACGAGCTGCTGGGGGATGATGGTGTTGAATGCTGAACTGAAGTCGATGAAAAGCATTCTTACATAAGCGTTTCTGGTGTCCATATGTGTGAGGGCTGTGTGGAGGGCAGTGGAGATGGCGTCGTCAGTGGACCGGTTGGAGCGATATGCGAACTGGTAGGGGTCCAGAGAGGGGGGGAGAGCAGCCTTGATGTGATGCATGACTAGCCGTTCAAAGCACTTCATGATGATGGGAGTCAGTGCGACTGGACGGTAGTCGTTGGAGCAGGAGGGAGATGACCGTTTTGGGACCGGACGGATGTTGGTGGCTTTGAAGCACGTGGGAACCACCGCCTGACTCAGTGACATGTTAAAGATGTCTGTGAAGACATCCGTGAGTTCTTCTGCACAGTCTCTCAGTACACGACCAGGTATGTTGTCAGGACCCGGAGCTTTGCGGGCGTTGATCCTGCTGAGGGATCTTCTCACAATGTCCGGTGACAGCGTCAGCACCTGGTCGCCGGGAGGGGGTGGTGCTTTCTGTGCGGCGATGGTGTTGTGTGCCTCGAAGCGGGCGAAGAATGTGTTCAGCTCATTCAGCAGGGATGTGCTGCTCTCACAGGTCTGCGGTGGGGGCTTGTAGTCCGTAATGGTCTGAATCCCTCGCCACAGGCTCCGTGTGTCCCTGCTGTTGCTGAAACGGCGGGCTATCCTCCTGGAGTACCGTCTCTTAGCCTCCCTGATGCCATGGGACAGGTTGGTCGTAGCTGTCTTTAGACCCACTTTGTCTCCAGCTCTGAAGGCAGCGTTCCGAGCCTTTACGAGTCTGTAGACTTCCTTTGTCATCCACGGCTTCTGGTTGGCTCTGACTTTGATGGTTCTGGAGTCTGTTACATCATCGATGCACTTGGCGATGTAGGCGGTAACAGACTCTGTGTACTCCTGGAGGTCTGTGGTGTTGTTGATGGTGGCAGCTTCTCTGAACATGCTCCAGTCTGTGGTGTTGAAGCAGTCTCGAAGTGCCTCTGTGGACCCCTCTGGCCACACCCGGACCTGCTTCCAGACTGGTCTGACAACTTTAACCAGTGGCCTGTATGCTGGCAGTAGCATGACAGTGATGTGGTCTGAGGCACCGAGGTGGGGGAGGGGGTGGGCTTTGTAGGCTGTCCTGTTGTTGGTGTAGACTTGGTCCAGAATGTTGTCTCCTCGCGTGGGGAACTTGATGTGGTGGTGAAGATTTGAAAAGATGGTCCTTGGGTCTGCGTGGTTGAAGTCCCCCGCCAGGATGAGGAAGGCCTCAGGGTGGGCTGTCTGCTGCTCGCTGATCCGCTGGTACAGCTCGGTCAGCGCCTCTCTCCTGGTGTTGGTGGAGGGGCTGGGGGGGATGTAAACAGCAGTGAGTAGTATGACCGAGTATTCGCGCGGTAGATAGAAAGGACGACATTTAATAATCATAAACTCCGCCAGGGGTGAGCAGTGTTTGCAGACCACCACAGCATCTCTACACCAAGCATCACGGAGGAAAACACAAAGGCCGCCGCCGCGGCCCTTACCTGCCTCGGTGTGTGCTCGGTCCGCCCGGTAGCACGTCAGCTGGTCTAGCTGGATGGCGTGGTCCGGTATGCTGTCGTTGAGCCATGTTTCCGTGAACACAAAAACACAGCTCTCTCTCACGGTCCTCTCGGCGGAGCAGAGTAATCGGATGTGGTCCAATTTGTTGTCCAGCGAACGAACGTTGGCCAACACGATGGAGGGAACCGTCGGTTTGTTCGGGTTCTCCGCCAGTCTCGTCCGGGTACCGGCTCGCTTGCCCCTCTTCTGCTTCCTGTAGCGCCGCTTGTGGCGCTTCCATTGCGGCGGAGGTCGAGGCGCGGGGGACGGCGGAAGTGGTGGTTCCCGGAGCAGACCGCGTTCCCGAAGTTGGCCGGCGAGTTCAGAGTTCAGCTCGACAGTGTAGCTGTTTCCAACGTCGAGCAGAAACCCCCGGCTGTACTTTGGTTTGGTATGCATATGACTTGTCAAAACACAACTTTGGTGACAAAAACACGAACGAAAAACACGAAACGTCGCACCGTCCGGAGAGAGAGAAGCCGCAGCGTGAGGCACGCGCCGCCATCCCGGAACCGGAAGTGCCGACATGGATGATAACTTTACTGTATTTACGATTACCCTTTGCCAGCAGCTTCAAATTTGCTTCAACGTCGCCCGCTCTGGCCCCCGGGATGCACCTAACTATGGTCGCTGGAGTCGGCCTCACATGCCTCAAAATAGAGTCGCCAATCACCCAGGTCGGTTTCTCAGCGGGTGTGTCGCTGAGTGGGGAAAAACGGTTAGACACGTGAAGCGAATGGTGGTGTTCCGTGCGCCTTTTGGGACTACGCTTCCTCCGAACCGTCACCCAGCCACCCTGACTGCCCGGCTGCTGGGGGGCTGCAGGGGGGGAGCTACCAGCAGCTACACCTGGCCGGTCCGCCGCTACTTCAGCCTAACGAGCTACCAAGTCAACCGGACTATGGTCTATTTGGCGGAACCGGACCTCTAACTCACTGAGCCTCGCCTCCAAAGCTACGAACAAACTACATTTTATACACTTACCGTCTTCACTAAAGGAGGCAGAGGAATAACTAAACATTTCACACACTGAGCAGTAAGAAGGAGAAACGGTGGGAGAGGAGGCCATGCTGAGAGGACTGGAGACGGTACCTGTACCGGTGACTGGTGGAAATGAAAGTTAAATAAGAGAAAAGGTACAAGTGCTCGATTCAAAGAGAAGTTTACAAGATGTAGTGTTTTATTATCAAAACAAACTAAAATCAGAGTATAAGGATTCGAAGAATCAGAGCCCGTAACGCCGTGCAGACAGACACAGACCGCGAACAACAAACAGGAAGTGACGCAATGCGTTACCCACCCAGCCTAGAGCGCCCTCCTAGGATCCAGGAGCAGGTAAAAACAACGGCAGGTAAAAACTTCCCTAGTGGACGAAAAACCTTAAGCCAAACAGTGGCAGGAAAAACTCCACTTTAAGAGGGAAGAAACCTGGAGCAGGACCTGGCTCATGAGGGGGGACCCTCCTGCCGAAGGCCAGCCGGGTAGAGCAAGAAATAAGAAAGAATAGAGACATAGAGACACCGTCAAAGGTACAAGACAGGATACAATAGTAACTATCATCAGTAGTCCAATTAGACTTCTGTGTATATGGGTGATATATGGATAGTTGGTGATCCAAGGGGATGAGGACTGCAGGTCGGGGTGTCAGCAAGTATCCAACAGACATCCACACAGACAGGTGAAGGCAGACACTGGGATGGTCAGAGGTGGAACTGCAGGTCAGCAAGCAGCTCCTGAGGCTCTGGTCCACCGGACATGCACAGAAGAGGAAAAGAAGGGCCAGACAAGCACAAAAAACTACAAGAACAATGGACCACAATTATGCTTATGGGATACTGTTAATAACTGAGGGTTGAGGTGAAGAAGAGACAGAGAAGGCAAAGAGAAACAGAGGAGGTGAAAGGCACCACTCAGTGGATCATGTTGGTGCCCCGCTGCAGCATAGGCCTACAGCAGCATATCTACACCGAAGCTGTTTAAGATGAGCTGCTCTAATCTGATCCTGCAGCTGCAGCTTTGACTACTGGGCCTGACACATTAAGGTACTAAAATACACTAACTATATGCTTTATTAAACAGAAATGTTTTAAGTTTAGTTTTAAAGGTGGAGGTGGTATCAGCCTCCTTAACCCAAACTGGAAGTTGGTTCCATAGTGATGGTTCCTGATAACAGAAAGCCCGCCCTCCAAATCTACATTTGGATCCTCTAGAAACTACGAGTAAACCTGCACTCTGAGAACGGAGAGCTCTATTAGGAACGTACAGTACTATCAGGTCTTGCAAATATCGCGGCGCTAGGCCATTTTGGACTTTATATGCAAGTAATAAAATTTTGAATTGGATTCTAAATTTTACAGGGAGCCAATGGAGGGAAGCTAAAACTGGAGAGACGTGGTCTCTCTTGTTGATTCCTGTCAGCACTCGCGCTGCTGCATTTTGGATCAGCTGGAGGATATTCAGAGAATTACTTGGACAGCCAGCCAATAGCACATTACAGTAATCTAGTCTAGAAGACACGAACGCATGAATTAGTTTTTCTGCATCACTCTGGGAGAGGAGGCTCCTAATCTTTGCGATATTACGGAGGTGGAAAAACATCCAGTCCTTGATGTCCTTAAGACACACCTGGAGTTTGTCTAATGGTTTTGTTTCATCTGGCTTCATAGACAGATGCAGTTGTATGTCATCAGCATAACAATGAAAATGAATGCTGTGGTTCCGGAAAATACTTCCTAAGGGCTGCATGTATAAACTGAACAATATTGGCCCTAGCTCTGAACCCTGCGGGACACCATTTCAGACCCTTGTCAGTACTGAAGAAACCTCATGAACATGAACAAACTGGAATCTATCTATAAGTTCCTCATTTAAAAAAAAAGAAAAAAGACAGCACTGGGGTGAAGTGAACTACTGTAACACAGATGACCAAAAAGCCAGCTGGTCTCAAGCTCACACACCGAAGACCACCGTCTCCAGGGAGCGTTGGTGAGGACCTGACGCGTGTTCACGCAACCCCTGGGGCTTTGAAAGTTAAAAACAAACAAAAACATCGGTAACAGCAGATAGTGAGTCTTAAAAAAAAGAAAATTATAAAAGCAACAGACCTAAAAAGACTGACCTGGATATGAAGACGTCTGGCTCTAGGAGATGTGAACAACTCAAGTAAGTTTAGTGGTCTGTGAGACGGGCGCTTGTAGACATGCCGCATTTCCAGTTCTTTTCACACCTTTATTAAACAGGTGAGTAATTACTCAAAGTGCAGGTTGGAAGAAGTAAAAGCACTTGAATTGAGTAACTTGTAGAGGAACCTCCATCAGATGTTTCCTCTTGTTGCTTTAAGGACATGCAAAAGGACTAGCTTCTTCTGTCAGCAGTCACATCGCTGATAAACACCATTTACTACAGCTCCTTCAGTTTTGCCTTCAGTGTGTTATTTAATGGGGTGAGCTCAGGCATCTGACTTGGGCATTAAAGATTATTCAGTGTCATTACCTTCTTCTCTTTGGTTGCTTTTCAGTAGGTTAGGATCGACCATCATAACGGTTCTGAAGTATTTTGCTGAATGTGCGCAGAGCTTAGACCTCTACGCCTCAGAATTGATCTTACTTCAGTCAGCGTTTACATCATCATTAAACAGCAGCCCATTGGCAGCCGCACTTGCTTGCTTCATGACACTGCCGCCACCGTGTTTGACACATGATGTGCTATGATTTGGTTATTTTGCTGGTCCTTTTCTTCTGCATACTTTTTGTCTTCCCATCATTCTAATACAAGTTTGTTTTGGTTTCCTCTGTCTTAATAATCTAAGTTCAGGGCGTGGTAGGCTTTTTTTTTTAGATGTTTTCTTAAAAGTCACAAGTGGTTTGCACCTTGTTGTAATCCCAATATATTTATACTCATTTATTCATAAAAGTGTCTCATAATTGTAGAGTTGTATAATGATACAATTACCTTCTCCAGAGTATTCCTGACTTTTGTTGATATTGTGAAGGGGTTTTCCTTCACCAAGGAAAGGATTCAGTCATCATTGCTTTGAGTTGTGTTCTGTGCTCTTAATGACCTTTTGCTGTTGAGCTCACCAGTGTTTTCTTTCTTTTTATGAATGTACCAAATTGTTGATTTGCCAAACCTAAGGTTTTTACTCTTGCTCTCTTATAGATTTGTTATTTTTCATCCTAATGATGGTGGGATGGTGGCATGTGGTTTCTGCTCAGTTGTAGATGGAGAGGTGGGGCAGTGGTTCAGGGAACACCGCCAGAAGACACTAAAGCTGTGTCTAATTGTCTAAACTCTGTATTCATGCCATAGGACATTGGGACTGACAAGAGGCCAGACTTCAGGGCTGCTGCAACAACAATGTTGATTTTTTATTTATTTTTTTGGTAACAAACTAAAAAACCTTGCTGTACCTGTTGTATGTTGGAGGGGTATGCTACCGATGGCCTCCTTCACTTGCAGAGATATTGCCCTTAAATTTCAAACTTGGAAGCATTGGAATAAGTGAAACAGCTGCCAAAAACTAACTTCAAACATTTGGCTGCTTCATTTGTGTCGAAGTAATGAAGTAAATTGTAAATGTCATTCCTTTTTGAAACTTTGTATATCTGGACGTCTACACCTGGAGAGCATGATTTGTTTTATTCCAAATCCATGTTGGTGGTCCATAAAGACAAAGCCTTAAAAAGTAATTCTTAAATGCTTTATTATTTGTTGGATTTAAGTAATTAAATGATGTACTCACCAAACCTCTCTTACTCTTTGGGTCATGAACTGGTCACGAAGGCTTTGACTGTTCCGGCTTGCAACCCCGGCATCACACATGTACTTGTTACAAAGCACTCGATAGGAAATTAAGTAAACTAGCTGGTCAGATGGAATTTTGGATCATGAAATGTGGGTATCTGCTTTTTGGTTATCAAACAGTTTTCACCATGACTAATAAGGAAAAAAAACTTTTGCAGAACATCGGCTTCTTTGAAAGCAGCAACAGTCCTGGTCCGTGAATTAGGACTTAGTCGTATTTGTAGGGGTAGCTTATTTGACAACAAACCAACTTCTGGTTCTGCCTTCGTTGACTTGATTTGTGGAGAAGGAGCACTTCTAAGACTCGTCTTTCCACTGGCTCCTAGGTAACTAGAGCACTGGACCTCGAGAACCTTGCAGTGGTGTGACGCTGATTATCGCCTGACCAAATCTTTCCAGGTTCAAGTTTGACACTGAAATGCTTTAGGTTTTGTACTTCAGCATCAGCTTTACAACTCATGGTTAGATTTTTTTTTTTTTGTAACTGTTCTTGTTATAATTTAAAAATGAACGCAGCTGCTGAGCGATTATTGGTCTATACATTTCATTAATGAACCAGAATGCTTACAAATAGATATGTCAAAGTCAAAATATATTCAGAACTCAAGTTGAGGGAAAAATATGAATAAATTCAGGTTGAGTCCAATATGTAACTTGAAATGACATTTGTCTGTCATCGGAAAGTCAAATGAACTTTTTTTTAATATTAAATTCCTGCTCTTTTCTTTAATCCACTGTCCCTTACTGCCTTTCCTCTCTGGGTGAGGGTTCAAGAAACACAGGGCAGCCTTCAGTCCGCCTCGCTGAGGCCTTTGGCCGGGTGTCACTGCTCTCTCAGGAGGCCCCCTGGCCAACTGCTCTCTTTTCCTCCTATCCAAACGAAGTGGGTAAAGTCAACACTTCTGGAGGGAAGGGGAGGGAGAGGTTGCTGAGGAGAGCAGAGACAGGCTTCTGGTTGTCAGCAGGCAGACGACTGTTTGCCAAGCAGTTATAGAGTGCGAGTTAGCGAATGAGTGCATGTGTATAGACCAACAAGGGTGTTTCAGCCATGAGGAGACACGGACGCTACACCAATCAGGCTCCTACTGGGAATGTCACAGCATAAAAATGTTCACTATACAATTAGGGTGGCCACAGAAATTTAATTTGATGCATGAAGGGGATAGAAACACTTGATGCTGATCAGTTCCAGACAACAAATGTGATCAATCGTTGTGGACATGAAAAAACATGACATAACACTTGAACACCTCTCTGTGTTTTTATTTTATATATAGCCCTGGAAACCGGTTTAGTTTGAGTGTTCTTCCTTCAAGTCTTGTTTCCAGAAACAACTACTTCTCTCATAACCACAAACTTGCACAATTTAAGCCATACAAACCTCTACATGCTGATACCACTTGGCAGGCTGGTTTAGTCGCTCCAAGGCAGTTCTTTGAAACAACATCTCAAAAGTTTGCCACTTAATGGGAAAAGCCAGTGCTTTTTTTTTTTTTTTTTTTATTATTATTGTCAATGAAAAAGAATAAGAAAATACCTGGAAAAAAATGTTCCAACAGCAGATTTCTATGGTGCATTGATTCTTATGCACTATTTACCATGAAGGATATTAGGTATCAAGTTAGTTAACAGAAATCATACTCGATTAGCTCTGCTCAATTAACAAAGAATTCGATTTGTTGATCTGCACAAATGGGGATTCATAGTTGACCTGAGCAGATGGTGACGGATGGTTTTGGAGATGACCGTTTCGGTTCATGCCCCGACCCTGGACCAGCCAGTAAATACACCAGAGGAATATGAGCTGCAGAAATGCCACTCCTGACCCAAATATGGAGCAGAAATCCTAACAAGTGCAGAATCTAATCCACTATTCTGTTCACACCATTCGCAGGAAAAGCATACGGGGGACTGGGTCTGTTCCACACCACAAAGACGTGGTCGACTGCGAAGACCCGAAGAAAATCAAGTTAAATGAATGTCTTCATTTCAACAGAGAAGATTTAAAAAAAAAAAAAAAAAAAAAAAAAAGATAGAATATCACTGATTACAACAAAAACAAACGACTTTGACCAAGAAACATTCTAGTCTGATTTTGATTTCGGTGGTTTTTGTGTGCGCTGGCCTCTAATCAGTCTAGTTTCTTCTCCAGAAACGATTAAAAGACTCATGTGGCTCAGTGAATCCATTTGATAGCTGAATAATGAAGTTAATCTATCATGTCTAAATCAGATTTACTTATCAAAAAATTCTGTGTCAATGGATGACCAGTTCATTTTTATGTTGTTTCTTGAGTGACAATGAGGCCTGAAGACATGAACGGTTGGCAGGTTGTCATAACAGTTTTGGATTAGGAGTATTCCAAGAAACTTGTTCATGGATACTGGAATTCACAGAGCACAGGTCTGAATCTCCACAGCAAGGTCACTCCAAAGAGTGGCTAGGGATACCGATTTTGACATGGATGAGATTCAACTGCATGTGCCCAAACATAGAGACACACTCACTACTTAATTACCAGGATATACAGAAACAGTATTGGAATGTCATTCGGACTAGATGAATTCACTTGAATGGTATCAAAGCGGAAGAATCAAACCATCTAAAGAGAACATAACAGATGTTCAGACCATCTACAAATACCATGGAATCCCACAAGCAAATGGAATAATGAGGTCAGCACCAACCAAGTACCTGCAAAGAGTAAAACAGATCCAGAAGACGCAGCTAAGCAGGAAGAACAAAGTAAGAGCCATTAACATGTAAGCCCTGCTGGTATAATAACCTGGCCAGAGGGGGAGATGGAAGCCACAAGAAGGCTCAAGTGAACAAAATTCCTCACAATTCCTGGAATGACCACAACTCCAGCTGACTGAGAAGGAACACAAAGGCAAAGCAGGGACACTAGGGATTAATGAGTGTCAAAGCCACCCAGGATGAAACAACAAACAGCCAAACATAAATAGATCTGAAAGTTGGAACCTTGTAATCAACTGTTAAGTGAATGTCTCATGCTGGGAAAACAACAACAACAAAAAAAACAAAAAACAAGGGAGGGAGAGAAAAAGGTGGAGGAACCATCATGAAGGAAGCCCTCAGGAGCCCGAGACATCTGGCTCTGGATCTGGCTCCTCTCGATATGGAGTAGCAGTGGCTTCACTCTGAGCCCCTTCCTGCTTTTATACATTATATATATATATATATATATATATATATATATATAAAAACTCGTTCCTCACCCTCCGTGGGTGGTGTCCCTTCTAAGCTTGGGTCCTCTACCAGAGGCCAGGGAGCTTGAGGGTTCTGCGCAGTATCTTTGCTGTTCCTAACACTGCACTTTTCTGGACTGAGATGTCTGAGGTTGTTCCGGGGATCTGCTGCAGCCACTCTTCCAGTTTGGGGGTTACTGCCCCGAGTGCTCCGATCACCACAGGCACTACTGTCACCTTCACCTTCGAGGCCTTCTCCAGCTCCTCTCTAAGCCCTTGGTATTTCTCAAGCTTCTCGTGTTCCTTTCGCCTGATGTTACCATCACTTGGTATTGCCACATCCACCACCACGGCTTTCCTCTGCCCTTTGTCTACCACCACGATGTCTGGTTGGTTTGCCATCACCATCCTGTCTGTCTGTATCTGGAAGTCCCACAGGAGCTTTGCTATCTATATCTATATCTATATCTATATATATATATATATATATATATATATATATATATATATATATATATATATATATATATATATATATATATATATATATATATATATATATATATATATTAAGAGGTATATATTAAGAGGTCCTGATTCTCATCCCAGCTGCTTCACAATCGGCTGTAAACTTTTCCTGAGAGCCCAAGATCCTGATTGTTTGCACCTGTGTCTCATTACCCTGTGACCATACATTGCCTTGTATTTGCCTTGTTCCCTGCTGGTCCACTTGTCTTTCACTTCCTATAATTTGCTTGGCTGTATTTTGTTTTTTTTTTTTTTGTTAGAGGCCTTTTTTGTTTTCATTGTTTGGATTCCTGTCCAAGCTGCACTTTTTGTTGTAATAAAAGACTTTACTCCTATGGATGTGCTGCATTTGGGTCCTCTCAACCAGAATTAGAAAAGTTTGGACTTTTTTTCACTGGTTTTAAATTCTATTATGTTTTTCATTTTGTTGAGTATTTCAGTTTAGTTTTAGTTGGTGCATCAGTAGTTTTATGTTTTGTTTTAGTTTTTACAAATATTTATTTACATATTATTTGAGATATCAACTTAAAGATTTTAAAATCTTGAATGAAAAAAATGTAAGAAACAATGCCATACAGTACAAAAAGCCTTTTGAGTAATTAGAAGTAGAAAAAAAAAGAATTTATTAGAAAGATGAAACTGCAAGCATAAAAAAACAAGGCACGAAACAAAAATGAAAACAAAGTTAATTTTACCTGCAATTCAGTTTTTTTTTTTAAACTTTTATCTAACTGTACAGCATGTGAGGCATTTATGAAGTATTTTAAATATTTATAGATGCAAGAAATCATCTTCATTAAACTCTCCCTGAACACTCCCTGCAAAATTGCAGTTTCATCCCAGCAACTGGCTTCACTAATGAAGCACAAACAACCACTTAACAGCAGGGTTAACAGCAAGTAAACAAAGCTCCTGGGTTGATGTTGATTTGACTGAAATGTCAACACTTTTAAGGCTGGTTACCAGCAGCCACCGATCACCTGCCGGTAAACACCTCCTCAAGAAAAGACATTTTCCTGGGGGACAAATGGGAAACAAGTGGTTGTTAAGGCGAAAATGTTTCTGTTGTGCATCTTTCCCTTCGTGCATGCAGTCGTGCATTTCTCGAGAAGAAACCTCTTACACTCCTTTAAGTGGTGTTGTGTAATAATAATTGTCCACTAATCCAGAAACCATGACATGTTTACAGGAATCTCAAAGGGGATGCTAACATAGGCATAAAAATAATTGCTTTTATATAACATAACATGGTGATGTCATGGTTTCTGTCAGCGCTGAAAAGAATAGTAAACGCTGCAATCAAGCTGTCAACAGTCTTAACTATTTCAAATGTGTGTGAGATTACAGGACGCGAGAGACTTAACCTGTTTTATAATTCAGCACTCACTAACATCTGTTAGGTGTTAGCTAATGATTGCACCATGAGGAGAGCCGAGGGGGTCAGATTCCTTTCGCTTAGGTTTAATGTCAGCTGCACAACATAACTCTCAGCCAAGACAGCGGCTTGTGACACAGTTCAAGCCTGAACTTCAAGGAACTGTCGTGACTCAGTAAGTCTGGCCGCTCTGGGACTCGACCTCAGCTGACGCTGGCCCGTCGCGCTGCCACCAGCTGCTGCTGTTTGACAATTACTCCGTTTGCTCACAGGCACTTTGACCTTTCACAGACTGCGGTGTGGTCCATGACACGTCACAGCACTAGGTACTGACCTACTCTGGAGCAGCTACCTGCAGCAGCGCACAGGCCAAATGAAAGAGGCAATTCTGCTGCATGGCTCACGCACAATGCTGCTGTTGATGCTCGAGGGCCAGACGTCGCTGGCAAGGACAGACGTTTGGCCCGCAGAGAAAGAGGAGCTCTTCACACGTGGACTGGCTCCTAGATAAAATTTTGAGAGAGAATTTTAACTGCAGGAGTGAATATACGTACTCTGCTTTTGCAGCCATGCACAAAGACATCAGCGGTTTTTACATAAAAGCTCTCTATTTGGTTTTATCCTGTTTTTTTTGTTTTTTTTTAATTTGCATTCATGTGGAAAAACCCTTCCATAAAAGTAATTGCTCGGATTGCATGACTGCTCTCCCATTTCCTTGCTGGATACTGTAAAGGGATTTGCTCTTAAAATCTCCTGAAAGTGAAGTTCTCCTCTCCAACACATGAATGGACATTAGCGAGTATGATGACAGAGAAATATTTTGGCATCCTCAGTGTTTTTGGAAGTCTAGTCTGTGTGTAAACGGTCTTAGACGCAGACCCTCTGTCCTCTGCCCTCTTTAATCTGTGAAGTGTCTACAAGAGCTTTTAGCAGCAGCTCCAAATGGGAACGAGGCCAGTTGGTCTCCAAAAGGACACTTAAACTGAAGCTGCCATGTTACCAACTGTTTTGAATTAGGACTTGGTTTGTTACCCTTAAGCAGCAAAAGAGAAGCGAAAGACTTATCTCATGGAAACCCGATTAATTTATGTAAAAGACTTTCAGGAATGGGCAGCACGGTGGCTTAGTGGTTAGCACTGTTGCCTCACAGCAAGAAGGTTCCCGGTTCAATTCCCGGCCCGGTGGGTCTTTCTGTGTGGAGTTTGCATGTTCTCCCCGTGCTTGCGTGGGTTTCCTCCGGGTACTCCAGCTTCCTCCCTCGGTCCAAAAAGGTTAATTGATCTTTATAAATTCTCCCTAGGTGTGAATGTGTGTGTGATTGGTTGTTTGTATGTGGCCCTGGATAGACTGGCGACCTGTCCAGGGTGTACCCCTGCCTTTCGCCTGATATGCGTTGGGATAGGCTCCGACAGACCCCCGTGACCCGGAAACGGATAAAGCGGGTATAGATAATGGATGGATGGACTTTCAGGAATGGATTAAATGACATTCTTAAAGTGAAAAAATGTTTGTCATGGCTTGATTTCAGATGTCAAGCCAGTTACATAAAAAGCCACATTATTTATTTATTTGTTTTTTTTTTTTTATGGAAGCAATATTTTGCATGTTTTGTGCAAGAAGTGGCTTTACTGATGAACAATGCCAAAAATTAACAACAAAATATGGTAATTCTTATATAAAATTGCCAGTGTCTCACATGCTGTCTGCACAACATAAAACTCTTTAGATGTTTCTAGCTGGAGAGTCACCTGTTGACTGGATGAAAAGTCCCTTCCTTAAACAGAAACTGTTGTCCATATGCTGGTATAGAGTTTTTCAACCATAAAAAAATCAAAAATAGAAAACACTAAAGTTTGAAGAATGGAGTTTTTTTCCCTTCTCAAAACTACCATCAATGTCTGGCAGAGCTTTTTCCTAAAAGAAAAGCTGGACAGATATCAATAACACATTTTGTGTGGCGCATGGTTACACAAGAGAAAAGTAAAAGTTACTAAAAGTCAGTAAATAATTAGATTCTTGATACAGTTTAATTGCAGAATTGTAGGCAAAACAATTGCCTTCACTTTGATCCTGTGAGGCAGAAATAGGTAAAGAATTCATGTTTTTGGTTTAAAATAGAGTGGCACTGAAGGTTGTGGGTTAGGCACATCCATCCTGAACTATATCAGCTTGATCCTACTCAGGGTCACAGGGATCTGATGGATTCTGTCCTAGCAGGAACGTCCTGGACAGGTCACCATTCCATGACAGGGCCACTTATAGAAAAACAAACACACACACTCTTATGGACAATTTAGATTCACCAATTAACCTGACGTACATGTTTTTGGACTGCCAGACTACCCGAAGAACATGCAAACTCCATTCAGAAAGGCTCTAGCCAAAATTTATAACAGGAACCTGTTGCTGTGAGGCATCAGTGCAAACAACCACGTTACCATCCTTCCTAGGTTAAAAGCAAGACAAGAACATTTAGGTTAATTTTGTTTGCAATCAAATCTTGGCAGTAGCTCTGGTGAAGCAGTTGAAGAGGAAAGTTCACCATTGTCATTTCCTGTGAGAGCACAATGACAATTTTAAGCAATACCAGCAGTCATTTTTGAAGATTCAAAAGCACGAGACCATGGGAGGACACATGACAGACAATAGTCCTTTATTTAATCAAAAGGTGCTGCATTGAAGGTTATCAAGAACAGAAACAAAAAAGAACCAAACAGCAAAGCAGAACACACCAACATAGCAAGGCAGTAAAACAGATAAACTGGCAAGAAAAACAGGAAAAAAGAGAATATAGCAACAGGCTGATGAGACACAGGTGTGCACAATCAAGAGAAATGAGAACAAAGAAAGTCAAACCAGAACTTAACACACAAGGGCTGCCTTCAAAATTGCTTGCTTGCACTCTTATTCGATTATTTTGAGTGCGTGAGAGCATTCACATTGAGCTTCATTGGTGCCCTTTAAAAGTCAGAAATCAGAGTGTGTGTGAGTGGACAGCGTCTTGTTGATGTGGCAGAAGTGGCAGAAAACTTGTTTTTACATTCTGAGAAGAAAATGGCAGTCCGTCTTCATTTCCAATTACGGCTCAGATTTAAACTCTCATATATGAGGGGGCAGATAAAATGCAGTGCAAGTAAATTTTGTTTAAACTGTTTGGAGTTTATGTTGAATGAAAAATCTCTCTTGGCAGCATCAAGACGGTAGCTCCGGTAAAGTAGGCAACAAAGAAAGTTTGTATGGTGTATGTAGTTTGCTGTGTTTCAGCGTACGTATGAACATAGTATCCCATTTATAACATATCCACAGATTTAGATTTTAAACTAAAACAGGAAGTAAAGCAAACGAGACAAAGGAAAACACAATTAAAACAGAAGAACTAAGAAAAACTCAAGATAATTGAGAACAGAAATACAAAACCATAATGAGGTTCACGGGGCTCTTGGTTACCAGTGAAAGCAGCTGTTTAGCACTGGTAGCGTGCAACAAGTAACTGCAATTATCTGGTAAAGCTTTGGCACTATTATCATAGACTGCACATGCCTTGCAAGAAAACAAAATCTGGAAATAAGAAAAAACATGAGTTAAAGCAACACAGGATGTGTGTGGAGTTCATCTCTATTTGTACTAGATATTTGGCTTGGTTTTTATAATATTGGTTCTAATATTCAGCTGTCACATAAGCTCCTTTTGTTTGGTTTGTTGTTCTAAATGAGGACCACAGACAGAAATTCATGCAACCATGTTATGAAATCAATTTGAGGCCAAGTCACTGCTGATCTGAATTACACATCTCATACCACGGCACGTTTCATCAAACAAGGGAGGGCTGGTTTGTTTTGGTGAACAGCACAAACATCTGTATTTAGTATTAAACGAAGAAACTTTAGTGTTTTCTCTGACTTAAAGTGACCGACCATTAATTAAATTGATGTCAGACAAGTATTGATGCATGCATAATAGTTTTTTTTAATCAATTGTTTTGACTTTTTCTGGATCCTAAAATGTGCAAGCTGAAAAACTGAACTGGCGAAACGATTCAGCCTCTTTTCCTTCATCTTCTTAACTTGTAAAGTTTTTTTTTCTTCTTTTTTTTTTATGGAGACCCAGATGCATGTTTGTCACGTCAGATATGTTCTGAAGATCCACTTCATGAAACCCCAACATCTCTGTCTGCACGCTGAGTTTATCCCCACTAACATTGCAGTTTGTTTGTTTGTATGATTGTACAAAAATTAGATGAATGTCAGGAAACCTAATGGAGAGTTCGGACATTGTCAAACAATGAACCTACAATATTTTGTTACAGATAATTTTTTTTATATACAAATGCAAGTTACAGCAAATTGGCAAACACACTCTTCCCTGCTGACTATAGCTGGATTGGACCACTATTTGAGTTCTAGAAACCATTTAAGCATGTTTCATAGAGCTTCGAGTATCCTTTTTACAATACGTTAGATTTTTTTTCAATTGTTATTTCTCAAAATTAAAAAAAAGAGTCTATATACGGGAGATCAATATCAATCAAATCATGAATTGCAGTAGTTTTAGGGATGATGAGAGGATGACATGCACAGCAGCATTTGATGAATAAGATCTCAGTGTCTGTTAACAGATCCAACCCCTGTATTCCTGCCTAAGGTAATGTTTGATCCATAGCAACGGCATAAATGATGTCAGTAAACCGGAGTAAAATATTTTAGTTATACCATATGAATGCACTGTTGCTTTGGTTTTGACTGAGTCAGGACAGCCGTTTGATGATGTTTCCTGTAACTGCGACTTTCTGGTCCAACAGCAACTCTTTACTCGTCTAAACAGGAAACAGAACCTAACCCGGCTGGCCTGAGGCGGACTCAATCCTTATATCCACTGCTTGCCATTGAACCATAAGCTCCACATCACTGACAAAGATTGGTTTTGACATTTTTCCCCCTTTTTTTGGTTTGTTGGACACTTGCCATTGTAATGCTGTTTTCACATGCCGAAAACAATCTGCAGAGGAATGAACGGGATGATATTTATGCTTATTCTGCTACAGCAATTATAGATCCAGGATATGTTGCATGATATTTTTTCTAGTAACCTCTATGTTCTTTTTGACTGCAGAGGTGGAAAAAATAAAAGAACTGGGTGAAAAAAGATAGATAAAGACAGCAGAGAAGTGGTAGGAGACTGCAGCTGCAGGAGCTCCACGGCAGCACAGTGTGCATCTGTTCTGCGTATCTGGGTATCTCAAAGATACTACTGTGCAGACTGTGAGCATTCGGACTTACAGGAGGTGTAGAGGCCAGACAGCAGACTTGGTATGAACCCCCTGATCCAGACAGAGGAAGGGCCCAGCCACCGTCCAGACAGCCAAGTTACCAGTAACACGCAGATCACCGAAGAGGCTCAAGTGAATCTTCTGCCCTGAAATGAGCTCCATCTGATTTCTTACATAATATTTTAATAACAATCTGACATTTCTCATAGAAATTTGACCCTCTATTACTCATTACATAAGAGTAAAGATGTAATAATCCTATCTAGAACACGAGGGCATGTGAATTCTCTTACATTTGGATTTAAGCTTGTGGTTAAAATTCTGGCACAGGGACGATATAGGTAATAAAGAAGCCGGAAAACACACCAGGATACAGCCGTTGTTTTATTAAAGATAAATATTAGATCCTTTCTCAAAGAAAGGGACTCGAGTCAGCAGCTTGGACAGGGGTCACACTACAGGCAGCACTAAGGAAGAAGTGGGGCTGCTTTGCTTCCGGGGTCCTTCAGTTCAGAAGTCTTTCCAAAAAGAGAAGTTCCTAGTTGAGCTCTACTCAGGCAGAGACGCTTGTAGGTTTGTTTACCAGCTGAAGCTCAGTGTAACCTTCAAAGAAAGCAAAGCCTATGGGACCAACAGATACTACTGAACAAGAAGCATTTTAATTTTAGAAAATCCTAACTTTCAATGCAACGATGTAGTTAGCTGTAATGTAGCCCCCATATCTTGTCTCTGCAAATAAACACGCCTACTCTGCAAAGCATCCGTTAGCTGCGATGGATGAATAACACCTAGTGTACTTTCAAAGCGTGAATCAAAGCAACTGGGCTCTCTTTTTCTTGGTTTTTTGAGTGTCAATGCGGAAGTATTATCCTGTATTTCTTCTCCCAGAGCACCATCTAAACCCGGCAGTCACCACTACTCAGGTGGCAATACGCGCCCTGCTGTTCAACTGCAGTATAAATCACTGGATCAGTCTAACCACAGTTTAAAGGGAACAGACAGCGACGCCCAAGACGTTTTTTGCACGGATGTATGAGTGTATGGTAACATGTTACATAAGACTTCTGTAACATTCCCAGCAACCCTCCTCGTTGTTCTCTCTTCTCCTTTAGGTCAATTTAATAATAAAGTGTAATAGTCCTTGTATTGAAAGGTTAAATATTCTGACAATTCAGACAGTATTCTCTCATGACATTAGTGGTGTTTTCCAATTATCTTCCATGTCCCTGACCTACCTTCAGTTGGTTCTGTCTGATCCTCGTATAAAGCAATCTAATTTCAGCGTTCCAGGCTTCTGCAGAAATTCCTGCTCCAGCTTGCCACTAAGGAATGTCCTGGACTCTTATCTGATCGGCTCTGGGTATATGGTACTGGTGTGTTGTAAACTGACCAAAGCCAGCCCTGGTCTGAGGAACAGTTTGTCCTGCTGGAAGTCCCATTGACTCAGCTCTTCTGTGGCCGCTCCATCCATTACTAGTCACAGTCCAGTCAATCGGGAGCTTTTTCTTTAACCTACAGGAAACTGGTTATCACTGGGATTTTGAACTTGAGTTTCTAAACCAGCTTCTTTTTTGGTCTAAGTACTGGTAGTGTTCTCCTGAACACAGAAAACACTTTGAGTGTCTTAAATGTGGTGATACACAGACCACTGACGAGAGCCTTGCTGTAAAATATATCAGAGCTTTTAACATGAAAATAGATCATAAATATTGTGACTCTGTGCAGGCCAGTCAAGTTCATCCACACCAGACTCTGTCATCTGCGTCTTTATTGACCTGTTGTTGTCATGTTGGAAGAGGAAGGGCCCAGCTCCAAACTGATCCCACAAAGTTGGGAGCATGGAATTGTCCAAAATGTCTTGGAATGCTGAAGCATTCAGAGTTCCTTTCACTGGAACTAAGGGCCCAAGCCCAGCTCCGGAAAAACAACCCCACACCATAGTCCCCCCTCGACCAAACTTTACACTCGGCACAATGCAGTCAGACAAGTACCGTTGTCCTGGCAACCGCCAAACCCAGACTCGTCCATCAGATTGCCCGATGGAGAAGCACAATTCGTCACTCCAGAGAATGTGTCTCCACTACTCTAGAGTCCAGTGGCGGCGTGCTTTACACCACTGCATCCAACGCTTTGCATTGCACTTGTTGATGTATGTTCTGGATGCAGCTGCTCAACCATGGAAACCCATTCCATGAAGCTCTCTGTGCACTTTTCTTGAGTTAATCTGAAGGCCACATGAAGTTTGGAGGTCTGTAGCGATTGACTGCAGAAAGTTGGCGACCTCTTCACACTAAGCACCTCATCATCAGCCTACCCCACTCGGTCAGTTTACCCGGCCTACCGCTTCCTGGCTGAGTTGCTGTCATTGCCAAACACTTCCATGTTCTTATAATGCAGCTGACAGTGACTCTGGAATATTTAGGAGCGAGGAAATTTCACGACTGGATTTGTTGCATCCTATCATAGTTCCATGCTGGAATTCACTGAGCTCCTGAGAGCGACCCATTCTTTCACAAATAGTTGTAAAAACAAAAAACATTTTTACAGTATAAAAACATTCTGTCATGTGCATTTGTAACAATGGGGGTGGGGTGAATTTCTTATTTTTCAGTGTTGTAGTTGTACTTTGAAAAAGAAAATGGTTAGTTTGCTTTTTTTAACGCACCAAGGGGGTAGTCTTTGAGATTTAAAGAACACCCCCGCTGGACCTCTTTAGTAACATAATACATCACCCAAGACGTTTTTTTCTTGTAATCTCCATCTTCATCAAATCATCACATAAACCAAAATATTGCATGGTTCAAATGAGTTGTATTCATGTGATTTTTGTTAACATGATGGAACAGGGCTGAACGTAATTTAGAACTCCTGATGAGCAGAGTCACCGATCCAGGTAGTCCTTGTAGGCCAATCTGAGTACATCACCTACTACACGAACATTTTTCACTCTGCAAAGACGCCTGAAGGCATCTTTTGCAGGGCTGCTCCAAGTAATGGAGACACACGTCAACAAAAAAATCTGAAACACTACTCCTGGATCCCCACTAACAGAAACACACCAAGTGCGTGTTTATGCAAGGCAAACGACTAGCTATGATGGCTGATGATGAAATAAAAATGAGTATCTTTGTAAAAGGATCTTTAACAAACAGGGAGCAAATTCCACAAAGCCCCATTTACAGTTTTTAATTCATGGTAGAGAAAAAGAAATAAAAATCATGCTGCTCTCTTTATAAAGACAGTCTAAGGACAAAAAGAAGAAGTGATTCATAGTTCACTTGTCACTGCCCCCTGCAGCATATATCAGAAAAACTGGTATGGGGTCACTGTAGGGTTAATAAAGAGGGGAAAGGAAATCAGTGTTGTTTCCAACTGATGATTATGATGATAATTTTGGCGCAAAAGCAGTTTCCATGACAGGCTGAGTCTGAAATGTTGGAAAATAAACATCATTAAATGGTTCACGAAATTCTGAAGCATTTCAGAAGGAAAGAGGAATGGCATAAACCTAAGCTGAACACCTGTGATCTTTGATCCCTCAGATGACGCTTTATCAAAAACTATCATACATCAATAATTGGGAAAAGGGAATGAAAAAAGGATGGGAATCCTAGGTCAAGCATACAGAGCTATATTGACAAAATAGTAAAGAAAAAAAAAATCACCAAATTTTTTTATTTGGTGTTTTTTATATATATATATATATATATATATATATACGGCTGGGTAGCTCAGTTGGTACAGTGCAGGACTGGCACACAGGAGGTCAGGGGTTCGATTCCCGGGGGGGACATGAGCTATGAACAGCACCCAGTGCGGGTCCTTGGGCAAGACCCTTCACGCTAATACCGCCTACCTCATACCATGATGAGAGACAATGAAACAGATGACATGCCGGCTCAGACGTCGCCCGGCCAAACAAGGTCTGCGTCAGGTGCTGGGGAACCAGAGCACCTTGATGAGAAGTGGGCTACTGGAACAAGGCGGAAATGGGCGAGATGCGACAACAAGGCTCTGCTGGAATGCTACTACTCAAGTAACCCTACTCAGAGGGGTTACATGCAGAGAATGTGGGCACAATGGTTACTTCGAAACCCACAGTCACAGTTGACAGCTAAACAACTAGTAGCTCAGTGTTCCAACATCCACAAACGGCAACTGCTATCACAACTTGAGATTGACGAATGCAAGGTGAATACCTGCATGGGGGAACCAGGACGCCAGGTCAGAGGGGAGGTTACACAACCTGGCCCTCCAGAGATTGGGTATCAAGCCCCAACAACGCTGAGCGAGGCAGCGAAGTACCTGAAAGATAAGATCATGGCGAGACTAAACACAAGGCAACCCCGGCAGCGATTACCAAGACCAAGTGAAGCACCATCTGAAAGTCTCCTGGACAATGTGAATGCAGCACTGACAGCGATCCCTACCACAACAATCACCGAGACCAATGAGCTGATATACACTTCAGCAGCAGTGATCCTGGAGATGCTTGGCTATAAGAGCAACCATGGGTACCATGAGAAACATGACCCACCATGGAAACGAAGGTTGGAGGAAAAAATCAAGGTGGCACGGAGAGAAGTGAGTCAATTGACAGGGGCCCAGAAAGGTGCAATGAAAAGACCAGTACCCAAGAAGTACAACCAGATACCCATACCTGAAGCACTCGAAACTGCCAAACAAAGGCTCCAAGCCTTGGCTAGCCGCCTGAAGAGATACACTAGAGACAATGAAGCCAGACGAATAAACAGGCTGTTCGCAACTCAACCTGCGAAAGTGTATGCTCAATGGCAGGGTAATAACAACAGAGCAGACCCACCAAGGCTGGAAACTGAGAGGTACTGGAAGAGCATATGGGAGAAGGATGCAGCACATAACAGCAGTGCTCAATGGCTAGTCTCCCTAAGAGAGGAGCACAGCAACCTCCCTGAGCAGAAACCAGTCACCATCACAGTGGCAGACATCCAAGAAAGAGTCTCAGGTATGAAAAACTGGACAGCACCGGGCCCAGACATGATCCAGGCCTACTGGCTAAAGAAACTCACAGCACTCCATGAGCGCCTGGCAGCACAAATGAACCAGCTGCTAAGAGATGGGACTCACCCAGAATGGCTAACCGAAGGGCGAACGATCCTGATCCTGAAGGATCCCACAAAGGGTGCAGCCCCATCTAACTACCGACCAATAACCTGCCTCTCCACAACATGGAAGCTCCTGTCAGGCATCATTGCGACTAAGATAAGCAGGCACATGGAGCAATACATGAGCAAAGCACAGAAGGGCATAGGCAGAGATACCAGAGGAGCCAAACACCAACTCCTGGTTGACAGAACAGTCGCCCAAGACTGCAAGTCCCGAAATACCAACCTGTGCACTGCCTGGATTGATTACAAGAAAGCCTACGACTCGATGCCACACACATGGATCACTGAGTGCTTGGAGATGTACAAGATCAACAGCACTCTAAGGGCCTTCATTGCAAACTCGATGGGCCTGTGGAAAACCACTCTCGAGGCAAATGGCAAGCCACTTGCCCAAGTGTCCATCAGATGTGGTATATACCAAGGAGATGCGCTGTCCCCACTGCTGTTCTGCATAGGTCTGAACCCCCTAAGCCAAATAATCAACAAGACTGGCTACGGATACCGCCTCAGGAATGGAGCTACGATCAGTCACCTCCTCTACATGGATGACATCAAGCTGTACGCTAAGAGCGAGCGGGACATAGACTCCCTGATCCACACCACCAGGATCTACAGCAACAACATCGGGATGTCATTCGGGCTTGAGAAATGTAGGAGGATGGTGACAAAAAGAGGCAAGGTAGTCCACACAGAAGGGGTCTCAGTCCCAGAAGGAACAATAGCAGACATTGAGGGCGGTTACAAGTACCTTGGAATACCACAGGCAAATGGTAACCTCGAAGGGGCTACAAGGAAAATGGCAACAGCCAAATACCTCCAGCGAGTAAGGCAGGTCCTAAGAAGCCAGCTCAATGGCAAGAACAAGTCTCGGGCAATAAACAGCTACGCCCTGCCAGTGATCAGATACCCTGCAGGAATAATAAGGTGGCCAAAGGAAGAGATACAGACCACAGATGTTAAGACAAGGAAGCTCCTCACCATGCATGGTGGGTTCCACCCCAAATCCAGCACCCTGAGACTGTACGCAAGCCGTAAGGAAGGAGGCCGAGGACTAGTGAGTGTGAAAGCCACTATCCGGGACGAAACTGCCAAGCTCCATGAGTACATCAAGGACAAGGCCCAAACGGATGACGTACTCAGTGAATGCCTCAGACAATGGCAAGGTGAAGAGGTGCTGGAGGAGGAAGCATCATGGGAGGACAAGCCCCTACACGGGATGTACCATCGAACCATAACTGAAGTGGCTGATCTCAAGAAGTCCTACCAATGGCTAGAGAGAGCTGGCCTACAGGACAGCACAGAGGCACTCGTCCTGGCTGCACAGGAGCAGGCTCTGAACACCAGAGCAATAGAGGCCCAGATATACCACACCAGACAAGACCCAAGGTGTAGGTTGTGCAAAGAAGCACCGGAAACAATCCAGCACATAACTGCAGGGTGTAAGATGCTGGCAGGGAAAGCATACATGGAACGCCATAACCAAGTAGCGGGCATACTCTACAGAAACATCTGTGTGGAGTATGGGCTGGAAACCCCAAGGTCAAAATGGGAAACACCTCCCAAGGTGGTGGAAAATGACAGAGCAAAGCTCCTGTGGGACTTCAAGATACAGACAGACAGGATGGTGATGGCAAACCAACCAGACATCGTGGTGGTAGACAAAGGGCAGAGGAAAGCCGTGGTGGTGGATGTGGCAATACCAAGTGATGGTAACATCAGGCGAAAGGAACACGAGAAGCTTGAGAAATACCAAGGGCTTAGAGAGGAGCTGGAGAAGGCCTGGAAGGTGAAGGTGACAGTAGTGCCCGTGGTGATCGGAGCACTCGGGGCAGTAACCCCCAAACTGGAAGAGTGGCTGCAGCAGATCCCCGGAACAACCTCAGACATCTCAGTCCAGAAAAGTGCAGTGTTAGGAACAGCAAAGATACTGCGCAGAACCCTCAAGCTCCCTGGCCTCTGGTAGAGGACCCGAGCTTAGAAGGGACACCACCCACGGAGGGTGAGGAACGAGTTTTTTTTTTTATATATATATATATATATATATATATATATATATATGAATTTTTCCATTGATGTGATTCATGTCTGTTTTTCAAGGGTGTGCAGACTCAAAAATTAATTTTGAGTTCCAATTTGCCGATCTGAATTGTGTCTCTTCATTAAGTGGTCCTATGTTGAACATTTGCCATGTGACACGAGTGAGAATGGACAGATCAATCATGCAACATTCGGCCTATACGCATGCTCTGAACATCGTCACCATCAACTTGGACTAGCAAAGGCTTGAGATAAAATAAGCAAAATACTTTCTGACCATGTATTTGTCAGTTATCCTTCATGTGAACATAACATGTGAAAACTGGTCCTGTAAAAATGAATTACTCCACTCAGAGGGTGCCAAAGCAAAATCGACACTGACTGGCCTAAGAAGGTAAATGCAGTTGAAATAAACATCATCTAAATTTAAAGTGTAAAAACCCAATCATAGGAATGGGGCGTATTTGTATAATTCGAAACACACATTTCCCAAAGGTTCAGAAGTACAAGGATGATTATGAGTGTATGGATTTTGGGGGCCCATGCAGGTAGGAACCATTCCTTTCGTGCCGGGATATGATGAAGCATTTGGTTGAAAGATTAGCTGCCGGGACCAGGAAGGGGCACCAAGTGCTGAACTCTCCCTCACAAAGGCACCATTCTGCAGGAACCCGGAGAAACAGCAACACCCAAGGAAAGTATGACACGGGATGTCCAGGTAAACATTTCCAAGGAAGCTACATTAACAATTTACTTCTGTGCGCTCTTCCCTGCTTCTACTCTTCTCCTCTGATGCCGTAAAGCAAGCTCTAAATGCAGGAAATATGAATGTCTGGTGTTGGTGTATGTTGATTTATTTTCCATGTAAAAACATTCCAGGCAAGGGCGAAGGCGGGATAAAGGCTGAGAATGATAAAAAAAAAAAAGGAGTGAACATACAGTTATTGGTGTCAGTTAGGGTTTTCAAAGGGGGAGTGAGGCACACAGGGCAGCGCGCCAGGATGAGTAGACCACAAGTTCTCCTCCGCAAACAGATAGGCGTGTGTTCGGCTGGAACTGCAGCGTGGGCCCCCCTCGCTCATGAAAGCTGCTTCATAAATGAGTAAACCTAGAAGCCCGGCCGCTTCCCCTACAGCGCTTATTTTCTTATCCTGCTGCATTTATGATGAAACGGGCAGAGGGCAACAGACATCTCTTTATGAGGCTGATGCACACCTGCAGAGGAGACACACTGTCAATCAGGGGAAGCAGGAGGAGAAGACCGGGGTCAACATCCTGACACACTGGAGCAGTATTTCCCCTCCCTGCAGCACACAGGGGTCCCGACTGTACACTGTTCTCAGCGCCAGGTGCTGCTCACCGATAGAAAGCAAACAGATCATGAAGTGAATCAAGTTTTTGCTAAAGCTCTGTTTGGAGCAGCGATAGTCCCGTCATAGTTAAGTCAACGCATTAAGGCCCAGCAGGCTAAAGGTTTTTGTTTTTGTTTTGTCAAATGCTGGGTCATGCTGGGTTGTGTGAAATAGATGCTTATCTGAGGTCGACAGTCAAGCGTCACAGCTACTCAGAAAGAATTGTCAAATTTGCACAATTGATCCCTGTATGCGATGTAATAAATCGTTAGTAAATGTGATGTGATGTACGTTTAGAATACTATGAAATTAATGTGCTTTCAGGTATTTTAGGTGGTAAAATTCACTCACCTATGCCTCTCGTCTGCAATGGACTGGCGACCTGTCCAGGGTCTACCTTCTGCCTTTCACCCAAGGCAGTTGGATAGGCTCCAGTGGATGCCTGTGACCCTGAATTGGAATAAGTGGGAATAAATGGGCAGATGTTCTGAGGAGCTGCTAGTCCAGCTCCCTATCATAATTTCTCCCTGATTCTTCAATCTGTTACCGCTGTCTACTGCAGGTAAGCCACTAACTACTCATACACTGCAACCCCCCCCCCCCCCCCCCCCCTAGAAATAGCATAATATTCCAAAAATCTAGTCAAAATTGTCTTATTTTATGCAAAATATCTTTGTCCATGGGATATATATATTTTTTTTTTTTTAGTAGAATTCTTAAAACTAGGAAAATAGTCAAGAATACTAAAATACTCCTCAACTTTCTTGAAAGAAGTTTCTTTCTTACTCACAAATTGTAAACTGTAACTACACAGTGTAGCCCTGATTTTAGTAAAACTGAAATAACTTTTAATAATTCTTAAAATGCAAACATAAAAGGCAGAGCCTTATTGAAGGAAAAGAAAACAAACAACAGCCTCATAAAGTTCATACAGAAAGGAGAGCTCACTAATTCAGAGCTAAGGCTGGTCAGCAGCACTGACACAAATGAACACCTCAGTCTGTCAGAGCACTCATTCAGATTGTCAGAAATGTGGAAAAAAGATATGGCAGAAGAGGGAAAAAAGAGAAAATGTCAGTGGAAAACTATTGTTTGTATAATAGTGACAAGGATGCAATGATCTGTGAATACACTGTATGAACACTCCGTGAAAAAGGTGTCCACAGAAGCAAACTGTTAGTGAATATCAGGAATCATCATCTCAGGTGTAGCTGTGAGTAACTTTCATTTGAGACTGTTCAGCTCCGCAGCTGCTGTGGGAAGAGCTGCGGACCCACAGGACCTGGGAGCAGGGAAGTCATTCAGCATCCCTGACTCTTACTGGTGAATGCTGAAAGTATTGTACTGGATTTTAAGTTTACATTTGCTAAAACTGTCTTAGTAGACATGATGAACCTTCCAGCTGTTTTTTTTCCCTCACAGCTGGGCGGTTCCTGGTTGAAATCCCAACAGTTTTCACGTTCTTCTGGTTCTTGCATGCTTTGTTTTTATTTTCCCGGATACTCCAGGTTCCTCCCGCAGTCCCGAACCCATGTTCAGGTTTATTTGTGAGTGTGTGTCTCTGCGATGGACGGGGTAGATATGTCCAGGATGGACAGACTCCAGAAGATCCCTACAACTCTGACCTGGAGTAAGCTTGTATAGATGATGGATGAATGCATTGATTGACTTTCAACAGACATTTCTTTCTGTACATGTGATGGTGAGAAATGGGTTTTACACCTTGCCAAGTCAATATGATATGACATAGCTCGTAGGGTTGTTGGACGATATCAGCAGGTACTTTGCCAGGCTTTCTGCATTTAAATTGTTCTACAAAAAAATAAGTGAACTAACATTTTACATCTGCATTTTAGATGCTCCACTTTAAACAGAGACAGAAAAAGTCCAGATGAAGACTATTGAAAAAGAAATCAAAGACCGTACATGTGCAGGAGATGGGAGCTTAAATTTCCAGTTTATGTACAGTTTTGTAATCAGACTGAAATCTGAAATAATTAACTTACACTTTCATAACAAGAAAAAGCAAACCAATCAGTTTTGACACTTTCAGATGTCCCTTGTTTAACCCATAAACTGAACTCGAAGGTTGCGTAAGGATCCAGAATATTATAAATCAGATTAATTTTCAGTGACAACAGTAGACCTTCATGAAAAAAAAAAAAATACAGACCTGGAAATGTCGTCTTCAACTTCTTAAGTCACGCAAACTAACTGTAACTTCAGTGCTACATCTTTCCCGTTTGTACCTCCAGTACTTTGTTTCCACGGCTGGAAATGGCATTTCTGGCCTTGGCTCTTACACGCTGAGATTTCCCCAGACGATCTGAATCTGATCAAAGTATCACTGTAGATACTGAAAGACCTTTTGAAAAACACCAGATGTTTGGTGTGACTGAACCCTCTGGGAGATCTTCCATCGAAACTGATTGGAAGATACTTTAATCTGATGAATCAAACAGAATCTTGCGTAACGATTTAGTGAACTGGAGCTACTGTTGTTGACTGCCATCACATGTAAAAGTCACCCCTAGCAACCACTGTGGGATGATGGCTGTCTCAAACTGTCTCTGGGTTAATCTGAAATACATGGACAACTCTCAGGACAGTTCATCTGCTTTGTTAAGGTCATTATCCTGCTGGATTTACCCGTGTCAGCCGTACCCGGATTGATACAGTAGTCGGTATTGACAGTATGGCATTTAAACTACAAATAATTGGAATTAATTGAAACAAAATGTGTCCTGGAAAGATCGTTATGCTGCCAGCAGCATCCTTTCCATTTCAGTAGAAATGGAGATTCCTGAGCTTTTTCTTTCGTCAGTAGTATTTTTTTTGCCCTATGCCCGACACAGATTCGAATTTCTGTTGACGGGAGTGACTTCAGCGTGATCCTCAGCTCTTGTTGCCCATTCGATGTGTGTCACATTCTGAGATGTTCCTCTGCTCAGCAAAAAGCGCTTATCTGTCAGCTCCAACCACTCTGGACTCTGACCTCACTTATCAAGATGATTCCAGTTTTCTGAAGAATTCAGAGCGAACCGTCATCCGTGATATTTTGGAATTTAATTTAAACTTAGAGTGAAGACTAATTGCATGAGCATGCAGATATGTCAGGAGAAGTCATAAGCACTCCTGCAGGCCCGGGGTCTTGTTTACTGCACCTCGGCCTCGACTGAGCTCAGAAACACTGAATGAGAAGTTCTGTGAAGCATCTCATTAAGCCTCGTATCCATGTGGAAATCATTTCATCCGCTGCTTGCACAACACAGACGACCTCCCACTTCCACGGTTGGGCTCTATGTTCTGATCCAGTTCTGGAGTGGCGAGGTTGGGGTGGGTGGGGCGTGAGGTGGTCCAAGCCAGAGATCTGGACCTACAGTACTCGCGATGTCTCAGGCTGTCGGTAGCTGGCAGATCGGACAGGAACTGCAGCTGGATGTGGGCACGGACTCAACGCCGCAAAGCCAAAGAAACCTGAATACGGAGGTTGTGTTTAATTTGGTTGGCTGTAACAGAGAAACTGCTCTTTCACCCGACCTGGATCGGGAACAAGTACAGATGTACAATAAGATCATGAAAGATTTATTAGCTGTAAACTCAAAGACATTTAAGCTGGCAGAGGGAGTTAACACCATGTATTTCTCTAGGCTCTTCCTACTAATCAGTCTCTCTTAATAATTCTCTTTTTGGCATCTCCGATTTGTTTTGATCTAATCTGAAGTTCATCTTTCATCTCCCACATTTCCTTCTCTTTTTTTTCTCTCTGCACGTGTGAGTACAGGAGCTTCTAATGGTGGGGGAGGATTTCGCCATGTCCTCTGAATACTTGTACTGAAATTTCCCACTTTTGGGAAAACTGCACAGCAGCAGCTTGTATTATGTTAAAAACACACACGCATCAGTGTCATTTGTTTTTGTTGCATTTTTTTGGAAATATGTTCTCCAACAACTCTGAGAAAGCCTGGCCTTATCGAGCATTCCCGACATTTTAACTACAGGTTAACTACAGTTTAACTACGGGAAGTGGCATCCATTAAGTAAAATTACAATTAAAGATTATATACACACAGAGCTTAGACGGGAAGTGCAAAAGTTACTAAAAATAATGTCGGCATCTGCTAACAAATGTTGAACTAGTCACATTTACTAAAACTCCTGCATCATAAAAAGAAATAAAACTATTAGAGGAAATAATGTGACCAACCAGGCAGAAACTCTAGTTGTGTTGCTCAGAGGCGTTGTGATACAAACACACATTGATTTTATGTTATTTTTATGATTTTATTTATTAATTTTTCATGTGAGAGGCACGAACGTTCCTGTCCTGGCCTGCTACCGTTCACATTTGTGTCCCACGTGGGCGTTGCATCTATGACCAGTGGCAGTTGTTAAAGTGACACATTATGGCCAACTTTTCAAAGGTTGACACAATGTCCTGAAGTCTTCATGAAACGTCTGTGACATAATCTGGTCAAAGCATCGCCGGACTAACTCACATACAGCTGGTTTTGGGGGGTGGAGTTAACATCTCAACTCCACCCGCTTTTTTCTTTTCTACTTTTGACGTCGCTGTCACGAGTTTGTGCGACCCAGCGACGAGGCTGATGTAAAGTTTATTTGACACTGGATGCAGATACAGATGGGGAAGGTTTCGCTCTGGTCTGAGACTGTGATGTCACAAAGTGACAGTTGTGTTGTTGTAATTGTGATTTTTTTTTTTTTTTTTAACAAAACACCCACATAACACTGAAACATTAATCTACAACAATATATGTGTTTGATTAGCTCCCATTGATAACTGGGATCAGCCAAACAGAGCTAAAACTTTTAGGTTGTGTAAAAGCATGCATTCACAGCCTTATTCATCTGGAATGTGTTTAATTTGTGCAGTAGAAGACCATTTATTATTTTTAGATTACTGCTTTAAATTAATGCCCATAGCTGGCACCTCAATTCTGCTTTTGTTATGTCTTTAAGTAGTGAAAATAATATTGACTGAGACTGACAGTATTTCACTGAAAGAACCTCAAATGTGTAAAAATAATGTGTAGCTTATGATTAGCTGCTGGCAGGTGGCCCTTTCATGGGGGTTAATCCCCTCAAAATAAATCTGCAGATCCCCTTCGGGACAGATAAACACGGCAGGATTTAGTTTTCATTTCACTACTCTGAAATTCAGAAGCAAATTCTGCTTCCTGACCTGAGATCATCTGTACACCAAGAAATCCAGATAAATGCCTCATTTTGCACCACCATCTAAGACGTTGGATGTTTGTAAAACATCATTCGGCAGCAGCCTGAGTCACACAGTCTCGTCTCTGTCTGCAGGTCTAACGCAGAGCAGGTAGATCCACGTTCATAGACCCGGTATCGCTCTGCATCACCTTCACAGGCATCTCTCTTTGCCTGTGAAGAGGAAAGTGTTTCGCTGAGCTTCAGCAGCTTCTTCCAAAGTCAACATTAATTTTCAGTCAGGAGTATAAGACAGGATTTCACGCTGTACAGTGATCGTTTTGTCCTTATTGACAGGATGCAGAATGAAAACCACCTCAGGTGAATTTCTGGGATTGGTTGGATTAGTGAACTGTCAGGGTGTACACCTGACCCGGGTAGACCCCTGCCTCTCGCCTGTAATGAGTCGGGATGGGCTCCAGCAGACCCCCGTGACCCCGCAGAGGATAAAGCGGGTATAGAAAATGGATGGATGGAAACCTTAATAGCTCACATTTACAAATCAGTTCAAGTCCATACCAATACATAAAAGATATAATGCAATCTTCAAAGTCCAGAGTTACTGAATTTCACTGGTTTTGGTAAATTGTGAACTGGGAATTCAGGTGCACGTACTGGACTTTGTCTTTCCAGAAGCACGTGCAAATCCAGATGTTTTTATTCTTTGAATTTTTTCACACACACACACACACACACACACACACATACATACATACATATATGTATATATATATATATATATATATATATATATATATATATATATATATATAATGTGGCTGCAGACACAGGCCCACATGACAGTCCACACATTTTCAGGCAATGCTGTTCCTACGGCCTACGCAGCGCTCTGAGCTTTGCTGTTTTTGCTTGCTTGTGGGAACAGGTAGGTGTATATTACCTGCGGCCCTCTGAGGTGCTCTGAGTAAGACTCCAAGGAGGTGTGCAGCAAGTTCCTCCTGGAACTGCTGACGTGTTTTTCCCTGCATGGTGGCACAAAGATCTATGTGGATGACATAGGAATTTGTCATTGCTATCACAACCAGATTCTGTAAAGCAGTGGTGGTTTTGCAGCGCACTGAGTTTGTCCCCACCATCTGCTCTGATGTGTCCACTCCTCCCATGTATTTGTTGTACTCTGTGACCGTGGTGGGCCTGAGGACAGAGATCTGTCGTCGTGCCCCATCGGCCGTCTTCTTTCCCCACTGTACACTGGGTGGATACTGGAGCACAGGGAGACTTCTCTGGTGAGTGGCTATGGTCCCTAACCGAATCACCAGATTCAGATAAAATCAATATTTAACGTTTCAGCAAGTGGGGTCTATTTCACAAAGGAGATTCAAACCTTTGGTTTGTTGGTCAGGCTTAAGTACCTCATGTTGTGAAACAGATAACTCAAAGTTTCTCTAAATTCAGGTTCAACATACTCAGTTTCAGCATAACGGACCCCTGGTGTGTTCAGTTTTCAACACGGTGGGAATCACAGGCCAAATTTCCAGCTTGGTCACCTGTCCAGGCAGTGAGCAAAAACTAAGAGAGACAAAAATAACTAGAGCATTTTGTATAAAGGATTTTCCACACCTGCTTTTTATCAGGTTCATATAGGTCTGTTGGAGCCTGTTCCAGATGTCTCGGGGTAAAAGGTGGGTTTCACCCTTGACAGATCACCTGCTTAGGTCTTGGTTCTTACTTAAAATTCTGTCTTTGCATTCTGTGTTCCAGTTTTTTTTTTTTTTTTTTTTTAATGAGTTATAGGTTGCAAAATCACGGAAAGTCCAGCCTTCACGATGTAAAACAGTGACTTAATCATCAGGAGCTGAGTAATGAAAACAATATGACTGTTTCAGTGTTAAACGTAGCTCAGTCCTCTTGTGCAATGTGCCATTTTTTTCTCATGATAGCGACAGACGCCGGGTTTGACATTATGATGAGGTTCAACGGTGACAGCCTGACATGACCGCTGATCAATCTGCTGCCACGAGAACAAAGACGAGGTGTTTGCCATTTCTCTCCCTTCGGTTCCCAAAGCAGCAGAAGGCCAATGTGCTGATGTCACCAGATTTCACACTACATGTGTTGTCGGTCTCCTTCACGCAGCATCATGCAATCTTCTGCAATGACTAAGCAGCACCAGTCACGATGGGAGGAGACGATGAATGGGGATGACAACGGGATGGTTGCTAAATGGCTAATGTTGCATGTGAATCAAGTGCTAAAAGAAGGCTGGGAATGTTTTTTCAACATCTGGTGTCTATTTATCAGTTTCTTATTGATGGTAATTATTGCTCTGAGAGTAACTTCTGTTATGTGCAGCCAGACCTTTGCTTTCTCGTACCAGTTGTTTTCACTCTAACGCTCAAAAGTATTTTTGTGTGATGAGAGTTTGGTCGTTCTCAAGGCTTTTTCTTCTCCTGGATAATATTTTATATCTGGCCTCAAAGGATTTCATTGATCACGGATGTAATGTACACCATCCAGCAAGAGAAATCCACATTTCTAACTCCTCTGTAGGGTCACGGGTGACATATGAAAAGAACAGTACTGTTGTGCTGCCGGTGTTTATCAAGCTTTTAAGAGTGAAAGAATGTTTTTTTTTAAAAATGCGCAAAAGCATTGTTTAGTGGTGGTTGAACAATTGTGAGAAATTCCAGGATGTTTTCCAGAATTGTTTCATGATGAATTATGATTACATAAATGACATATGCAAAGTCTCAAAAGTATTAATTTGTTCTGTTTGCTGATTATACAAATATTTTCTGTGCAGGGGAGAATTTACAGCAGCTTATGGAGGAAATCACCTCAGAACTGAACAAATTAAAAAAGTGGTTTGATATAAATAAACTATCATTAAATTTGGACAAAACAAAGTTTATGTTGTTTGGAAATGGTAAGGGGAACAGTGATTTAAAAGTTGGGATAGAGGGTGTACATATAGACAGAGTTAATGTAAAGTTAAATAAATGTAAAGCCTCAGTAAAGCTAAATATTTATTGAATAACAAAGCATCACATATTGTATATTTCTCACTTATTTTACCATATTGGAATTATTGTCCAGAAAAGATCCATGAGACTGGTTCATAAGCAGGTTTCCAGGAGCACACTAATGAGTTATTCATAAACTCCTGCCTCCTAAATCTCCCAGATCTGGTAGACTTTCAAACAGCTCAGCTGATGTATAAATCCAGAAACAGACAACCACCAGATAATATACAGAAACTCTTTACTGATAGAGAGGGGGGTTGTGATTACAGGGGAAACCTTAACATCAGAACCAGGAGAGTTGGAACGACCATGAATGGAACGTGGACTTCTGTCAGTGGTGTGAAGGTCTGGAATAAACTCAGCCAGGAACTGAAGCAACGTCCAAGCAAGAGCTTGTAAATAACATAGTACAAATGAGTTATATTTTTGTGTGGGTGTGTATGTGGATAAGTCATGGTGCATTGAGAGGTAGTTTTTTTTTTTCCTGGTCCTTCTGTGTTATGGTCTGGCTTTGTGGTTGTTTGAGTTTCCTTAGTGGTCCACATTTAGTGCCGCTTGGTGGCAGGGCAGAGTTCTGGGGGTCCTTGTGGACTTTTGGGAGGTGTTGGTGGGGCGCTGCACTGACATGGGTGTCCGGGCCAATGCTCGGAGTTTGGCCGGGGTGCCTGCTGTCACTCTTCATCACTGCCAGGATGTCTCCACTGCCTGGCGGGGGTCGTCCTGTGCTGGGGCGGGTTGGGTGGATGTCTACCTAACCCACCCCAGGGGTCACCGGGTGCTTCTGTTGTGGGGTGGTTCTGGGTGCTGTCAGGGTGCACTGTGTATGTGAATGTTAAGTCTTTATGGAAGTGAATTTACAACTCTAATATTTAGCATTGAAACATTATTAGATTACTTTGTGCATTACTATATATGTATAGATGTTTTTTTTAAACAAATTCATAAGACTTCAGAAAACTGGAGAATGGGTAAGATTAAATGTTTTACATATTCCTACCTCTTTTCAGACAGATTACAAACTGGATTTTAAGTGTTTTGTTATTTGTGGACAGACAGACAGACAGACAGACAGACAGATGTGTGCACATTGGGTAGAGAATTACATTATCCACCCATCTATCCATTTTCATACGCTTATCCGAGACCAGGTCGCGGGGGCAGCAGTTTGGGGAGAGATGCCCAGACCTCCCTCACCCCAGACACTGCCTCCAGCTCTTCTGGGGGTACTCCGAGGCGTTCCCAGGCCAGCCGATGAAGAGACATAGTCTCTCCAGCGTGTCCTGGGTGTGCCCAGGGATCTCTTCCCGGTGGGACATGCCTGGAACACGTCTTTAGGGAGGCGTCCAGGGGGCATCCAATACAGATGTCCAAGCTACCTCAGCTGACTCCTCTCAATGTACAGGAGCATTGGGTCTACCCCGAGCTCCGCCTGAGTGGCTGAGCTTCTCATCCTATCTCTAAGGGAGCTCCCAGCCACCCTGTGGAGGAAACCCATTTCGGCAGCTTCTATCCGCGTAATCCTGTCCATAAAAATTATGAACAGAATCGGTGACAAAGGGCAGCCCTGCCGGAGTCCAGCATGCGCTGGGAACAGGTCTGACTTACTGCTGGCAATGCGAACCAAGCTCCTGCTCTGGTCATACAGAGACCGAACAGCCCTTAGCAGAGGGCCCCGGACCCCATACTCACGGTTTTATTAATTTTGTGTACATTCATATAAAACAGAGTCAGTCACTTACTGTGTGTGTGTGTGTGTGTGTGTGTGTGTGTGTGTGTGTGTGTGTGTGTGTGTGTGTGTGTGTGTGTGTGTAAATGTTTTTATGCTCCATATAATGGTTTTGACATGGAATGAAACGAAATGAAAATCAGTATAGGAGGTTATTTATTACAAATGAACCAGTCAGGGCATCTAATTCATCTAATTCATCTAATTCGTCATCTAAGACTGTGCTTAGCTGGTTTATCAACAGTCCCGGTAAATCAACACAAAGATTATCTATCTATACCAGTGCATGGCATAACGTCAAATTGTCAAAAGTGTCAAAGTATTGTAGAGTAAATTTGAGCACTCTGTCTTTTGCAGGGCCAAGTAAAGCAGCCACAAAGTTACAACTGTAACACAAATGTCTTACAGAACAGCTGCTACAATAATTTTTCAATAATACGACACGTATGCACGTATAATGTGACACGGCAAAGACTGCCTCTAGTTTACGCCAACTGGCACCTCAACCCCACGAGTGCGATCGCCTACTCCAACTCAGGCAGGACTTCTTGTAACTTACTTTAATTAAACTACGAGTTACTAAAACAGGAAGCTTTCTGTCTTCTTACCTTTAGTCTTGACAACATGTTGGTTGTCTGGCTGATTAATTAGGGTAGGGGTGTCGGACTCAAGGTCCTCAAGAGCCGCTGTCCTTCATGTTTTTGCTGTTACTCCGCTTCCGCACAACGTGATACAAGCGACTGTGTCATGAACAGAGTTGTACAGACCTTGGTGACATCCTGGTGATGGCCACTAATTGGAATCAGGTGTGTTGATGGCAGGAAACATCTAAAACACGCAGGACAGCAGCCTTCGAGGACCGGAGCCCGACACCTTTGAATTAGGGCAGAAGAGTTTACTTAAAAGTAAAAAGCAATTCACCTTCTGTGCACAAATCACTGATTTAACAGCCTGCAGTACGATGTGGTTTCACATTATTCTGGATAAAATAAAAGGCCATATTTTACACTGAATTAGAGCAAGAATTATGGTGATTGTCTCTTTGGAGAATTTATGAGATATCCATTGCTGGTATATCTCCCTCTGAGTAATAAATTCTTGCCATCCTTTTCCCCACATGTCACTTCAATCATATTTAGTTTTAAGGATTTCCTTGTATCTGTTCAACCTCTGTATTCCCCTAAATAATACCCTGCTACTCTTCATCCTCGCCTGAAAACAATAGGATGAGGAGTGCGCCTCATAAAGTTGGAGGCGCATCCCCTGCAGTCGTTTCCTCTCAAGTCTTCCTAATGTGAACCTGCTGCGTGTTCAAAGACAGGGATAGAGCGCCCTGCCTTGGCAGATTCCTGAGGAAAGCCCCGACTTTACTATCAAACGACAGCAGCGGGGCGAGTAGGTGTCATCGCCACCATCTCATCAACATCGGATCAGGCTGCAGCCAGTGGAAAACAAGGAGGAAGACCAGTCTCAAGCATCCGACCAAAACATCTTCCTCTTAAGTTTATGGGGCCTGAGTAAAGAGATTGGAGGGAGCAGGAGCCGTGAGTCTGCACAGACTTGCTTTGATCAACCTCACCATCCAGACTTTGAAATGTTTAACACACGGAAAACACCATTCCTGCACTTCAAAAGGGAGAGAACACAGTAGGCACTGTCGGTGACCCTGGGATGTAGGAAAAAGGCCGTCAGAGAGGAGGTGGGTGGAGCCAAGTGGGCGAGCTTGTACAGCGGTCCAGTTTTACCAAACAAATATACTGACTTTGAATCATAGATGAGAAGAAACATAAGCCAGGGCTGAAGTGCTCAAGAGATGTGCAGTATGAAGAAAGTTCTCACCAGGTTGGGACTGAATTGAACTAATTTGGTGTTTTTTTGTGGTGTTTTTCAAATAAAATGGCCTGCCTGTTTCTTACCAGATGCAACCAGCGCTGACGCCAGACGCTTTGTGTGATATTTTCTTCTAAATTTTGCATCCCTGAAGGGATGAAGATGACATTGACCCAACTGAAAGATATAAAGGGGCCTTTTTGTGAGAAGCATCCAACCACACTGTGACCTTCGAGTTAAAATCACACTGCATATCTTCACTGTAATTCATTGTTTTGGTTCCTGATTTAAACCAGAGGATCTGCCAAAGCAGGGGTTCGTCTGGGAGGACTGTTAAAGGCTTTACTTTAAACAAAAGCCAAAATAGACTTGATGTTGACCCATGGTTTCATGGTTTCCTCCTTCACATGGTTCTTCAGGCAGCCAAAGACAAAACAAGTGATTTACCACAAGTAGATTGTAAGGAGATTGCAACTTGTGTGCATTTTATTGACACATAAAGTTTAGGGGTTACCCTCAGAGCCAGATACAACACAGGACTTTCACGTTTTTTCTTTTTATTCTGTTTTCCAACTACTGACATTGAAAAAAGATTCTATATTTACTCACAATACATCGGTCAGGGGTATGAAGCGGACCTCATAGTCTATCATGGTAATTTGTGTTATTTTTATGTGTAACTATTTTGGTTGGTAAGAAAAGTACTAATTAATTTAATGACCAGAATTTTTTTTTTTTACTTTTCAGTTTCTAAAATCAAAATACTTTTATAAAGTTTTTTTCTTTCTATATTTTTGTTATTTAATTTTCCTTTAGGGGTTAATAAAATGTTTGAATTTGTAGAAATTTTCACTTTTAACCAGCAGAGGGCAGCAGTTATGGACTCCACCCACTTTGAATCAACATACTGTGTATTTATACTACTATAGTACTATACCATGCGGTTTCAAAAACAGTCATTATAAGTTAATTAAAATTATGGCCCTCAATTTTAAGTATTTGCTTTTCTTCGATAAAGTACTTCGCATGCAAACTGAGCATCATAATGTCGTTTACAAGCCTAAAACTTGTGAGAAATGACGTATGGGTCTTTTCCAGTTCTCAGGTACACAGAAACAGAAACAGAAAGGCGTACTAACAAATTCAGTCTCTGAAAACAACAGCGAATTAAAAACAAGGTTCAGAATGAAGACGAACAAAAAAAAAAATACTAACAAACAAACAAAACAACATCCTTTCTTGTAATTACCGATGAGAAATGTGAAACAAGCATGTGATTTCCACCACTTTTTACCACAAAAATAAATTAATATTATACTTAGTCAGACCATGTTCTTGATGAAGTCGTCAATCAAACAGTGAAGGAGCCGGGAGCCACGGTGGATCATTCCTGAACCCTTCCAAGTGGACGTCTGCTGTGACCTGCAGTTGCAGCATGACAGAAAAGAGACTTCAAAAGCCGTCTTCAGAAAACCTTCACAGAGGGTTTGTCCATCCACTACATGGAGAACCAGCTCCAAGTCGCTTCATTTCAAAGACATTCTTTGGAGGTCCATTAAATGCACTATTAGAGGCAGGCAGACCAGTTTTGCTCTGTAATTACAATTAGAAAAAATATGTCAAAAGCAAAATACATGTAAAAGTGTGTTTTTTAGTTTACAATGAAAGGTAGGAGTGTAGGATTTTTCTTTTATACAAACGTTGAATAATAACTAAATAATATTAAGAAGAAGAAGAGTCAATCTGGATACGTGACAGTCTTCGACTCACTCCCAAAGAATTCAAAGACAGCAACTGGATTTCTTTTTCTTTTGTTATTAGACATTTCACCGTCTGTCCTGAAGAGTCTGTCAGTTCAAAAAACATTGTTTTTTTTTTGGACTGACAAAAAGTGAGTCTACAGCAAGATCTGTCTTTCACTCAAACCGTTGAACTAACTCCAGCTGCTCCGAAGGAAAAAAAAAGTCAAAAATATTGTTTAAAAGCATGAAAAAAGAAAAGAAGAACCATTTGAGAGCAAATTGAACTGCAGGTTTGTGGCTAATGTCTTACATGAATAAAAACAGATTTTTAACAAAACTTCCTTAAAGAAAAAAAAAATAAATCACTGTGCAACAGTGAAAAAAACCCATGCGGACAGCCGCCGGGATAATGATTTCCTGAGCTGATTAAACGCCTCAGGTTTACGGGTTGACTTGTTTGACAACAATACCTCCTGCATATCAGCATCAAAATCTCAGTTGTGAGTTTGAGTCTATGAATCACCTGCTGGGAATGTGAACCCCTGCTGGAGCAGGAACGACGACGTGATGTTTTAACGCTGTGTGGGGTTCTCACGTGACTGCGTACTTTTGTCGTTTTTGTTAAACTTTATCTCAGCTGTACCTGCGTTTGCGCTGCCAATAGAAACCCGCTGACCTGCGAGCGCGCTGCCAAATAAGGTGTAGGAGTATATTATGGGTTTCCAGAGACCTCTGGCTGCGATTAATGCGAATAAACACATTCATTAACCACAAGGCAGCTTAGTTTCTCCTGACTCTCGAGTAAATATTAATATATCTACTGTTTATATCCAACTTGGTAGATAAAGTAGGAACAACGAACAGAGTACATTGATAGAAGACAGTTTTTTGTGATGTTTTCTAGCACTCGACATGTAAAGTTAATATTAAAACCCCTCTGGTTGTCCTTCAGCTGAGAGGCTCCAGATTCAGCCAGGAAGATGTGCGGAGGAGTTTACTTTTGTCTTACGACAGTGGGGGACTGTGTTTAAAGCAAAACCACAGTTTTTAAACTTCATCAACAAAGAACTTAGTTTTTCAGAAAACGGTGAAGAATTAGAAGTCCATAAGTTAGAAGCCACATAAGGGGCCAAAAAGTGTTATTACCATTTAATCCTAATACGTTTACCAAGTCTCAGCCGTGACTTGAACCTTGAGTCTTTAGTGCTGGATTCCTCTTTAAAAAGACATGAAACTCAAACTGGACCCATGATTTCAGGCCTATGAACTATTTTCAGCATTTAAAGCATGAAGTCTAAGACAAGTCGCCCTGCTTACCAAACTTAATTATCCCAACAGCATGGCGTCATATTTAATATTTGCTGCACAGAGTAAAAATTATAATATTTCTTAACACACATCCGGGGTTAACTGAAGTAACGAGCTGATAATGAAATGCTGTACTGACCAACAATAGTAGGGACAGATGGAGCACGAGAGAGAAAGAGAAATAGATATAAAATATTTCAGTTTCAAACCATATTTGGATAAATAACATAATGGGTAAAGAGAGTAAAAGTTCCTTGTCCAGCACATTTTGCTCCAGAACTAGCGAGTAAATCAAGACAGCACAATTGTCCTTATTTTTCTGACAAAGAGGAGTAAACAGCTTCTTTGCTCAGCAGCTTCTGTGGGAAAATGGACAGATCAGTTTTTAGTGGCTGCTTGTGCCCATACATGGACAAGATGTGGGTTTTTTCTTTCTTTCAAATGTTCATTGTGGTGTTAGTGGGAGAAGAGGGTGGTGTGAGTGTCACTGAGCCGAGAGATGGTGGTCAGAGCTTAGAGACAAAAACATTGGTTATGTCACAGCTGGGCGAGAGCGAGACTAAACGGACAGACGCACCGGTCTGATACCAGCAGTGCGATTATATATCCGTCTTCTGCATGCTGTTGCATTCAGATATGAGGAAATTCCTCTCTGACCGCAGCTTCATCTCTAAAGTGGGCTCTATTTTTTTGCAGATGCAAAGCTGTCACAAGGCACAAACGCAACAAGTTATCAGATCAAACTGGACAATTTCTGCTGCTTTTCTTCCTTGCGAATGTGTCAACTTGGAAAGCAAAATTCAAGACTGTGAACCAGATCCATCGTGATAAAACCCTGCCCTCTCTTCCAAATAACAAATGTCAACTGACACATCGTAACAAGTTGGAGCGACCTGAATGCAAAGATTCACTCCAGAATGTTCAGGAACCACATTTTGCTTTTGATACTATAGATCACAGCATTTTGCTGCAGAGGCTAGAGTATGTTGTTGGGATTAAAGGGACAGTTCTAGGTTGGTTTAAATGATATTTATCTTATAGATTCTAGTTTGTTCATGTTCATGAGGTTTCTTCAGTACTGACGAGGGTCTGCTATGGTGTCCCGCAGGGTTCAGTGCTAGGGCCAATCTTGTTCAGTTTATACATGCAGCCCTTGGGAAGTATTATCCGGAACCACGGCATTAATTTTCATTGTTATGCTGATGACACACAGCTGTATCTGTCTATGAAGCCAGATGGAACAGAACCATTAGACAAACTTCAGATGTGTCTTAAGGACATCAAGGACTGGATGTCCAGAAATGTTTTGCTACTAAATTCTGATAAAACAGAGTTTGTTGTTTGTGGTCCCAAACAGCTTAGGAAGGGATTAGATGGTCTTGCGATGGCCTCCAGTAAAACTGTGCAAAACCTTGGCGTTATATTCGATCAGGATTTGTCATTTAAACAGCATATTAATCAGGTTTGTAAAACTGCGTTTTTCCACCTCCGTAATATCGCAAAGATTAGGAGCATCCTCTCGCAGAGTGATGCCTAAAAACTAATTCATGCGTTCGTATCTTCTAGACTAGATTACTGTAACGTGTTGTTGGCTGGATGTCCAAATAATTCTATGAATATCCTCCAGCTGATCCAAAATGCAGCAGCGCGAGTTTCAAATCAACCAACCAAAAGAACAACAACAAAAACCCAGCTTAGATCGACAAGTTTTTACTGCGAAAATGACAGTCATTGGCATTCCTACTTCACCTGCGTTTTGGTTACTGCACCGTGGGAATCAACGTCAGATCCAGAGGAACCAGACTAACTCTGTGCTTCAGCAAGAAAAAACATGTTGGATTAAGATGAAGATCAGTTTAGTTCTGCTGGTGAGTGCCATGTTTCAAAAAAATGAAAGGATAATTTTGAGGATCCTTGTTTTTTCTTTTGGATTGACTTCTCTTTTGGGAACAGGACCATATTCTCCAGAACTAAATATAAAGTGTTCTCTCTAAAAGTCTATCTGTAATACTTTGAGAAGAATCGTAAATTTAGTGAGGGTGAGTTGGAGGATACAGGTGACGACAGGTGGCGGGCGTGAGCCAAGTCTGGAACTGTAGATGGTGACATGCTGGAAGGGACAGATGATCTTTCCGACGGTGAACCAGAGAATCACTGACAAGGAGAACTAACAGTTAGTTAGAAAGCAAACAAGCCAGGAAGATCTAGGAACAAGCGTGGAGCCGGGGAGCGTTACCACTAGAATAACAAGAAAGACGAAGACGAGATGAGCTCCAGGTGCGCCGCTGCAGTGTGACGCCCCTCGGACCATAACAACAGTAGAGATTAAAGAATAATGCCGTGGTGGTCATAGTTGTAGTGGACAAGTAATTATACTCTAACATGGTCACATACACCATATTGTCAAAAGTATTCGCTCATTCATCCAAATAATCAGAATCAGGTGTTCCAGTCACTTCCATGGCCACAGGTGTATAAAATCAAGCACCTCGGCATGCAGATTGTTTTTACAACTATTTGTGAAAGAATGGGTTGCTCTCAGGAGCTCAGTGAATTCCAGCGTGGAACTGTGATAGGATGCCACCTGAGCAACAAATCCAGTCGTGAACTCTCGTTGCTCCTAAATATTCCACAGTCAACTGTCAGCTGTATTAAAAGAACATGGAAGTGTTTGGGAATGACAGCAACTCAGGCACAAAGTGGTAGACCACGTGAACTGATGGAGTGGGATCAGCAGATGCTGAGGCGCATAGTGCAAAGAGGTCGATTTTCTGCAGAGTCAGTTGCTACAGACCTCCAAACTTCTTGTGGCCTTCAGATTAGCTCAAGAAAAGTGCACAGAGAGCTTCATGAATGGGTTTCCGTGGCCGAGCAGCTGCATCCAAGACAAACATCACCAAGTGCAATGCAAACCGGCGGATGCAGTGATGTAAAAAATGCTGCCACTGGACTCTAGAGCAGTGGAGACACGTTCTCTGGAGTGACGAATCACACTTCTCCATCTGGCAATCTGATGGACGAGTCTGGGTCTGGTGGTTCCCATGACAACAGTACTTGTCTGACTGCATCATTCCAAGTGTAAAGTTTGGTGGAGGGGGGATTATGGTGTGAGGTTGCGTTTCGGGACCTGGGCTTGGCTCCTTAGTTCCAGTGAAAGGAACTCTGAATGCTTCAGCATACCAAGACATTTTGGACAATTCCATGCTCCCAACTTTGTGGGAACAGTTTGGAGCTGGGCCCTTCCTCTTCCAACATGACTGTGCACCAGTGCACAAAGCAGGTCCATAAAGACCTGGATGATAGAGTCTTGTGTGGATGAACGTGACTGCCCTGCACAGAGTCCTGACCTGAACCCAATAGAACACCTTTGGGATGAATCAGAGCAGAGACTGAGAGCCAGGTCTTCTCGTCCAACATCAGTGTGTGACCTCACAAATGCATGGAAGCATGGTCAAAAATTCCCATAAACACTATCCTAAATTTTATGGACAGACTTCCCAGAAGAGTTAAGGCTGTTATAGCTGCAAAGGGTGGACCGACGTCATATTGAACCGTATGGATTAGGAATGGGATGTCACTTAAGTTCATATGTGAGTCAAGATTTTTCAAAAATGTTCTTGTTCTTGTAAATTCTCATTGTATCACCTACTTCACTTTTAATCTATTTAAATTCGCTGAGAAAAACAAAACAAATAACAATAATAAAAATAAAAAAACTTTTACAATTGGGTTTCACATGGGTGAAAAATAGGAGGTGAAGCAGCACAGTGCATTTGAGTCTCATTTTATGAGTAGTTTAGAAATTTTTACAAGACGATTTGTAAAAATACATGTTTCTTTTCAACATGTAATCTGATTTGTCATCGTCCAGACTGCTAAAAATAAAACAAAGTCATGCGATCGCACAAATACAAAAGTCCGAATTGAAGCTGTGGTGGCACCAGCCTTTGTGGAGACTCTCACCGGTTCACGCCACCCTCCAGCACTGGAAACATGGCGTACAGTGCCCCTCGTAGACTCGCTCTCTGTCTTTGTTAGAACTAGGCAGTGGCTCCAGGAGCAGAGGCTTGATTGCTTTAATTCAAGTCCCAGAGCATCTGATCGCGTCTTCCAAGAAAAATTCCTTGACTATTAAATGCTTGTTGCAAAGGGTTAACAGGGATTTCTGGCATTTTCTGGATCCACAAATGTCTAGAACCTTCTGTTAGCTCTAACAAGTGGATTCAGTGACAGATTACGGTGGCAGGGTCGGATTTTAGTGAGCAGAAATGCTCACATACATACAGAGACAGAGAGAGAGTAAGAGAGAGCTGGGACAAAACCACAGATTACATTTTATTATATTTATTTGTACACACTTGGCTGGGATTAATCACCATGCCATTCTCTCACTGACCTTAGAAATATATGTATAATATATTTGTATGTTCACAGCTGCGACAACATTTCAATACTTTACTCATACCCAATTTAATCAATTAACGTATTTCTATTTGTTCATTTATCTTGGAAAATCAATACGTGTTTAAACCCAGATAGAGATATGGAAAATCTCAAAAACAGTGCTTTTTTGCTGCTTATTTAAGCGGCATAGCTGGCGATGAAGTTGGTGGGACATCTTATCTCTTATATCTTTTTTTTAAAGATTTTTTGGCCCTAGTGGCCTTTATTCTGAATAAGTGGACAGGAAATGGGTATAGAGAGAGGGGGAAACAAGCGGCTGAGTAAGTAGACTGAGATACACCTTTCATGATTCACATTAAATATTATGGTGTTTGTTTCAGATGTTGAAAGCCTTTTAATTGTAGTCTGCTACATTGGTAATTAATACAAAACTAATGGAATTGTAACAAAAAGTGGTCTGGAACAAGCATTTGACACATTAACATTTATTTATTTTTTTTTGTCTGATCATAGACTTTTCGAATTTTTTTTAATTGTAATACAAGATTTATTTTTTTTTAATTCCCCAAACCCTTGTGTAACCCCCAATTTTCTACCATGTCAACTGTAGACTTTGCAGTATGTCAGGAATGCTCAGGGACAAGAGCTGCAGGAGGTGACCATAGTAACACAGTGAGGCTGGCCAGGCTAAAGTGGACACACAAAGCGACTATTGTTCGGCCTGGCAGCGATCCTAGCGGCTGCCTTCCACACTCCCCATGTTGTTTTGGAACAGACTGTTTTTGTTCTGAAGTAAAAGCACTTTGTGCAATGATCCCAATTATTATTAATTATCATGCCAGCACTAATCACAGGCGCAGCAGAAGACACAAAATTATGAAACAAAGCTGACAATTTGCATAGATTGTTGTGGGCTGAGCTTCACACTGAGTCACAACAAACAGAAATGATCTTTTTGAGCCTCCCGAAGCACATTACTCTGAAATCTATTTTATTTGACAGATTTATTAAAGAGCGCAAAAACCACAAGACATGCTTTCTCAAGACTTGATTTACTCGTGGGCTAAAGAGGACTACAGAATATTCGTCATTTGTTCGGTCCTGGGCTGACTGTCCACCGATTGAGCCCAAAACAAGAGCTTTACTTTGAGCCTCGATCTCGAAGTAGGTGGGAAAAGCTCCTAAAACGTCTGACAGAAAATAGTGGAATAAAACTCTCATAGTGATGAACTGAGGCAGATGGAAAACACGCATGAGCCACAAATGCAGTCAAGCTTGCCAACATTGGTGGCGTTTTCATCTGAGAGCACTTAGAAGGCGGTGGAAAGCTTCTTTTCCAGATAGACCCATGAGCTGGTTTGACCGAGTCTGATTAGCAGCTGGCAGCGGGTATTCACAGGTCAGTGGGCCTGGAATCTGACCTTTCCTGATGCCAAAGTAAAATATGATCCTGCACTTTGCTTACTACTAAAGAGAATTAAACTTTCCTTAGCTTGTTTTAGTGGCCACTAGGAAGCTGCTGCTGTACACAGTGAACCATGTATCATAGTAGGTTGCTATGCTTTTTCCAGGGAGCATCTTCTGTTTTATAGGATGGCAAACAAGCACCAATATGTCCAACATATAAGTCATAAGTCAAAGAAAGTTAACGAAAAGAAACATGGGTTGGGTTTGGTCCAAATGCCAACCATCTAACTTACGGACGGAGACTCATGTGGGACCAAGATTCGTTGCAGCTCTTCAACTGATCGATAGAGGCTGCCTGCAGAAGCAAATCAATCACCATTCACTTGGTGGGGGGGTGTGGGGTGGGTCGTACCACACTAGGAGAGTTTATACAGAGCATTAAATCTATTTCTAATACGACTGATTGGCAGTCGGCTCAGCCAGTCGCTGGTCAGTATCACTTCCTCATCCGTAATTGTCATGTTACCACACATAGCAGCCATTGTAATTAACCCACCATCGACTAAACGTGACGGTCATTTTTGATTCTGCTGTCGAGTCAACACGTTAAACGCTACAACCCGCTGTAAATGTGTGACAGCAGCTTTGTAGAGAGTCGGCGGGGTTCGGCGGAAGGATATGGGAGCAAAGTTAAACGAGTCTTCAAAAACCAATGGGTCCTGTCGCCCAACGCTTTGTGGGCATGCATACCTAGGAGTAAGGGGGGAACTGACCAACAGAAAGTAAAAAAGTGGCTTTGGCAGCAGCAATTGCAGCAACACTAACCATTAATCAATTAGAATCTTATCAGTTATCAGTTAATTAATTTTATTATCAGAGTACTTTACTGTAATTTCCACACTGTAAAGGTCCAGTGAAAGTTTAAACATGCACTTTAGAGAAAAAGAAAAGAAGCTAAAGAATGTGGATACAAAAAAATGCAGACTGGATTTCAAACTAATGAAGATATATCCAGAAATGTCAATATTCAGGATCTGCTTTCCTGTGTATAGCAGCACTACAATAAACTGTTCCAGTAAATTTAACCACCAGCTGCCTCTGAGGGTCTGCAGGGGTGTGCACACTGAGCACTGTCGGCCCTCCATCAAGATCCAGGATGTTCCTGTTATGAGAGAATCTTTTTGTTTTTATTGATTAAACCTAAGGAATGAAAACAAAAGTGAAAAACGGTCTCGTGACAGTAAAAACGTATAATTTTGGGTAAATTCAAAAGTTCCCTCTCTTAAAATGTTTTTCTGCAGCTGACAGAAAAGTAAACTGCACCGAGCTTCAGTTTGACAGATTAAGTCATGTGTGCTATTATGGTTAGCGTTTGTTTATTTACCTACCACGAAATCCATTCAGTGGCCTTAGTTTTAAAAAGCCAAAAGCATAACTTTAAAAGAACATTTAAAAAAAAGGTTTACATTTTTCAGGAAAATACCCAACAAACCTTTTTTATTGTTATAATATCTCACCATACAGCATTTCAGAGGCAGTATATGGGGAACATTTCAGAGTCAAGTGGCGTACAATCTTTTCCAGTGGGTTCGACTCAAGTTAAGACGTTTTACGGTTTGGCTCATAAAGTTCTCCTTCAGACACTCTGGTTCCTGTAGTTTTATACTCTCATGATCTTTGATGATGTTCCCACTAAAGAGTTGTCCAACTGCCCAGATGTCTCCTTTCTCAGAATTTCGTCCCTGTAGTGGGTCATTACTTCAACAGCTGCTCGCTTGATACATCAATGACGGACATTCACAACTGAGATTTACACTCCTCCAAATTGAACTTAAAACACAAACAAAGCAGAATATTGAATATACTGTAGGTTATAAGCAGTCCACAGGAACTTAAAATTATTTATGAGGGCTCGTCCTCCTCCTTCAACGTGACGGTATTCTGGACTTTATTATGTTGGTTTCAATTTAACCTATCTGCAACTAAACCAAAAAATGTGCTTATTTTATTATCCATTCCTTTGTTTAGTATTAATTTCATCTGAATTGTAAGTATGTGCTATTTTTTAGGGTTTTGTCAAGACAAAAACATCTGAAAATGTCAGCTTGGACTATCATCACTAAAGAACGTATGCATTGCTGCCGTCAAATTCAAAATGAGCTAGTATGTTACATAAAATGACAAAACGTCTCAGTTTCAAACATCTGATGTGGTTTTTATGCTTGAGTGCGAATAAAATACGGGTTTATGGGCTTTCCGAATCATTGCATTCTGTTTTTATTTACATTTTACACAGCGTCCTAACTTTTAGCGCCATAATTTGAATGCGGTTTTGGCTCGAACGTGTTCGACGTGTTGAGGATATCATAGGAAATGTAAATGCTGCATTGATAACATGGTATATTGAAAGTGTGTGAACAACCAGCAACAAAAGAGCACTCGCGAACCTTCAGCTCTGCTTGTCAGCAAGGTTTGAGGATTTCAACCAACCAAAAAGGGCTTGAGCCTAATCCGACTGTTTTCAGGAAGAGCTCCTCTTTCTGATCCGAGTTGCTGGATGCACAACAAATTTAAACGTGCCAGACCCAAATGTGCCCAAATGTGCAATATGTATGTTTATTTTGGAAAGCCTCACACAAGGTTGGATCAAATGTTACTCAGTCAGACTAATCAGTGACGTCATAGTATCTGGAGCATGTTGAGTTGTTCCAGCCATACATACCAGGAAAAACCCAAAGGGCCTCTAAATGCAAAGGTGACCACTGACCAGAGTGCAACCACACAAGTTCATTTAAAACATACTTTTGGGACTAAGCTTTATTACAACAGCTTGGCTTAACAGGGTGTTTTTTTTTCTTTTTAAAGGAAAATAGCAGGAGAACACACTATGCAAATTAAGGAATTATTTCCATTTGTGGTAAGGTCAAAGGAAATTGGATTTAAACATAACACAATATCATGAAAAGTCTTGAAAGGTTCGTCTGTGGGTTTGTTTTTTAATTTGCAGCATTTTATATAACTTAATGATCTGCAGATAGTTTACACATGTATTAGCACTCAGCAACATCCCAGAAATAAAAGAAAACCAAACAAAACAAGAAACATATCTTCTCTCCAGATCTCATCAGCACTCTGAGATGTCCACAAAAGACCTCCACTTGTGGCTGCGCTCGTGTGAAATAAATGCCAAGTCCATCCTGAATGCAGACAAGGTTCATTTTGCGTTTGGCAGGAATGTGGATTGCAATCAAATTAATAATGAGAAAAACCAAAGCCAGCAAGTTAACTAGTTCACACAAATATGCCATCTGGTGGATTTTTACAGTTTAGGAAAGGAAAACGTTACATAGTGTTAATAGTTTGCTGAACCTTTTAAAGTAACTGCATACATTTCATTGAGTGAAAAGCTGAGTTTATGAGAAATTGTTCAGAAGAAGTGATAAAATTTAAGTCCAAACTCTCCAAAACCAAGAAATATATTTGTATAAAGCGCAGCGGCAAACTAAAAAACACAACGACAAAAGCAAAATCTTAACGACAAATTAAAAAACAAGGAAAAAAGCAAAACCACAATGACATGAAGCCACCCGTGACTTTGATTTTGCTGTTGTGCTTTCTCTTTTGTCGTTGTTTTTTTAATTGTGGTGTTTTTTTTATGTGTTGTTGTGATTTACACTTCAGGGCCACCGTATGAGAACTATAGTCTTTGCACAACCAATAAATTTAAAATTTGGACAAATCTAAAGCGTAAAGTTTACAAAATACAAAACCTTGTCTCAATAAAGTGTCAGGCATTATGCTTCATTATCACCAGTGATACAAGTGCCCCACATACAAGTTTGCTTCACCGATAGAGTTCACAGTATTTATTTAGTTTTAAAGTCACATTGTATGAAATGTCCATCCTCACCTATTTATGCATAAAGAGAGAAAACAACCAGAAGGAATCAAAGGCTTCGGTTTTTAGACTGACTGAAAGTAGTTTCACTCATTAAATTCTCATTTACTTTCAAGGCATCCAGCGCTGAATTCAAAAGCTGAATATGTACGAGCCGTTGTCAGCTCCTGTCAGATGATTTCCTTTTGCCAGTCTTCTCCATTTAGCAGGAAACCAATTTCCTGTTTATGCAGTTTTACACTGAAACGTGCCACTCAGACATGCACACAAGTCCAACTTCTAAACAGGCTGTCAGGAGATAAAGCTGAGACGATGACTGAGTGTTCCTCAAAAGCATCAAGAGGCTCAATGAATGTTTGGGCTGCCCTGGATGGCGGGTTCAAATTGTTCCCTGGTTTTGACTTAAAGGGAAACTGTATGTTGTGTTAATTACATTTTGGCAGCAGTAACGTAAGGAAGTTAAGATGAAAACACAAGTGACCAAATCAAAGGTTATGATGTTTTGTTTGGTCAAAAGCTGTTCTCACTTATATGAACTGACAGAGTGGGATGAACTGTCTTCTCAGATGTTATTTGATCTCAACGAATGCACAATCCCGTGTAAACACACATGAAAAATGTTCTCACCCATAAAGTTAAGTCAAACAACATCAGTCTGTTTCTTTCATAATTGGTTTATAACAAGGAAATTAAGCTTGATGAGTGTTGTAAACCATCCCATGAGTGACACGTTTTGTTTTGGGACAGTAAAGTATACTTTTTTTTTTAATTTTATGTGCAATAAATCCAGTGAATATGGTTTCATATTCAGCAGACAGCAGCTGTCTTTAAATGGGCAGCAATATTCTGGTGATTAACATCCAATAACGGCTTTGAGTTGTGTTGAATTCTGATTCCTGCCCAGAAGTTGCAAAGAAAAGCTTATTTATTGGGACAAGTCTATGTTACAAACACACGTGTTGACAAATTTGTTGCCAAATTTCATTAAAGTGAAAGAACATCTATCATTTACACCTCTGCTCTGTCGTGGGAGGTAGTAACAGAGGTTAAATGAGTGCTGTTTGAAAAGGTAACGTGGAGCAGTGTAACAGATAAATAAGTAAAACCGCCTTTAAGTGTCAAATCCTGTACGCCACAAAGCAAAATATTCAGAAGTGTATAGTTCAACAAACTGTTGGCCAAAAAAATTATTCTCATTTTCAATCTGCTTTAAATAAACTGATCTCATGTGTGCACTGTGGAGATGACTCCATCCTGGTAACCATAGTGACTTGTGTTTGTTCACATGATGAGACCTGCACAATCTAATCGCAGCGACAGAGCTGTCTGCGTTTACTCCGAGCAGGAGGGGAGACTGCTCGTCCTCTGTCCTCATGTGTTTAGTGTTATTCCTCTCCGGGTGGGGGAAACTGTTGTGGTAGCAGCATTGAGATGTCCTCCTCCATCACCAGCAAGTGAAACAACTGGTCTTCCTTGAGTTCATCACATACAATGAGAAAAATTCTTCTGACAGTAAATGGAGCCATATTTGGGCCGGAGAGGCGCAAAACCGTATGTTTTTCCCTTCTCTCCGACAGTCCCTGACAATCTCAAGAGTTTGTCTGCGTGGACCTTTCCATTGCCTGTCAGGAGGGGTGGCCAAGCCCAGTGAGTGGAAACTGGACCAAACGAGAGAAAGCATTTGGGGTTCTGCTTACTACAGCGCAGCCTTTAAGACGTTCAATAAAAGAAAACGGTCCTCCAGGTTCTCACGTAGCGCAGGCGAGGCCTGCACTTCGCAACTGGAACCAGTGGAAATTGAATTTGCGGATGTGCAAACAGGACAGGAATGTTTTGATAAAATTAACTACAGCGTAAAGAGGTTGAACAAAGTAAAATAATTTACACAAGCACATGAAGCAAGTAGGAAGACGAGCCCCCACAAAGGAACCACGCTGTATTTTTTTTTTTCTGATAAAACCATCCTAATAGTTTTTTGTGTTGTTGTTTTTGTTTTCCAGAAAAAAAATAGGAAATAAAACAAAACAGGAAGCTACAGTCAAAAGTGACAAATCAATCAATGACTTTAGAAGAAAATGACTGCACCCTTACAGAAAATCCCCGACCCAAATCAATTTTCGGCCAACAAAATATGTCTCCAGGAAAACTATATTCAACTAAACTCAAAGTACTTTATAAATCCCCAAAGAGAAATCAATTAATAAAACCTTATATAATCAACATATGAATGACGTTATGTCTGCGTATCACATTATGTTGGTATCTCTATTCCAAATAGTTATTTAGGCAAATATTGTCAACTGTTATCTAATTAGACTGTAGATTTATTAAAAATAAACTGTATTCTACTGATGGGACCTTGGACATAACTTGCCCTCTTTTTGCTTATATAGGTAATTACATAAACGAGTACAATCTTGCAGCATGTTGTTAAATCTTCATGAAAGGATTTTTTTTCCCCCAAAAATACATCCCTTGTAGGGCGGCACTGTAGCGTTATACTCCTAAATGTCATCCAGAAGACTTGTCCCATCAAGTCCAGTATTATTTTGCTTTTGCACCTTATTTTATTCTAAACCTACAATTCACTCAGACAGCTCTTGTATTAAATATTTCAAAGGCTTTCTCAATAATAACGTGTTTGCCTCCAGGCTCCATACATAACCTAATCCCCCTCCATAGAATCAGACCCAACCGGTGAAAGCTGAGAAGAAAGTGGGTTTTTGAGAATGGTTGCGAGGTTCCCCTTTGCTCCTCATGTAGACATAAGTGAGATAGAACAATTGAGATAAACTACGTAAAGGGGTGAGAGCGAGAAGAAAATGTGGTTTGAGATATCTTGCTGAGCCAGCTCCTGGGAGTTGCCTTGTTTTTGTTTTTATTAAGTGCGTAGTACCACTTTTACTTGCTATTTGCTGGAGTTTAGTTATCAACATTGGTAAGCCCAAGTATTAAAGGAGCGCTGATAGGAGGTACCAGCCATTAGTAAATAAAAGAATATAAATCCAATTTTGGGTTTTTCCAGATTTTACATTTCATATAAACAGTAAAACATTGTTATCTGTAATCTAGACTTAAAGGAGAGGGCGAGACAAAAAAAAAAAAATCAAAACAAAGCTTCATTGATAATTATATCTGATTAATTCAAGGCCTGTTACTGAATGTTCTGTTCATCCATCTATTTAACCTATCTGAATTCACATTTTGGGAGCAGCAGCTGAAGTGGACAGGCCCAGACCTCTGCTTCAGTGTTTCTTTCCAGTTGGACAAATCCAAAACATCTCCCTAAGGAGGCATCCAGATGTCATCCTGACCAGATGCCCGAACCACTCCAGCTGATTCCTCTCAGTGTGAAGGAGCCGTGGCTCTACTCAGAGTCCCTGCTGAAAGACTGGACTTCTCACCGTTTCTCAGGGGGGGAGTCCAGCCTCTCTGCAGAGTAAACTTCTGCCACTTGTATCCATAATCTTATTCTTTAGGCCTCTACCCAAAAGATTATGACCATAGGTAAGGGTCAGAACAGGCTTTTGTTCAGCTCCTTTGTTACATGTATTAATAAGGCCAAAAACAGTTGGTTTAGATGACTTTAGATTGACTAGCTGTGTCACATCCAACACTGCTGGAGACATGGAAATGAGCAAACACCATTTCCATCACACTTTTGCGATAAAGTGGATTATTGAATCACCTGAAAAACCATCTCCTTGAAGGGTAAAACATTTTTTGTGATATTTGGGAGTTTTTTTTTTTTAAATTAGAGCCTTTTCCATTAGTGTTTTTTTTTCTTCACTAGCAGGAAAATACCTGCTTTACCACATGTATTCAGCAAAATTGATCATCTCCCTGCATTTGACAGATGATCATATGTTACCAATGGAAGACTGTCTATAATCTTTGAAGTCTAGATGGTTATGAGTATTTCATGTTGAAAAGACTTTCAGTGGTTTATCCGCCTTAATGTCAGACTTACTGATACCTATCCCACTCATTTGTACAAAAGTTACAGTAATTTTCTGATATAGTTTCCTGTCTTTACCATCTCGTGATACATTAACCGCTACCAATATTTTGGAATATGTCTTGATTGAAGTACAACTGTTATAGCCAATAGAATAAAGGCAGTTACAAGAACGGATAATACGATGATGCTCCCAGAGCCAACTGAAATCAGCCTGATTACTCGAAAGGAGTTGATATTACTGCAGTGTTCGTGTGTGTCACACAGAAAAACACTGATAAGCTGTATTGGGCTCTAAAAGCTGTATTTTTAGGCTTCTGTGTGACCTCATTTAACTTGTTCTTCTGGACTACAACTCTTATCTCCAGCCTCTGTTGCTTGGCTGCCCAGTCATCTGCACACATGCTCCAGAGCTCAGACCCCTCTACCTGATCCTCCACTCCTAAAAAATCAGGCCACCCACTGCACAGACAAAAAAAAAAAAAAAAAAAAAAAAAAGGAACTCTGTCAGTTTCCTGCTCTGAACCCCACACAGAAAAACAACCTATTATCTCAGCATGAGGAAGCAGACGTGTTTACGTGCATAAACTTAGTCTGTTCTTACAGACGCTTACGATGTATTTCACCTGGAAGATATGCTGGTTTATTTCTGGATCAAATTGAAAGAAAAGCTGCACTAACAATGTATGATGTTGAGGGGGTTTTATCCAGAAAGGGTATTAGTATCAAATTTCATCTCAGTGAAGAAAAGATGTGACTGAAGACCCATAACACAAAAATAGGCTTAAAAATCACCAAGACTTTATAGTCATATAAATGTTCACGAGGAGAATAGTATAACTGGAAGGGAGGTTATATTATCATCCTTTTTTTTTTTTTAAGTTTACACTATTTCCTGAGGTCTTAATTAAATATCTGTGACCTGTTTTGGTCAAAGTACCACAAACATACAGTATAAAAAGTCAAAAAGCATGCTGTTCTTCTAATTACCACTAGGGGCAGGCTCCAAATGCAGGTAAATCTCCATTAACTGTTATATTAAAAAGTTCAACTTTACAGCCTGGCAATATAAATGGTTTTCTTCTTCATAGTAGAACTTTGCATCCATGACAACTATACGAGTGGTGACTCTTTATACCTCGTCGTGTAAAATTATATAAAGCCGTACATTTATTCATAATTCATATAATAATTCATGGCTTTTTGCGTGACAGCTGCTTTGTCTACGCAGTAGGCGTTTTTGGATTAGACCCCGCTATTGTCCATGGATGGGGAATGGGTGCTAAACGCGTGCTTGTCAATGCAAATGTGTGTTCTTGCCTCCCTGGTCAACATCAACAAATTCCAGCCACGCCAGTCCGCGTCAGTTCTGTTTACATCAGTCCTGACGCTGCGATTAAGTGTACCCTCAGAAGCGAGTTATTGGCGGGGTCAGCTCGACACACCTCATGTCAGTTAACGTAAAAATGTCATGCAACGCACAATATTCAGGTGTTAAACATGGGATATCCGCCAATGTAAAAAATGTATGTGTCTAACTGTCACTTTACCTGCTTGTGCTATAATATCAGTGAAAATGACATCTGAACTGTGACTACAGACCAAACAGCTGAATCATTGTTATTTTCATTATAATTATGGTTTGTTGTGCTCTTACTTGTACTAACCAACAATCACATCTGCGCTGGGTTAGCTTAGAAAGGTAGGAGGTTGAAGCTTACCTAAGTAGCAGGCACCAGCCACCTTGGCCCAAGACCAAAGGCCACTAACCAGGCTTGTTGGTCCCTAATCTTGACAGCAGCTGGAGCAGCTGCCTCCTCCAGCTGAGGTAGTCTCCAGGTTGGCCCGGACTGTGTTATTTCACTTTTTAGTTGTTAGTCAATTCAGCTCTGCAATTTATCCTTTCAAGTAAGGTAGTTTTTTTTTCCATATAGTTTTCTTCTTTCAATCATGATTTTAATATCCAAAAATATAGTGGTTTGTGCAGAAACTTCAGTACTGTTGTGTCATAACCTACGTCACTTGGCAGAGTGACAATGAAACAAAAAAAATAATTTTTTACATTCTTCTGGCTCTCAGCATCTATAGTATTAATTGTTACTGGTTCCTCTGGAATCTCTCTCCTCTGAGAAGTTTTTCCTGGACAAAAAGCCAGAATAATAACCAAGGATTGTGGTTGACAGTTCGTAAGCTGTTAAGAGTTTTCTCTGTTTTCCTTGAATATGAACTAAACCTTTTTTTATTGAGAAAAATGAGTCAACATTACATACCCAAGAGCATTAAAAGTATGCGAGCCTCCGCTTCCCCTGTAATCTGTTGAACACTTAGTGTGATGCTCATCAGGCTGGGAAAAGTTATTTATAGTCGACAGTTGGTGTACAAATGGAGGAAAATTTAGACCATTGTTACTCTTCCCAGCTGTGGTCAACCAATACATCCCTCCATAGGTACATAATACGTTGCATTGCCACAAAAGAAGCCATAGTAACTTCCAAGTACTTAAAAGTGTTTCCTAGTGAATAATGTCAGTGTTGATTAGTTCCCCATAAGAACACTTAATAATGGTTTTGGTGGCAGGACTGCAAAATAAACAACAAAAAGAAGCAACAAAGAACTTTGCTACTGCTTTGCAGATTGTTCAAGGTTTTGTGGACAAGCCAGAAGATTGCAGGAGAAATGTGTTTTGGACAGATCAAAACACATTTCTCCAAAACACATTTAAGACCAAAATTAAACATCTTTGTATAAAGGAAAAGCATGTTTGGTGTCATAAAATCTGTGCATATAGATGTTAACATGCAGAATGTGAAGCATGGTGGTGGCAACACCATGAGTAGGGTCTGTTCAGCTGTATCCTGTCTGAAATAACCCGAATAAATGTCATTTTAAATGACACAAGCAAATTACTTAAGTAAATGTTGTGCCATTTGTCAATTAACAAATTCTGAAAAAACACAAGTGACACAGAACTACAAGGATCAGTTTTTAGGCCCAGCAATTAGTAAAAATTTATCAGATTTATGTTTTTAAATGGCCCAGTTAAGGTCATATCATGAATCTGTTTAATATATTGTGGAAAGACCTGAAGGAAATCACATCTGATCTCGAGGTAGAGATGTCTACTACATAAGAGGATTTCTGCTTTTGCCTTCATATGCCTCTGGCCCTCTTCACTCAGTCCACATCAGGAACTCAGTCATTGTCCACTCAGCAGCTGCCTGTAATCCATGGCATCCTTGTCAGGCAAATGAGCACCGATTCATCTTACCTGAGGCGGATTTTTACAAGTAAGAATCTGCCACGCGGTAAGTGAGTGGAGGAAAGGACTGGTCAACTGTAAGACTGGAGTGGCCTGTGTTATAAGCATCTAATGTTGTTTAGATGTTAAAATCAAGATGGCTGCATCGTCCTTGTTAATTTGACACAACCAAGAAGTGGGTTTACTTGTTTCTTGACTAACCACTGGGGTCTGATACCAAAAGTCTGACTGACCAACTCGCTGACCATCGTGTTGAAATGTGTCCAGCTTTGCAGCAGAAATAACCATGTTTACAAAGTGGTTAAAAAAAAAAAAAGCTAGATTTTACTTGAATGAAAACTGCACATACAGTAGGCTGAATTATGTATTTATATTTATATATATACTTATTATTTAGAAGTCTAGTGGTCTTAATATTGATGCATAGACAATAAAGTAAAGACCTAACAGATCATAATTATTCATATTTTTTTAAGAGAATTTTACTGACAGACCACCATGACTAGCTTTGGGTTGACCTGAAAGGGGACAAAGAGTTTGTGCTAATTATGAATCATGGTAATCAGCAGTTTCAATCAACCTAGTATGCATTATTTTGGACTGTAGGAGGAAGCCGGAGTACCCGGAGGGAACCCACGCATGCAAACTTCACACAGAAAGACCTCCTCCCAGGAATCGAACCAGGAACCTTCTTGCTGTGACGCAACAGTGCTAACCACTAATCCACCATGCCACCCACACCCAGGACCCAGACCAGGAGCCAGACCAGCCTAGGACCCTTCCAATTGGACGTTTTCTGGCGGTCAGTGGCTAACTGTCAGGTAACAGCTAACAGGCCAAGAAACAGTAATCACAGCGGAGTACTGCTGTCCTCATTTCAGGTCAGGCTGATGTCATTTTTGTAGTGACTCTTCAAATTAGGATAATTGGACAGATGTGGTCAGAATAAATGTATAGTTAAACAAAAAAATTTGCATCATAGGTTAGCCAACCAAGCTAAATCAGTTAACTTGTGGTTACTGAAATTAGGTGGGCGTGGTCCAAGGCTGCTCGCTGTGCTCATTTCAACATTGGACTGTGTTGTTTCACAAGAAGTTTTAAAAGTACTCTTAAAAAAAAACTAAAAAACTTTGGGTCACATCCCAGGCAGTTTGTCCGGTTCTTCATTTACAGCCAATAGTCAGTGTTACAAAGACAGAGACAATTTCATTTGTTGTAAATCCAATTACAATGCATCAGATTATTCAAAACTCATGTCCTAGTAGGACAAGAAATATAAAACTTAAAAGATAAACAGACACAGAAGGTCTTATCTTGACGATATGTGAATAAGTGCACGCAAGGTTCGGTTTTAACCTAAACCATAAAACTATAATCTCCAACCAGAAAATGTTTTGTTGCATAAACCTTAGCAAACACTGAAAGTGCCAAAATTAAAGTTAAAAAAATCCCCACATTTCTCTTAGTCCCAATCACAGCTGAGATCAAGTAAACTGCACTGACAGAGGCCACTCCACCCTGGAAAACCAATTTCTTTTTGCATTAATAAGTGATAAGGGCCGTCTTATTCGAATGTTGATAACATCTGCTACTGGTCATATTTATTCAAGTGGTATCAACCAACAACATCCAGCAAGTCTATGTGCAAACAACTTTCAAAGTGACTTGTTTTTACAAAATACATGTCTAAAACCTTAACCAGGTGTAGAGTGATATGTTCTGAAATATATCAGTTCAACGTATTAATACATCTTAGCACTGCATAGTCGTAGGGGTTAGTTAAGGAGTACAGCCTGTTTAAATAAGCAGAGCTTGCCTTTTAAAGTTTGCCAGTTTTATCACAAAGATAAGGTCCAGTCATGCAACCAAGTGCGAGCAGAGCAGCATTCACGAGAGCCAGATGTGTAACCACATTTCCCTGCGACCTGCTTGAACAACAAAAAGCACAACTCTAAATAACACACGGTATGCACACCTCAAAGGAAAACACGATTGCCAAGGAACATTTCTAACCAACAGCTTTGGTGGAAAATATAAATGAAATCTTGAATGAAAAGAACACAGTGAGCCCGAATAACAGCGCTACTAACATGCTTTGAGCTCTGAGTCATGCCATCCCTGGGATATTCACAGCCATGGCGTGGTAATTTGGTGTAGTAAACCCGGAGTTCCGCAAAGTTTCTTTTCTTTAAACAGAAACGTTTAATTCTCTTTGATTTAGGATTTGTTCCTTTACCTGCCCGTTGTAAACTTTGTGAATGGTTCACAATATTGGCACGGGAGACGCTAAAACCTGTTAAATTAGAAGCAAATGATCCAGAACATTACAAGGGAGATTACTTTGATTATCTTCAAACATTAAATGGTGCAGGAGGTGGATATTAAAAAATAAAAAAGAAGATCTGCAAATTTGCCATGGAAATTTGAAAATCTCTGCATGAAAGCAATAAACTAGAAACAAAGCAACCCATTTCGGCTCTTTCCTAGGAGGTAACACGGAGAAGTTGAAAGTGTTGGGTTTTTTTTTAAATCTTAAAAAAAAAAAAGGAAAAGAAAATCAAAAAGTCAGATCAGATCTGAGATTTGCCTACCTCTACTTATTGTATTAATGATAATCACATTTTCAGAAGCGAGGCTCACTTGTGTGCACATGCACACACACCCATTGACTGATTTTGTTTAAGTTTGGTTAGACTGTTTACTGTAATCTGGAGTTAAAATGGTTCAAGATGACTTGATTCTGAATGGTGGCAGCATATCCAGGCCAAACCCCACTTTCTGATTTCTTAATGCCGGGATAGGAAAAACACAGCTGATACAGGAAATGAACCGACTGGGTGGTGGTCTGAGGTGAGAGGCTCATTGGTTGAATCTCCCAATACTCGCTTATGCCTTTGCAGGGTCACGGGGTCTGCCGGCGAGAGGCAGGGGTACACCCTGGAAAGGTCGTCATTCCATCACAGGGCCACATACAAGACAAACAACCATGCAGGCTGCTGCTAAAACCGATAACTGCAACACGGAGCATTATTTACTAGTGGGAACTAACTCATGAGGAGAGTTGAGCGATACCAGCATCCATCCATATCCAAATTAATTTTTTAGACTTTTTCTTGTGATACAAAAAGAACATGCAGCAATATATTTAAATAGTAGGCGGCTGCAGTTTCAGATTATTGGCTATTTATTAATTATCAATATCTGATATAGAAAAACCATTATCCATTGACCTCAAGATAATATGTACAAAAAATGTTCAGAAATGACTCTTCAAACAGAAATCAGCATTAAAGTGACCTACCACAGATGTACTGTGGAAATCAGATGACCATTATTACCCAGTTTTACTTATCTAGGTTACTTCTACTTGAGCTTTGAACCTATCACACCCCCAAACAGATTGTGAACAAGATGCTGTTGTTTTCTGACTGGTTTAATACAGTCATAATCACCTATGACTGCTCGAAGGAATTTCACCCACTTTACTTCCTCAATGTCTTAACTTACTTGGAAATTGTTTTCAGAGGTACTTAATCCTAAAAGTACAGGCAAAAGTCTTAGTGAACCCTGCAAATAAGAATGTGATTTTAATACCAATAATGTGGCAAGCTCTTGTGTTGTGTGAACGCCTTAACCTTCACAAAATGAAAAGAAACAAAAGGAAAGAAAAGTACAGAAATCAGGATTTGCCAGCACACATCAGGCTGGGAAATTTGAAATGAGAGACAGCAGGTATGCCAATGATCATGAAAGCATCACACACCATTGAAGAATCAAACTAGAGGAGCACAGATGACCATGGTGCAAGGGTGAAGGGGAAATGGACCAGTTGGAGGTCAACAGACAAATCAGGCACTTACTAGTGATGCAGTTAAATAAGAAAAAATGATATGACAAAAACCCAAGATAAACGTCCAAAAGCAACGCCAATTTTATTAAATCTACAATCACACTAAATAAGTGAAATAAGCGCCACGAGACACTATAATTAACAGAAAAATTAAAATTATGATAAAAATAAATTCCATGTGGTCTACAAGTCTTCATGATTCTTAACACATCTGATTAAAAGCAAGAATAATGACTACAGGTACACGATTTACTACATATTCATCTGATGTCAAAATAAATAGAACTGTGTTTCCATAATTAACTGGAAGGTCATGAAGTTCACTGGAAGGGCCGTCCAGCACAGAATAGTGGAAAACGTCTCATTGGTGCCGTCTAGGAAGACCAACTGGTGCGCAGGTCCACGAGTTGGGAAAGTAATTGTCAGTGCTACTCATTTTGAACACTTGAACATATATATATATATATATATATATATATATATATATATATATATATATATATATATGAAAAATATTAAATGGTTTCAGAAATACAGCAGAAGAAATTTGCGAAAAAACAAAAACCAGGGCAGATTAAGTACTTTTCCTAAATATCGAATCTAATCATTATCATGATTAGTACATTAAAAAAAAGAAAGAGAGAAATATTCTGTTAAAACTTAGGGATATTTAGTTAAATCCACAATCCCCTGTGGGTGATCACGGGAATCCCTTTAAACTGACTAAATTGATCATAAAAAACTATTTATTTAAATTATTAAGAAGTCTGATTACAGAGCAATGGTGTTTGTGTGAAAAGCTTGTCCAATGATGTTTTAGATACATTTCGAACACAAAGCAACCACCTTTTTTTAACGAGCATTCAAACAGAAATTGAGTGCGCCACGGAGTGATGCAAGTGGAGAAACCTCATCTTACTATTAGGATCAACACTTAGTATAGACTGCATGCAAAGATTAAACTAATTGACCTCGTAATTAGTTTTATAATGCAGCTGAAAGGTACAAATGTCTGAGCTTCAATCCCTGTGCAACTGATACTCAGCAGCCGCTGGCTCAGGGGTTCGGATCGGACCGATAGGTCAGCTGTGACGAAATCTTTCATCGCCGCTCCAAATGGCTCATATACGTCATACAGTGTGAGTGTATTGGTGATGGAGAAAACTTTTCTGACAGTGATCAGAAATCCAACTCTGCTATGTTGTTAAATGCTTGTTATGAAGGATTCTCACAACTACACATGCTGCACACACGCCCTCGTCCACATGCATGTTCAACTGTAGCAAGTCCGAGTACCTTTCAACTGAGCCAGTCTTTCAGTATGTAGTCAAACAAAGCAGGCTGTAGGGGTCAGTTGTGCATTCTTCAAATAAACAAACTGGCACTCAATGTAACTACATGGTGACGGATGCGCAAGTTGGAGAACTGCGTACTCATCCATAAAAAAGCATGCATCTAGAATAAATAGCCTGCATTGTGTTTCATTGTGATTTGTGAGGGAACCGTCTGGTCTACATCTGTAAAGCCAGCACGTTATGTTTATTGACTCAAGGAAAATTTGAGCACCGTGAACTTGAAGTCAGCACTTGGATTCCTTTGCATTTTACTTTGGTGAGTGGTGACAACCCAGATGCAGTCAGACCCGGGCGAGGTTTAACTGTACGCAGCTCCAGAAAGAAGCTTGGACGGGGAAAAGGGATCAGAGGAGGCTTGATGACTGCGACGAGTGAGTCAGAGGGACAAAGACAGAGACAGACGGTCTGAGCATGGCCGTGGGGGCATGGCGCTTTTCATCCACCGAAGATTTCCAGCTATTCCCATGAGTATCAGTCTCACCGGGAATCAAGCAGAAATTCAAGCATTCACAAAGACAGATAAGCTTTCACAGATTGTAGAAAGAGTCAGAGAAATCGCTATGAAAACAAATAGACAGGAAGACCATGTAATGCTCTCAAAGCTGCAATGACAAAACAAACACCAAAGTTGCTGACAATAATAAAATGTGTAATAAAATGTGTGCACATGAGGTTGGACTTCAGAACAAACAGATACTATTATCTGTCATTTGCTTTTCTGCAGAGGATTCTCACTTCTTTCATATCTGGGCTCCGGGAATAAATGCTCATATAATTTTTTTTTTTAAGAGTCAATGAAATATAAGATGTTATGCAAGAGTATTTTCCAACTTTTGGCTGGAATTCTTTCAAAGCTGCTCTCTCACAGACCTTCAGCGTCAAAAGCTGAAAATGTCTGATAATTGCAGATGACATTCTGGTTATAAAAGAGAGCTGGGCCGGAACGGCTCTTTAACTTCTAAGAACCACGAGGAGCCTAATCAGCATGACTTGTGTGGAAAACTTCTCCTAAATCTCTTTTTTTTATTTTTATTTTTTATCATTAGCTGTGAACTACTGCAATGAAACACTAACAGAGTTTACTTTCATACGAGGACAGGGAGATAAAGAAAGTTGACCACAACATTTTCCTCTTTTGTTGTGAAATGAATCAAACCTGATAAAACACACTTTGCAAAACAGTTTCAAATATATTGTCAAATAGCAGAAGGATGCCATCTTTTCTACTTCTGAATTAAAGTCAGAAAGTATTTGACTGATAACAAAGGGCAACAAGTAAAACCTCAAACATGAAAAGTGCACTTTTTTGAGAAGACTCAAACAACGTGTTTTCCTGATACACAATACACTGTTTTTGGAGTATCTGACTATTTTAGGTGCTAACGATACCATCAAGGTATTAGTGTTTTACAAAGAGGGGATTGGATGTTTCCCCACTTTTCCTGGATTATTTATGTTTCAGCCATCAATAAGGGTGTTTTGTACCTGGCAGATAAAAGAATAAGTATCTACTATACAGCCGTAGACAAATGTGTTTGTAAAGGAAGCGCTGAAGCTTCATTTTCATTTCAACAAGCTCTTACACATATGGAAACTGTTGGTTTTCCTCCATAAATGAAAAGCAAACAATTCTCACTGAAATAACTTAAAACTGACAAACGTAATTATAAATAATAACTTACTGAATACTGGCTGATGAAGAGCAGACATTTGCTTTTGAATTGTGGTTCTGCAGAATCATTAATAAAAACAAACTAATGAAACTGGCCTCAACAAATTGGTTGGTCAGCTTGGAAAACAGATGCGCATCAGCTTAACGTGCCTGTCCCGACTGGAAAACAGATCTCTTGGTGATGGATGGATGGATGGATGGATGGATGGATGGATGGATGGATGGATGGAACAAATACATACAGAAATGCCTAAAATACCTTAATTTTGCTAAGAACCAACTGTAAATGCACCGTATGCCCTCCTGAGCGTTTCGATGCTAATTTATACGACATGTTCAACAACATCTAACATTTAAAGCCCACAGCAACGAAAATCATGTAATAAGATGGTGTTAGGGAGATTATCTTCCAGCTGCTTCACCCATCATTATGGCCTTTCATCTGGCAGATGCTGGGGGAGATATTAAATCTGAGAGGTATGTTAGCCCTGGAGGCGTAGATATTTTTGTGGTTGTTTGTCTTATAAGGAACATCATAGTTTGACAAGATTAACAAATGCCAAATACGAGAGGAAACCTAAGACAAACAGGCCTTGAAAGTTTGCTAATGATTTTAGATGAAAACTACTCCAGGGACATGTTTGTTATGGAATTCTTAATCTGTCAGACAGACGGAGTAAACAATGAGTGGACGTGATCTGACAGGCCCAGGCTTCTCTCCTGGAGCTGACGAGGCGCTGATATGGGCTTTTTAAAGGCTGCAGCTCTTCTATCTTTTTAGCTAATGATTTTTTTTTTATTTTTTTTTTGCTGCTACTTGCAATAGCCTGTGAGAATGCTTAGGCTTTTATTTCATAGAAAGGAGAAATTTTCATATGCACACAGCCAAAATGACTATCAAATCAAACGTGTCACAGCACTAAATAACATTTCTTTTAGCAATTATTGTACCTCCAGTTTTTTTACTGTAGGACAGAAGACTGTGAAGATCCTACTGCCAGTCCAGAGGCACCGCCCCCATCGTCAGAGTAGTGGTAAAGTGTTGTTTTCCCCTCCTGAGCCGCCTGACAGTTTGCCAGAGTCTTCTTGGAACTCACCTCAAGTCACTTTCATGGCCTCACTGAACTCCTCCCACAACCTGGTATTTGCCTCGGCGACCACCGGAGCTGCAGTCTGCTTGGCCTGCCAGCAGCGTTTGGCTGCTTCCAAGGTCCCACAGGCTAACCAAGCTTGACAGGACTCAAACTGACAGACTCTCTCACCAGCAGTGTCAACCTGGGAGTTTGGCGAATTACGCCAGGTCAGGCAATGACAACCTTGCAGCCACCGTTTGCCACCTCAACACCAGAACCAAAGAACGTGGCCCATATGGATTCGATGTCTCCTGCCTCTCTCAGGACGCAGGTGAAGCTCCGTTGGAGGGAAGAGTTGAAGATCTTTCTGATAGGTTCCTCCATGTTACGTACATCTTTGGTCCAGTCGTGACCGTCTGATCCGACTCACCACCAGGCGGCGGTCAGTTGACAGGTCAGCTCCTCTCTTCACACAAGTGTTAAAAACACAGGTCCAGTGACACGACCCTCGAGGCTGTACCTCAATGACTGATCCATAATTCCATGTGAATTTTCACACAGTGACTAAATGTTGTAAACATGAAGAATGATTAAAGGGAAAGATGTGGGGATTTTGCATCATAATAGACTTCTAAAATATTCGGTTACATACCTTGGAATGTTGGCCCTGCTTGATTTTTCTGCTGAGTTAACAGGTTTCGTTGACAGGACTGGGCTGTTTGTAAAGCAGAGGCTGAAGATAATAAGCCTGTAAAAAAATCCCATATAATTTGAAGGGGATTCCCTTTAGTAAACTGTACTTTTGTAATTCTAAATGACAGCAAGAATGTGTCGCATCACAAACAGTTTGGTTTACTATTATCTCTTTTTAAAAGGTTAATGAGTAGTATATGTTAATATTTTGTTGGACAAGCACAATGAAGCTTGATTGATTCAAGATGATGCACATTGTTCAGATAACAACCCAAGCCCCCTTTTCTTTAATCATACAATTAAAACACCATTATGTCTGGTTTTGTGTCTCAGGGGTGGGACAGGAATGCAGCGGTGCGCTATTTTGGGATTTTTAAGGAACACCAGGATTTTGTGAGCTCTGACCATGAGAAAATGTGACGTAACGCTTCAGCGTTTGGAGTTGAAATGTTCTGTCACTGGCAGCTTTTGTGGTGCTCAGTGGGAGGGTATCCCACTGCACACATAAGCAGCATGACCATACCTGTGACTCAAAGGAGCAGTATCTCCCAACAGGCAGTTCAACTGAGCCGGAAAGTACAGATCAAATAGTGGAAAATTGATCTCAAATATGTGTTCGTGTGAAATGACAGCAGGCAAGTACTTATTCATCCATTTTACAGCGACTTGGAAGAGGGAAATAACCCCAGCTGTTCTTCGTACCATACCTGTCCTTGGCGCCAGAGTTTGTCACCGTAAAATGTGCAAGAGTAGTTTCTTTAATCGGACACTAAACTTTGACAGTCACTGGAAAATGATCGCTAATGAGCTGCCATGGGACAGCAGACGGTGTGGGCCACCCAGCATTTCACTATGCTGTTGCCTTTCAGCAATATCCAGGCTGTCAGAAACATTTTTACACTTGATACCCATGAAATACAGAGAAGGTTTACAAAAACTAAATAAATACATGTTTCTGTGCTTGCCCATAGAGGACTCCAGTTGATTCGTGCTGGCAAAGCCGTGACAATGAGGCCTAGTAACCTGATGATCAGGTTCAACTCTACGAAAGCTGACATTTGGTCCGTTGAAACTGGAGACAAATAAGGAAAGGTGTGAGCAGCCAGTCGCGTAGATCAAACATAGCTTCACCTGCTTCACTCACTCACACTCATTTTAATACAGAGGTTTTGGAATAAAGATGAGCATGTCATTTAACTATTTGATATTTTTTTGTCCAGATGCTGCGGTTGTCATTTAGTTATCCAGCTTGATTTGATAAGCTTTCTTCTTCTTCTCTAAGCTGGGGCCAAATTCTTGAGTTGTGCAATAATCAGAATTATGTCATTCCCTTTTACCCTTTTTAAACTCTGTGTGCTGGTAAAACAGCTGCACGATAAATCTCAGCAGAGAAGCAAGGTACCAGATGGCAGACTACAAAAACAAATGCAGACAAGATTTATTCTTCTTCATTCTGTCTACGCTGAGGAGGGGATGCCACCTCAGATACTGCTTATAAGCGCTAGACGTGCTTCTGGGGCAGCTGAACCACCAAGGCTGGCTGCTGAGTAAATAAGCTCTGTGCCTGTTCCCGGGGTTTAATAATGACTTCCCTGCTCGTGGCTTTCTGGGTCCAGATCACAGACTCACTAAAACCCCTCTGGCTCATGGGAAACGGTGCAAGATGAAAAAGTATGGCAGGATTAACTCTGCTTTTCTTTAAACTGAAGAATGTGTTAGAATTCATGCTTGGAAGTGCATGCAGTTGAGCAGGTGTCTACAGGTACCGCCGGCCGCTTTAACTTTGAGGAAGGCTGTAGAGTCGGTATAAAAAGTCTACACACCCTTATGAAATTACAGGCTTTTAAAATGTTAAGGACAGAAATAATAACAGCATAAATGTCACAACTGTCACATCTTTAATGGGATCCTCCAACAAGAATACTGATGGGGAAAAGAAAAAAACTAACAGCACACTGATTGCATAAGTCTGTACTTTTTTCTATGACGGGGTCTCTAATTCTCTAATTATCCAAAGAGCTAACCACATTCAACACTAATATCTGTCATCATCTGTCAGCAATTAAAGTGACTGTGATTAAAGCAAGATACAAAATCAGCCATTGCTGTAATATTTGCCTGAGAGCTTTGAACTTTTGAAGATTATTAAAAGAAACTGCAAGATTTGATTTACTGAGGTTCCTGAACGGAGTACGGAAAACTGCGACAACCACCACCAGTAAGTGAAGACAACGTGGAACCACAGTGACATTGCAAAGACCTGGACGATCCTCCAAAATTGATAAAGGGATAAGGAGAAAACTTATCAGAGGGCCAACAGCAACACTAAAGGAACTGCAGGAATTTTCTGCAGGGACAGTTTACGCTTTCCATGTGACCATCTCCAGTATTCTGGACAACTCTGGGCTGTGGGGTTGGGTGTCAAGATGCTCGGCTGATAAAAATAAATATGCAAGAATGCATGAATTATGTCAAAGATTGATTCAGTCATCTCAAACCATGCAGAAGAATCTGTTGTGGTCTGATGAGACAAAGGTTTAACGCTTTAGCCTTAAGTCTCAAAGGCATGTTTGGTGCAGGGCCAAGAACATGCAAACATGTCAAGCATCATCCAACCATACCATCAGTCAAGCAGGACATGGCTTCAGAAAAGGAAAATCAAAGTCTGGATGTGTGACGTTAATAGGGCTGTAATCACAAAGACTTGATGCCGTAATAGTTAAAAAAATGCTTCCACAAAGTGTTACTTGAGGGGTGTTCAAATTCTGTTAGGTTTTTTTATTAGGATTTTAAATATTTCTTTTCGCTGTATTTCTGTTGCATTAAAAATGTAACAAGCCTGACATCTATGTTGGTGTTTTTTCCTGTTTTTATATTTTATGTACCTTCACTTTCATGTAGTTGTGTACCTTGCTCCAGCAATGTATGGCGCAAGGTACACAGCCAAGTACACTGCAAATCTGCAAATCCAGGTCCAAACACAAAAACAAGGATACATTCGACTGATTATCACGCATAGACAGCCTTGACTGTGGGCAATTATGAGCATATGGAGAAAAAACAGAGTAAATGACCAAAAGATGACAATCCATTTTTTTACGCATCAGCAGACAGTGGACGTAGTCTTTACTAGAGATGTCCGTCTGTAATCTTTGTTGTCGTGATCCGTTGTGCCGTTCATTTTGAGCCTCGTCAATGTATCACGGTTTTATGAGCCACAGATCACATCATTTGGATTGGTAAAATGGAACAAAAAAATGGAGGTAAATATGATTATTTTTTTCCAATTATAACTAAAAACAGCATAAGAAAGAAACAACATTGAACAAGTCTAATGATTGACGACTCTGATGATAAAACAATACATTCTTATGAGCGCAAAAAAGATGAATCAGAGATAAAATCTGCTTTAGTCAGAAAAAAAAATCACAACCAAAACAACTGAGTTCTCCTAAATGAAAAAATGTGTTCAAGAAATTTTAAAAAAAATGGCAACAGGGTACTCGTTACACTACCATTTGGCCATTGGTCTTTTTAAATTGAATCAGTTATGTACATTAAAAGCAAACAAAAAGAACTGTTTAATAGATGTAAATGAGCTTCCTAGGCTTTTCTTCTATTAGTTTTCTTCTTGCCGTTTTTATTTGGCTTCGTCTAAAAAAAAAAAAAAGATGAATCACATGAGGTTAATTATGCTTTTTTTTTTATCATCTATCATCAGGTGATTTAAGCTTCTATGTGGAGCCAACATCACATGTCTACAGCAACTGGAGATCCAGCGCCGTTACCTCCACAAGTTCACCACTACTGGTCGCCATGTAACCATTCACAATCCAAATGATGTTTCAAAGTGATTGTAGGTGCAAAGCTACTCTGGAGTTACAGAAGATCCAAATAATTAGATGACTGAAAATGAGCATATGAGGTCACTTTGACCTCAGTGTTTCAAAACACACGCTGATATACAAGCCTTTAAAAAAGATGAATTTCAGCTGTAGAAACTCTGAGTCATTTCTTTCAATTACTCAAAAATAGAATTAAGAGGTCTATGGATTTTGAAAACTTTAGTGGCTAAAAACTCCACCCAGTTCCCACTTTAACACACAGAAAGCCTCCCTTGGTGCCCTCTGCCAGGCCCAGATGGTGTACAAAAGCCACAGAGACACATGCAGTATGTTAAGGTCACAGAGGTATGCCAATAATGCAAAAGAAAAAAAGGGAAAGAAAACAGATCATGTTGCTACAGATGGTTCACAATGACTGAGAGCAGCAAGATTTTTTTTTTTTTATTACTGAATAATAAGGATTCTGAAGACTGGATCCAGTTCTGAGTCAGGGAAAAACTTAATTGTATTGACACATAGATGTGGTTCTCGTTTCAAATATCAATCAGTAGGGAAACCACCTCCATCATCAAACAGCATGATGGGAAGCAATGCTTTGGGCTCTTCAGCCAGTCTGTGGACCAGAACCTTGTCAAAGCAAACACCATCATACAGACTGGACACTGGAGAAAAAGAAAAGATTCTGCAAGAAAAACGTAGGAAGAAACACATACTGGACCTTCCAACAAGACAATGATCCAAAACAAAATTATTGAGGACCTCATCCCAAATCAAGATTCGAATTCCATATAGAATTGGTGGCGCTAACTAAAAGCCAGAATTATGAAGTCTCCAAAGACCCGGAGAACATTGCAACTGAATTTGTTCAAAATCCCAGCAGACATGCAAAAAGCTCAAATTAAGCACTTCAATCACACATGCACAAATTTCACATTTCTGGCATATATATATATATATATATATATATATATATATATATATATATATATATATATATATATATATATATATATACATACATACATATACACACACAAGGCGTGTGTGTGATATAACACTGACATTACAAATAGAAAACAAGGCTTGGCAACAGTGCATAGCTCTGAGACTATTTGCCCATGTGTTAGCCATCACTGTCAGCTGACCTCACTTTCCCTGCAATTAACCCTCCTCTAGGGATGCCTACCCTGCATGTACATCAAAGTATGCTGGGTGAATGCCTGAGAACTGATAGTGTGATATTGTTTTCTTAGACAACAACTACTGAGCCAGCAGTTAGTTCTGCAGATTTACAGCTCTGCCAGAACCACATTTCACTGTGTTGTCCGCTGTCACATTTGAATGAAATTCAACAGTGTTTATTTTAAAGATGACGGAATAATGGTGGATATAAATCTAAATTATCATGGCATACAACCATTAGAAATCATTCGATAGGCATTAGTACTAAACTGCACAGAGGCCTGACTAAACAGAAATTAGACATCTTTCCAAGTAGTTGAAATTAACTCAGCAATGGGTTGTAAACTATTGGCAAAACATAGCTGAAAAACCTCTTTATTTTACAGTTTTAAGCATGTTTTGATCGTCATTGATGATATAACAGACATAAACAATTAATTAGAGGCATTACTATGTGTGAACTCCTAAAAGATGTATCACAGAGACACAGTGACACATATTTGAACCAGCTCCAATACCAAATAGACATAGCTTGGTTAATGTATGTAAAGCATAGACTGTATAAAACAATAGATAAAGTATTAGGTCACATAACCAATTGGTTTCTCAATAGCAGTTTTGAAGCCTATTTTACTTTGAATGGGGCGCAGCCATGTTGTTTGGCAAGCTGACGGGAACGTGGCCACCGTATGTCAATCAAAGTTGGCTTTGGCTACCAGGTCCTTCAGCAGATCCCTGCTGAAACCTCTGCAGAGCTGCCATCAGACGTTTACTGCAGAATGCACAGTTTAACATTAAAACATCAAAACTTTTTGTCGCATTTAGCTGATGCTGGGTTTGTACAAATGGTGTTTAGCTTCGAGAAGAGTGGTAGCCTGACAATTAAACATGAGGAAGTGACCATGGCTAGTCATTGGCTGCGATGAATGGCAATCATAATAGAAGTAAATGTATTGTTTTATATAAATTCTTCTGGCATGGTGCAAAGAAAATCTACCCCCCTTCAAGTTGTCATGGGTGTGAAATCAAGCAAGTGAGACCAAAACTGTGTTTTTGAACCAGGATGTAAAAAAAAAAAAAAAAAAAAAAAAAAAAATGTTTTTTCTGCTCTATAGTTGCATATTAAAGCCAAATGGATATTGACTCATTTTTCCAGCCAGCCTAGGGGTCAGTTGAGGAACTGCAACAAAACTTAGTTCCACATGAGCCTCAACCAAGAAGTTAGATGGTTGGCGCTTGATGTGAACCAGTGGCATATGCACGCGGTAACCAAAAAGAGAGCCAGGCATGAAGTGAGGTCACTGTGAGAAGGGACACCCACAAAGCACAGGAGACGCTGTACAAGATTCTATGAAGAGAAAATTAAAAAGTATGGGATGCAGATCAAGTGTTGTTGAGCAACTGAGCTGTTCTCTGATTGTGTACTCCATGACCTACATGTCACCGATCAGTCACATAGTGTGACCACTACAATGACTAAAAGACTCTAGCTTACAATGCATCAAGTGGTGTAATCTGCACACCACAGCATTGTTTGAAATGGTGTTACCTGTAAATAATGGAAGTAACTTCAACTTCAGCACCTATATCTATAAAGCCAATCATAACATGATCAATACAGGCCTCACCTTACCAGGAACCTGGTTAAGGGATGTTGTCAGACCACATGACCCTGGTAAAGGGTCCTGTTGTGTTGCCTTATTAGGACTTTAGTCCATGTGGGGACTTATAGAGGTCCTGACAAAGTTGGTAATTATTCAAGGACAGGTCCTATTCAGGTAGCTGAACTCAGTCCACACACATACAGACACACATACAGACCCCCACCCCACCCCTGGCCAAGAGGAACCTCCACTCTACTAAATAAGTCCACTATGTTTCTGAAACTGAATGAGCTGACATCTGTTTCATCTCAGGAATGTGTCCTCCAAACATCAACCTGCTGCTGGTTATGTAATACTTACATACTCAGATTATGTAATAATCAGATTCTTGCCACAAATGAATGGATATGGTATTCTGGCTAAGCAGTTTAGATGTGTGAGGTATGGAGCATGTGAACAGTGAAAATGTCCTTTGAATCGCTGACAGAGGACTCAATGAAACAAACTACAATTATTTAAAAACCTTTGTGTGGAAAAGTCTCAGGCGGCCCTAGTTTTGTTGTTCTACCAAAGTTTTAATGACATATCTTTGAGTCTTTCTGAGATACAAAGAGAAAATACAGGAACCTGGCTTTCTTAAACCTAAATAGAATTGTATCCTAACTAATATCACTGCAAAAATGCGCACATCATTCTGAGGGAGGCCACAATAACATACTTTTGTTTGTTTTGTTTGTTTTTTCATCCTTAATATTGTGTGGTTTTATTTTATGCAGATATAATCTTGAGGTCAACTAATTTTAGTTTTTCTATACCTGATGGCGTTTATTCTGTGGCCGATGCCAATTATCAAAAAAATGGCCAACCAATTAAATTAGTCTACTTCTAATATTATCACTGTATTTTCTATTCATATCTTAATTAAGAGAATGACAAATAGACATAGAAGGTGAGTTAAGCTTTGATAAAACAAAAAGACATGGGGGGGCCTGGTAGACTTCTGCACAGTATTTTATTGTGCCACGATGTTATTATAAATGTCTGTACATGTATCTCTCTCTGGAAGTCAAGTTATCCAAGATAAGTTTATCGCTTCATCCGATCATTCAAACCCGTCAATCCAGGGAATAATATAAAAACGGTACAACTACACAGAATGTTCTTTTTATGGTCTAATAGTTCTGTTTTCATAATCAGTTGAGTTGCAGGGACCTTAAAAGTTAATTTTGTGTTTGATTTCTTTCAACTATCAACACAGAAGCATAAAAATCGTCGTTGAAGGTCCGAGAGTACCTTTCTATTTCAGTAGTGCCATGATGACTGCTGGTACTGGATTGGGGCTAATTATCTGACGGTAACTGCTGGTCTGCAAAGCCTCTGGAAATACTGAATCCTCATAAATGCACAGAGAGCGGATTCCTACAAATTTAACCGCTTCACTGTGTTTTAAATAACAAACTGAGTACAATTAGCTAAAATTGACCAGGCCCCGCACTTAGAGACTGAAGTTAACTTTTTTAAATGCTGAGATGAGACACACCGGCTAACAAAAATTAAATACTTCTGATGATTTAGCTATTTTCTTGAAAGACAATAACAAATTTGGAAGACTAGCAATCAAGATTGTTTAAAATAGGCTCAATATGACAAAAGAGTCATTGACATACGGCTGCTATTTATCCTAGATTATGTAGAAGTAATCTATCGGATCTTATCAACTCTCACTTAGGCCAAGCAATTTGTGTGTCATAGCGCCATTTAGTTGTTTTCCGATGCATCTACAATGTTATGATAAATCACCATCTTAAACATGAAAAAACATGTTGAATGTAGTATGTTGTAGTATTCCTGCCCACAAAATGCTCATTGTCCAGGGCGCCAAGACGATTTTCTTTTCCTAACATTGGCACTCTGAGACGTCAGAGGGAAAACGTCCCTTGTATGATCCTATTTTTCATACGGTAAGTGTCTACAAGAGCTTCAGCGATCACTTTAAATGTACAACCTTACAACTGTGCAACAAGGATCAAGTGTGTGTTTCATCCTGGTCGTACTTTAAGCATTTACTTTTGTTTCCAATATGTCTCCAATGAAATGTGTTGTTGGCTGCGGGGGTAAAATTGGTTGACCACGATTCTGTGGAGACAGTGTTTCTGGGTCAACAACGGAACAAATGCATTTGTTTTGTTTTTTTGTTTTCACATTTTACAGACGATTTCTTTCTTGGAAATGACCAACCCTGAGTTTTTGGAAAGAGTGAAGGAGACAGTCCACGCTGTCGCAACGGCAGAAGCTCATGCGACAAGTAAATTTAAGTAAACTTTGGAGACATCTTGGAAACAAAAGTAGAACAGCCTGACCGCTGAAATCTCTGTCACTGTCTTGTATACTGAATGTGAATCTGACTAAAACATTCTAACACATTTACAGGAAATGTGAAAAACATAGTGTTGATAATGTATTGATATGTTGAAAACATATCTGAATGACGATAGGAATGGTGCACATTCACGAGCCATCTGGTCTGCTCATTGGACAGGCTAAAAAAATATTATTTTATTATATATATTTATATTATTGTAATTGTAATTGTAAAGTCATTGTAATTTCTGCTCTTTTCCATTAATAAATAATTGAAGGCTTTTGTAGTTATGCTGGGTACAAAGTTACATCTAAAAGCACCAGAAAAAATGAACTTTTATGGTGGAAAAGGAGCAAAATATGGCCATTTCAAATGTTCTTTAGTTTGGCCTTACAGGTGTGGAGCTGATTGAATTTGAGGATGTGGTCTAGGTGGAAATTTAACAGCTGAAGCAGTTAGGTAATATCTTCCTGCAAAACACAAAGTTCTGCCAGCATTTAAACTTTGTGTTTTGGATTTTTCTTCAAGTGCGAAAAGTGATGCAAAAGCCACAATTTCTTTCTGACTTTAGAGCCCAGCCGAGTCTTCAGCTTCACCATAAAAGGCAATTAAGGGACTGGGTTACACTTTTATAGACTCAAATGTCCCTGGTCGGCTGTTTTGCTTTGCAGACATCAGTGTTGTGCTGTGTAGCCACACACAGTCTGTACCAAGGTTTATCCAGGATAATCCTTCTGTGGAATTCATAAACTTTGCTGCGGGCAAAACAGTAGCAAGGTAGTGGCCTTTTGGACCAGGACCAACTCTGGTACAGTAAAATAAATTTAGATCTGCAAAACAGAAGTCACCCAGTCACACTGTTCTTTGAGGGTTAATTGGGATGCAACAAAATTAAAAGCTGAAGTGAAGTGATATGCTAAGTGGACTTTTAAATACATTCTGTACATTTTAAATACCTTATTCTCTATTTACAGTGTCACAGATGAACCAGTTAAAGGTAATACTGAGTGGACCTCGATAACTGCCGTGACATGTTTTATGATTTGCTCAAATGTATCTTTAGTCCATTTAGTTACCATAAATTCTGCTTTTAATTCATATTGCTCATTTTTACAATAAGAATGATTTACTTTAACTCAGCATAGCAGTTAAAATTCTTTTGCTACTGAGTGTAAATCCCCCGAGTCTGAGCAACTGCAACACATCAGACTGAGAATTGACAGTTGGCAGAGTTAAGGCTTGCTTTTTTTCTTCTTTTTGAATGTAAAAGTTATAAAAGCGACCGCCAGTTTTTAAACCAGCACCCTCAGATGGTGTGTGTAGATCTTAATGATCTCACCCCTCTGTGTTGTGTGAGTTCATTATAAACTGATCTAAGCTAATCAAAGCTTATTTGAAACAACGAGTTGGAGGAATAGAAGAAATGCTGCTCTGTGACGGCTCCTGCACTGGTAGATGTTTTGGTTTTGATGGAAATCACTCTGGGAGTGTTGAAAAGGCACACATTCCATCCCATTTTTCGTAAGCAGCCTCACTGAGGGCTGCCGTGATTTGTTTTATGCCTTTCGTCATTACTTTTATCAGCATTGGCCCTGCCACTGAAGTATGTGGTGCTTGTGAGATCTCATTTGCAGATATAATCTAGACTAAACTGACCCCGCATCTGCAGCCTGAGCATCATACCAACAGCAGGGCATCCCAGGCTAATGTGGGAGCGGTCATTTTCTTTATTTAACAACTAGTTTGCTTGGACCGCTGACCTTTGAGGGTTCCACATCCCAGCATACACAAACAACAACCCCACAAGCCTCAAAATCTACGAAGCCACTTCAAGTTCCCCTTAGACCAACAGGCATTGCAAAATAAACCTCCTGTAGCACTTTGTCCTCACAGTCCACAAAATCTATTTCATTGTGTACTAAGGTAAAATTGCGCTATTTGTCTGGTTAACAGATGTTTATTTCAGGGAAAATGTTTTTATCGTCTAATATTTGGGTTTTTATCACACAATCAATCATGTTCTGTTCTGCATGCAAACCCCAGCCTTGCAGTGGGTTCTGCTCGCTGTCTTTGCTCCCTTTGATGGACTGGTCTCTAAAAGAAAGACGAAAGGGTCCCAAGTGTAGCAGGAAAACATAATTCTGATGTGGTTTTAAATATTTATGTTGTGTTGGCACAACAGCAGGAGGTTGTAACAGCTAAGTGTTTTCAGTTACAGTAAATGTGGAGCAGGAAAAAATCACGTGAGTCTGAATCGTGTCTTTACAGCCTTTACAGAAGAATTTAGTTATATCTAGTGTGATATAAGTTGTTTTACTTGGATGAACCCTCATAAGTACAGCCCTAGTATCATCAAATTGAGTCGTGGGTGTAGTGGCATTGTTAATTTGGGTCTTTATGAGTTCAAGTAGCTGTGGAAAATGGAATAATATGGGCATTTTAGTCAGGGAAAGCTGAGTTAAAGAGTTTTTACTTGTAAAATTCAAACTTTGAGCTTTTGTGGTGAATCAGGATAGATGGAAAGTTGTGATATGAACCACAGCAGTTGTCCTAGAGTCATCTTTTACAAAACTCGTTTAATTTAATTTTTAGGGACCAGGTTGCGCCTTCTTGTATGTCTGTGCATTTAGTGGAAAACAGTGAAATCAATCCTATTTGTAGCCTTTTCGGATACAGCCTGGACACACTCAGAAACACACACTTTTTCTTTTCCTTTTTTTTCTCCATTCTTTATTTATTCATTTTTGTTAAATTAATTGTTTCTGTCACTGATCATACCTCCCAATAGTTTAGCTTAGTCTTGTTTCTCTTGATAACTATGATTGTACTACTATTATATTCCTCAGCTTGTATTTCTCGGGGTTAGGAGGGGTAAACGTATAATGTGCACTGTGCAAGTACAAATACAAGATCTGTACTTGAAGGATGGGGTGGAATAATCATGGGGGGGGACGATGGGAACTTTGATTACTGTAAATACAATAGTCTGGCACTTTAATGTAGGCAGCTCCATGGCTTTGTATTTACAGTATACTTTGTATGCTGCAGACGCTTTCTGTTGAGTTGTAAATAATGTGAAAAGTCAATAAAAAAAAACAAAAACAGTGAATTCACATACCAGTTGGTCCAAAAACATTTGGAGAATTTTATGATTTTTGCTTTTACACGCCGCCAAAATGAATGAGAAAAAAAAACAAAAAACAATCCAAATTAGATTAAAGTGTAGACTTTCAACTTTCATTCGCATCAAAAAAAAAAGCACGCTATTCAACATTTAGGAACTGGTGCAATTTTAAGCAAAGTACCACCATTATTTAGTTTCAAAATGATTTGTACAAAGTGACATAACTGGAAATACTGTGTAACCATAGTTTTTTATACTTTGATAGAAAAAAAAAATCACTTGCAGCTGATGACTGCCTGAAGCTGGTAGCCAATGGACATCACCCAATTCAGAGGGTTTGTTTGTTTCACCCTGTACATGCTTTCCCAGGCCTTCATTGCAGCCAGCTGCTTGTTTGTGGGCCTCTTTACTAAAAAATGCTCTGTTAGGCTTAAATTAAAAATGTTTTCCTTTAAAAGTCTTGAGTTACTTGAGGCCCTCAATGAGTCTTGAGGGTCATTATTCATGGACACTGATAAGTGCTGTTGCATCTGTTTTGCAGCAGTTGGCTAAAGGCGAGCAGATTATGTCCCTAAACACCTCTGAATTCCTCTGTCAACAGTCACGTCATCAAGAAATACCAGAAAGCTCAATCCGTGCTCATGACAAGCCTCCACCATGTTTGACATATGATGTGGTATGTTTTGAATCATGAGGTGTCTCTTACCTTCTTAATACCTTTTCCAAAAACAAAAAGCATTCTGTGATCATCCACTTCAGTTGTCTTCTGATCTTCCAGACCTTCAGATGTTGAACACACCCGTGCTTTCGTTCTTTGTAAAAATGTACCAAATTATTGATTTGGCTGCATGTAATGTTCTCTCTCTGTTATGGATTTATGTTGTTTATTTCATCGTAATGATTGCCTCCTTCAGTTGCACTGAGAGCTCATTGGACTTTTTCCACCCATTCAAACAGCTGCCAAATAATCAATACCTGATATCAACTCCAGACCTTTGATTTACTTAATTTGTCTAGAAGTAAGGAGGGAAAGGATGCCGCCAGGCTCATCAAGTTCTATTTAGGTGATTGTCCAAATACTTCTGAGCTCATGATGATTACTGTGTCTTTGTGTTGTTTACACATAGGGATCAAATACTGAATGACAGGCACAGATTACTTGCCTATTTTGCTTCTTAACAAAAGGTTTTTGTCAACATCCTACAAGTCACGTTTAAACTCACACAGCATGAAGTCAGTGTAGAATTTTGCTCCTTTTTTGGTATTACTTTTATTGTCTCGTCTAGTTGTAGTGCAACCAAAGTTTGAATATGCAAATGATTAAGTAAAGGGGTGTCTGCATCACTCTGGGGCTAAAAATTGCAAATGGAAAACAAGGAAGTGCACATTCCAAAGCAATTCAATTTGTAAAAAAAAAAAAAAAAAAAAAGACACGTGTAATTTATCAATACGGCAATAAAGGCGTGTCCACATTTCTGCCTTTGTGTGTATTCAGTTAATCTTAAAACTACAAAGAGTTACAAAGAAACTGCAAAACATCTGGTTGTCAGTGTTTAAAGAAAACATTCACCCCTGTTATATGCACTGTAAAATTTGGCTGATTAAGAGGCGCTCCGCCCCAATATCTACACCTTCAAACACAGCTCTCAGTAATCATGGGGCTGTAATACAGAGACTTCACAGAATTTATTCATGACACCCGTTTTTCAGCCATGTGTTGTTTACTGTTTTATTCCCTTTCTTTTTTCTTGTTGCTTTGGCTAAAAATCCAGTACAGCTCTTCTTCTTCAGAAAAGAATTGTTCAAAATCACAGAGCAGATGCTCACTGTTGACAGACAGACAGACAGACAGACAGACAGACAGACAGACAGACAGACAGACAGACAGACAGACAGACAGACAGACAGACAGACAGATAGATAGATAGATAGATAGATAGATAGATAGATAGATAGATAGATAGATAGATAGATAGATAGATAGATAGATAGATAGATAGATAGATAGATAGATAGATAGATAGATAGATAGATAGATAGATAGATAGATAGATAGATAGATAGATAGATAGATAGATAGATAGATAGATAGATAGATAGATAGATAGATAGATAGATAGATAGATATCTTTGTTACACGTATAAGTTATTGGTTGACTCTTGTTCATAGGTCTGTGTTCAGCATTTAACACTCAGCATTATCAGATGATCAGGAAATTGCACCTGCTTAACAGTCCCCCTTATTGCATTCACCTGATCCATAGCTTTCTTAGTAATAGACCGCAGGCCATTGGGACAGGGTTTGCCACATCTGACACTACCATTAGCATCACCGGAGCCCCTCAAGGCTGTGTTCTCAGTCCCTTCCTCTACACACTTTACACAAGCAGTCTCAGCCTCTCACACATCAAAACATACTACATCAATTCCACTGACACTGCAATCCTGCTTCTTCTCAACAACTTCAACTACATCGTTGCTTCTCACAACACAGTCTCTCCTTTTACCAAAAGGTGCACGGATAATTACGTCCATATCAGTGGAGAGAAAATGAAGCAACTGGTTTTCAACATACGCACCTCCAGTCTGAATCAGATCTCCATCAAAGGGAACACCACTGAACAGGTCAACAAATTAAAATACCTCAGACTCACCCTGGACAGTAACCTAACCTTTGACTGTTACATAACTGACATCCATAAATGCTTACAGCAAATATTACATATTATCTGTTCACTCAGTGTTCTTTCCATTGTCTCCCCCGTCTTCTGCTGCTACTGTATATGGTAGTGTGCATTAGTCTGCTTTCTCAGCTGCCATTGTCAGAGCAATGTTCTCCCTAATTAGTGGCACTTGCTGCTGATTACTTGTTTAGTGGTATAAAACAGGAAGCCTTGCCTCTGTTTTCCTCTCCTCTGATACAACATGTGGTGACTGGTGTGTGCTGTTTAGCCATTGTAGCTTGTAGGCGGTTACAGCTAACAAGTATCCTGTTGGCGATTCCAGCCACGCTGTGTGGCTTTTATATGATTTTATTGATCCTTGAGTGGTGTTTCCATTGGACATGTTTTGCGAATGAGTGTAATTCTTATAAAATGTCTCATGAGCTTGTTTTTTTTATTGTTTGTTTTAAGTGTAACTCTCCAAGAATCATGTCCTTTGAGATCTTAACTTAGAAGCTACACAGAAATATCTTGGACAAATTATTGCAAATGCTGCTACCGCTGTTGCAAAAATGGGAAAACAGAAGATGAAGGTAGCGGATGATTATTTAAATGGTCACGGTCTGGTCATATGACAAACTACATCACATCCAGGGATGCCAGACGCATGGCAGTGTGAAAAGTTTTCCATTACACTTTTGCGGTAAACTAGACAATCAACATGTCGGGGAATAGCACCTCATGAAATTGCAAAAACATTTTTGTGACTTTTTTTTTAATTCTTGATGTTTTTATTTTAGGTTTTTTTCTCTGCAATATTTAGTTTTTGTGCATTTTTAGTGGTAATGGAAACTCACTAAATTACTTCAATTTACTTGGCTTTTCCAGTTACCAAATGTCTGCGTGGAACATTTACAGTGAAATGTCTGACAATCTGAGAGCTTATTTACTGCTGGGACAATAAAGTAATCTTATTTAGGCAAGGCAAGTTTATTTGTATAGCACATTTCAGCAACTAGACAGTTCAAGGGGCTTTACATAATAAAAACAAGAAAAGTAAAGAGGAAAAGGGAAAAATAAAAATTATGAGCTACAGTGCAGTGGCAGAATAAAGAAAAGACTTAAGCTTACAGTTTAGTATTGAATAAATATTGTTTAAATCTAAATTCAGAATGGTTTAAATAATTCTGTAAAAAGCAGCTGTAAATTAGATTTTTTACCTTTGATTTAAAGAAACTGCTATAGCATTCCTGCAGATTTCTGGAAGTTTGTTCCAGATCTGTGGAGCATAAAAGCTAAATGCTGCTTCTCCATGTTTGGTTCTGACTCTGGGGACATAGAGAAGACCTGAACCAGAAGACCTGAGAGGTCTGGAGGGTTGATATGGAAACAAGTCTCTGATGTATTTTGGTCCGAAATCATTAAGTGATTTATAAACTAACAGGAGTGTTTTAATGTATATTTTTTGAGGCAGTGTAAGGACCTCAGAACTGGAGTGATGTGGTCCATTTTCTTAGTTCTAGTGAGAACTTGAGCAGCAGCCTTCTGGATCAGCTGTAGCTGTCTGACATGTTTTAAGCAGACCTGTGAAGACGCTGTTGTAGTAATTATTTCAACTGAAGATAAATGCATGGATGGGCTTTTCAAGATCCTACTGAGACAATAGTCCTTTGATTCTAGAGATGTTCTTTAGATGATAGAAGGCCGACTTTGTCATTGTTTTTATGTGTCTTTGAGGTTTCAGCTCTGAGTCCATGACTACAACCAGATTTCGGGTCTTATCAGTGGTTTGTAGCTTTAATACCTAAAGCTGTGTGCTGACTTCTAAACACTCTTCTTTTGGTCCAAAAACATCTACTTCAGTTTTGTTTTTGTTCAACTGAAGACAAATTATGGCACATCCACACATTGATTTGTTCTAAGCATCTACTCAACACTTGTAGGGGCTCATAGTCACTTGGTGACATTGTAATGTAAAGTTGTGTGTCATCTGCATAGTTATGGTAACTTATCTTGTTGTTATTATCTGAGCTAGCGAAAGCATGTAGATGTTAAATAGGAGACGTCCTGAGATAGAACCTTGGGGAACTCCAAATGTGATTTTTGTTTCCAATGTAAAGTTATCTATTGACACAAAGTAGTCCCTGTCCTTTTAAGTAAGACTCAAACCAATCAAGTATTGGTCCAGAAAGTCGGACCCAATTCTCCAGTCACTCTAGTGATACACCATGGTCAATGGTGTCAATGGCTGCACTGAGGACCAATAATACCAGCACTGTTGTTCTTCCACAGTCTCTATTTATGTGGATGTCATTGAACACCTTGACAAGGGCAGTCTTAGTGCTGTGGTGAGCAACCCGACTGGAAGACCTCAAAAGCGGTTGGTCAGAGTTAAGAAAGTGTTTAACTTTTGAAACTCAGCTTTTTCAATAACCTTACTGATGAACGAAGGATTAGAGATGGGTCTGTAATTTTGCATTAGGAACTTGTCCAAATTGCTTTGAGTTTTTTTCCAACAGTAATTTGACTGCTTTCTTTAAGATCTGTAGGAAAACACCTGACAATAGGATGAGTTTACCGGTACTATTTAAATCAGATCAGAGCCCATGATGGGTTAAACCTTCTTCTAGAAAGCTGTTGGTAAAACAACAAGAGGAGTGTAGCTGATCCATAATATCCTCCAGGTTTTGTAGTTGATTGGGTAAAATTGTATAATTTTGTCCAAATTGTTTTTGATTGGGGACAGCACTGTCCCTGGACTTGATATTGATGCAATGACTGCTTTTCTAATCTTCTGGATCTGGAAGGTTGCCAAATTAATTGAAGACCTTTGCAGAGTGGAGTTCAGGTGCTACTGACACAGGAGGGTTAGTTAACCTGTCCACAGTACCAAACAAGGTACAAATTTTATTGGTGTTTTTGTTAATGATTGCAGAAAAGGATTCCTTTTTATGCCTCAGGTGTAAATTATGTCTGTGAAGTCTCTCTTTAACGGTATAGTGAACCTGGAGTCCAATCTTTTGCCACCTCTGTTCAGCTTTCCAACACTGCCTTTTTTCACTTCTTACTAGTGGGGCATTTCTCCATTGAGATTTTTTCTTACCAGAGACAACCTTCCCCTTAGTGGGAGCAATGAAATCAATGATATCTGAAATTTTGGCAGTTGTCTAGTAGTTTGTTTACCGAGTTACAGGAATTAGTGAAGGCAGAAGAGCAGACTTGGTTAAAGGTTTCAGTTGAGTTGTCCTTAAAATGTTTGTTTATGACATGTCAGTCACAAAGACCTTGGAAATGTTAAGACCCTTATGGATAATCAAGTCCAAAGTATGCCCCCATTTGTGCGCTGCCATGTCGAGTCAAACCAAACTTTTTTAGCACATCACATGGTTTTTTTAGCCCCTCTGTCTTGGGGGGTTGTGAAGATGTGTGTTAAAGTCTCCCACCATGATTCAACACTTGTAATCAACACACATCACAGACAGCAGATCATAAAATTCATTATAAAGTTTGCATTGTGTTTTGGAGGCCTGCAGATATTCTTAAATATGGCATCAGGCGAGCCCTTTAGCTGAACCCCAGGTATTCCAAGGAGTCCAATTTTCTGAAGAAGAGCTTTATACACTTCAGTGAATCATGAAACTGGGTGGCAACCCATCCAAAACTGAAAATGGGGGGGGCGTCGACTCTATCGAAGCAGGTGTCTTTCTATTTTTATCAAACCACGGTTCTGTTAAGGTAACCATAATAATGATCAGTAATGAAATCATTGATTAAAAATGTTTATTTTCCTGAGAGAGCTCTGATCTTTAACAGAGCTAATTAAAGTGACTTAGCCACTGGTATAATTTTTGGGGAAAGTTGTGATTAACAAGGAATAAGTGTTTGTGCTTGTATTCTGTTTCTAATCTTATCTTTTCTTTTTTTGTGAACTATTAGCAGAGAGATTTTACGGCATCCTCCCATAGGGGGCCCAAAATTTTTGTTAAAAGAGTCACTGCTGGTAATCCTACCGCCTGGACCCAAAACATATCAGTTTGTTTCTGGAACGCTCTGAACACAAACAGCTTCGTCACCCTTGATATGCTATGACGCCACCTTGAAAGAACAGTTTGTGGGGGAGCTCAGCGATTTTTGGTGGAGGCTCGTCCAGTGCAAGTGGCTGGATGATGGACGTTATAAGGGGAAAACGTGAGATTTTGGTGTGGTTGGATTCCAATCCTGACAAAGTTTTTTTTTTTTTCATGTTGTAAGTGAAATCCAGGAGTGGAGAGTCTGGGCTGAGTGGAGAGTGAAGAAGTGGGTGGGGTTTGGGGAGAAGGTTTTCATTTAGATTGTTGCTAAGGTTTTCTCCAACACTGTTAGCATAAACCCAAATGCTCCAAACCAGCAAACTACCAAAGCTCCTGCTTTTACAGAGGAGCTCGTACCTGCAGATGATCCGTTAAGCGATTTGATTAGCAGCACCTGGCCGTAGCCTACTCTTAATTCAGGACCATCCATCCATCCATCCATCCATCCATCCATCCATCCATCCATCCATCCATCCATCCATCCATCCATCCATCCATCCATCCGGAATGTGGGAGGAACCCGGAGTACCCGGAGGGAACCCACGCAATCACGTTGAGAACATGCAAATTCCACACAGAAAGAAACAGGACCAGAGGATCCTTTTTTTCATTACTTTGTTTTTCCCTTATTCATATGAATGTAAACAGCCTTTTAAGCACTGATCATGTATTAGTCTTTTGGAAAAATGTGTCTGCTGTTCCTGGAGTGATCCATCGTTATTGCCAAGTTATCTTTTTTCATGTGTCTTCTCTTCCCTCTTCGAACTTGATCTGCTGCCACTGCATTCCTTCAATTTCTGATCTCCTTCTTTCTTCATCTTATGAATGAGTTAGATGTTTTCTGAACAGAAAACTAAAGTATTTGGCATACTATAGATGAGTGGGTGGCTCACATCTGATTTTATTATTAGTTTTTAGCGGCAAATAAAATGTAAACAGAATTATAGATGTATCTGTCTTAATTAGAATACATAGACATCATGAAAGATATTTAATTTTTAACCAAGTGTAAATCTGTTACATTAATCAAAGAGTTGCACAGGGAAACATGCTAACTCTATAATTTTAAACCTCAGTCACTTATTTTGAGAATGTCATTAATTTCCAGCCACTGTTGGTCTCGGTCAGATTTAGTTTTTAGGGTGTATAGTTTCTGTGACCAGAACTAAAAGACTTTGAGGTGCACTGCTGGCCTGCACCGTCTCAGACACTCATATATGAGAGATACTGGCCAATAAACCAAACAGGAATCATTTGATTTCCTGCTACTGATCATTGTAAATGGATCCTACTGAGCTGTTGAACTGTAGAGTCAGTGGTGAGCTGGGCTTTATGCCAACTGGAATTGGACTTGGGATTCTCTGTCAGCATTCAAAGAGCACCTTTTCCATCTGTGTCAGTGTATACATGTCTGTCTGTTCAGCAAACGTACATGTAATCAAGTGCTTGCACAGATATCAATGACAACAGACATGACGGTGATAAATTTGGATCCGTATGTGGGTGGAGGTCAGGAAAGGGGTTGACAGGTTAAGTAGCATGCTCCGAGATTTATCTCCTCAATGCAAAGAAATGGATGAACTGAGCAGTCAACTGACATGGGCTGGCTTTGATGTAGATCATTTCTGCTGAAAATAAAACTGTACCACACCATGGCTCTAGGGTGCTAAACACTCCCCATTTTCCCCCACTCCTACTTGGAAACTATTTCCTATTCTGCTTGAACTCACTCATCCACTTCCTCTTTCTCACGCTGTCAAAATTCCTCATACACACCAGCAATGTCAACACATGTAGCCAGGGACTTTTCTGGTTGAACTCCTTGACCCAAACAGTCCTCCGAGGCTGCTCTTTAACTGTGAGATCTTTCACTTAACCTGTCAAGCCCGCTGCTGTGAAGTTCCTCGCTTTCCCATGTCGTCTTTATTCATCAGGTGTACCACCGACAGGTGATTGAGTAATACTTCTTACGATGACCACAGACTCTATGAAAAGAAGTGGGAAAAACCCTTCTGTGATGTCATCCATAAATGATGAAAAGTGTCCACTTTTTGGCGCTATGAAGGATGCCATCTAGGGAGGAAATTACTCTCTTAAACAGATAAATCCAAAAGAAATGGGGAAATTGCAGAAAGAACAAGTCTGGAGTCAGTTGGAACACTTCACTTCCCTTTGGTATCCAAAAAAAAAAAAAAGGATCCATGTGATTATCGCATATAGCAGACACTGATATTTGTTAAAATGCCTGAGATCATCCAATGCCACTACTTTCCATTCTGACTGTAAACAGTGGATTTCTTCTCTCTTTCTTCCTCTCTCTCTGTTTTTAACGCTTCCTCAGCTGACTGAATCTATGTATCCACCCTACAACATGAAAATGTCAAAGCCCATAAATCCATCACACATTATAAATCACACGTGTTGCATAAGGGGTTGTGCATACTTAGAGTTGCACGAGTCCCATGTCCTTGTTCTGCAAGCACGAGGACATAAACTAGTATTTTAAATGTTAAAGCTGATCAGTGTACATGTGCATGACGACTCCACAATGCACGTTCATGAACACGAAAACAGTGGTTTGTCAGAACTGTGTTGGAATAACAGGAGCATGTGGAACATTACTAGATTAAGCAGGGTTGACTGAAAGAAAATTTCCTTGAAATAAAACATCAGACTCAAAATGATAAGCAGCAACATGGTTCCTGTGAGGGTTTTTGGTATATTTAAAAAAGAATTTTTGAATCATAGCAACAAGAAAAGAAATATGATATGCAAAGATATTTGATGAAACTGTTTCTCAGAGTTTTCCTTGGAAGGGCTGACATTTTATGAGAACCACTCTCACAGCTGAACTCTTGTTCCAAACACTTTCTCTGTCCCATCAAAACACACCTTCAGTCAGCTCACATTTGTGTCCCTCCTGTGGTTCCCACTGCGCCTTTGTGGATATTTTTCCCCACACAAAACCCACATTTTTCCGACTAAAGCTCTTTCTTGAAGAGCTGGTCTAATGTTTTTGCAAAGAAGTTCCTAGATGGATGCATGGATGTTTCCACTGGGATCAATGTAGTTCAGGAAAACCAAACAGCCCCTCTCGGATGCGGGGTCACAGGCCTTCTGCTTTTCAGCACGTTATGTAATTTGGCAAGTCAGCTGGGAAAAATGGATAAAAAAAGAAAAAGAAAATCCTCTAATATTATAAATCCAAGAAAAGTGGAGAAACATATGTTTAATTTCATCGTCGTAAGCCACCACTCTTTTTATTGTGGTTAAAGTAGAAAAATAATCTTACAGGTGGTCACAAGAGGATTTGATTCTGGGTTTCACAACACCAGTTACATTTGATGCAGCAAGCAGAAACGCATTAGTCCAACCAAAGATGACCTTCGCTTTGAAGAGACTTTTAATGAAAAAAGTCAAATAAAAATGAAGGAACTTTTCAACAGCTTCATTTCCTCTCAAGTAGAAAATATCAGAGGTAAAAGTGCCATAAAACACTGATTTGCCTGGCGTGTGTCTTAAAAATACAACGAAAAGACTGAAACTGTGTGTTTGTGTGGGTTTTTTTGTGCACTGAGTGTGATTTTAAAGTTTTATTCTTTAAGTGTGTGATGCTTGTTAGTATGTTGCTCACTTCGCTCCAGGTTAAACTGGTGCTGCCTAAACCACAAGATTCCAGGTTGAACTTGGCTCCAAGTTCAACCTGGTTGAGGTGACTGAAATGTCACAACTGATCTGCAGTTAAATCACAAGTGACCCACAATGTCAGCATTAACCCTGTTGGATCAGTGCAACCGGAAATTAATTATTTTCCATGAAAAATCATGAAAAACCATGAAAATCCAGTCAGATATTGCTGTTAATGTTAAAGTTTAAGCAAACAAACAGACACGTCTGATGCTTGTGTTTTTGTTTGTTTCATTCTTACCTTTGTTTTGTTTTTTCAGTCACACTACAATTGTGATGAGTCTAAACCTTAGCTGAGGGTTAAACCACAAACCCTCCAGGTTTAGGAGGTCACTAAACTGTCTCATGTCATGCAGGTGTAACCAGAGTTAAAGTTTAAACCTTTTGTGAAGCTAGTCAGAGTGCAGTTGGTTCTATAGGTTTCTAAATTATGTGTTAAACCCTTTATGAAATTATAATTTGTAGGCTAAACTGTTATAGCAACACCACTAACACCTGTTTGTGGATCCACTATGAAGTACTTTAACTAAACTTCCTTTCCAAGTGAGTGTCTTCATGAATATACGATGCCTGCTAAAGAAAGTTAAATCATTTGAATATTTGTTGGGCTACTTTTTGACTTTAATTCTAGTACTCATTCATGTGGCATTGCTCAAGTGAGCTCGTGCACTACTGCCACAACATTAATTTCTTGCAGAGCCTGCAGTGATGATGGGAGAGTCCACTCAGTTTGACATGTTTAGAAAAAAAAAACATATTTTTTCCACACATGACAGCGCATATTTTGTTATCTGAAGTGACTTCCAAACCAACAGCTCTGATGTTACACAATCCTGCCACTTTGGTTTACAACTGTCTAGGTCTGACAGTGTCAGCGTTCAGATCTGTGGCGTAGTGCAACCATGTTCGACGCAATCAATCAATCCATTTGTTAAAAATGCTGTCTTACCCGGCAACTCATCAAATGGAAAGTGGAAGGGGACATCAGTTCCCGTCCATTGTTGAAGTCTTAGACTCCTGCGACAAAGGTGTTTTCCCCAACATGAACTGTTTGCTTCGTACCCTGATATCAGTGCCTGTCACAGGTTGCTCTGCGCAGCGCCACGACATGAACATACAGGCTTGGCAAAATGATGCGACTGTTAAGTCCAACTTATTATGTGCAGTCTGTGTCTGTTGGTAGTTAAAGGCCTTTGTCTTGTTGAGAGACACGTGGTTTGTTATTACTGATAAGAATGCACACATGTTGATATGTTTTGTACTGTTAATAATGTTGGAATGGAGAGAGGTGCGTGCTTTTTGAATGTTAGTGGGGGTGTAACCGTCAGTTTATGGAAAATAAATTTGGCACACCCAGTCTTGGTGCTGGTGTACACCCAATCTCTTTTTTCTGGCTACGCCACTGGTTCAGCTTTTCAGGGTACTCTGACATCATAGTCTGCAATAAGAGCAGAATCCAGCCTCCTCGTCTTTATCTCCACCCAGTTTTGCACAAATAATACTGCTTTTGCATGATCTCACAAGACCATGCTCTATGACAGATCTCGAATGAGGCCCGTTCCTCAGGAGAGGGAGCTGGAGTGGAGTCGAGTGTCTGAGCTTCCCCTTTTTTTTTTTTTTTTTATTGTGTCTGTGTTATTTTTACCATGTCACTGTCATTTCAGTAAGAAACTTTAGGAAATTGTGTGAGCTTGTTTAAAGAGCACAGTATGTCTCTTTGAAGGCGTAAGCTCATCCATCCGTTCCCTCTTCCTTCTGTTCGGATCCCAGCTCTCTTTGGATAAAATATATATATATATATAATATTTATAATAAAATCCTGGTGGATTTTATTATAAATATTGTTTTTTCTTGACCAGGCAATGACTGTCTTTTGAGAATCTCAGGGTTGTCTCATTTTGAGACACAAACTGATCATTGCAGGGACTTTTGAGGCGTCTGAACTCGCCTTTTTACTGGCCGGCATCAATAATCTTCTGCTCCCTGCAAAAGATAGTGATCCCCGCAGAATATTAACCACTTTCCACCCACCTTTTTTTTTTAGGTGGTGCTACACTTATCTTGTCTTGACCGCTGCTTCCTGTCACAAAGTTGCACCTCTGTGAAGACACTGAACAGAAAACCTGTCTGCAGAAATGCAGAAACCCCAAGAGGTTTTCATTTTCACAGTGTCCCCCTTCCTGCAATCTGTTATCTGCAGATGACCCTACACGTGTCATCTGAGACAGGGACTGATAGACAAAGGCAAGGGGATAGAGATAAAATGAGACAGTACAGGTTAATTAAAAAATCCATTCCAGGCATAACTGGGTTTGTCGAGTGTCAGTGGTTTGACTTATGTAAGATAGCACCTGGGATCCTTCAAGCATATATGACATGTGGTATGTGACCAGGTGCTGCAAGGGCACTGCCTCATTTAAGTTGCTCACATTCTGAGACCTGCATGAGAAAGCATTATTCTATTAGCCTGGTTTTCATGTGTTTTTCTCTAATCCTAACGTTTAGAAAACCATCTCTCACCTGATAAATCAAAGGTGAAACCAAGCCGTTGACCCCTGTAGGGTGGTTAAATTGTGGGGGGAAAAGAAAGGAAGTGTAAAAGTGAAAAGGCTTTTGCTTGCATTTCATGAGCTGTATATTATTCCTCTCCGAGTCTCTTTAGAAAGAAGTTGTCTTTTGGTTGTTTGATTTGAGGCCGTGATGAAAATCTCAGAAAGCCGGGCCACGATAAATCAAGAAAGGGATTTATAATCGTTCTAAACATGTTCAAGAATCCCATTGTTGAAAAATCTTTAAAGTGGTTACACTTTTCCTTTGATTCTTCTCAACATTTAATATGTTCTCCACACCAAGTATAAGGACCGAGCCACATCATGATGTAACCAAACAGCTATTAGACAACAAATGTTCGTCTTCTGACAAACTCCCCTACAAACTGAGGGGCTCCTTCCTTTCAATGTGTGGCTTCTGCGGCGGGCTAATGTGCCTAATAACAGAGAGGGAAATGGCTTTGCAACCACAGAGACCCACAGACACTCACATGCACATGCAAACGCATCACTCCGTTGCTCTGTCTGTCAGTCTGTGGCTCTTTTCCTCCTCCCGTTAATCACTGCAAGAGTAAGGGCTGGCCCCGTCTCATCACTACAAGATCTAAGATTACAGCTTGAAGTATCACAGACTTCCAGCTCAGTCAAGACGAAACGTTTGGCCGAAACATTCTCAACAGCTGCATAACTTTAGAAAAAACAACAAAAAAACCTGACGAGATGATCTAAGGGAATGAAGGAAATAATGGATCCAAGATGATGCCTTTCCCAGCCAAACAGCTCTATCTCACAGGATTTTGAGCAAAAACTTGTTTGTGGTTACATTATGAAGCTGGATTTGAGAGGAGTCATGTTAAACATGTTTAATTGGATGGGTTTTTTGGGTTTTTTTTTTTTTTTTTGGTGATTTTCTTTAATGGCTTTCAAACCAGAAAGAACTATATTTCTGACAATGAGAGGTGTGACATGTGTGTCTGAATGGGTATGAGTGCAGACTTGTTAATCGATAACCTAACCCTCCCACAGGTCATTTTATTACTTACAGTTATGCAAAGGTCCACTGCTGTTGCAACATTTGGTGACCTCTGCAACAGCCAGACATGCATCTTCCCAGAAATGTAACTATGCAGAGGAGCTCCTATTGTTCCGATGACCCAGTATTCCAACAAATTACCACCGGGGTGATATCCAGTTGGCCCAACACCCGATATGTTTGATATTACAAAGCCCCTTGCTCCAGCATTCTGTTGGCCCACAGTAACCTATTTTATTTTTTTTAGGGACAACACCGCTTACATTTACCAAAGCTTTCAAATTATTGAATGATGTAAGGGCTCTGGAAATGCAAACTGTGGAATACGGTTCAGCAAGGAACAATTCCATAGTCGATTAACTCTTTAGGGTGAAATGGATCAACTATCTTCTGTGGAGGCAAGGCACTTTGACATGAACGAGGTCATCTATCAAACATGGGATGCTCTCTCTGACATTACATCTTGCCGTTTCTATCACTACTTCTAGCGCACAACTGGAAAAGAAATTTGCAGAATTGCACAATTTGCGGTAAAGGTATACAAAAAGTGTTTGTTTTATTTACCAGGCTTATTACACAGTCCTTTTATTATTTACAGTAAATACTTATCGTTTTTAGTGGATGATAAAGTGACATCAATTTTATTTAGAACAAAATGAATATATCGTTAGCTGTACTGACTACAGAGGATGAATCTCCAAATTGTACCATACTTTTGGTCTGGTCTAAGAGTTTAACTGCAGGTCAGCAGTCTGAGGTCTGAACTTGACTAAAACTTGAACCTTCACCTTTCCAAACAAATCACATCAAGAAGTTGGTTGACACAGCAGGAAAATGACCCTAAAGGTAAATCCACCACAAAATGGAGAAAATCCATAGCTATTAAGTATATAATAATGCACTCTAGTAGATAGCATCACCACAACAGAAATTAGTTAATTATGTTGGTGCTCATAGGAGTTAGCAGCTGTGTGACTTTATTCGATTGAAACAATAATTTACTGAGGTATTCTTGGTGCCTTCAATGGACTGAAGGACCTACCCAGAGTGTACGCTGCCTTTCACCTGCAGGCGGCAAGTTTTACCTCCTTTTGAAGGTCTTTTGGAGACTGTAGTGTTGGATGGATGGTATTGTTGTTACAATCTGGAATGAAATGATTTTTGCCACTATTGATTATATGATTATAGGATTTTTTTTTCCCCCCCTGCCTTTTTCAGTGATTGTGTGAATGTCACTGAAAGGCCTGGACGAGCTTTTTGTAGATCCCAAAATGCTTGGAAAGTGTTGAAACAAAGATGAAATTACACCGCCTCACCTCCCATTCTCAGCTTAAAAGTGAAGGAGCCACAGCTGTCATCTCGAAGCACAACCTGCCATTGTGGTCCACATTTTCCCAAGGATTACTGTCATTGGCCGCTTCCTTTTGGCCAATCTTTGCATCACTCACATTGCCCTTGATTACGGTTGTTGGCAGGTCACTGTGAAGGTAATCACTATTTTCTTTCTAATCCTTATCATATTTGGGAGAAAGAGCTCCATGAATCCTCTCACCACCCATCACTCCTCTCACATCTTTTTTTTTTTTTTTTTGTTTCTGTGTGTTCCCTCTCCCATGCTGGCACAACGGCTCCATTTTCCTGCCTGTCCTACTCCCAGTTAAATACTTGAAAAGGCCATTAAGTGGTTTAATGACACAAAGAGGTGTGAATGATTTCAAAGAGAGGTAGCACCTCTGAGACTAAACGCATTTGATTAATCACAGATTTAAGGTATTAAAATCTCTTTGATGACAATATTAAAGTTGAATCAAAGGTAAACTGTATTATCTCATAGACTGTGATGGGATCAAAAATGTTATGGTCATGGGACAAAAAATGAATCTAATGATAAACCTCTGATCTCATTCCCGGGCTTCAGTTCCTGTGAAGTGTGTGTGTGTGTGTGTGTGTGTGTGTGTGTGTGTGTGTGTGTGTGTGTGTGTGTGTGTGTGTGTGTGTGTGTGTAAACTGTTGGAGCGAAGGCCCTCGGTTCCCTCAGAGAGCTCGTCTACCTATTAGTGCCTTGCAAAGGTTAAGAAGGGTGTGAGGGATTGGGATGATGCCTGTGTGGAGTGTCAACATACTAAGGTGCATTACCACACCAAAATGACCCTCACTGAAGGGCCTGAACAGAGCTTTGACCATGTGCATGTGGACTTTGTGCCCTTCCATTGCTCCTAGTGAAACTAGTGATGGGTTAAAAGCAGAGGTACAATTTCGGGGTGTATCGTGAGATACATACTGACAAAAATGACAATTTAATCTTAATATTAATCTGGTATTTATGGTTCCAATCTACGTTGTATGTATACCTAGAGTTCACCAGTTCACTTGCTGAGAAGATGTAGCCAGTGTCAGGCGATAATCTTGACGATGAGAGTTCATAAGTATAACTCACTTGTAGTTGTAAATATAGATGTTTGTGAGAAACAAAAATGGTTTTACTGGAGGAGATAAAGATGGTTGGATAAAGAGAAAATCCTTTGTGGAATATGAAAACAGAACCTAAGCAACAAATACATCTAACCTAGTGGTTACAGAGGTAGGTTTGGGCCAGGAAAGTGTTTATAGCTCGCCGAGATAAATTAGAAATCTTGGCTTTTTTGATGAAAATTCCAAATTTGAAAGACAGGTCAGTGAAGTAGTCCAGTCTAGTTTTAATCATTCGAGGCTAATCGACAGAGTTAAGCCTTATCTTCCTCATGCTGTCCTTGAAAGGGTCATTCATGCTCTTATCTTTTCTATACTGAAATACTGCAACTCCCTTTTACGGTGGGATTGACCCACTAGTGGAACAAATCAGAGCCGGGCCGGGGCCGGGGGCGGGGGCGGGGCAAATGACCATAACATGCCCGCAACAGTGAGGCTTACGAGCTTCGGTAACCAAGGAGAGCAACGATGTCATCAAGCAGATATGAAGCAAAACAAACCAAGAGAACAAAAACATTAGGCTACATGGTCACTAATAACAAAACAACACAAATTCAAAGCAGTTCAGCACCACTGATAGCAACCGCATCATTATGACACCCAGTTTAAATATTTCAACCCAGAGCCAGTATCAGAGCTAGTTTAGTAAAACTGGCACAGCCGTCCACGTGTTCACAAACACGCATTCAATTTAACACACTTTCAGTACTACAGGTCTATATATACTGTGTATATATACTAAAACACACACTGTGTGTGTGTGTTTTAGTTGGATAATTGGTAAATGGCTGCGTGAGTGACATTCATAATATGCTTTGTTAATTGAATTTATCGTGTTTATTTTTCTTGTAGGTCAAACTTTTATCATGTGTTTCTGGTGTTTTCGTGAAGGTTGCGATACATTTTGGTTCTTGCTTGTGAGTCCAACGTGTTGCGTCATCCAGAGAGTTTGTCTCACCAGTTCAGGGTTGCGTTTTTGGGGATTTTCGTGTCTCATCTGTCCCCTGTCTTGTCTGGCCTAGTGCTGTAACCCCAGGAAGAAATTCTGTGTAGGCAGTTGTTTTAATTGCTGTAGATCAATAGAAAGTATGACACAATCTTACTGTCAATCTGTCAAAAAACTCCTCAGCTTTATTTATCTTCAATATGAACACAAATTCTGCTCACTACTTGTTTGTATCTCAATCATGAGCAGCTCTAAACTATACAAAAACTAGACAATCTGGTTGAAGTTATGAAAAGCTTATGAACACGGTTAAGATTGGACAAAACAGCTTTGTGGTCAGAGACTAGCATGTTGATATTCCTGTTACATTACTGATTATGTGTGCGAGTCTGTGCGTTTTAATGACTGTTTCTACTGTCTTGATGACATGTACTGTGTATCAGCTTAAGAAAATTACTCAGCATTGTGAGCTATTGTTTATGCGAATAACCTCAATGAACTCATCTTTAGAACCCCTGCTCGCTTATTTGGCTAAATCCACGAGGATTTCTCTTCAGCACGGTGACTTCCCTCTCTGCTGTTATTACTGCTGCGACAGGCAACAACCACCCTCTGGCCAGAGATCCCTGCAGCTGCTTTCATGATGGAAGATTTGAACAGCATCCATTCTGACATCATATCCCCTTGCCACACTTCATGACCAACGAAAGCTCTGAAATCAGAGTCATGAGTGACACGCCTGGGACTACTGAGTTTAACAGCCTGTTTTAGTGTCTGATCCACCTTTACATCGAAAGGTGACCACTGACAAACGCTTCCAAATTGTGCTAAACATCAAGTCTTGGCCCAGGTTAAATTGTACCTGAGATCCCAATCCCACAATAGAGCCAAAGAGTATATCTCTGCAGGCCAATTGGTCTTAATTGTTCGCAACATGCATCTCTTTATCGTTACACCACCCCGGCGTCTTCATTGGCCAAGACTACAACTGTAAGACCAGAATCTTGGAAAGTGAACATCAAGTTGTTGCCCGGTGTTACGCGGTGGGTCCAGCTGTCTACAGCATCACGTCGCTGGTTTTTAGAACAGGAGATTTGAACACACGCCAGGAAGTTGCACAGTATCCCATGCTATTGCATCATTTAATTTGTTTTATATAACTTCACTTTAGAGATTAATAATTTTTTTTATTGAAGCGAACTGGATCAAATTGATACGTAAATCTATCATGGATGAAGTACCGATAAAAGTAGTAAAAGTAGTTGGTCCTGCAGTGCTGCTGCTGGTCAAAGGGCTGCTCTCGGGGTGTGTGCTCGTTTTTGGTCTTTTATTGCTTTGCACTGGTCAACCTTTGTGCTGCATTTCATCAGTATAGAAAATACAGATGCAGGAAACAATTTACTTTTCATGACAGGCTTTTGTATGCATATGATGTGGATGATGCCATTTATGAAGTAGTGCTGCTGCTGCTGCTGCTGCCCTGGGAGTCCCCTTTAATACGAGATCAACATTAAACAGTCTGGTCTTTGATCTCGGCGTTAACATACCCTGAGAATACTATATGTGGAGGGAAGGGAAAACATGCTCAACGTAATTATGGGAGAACTCATTTCTCCTGACTTCCTGTTATTGAGAACATTGTGCAAACAGGCTGACGGCACGATATCAGCGTCATTAACAATGTTTCCTCTGACTGAGCGACTGCCACTTTGATCTGCTGAGAAAAAGTCACACAGATTGCCAGTTCAGCCAGATTGAAAGAATATTGAAATATGGGAGGGGAATAAAAGGAAGCAGGAGCAACAGAGGAAGCAGATGCCAAGACAGCTGCAGTTAACTAATTTTCAGCCGCAATTCTAGTGGACACCCAACAGAACGTCAACTAAATTTACAACGTGAAAGTACATTGATATGCTTGAGTCTGCAGAACATGACAAGAACCAGCACAGAAAACATGAAACAAGTTCTCCAACTTAGATGACAGGGGTCTAAATTTCATCATTAGGTACACTTCTACTATGAGAGATAAAATCACAGCCCCAATATTTGGTCAATAACAAAAATGTCAACTCAATACTTTGTAACATAAGCTTTGTTGGCAATCACAGGTCTGGAGACTGCCTAGGCCAGTCCAGGACTTTGAAATGCTTTTTACGGAGCCACTCCTTTGTTGCCCGAGCGGTGCATTTGGGATCGTTGTCATGCTGGAAGACCCAGCCACATTCCATCTTCAATGTTCCTCCTTATGGAAGAAGAGTTTAGCTTGAAATCTTACACGATCCCGTTCATTTTTCCCTTAACTCGGATCAGTTGTTCTGTCCCCTTTGCAGAAAAACCTCCCCAAAGCATGACGTTTCCACCCCCGTGCTCCACAGCAGGTGTTCTTGGGATGCAACTCAGCATTCCTCTTCCTTCATACACGACGAGTTGAGTTTTTACCTAAAAAAAGTTCTATTTTGGTTTCATCTGACCACATGATAATCTCCCAGTCCTCTTCTGGACCATTAATATGCTCTCTGGCAAACGTCAGACGGGCCTGGACCTGTACTGGTTTCAGCAGGGGGACCTGCAGGATTCGAGTCCCTCTCAGCGTAGAGTTACTGATGGTGGCCTTTGTTACTTTGGTCCCAGCTCTATGCAGGTCATTCATCAGGTACTTCCGTCTAGTTCTGGGATTTTTACTCATTGTTCTCATGATCATTTTGACCCCACAGGATGAGATCTTGTGTGGGGCCCCAGACGGAGGGAGATCATCAGTGTTCTTGTCTGTCGTTTTCTTACAGCTCATTTATTCACACCAACCTGCTCGCCTGTTGTAGACTCACTCTTCCCAGCCTGGTGCAGGTCTACTATTTTCTTCCTGGTGTCCTTCGATATCTCTTTAGTCTTGGCCGTGGTTGAGTTTGGAGTCTGATTGTTTGAGGCTGTGGACAGGTGTGTTGTATACAGATAACGAGTCCAAACAGGTGCCATTAATACAGGTAATGAGGGGAGGACAGAAGAGCTTCTTAAAGAAGTTACAGGTCTGTGGGCGCCAGACAATGTGATTTCCTCTATTTTTGTTTTCATGTTGTCTCTCATAGTTGAAATGTACTTATGATGAAAATTACAGACTTCTCTCATCTTTCTAAATAGGAGAACTTGGACAATCAGTGGCTGACTACATATGTTTTTGACTCACTGTACCGTAGCTATCAACTACAGAATTATTTACTTTTAACCACAGACGAAGGGTTTTCTGTTTCTATAGTGTGGTAGTGAAATCCAAATGAACATTTAGTGCAGCAGCTAATCTGGGACTACAGATCTAAAGAAAATGATACACGCAAACATTTGGATGACAAATAAAAGGAAAAGGCGTACCCAAATATTTATATTTAAAGCTAAATTGATATGTTTGGATAGAACATTTCCCCAGAACTTGTGGTTTCGCCACTGTCTCACAGCGAGTCAGAACCAATGACCCAATGCTGTAGCTGCACGCAGGCTGTAATTTTAAAGCAAACACAATTATAAAAGCGGGATCCTCCACTAGCATTAGCGGTGACGGCCTAAAAGACAGTGACCACAGCACTATATGTAGCTGACACTGCATTGCCCCAGAACGTGTAGCAGAGAAAGCTCAAGCTGTTTTGGTTTCATCCCCAACATTCAGAAAGAATGAGCAAGAAGAATTAGAGAGGCATCCGGTGGGCCAAATTAAATAAAAACCTCAATACCAAACCAAGTTTAAGAAAACACAAGTTCCGTCCAGCCTCAGACCATCTGATGGTTTTGTTCAGTTTGTGTTGTCTCAAGTTTTGATAAGTGCTGAACAAACAGAAACCTCAGTAAGCGGCACGTTTGTGATCAGGAGTTCATTCCAGGCAGCAGGTTCAGGACACCACGAAGAGTCGGAATGCAATTAACATGGTGATTCTGGATCTTCATCGTTTTTCACAATGATTCACAGCTCAGTCGTCAGTTTTTCTTCAAAAACCAACAGCTCATTTTAGAGTCTGAAATCATGGGGAATATAAAAAGCCACATGTCCTTATTATTAACACTATTGCCATTTTGCATCAAGAAACAGAGAATATAATGCATTTTGCGCTCTCTCTTTGCAGCGGATACACGTCAGCCGTCAACTTTCACTGGCAGGATTTCTGCATTTATTAATATGGAGTCAAAGAATCTCAGTAGTAATACAAACGCTCATGCATTTTCTGTTGCCTCCTTGTCTTTGCTCCTTTATATTAATAATACTCTGCTCTGTTTCTCTTCTAATTAATCACCTTTTTAGCAGTTGACTTTCTCAGAGATTTAACGTGTAAAGCCTGAGAAGCAACAGGTAACATAAGCAAGCAGTTATTTGCATTTCAGCTCCTGCTAAATCCACTGTGCACAACGTGACTGCTGTCCTTCGATGGGTGAAGTGGATGACACCTACCTTTTTAAAATAAAGAAAAAGAAGTTGCATCAATAGCTGAAACAATTGTGCTTCATAGTGAGGGGCGTTAAAGCAAGTATGGCAAGCCTGACCACATGTGAATTTATCCTATAAACAAAGTAAAAAATAAACTTCTCATCTTTTTTCTGCTATAAATTTGGCCAGAGAGCGAACCTACTGTGATGAGCTCTTCTTCCTTGCAATGGTATTAATGATGAAGGGTTCTTTTTCCTTGCTCTACCACTAAAACAGTCATACAAACCTCATATTCTTGTTTTAGCTTCTCCTCTTATGGCAAAAACCTGTTCAAATTGAGTAAACCAAAGAAACTCAATCTGATTTTTGTTTTGTTTTAGCTTTCTGAACTACTAAAATGACATGGAATCTGTTTTTGTTTTGTTTTTTTTTTACATCAGACCTGGGTCACTATCATGTGTGGTCCTGAATCATGATGTACATGATGTTTTCCAAATCAACGTCAGCGTGAACTCTCAGGTAGCATCTCCTCCATCTTTTATTTATTTTTTTTTGGATGAAATGCTTCAGAGAGTGAAAGTTAGTCATGTAATGGTCTCTCCAGCTCCGGCTCCGATCGTCATCCCCACTCTGTACAGATATTGAAGCCATCGCTCCACAAATGGCCAGTATTAAACAGTTTGCCCTTTTTCCTCAGGTTTCTTCTCATTATAATTGGTTTGGTTTATGAATTTGTCAGCGTCCAGTGCACAGAAACTTAAAAAAAAAAAACCATAAAGGCTCCCTACTGATGCATTCATGTTAACCTCTTTACACCTGACGTACTGCATTTGATATCACTTTGTCTTTCTGCACAGGTGGCTCATATTAAAGCAGTAGCCTGTTGGTACTGAAGTGTGACGTAAGATGCATTTAAAATATAAATGTGAGAAAGCACAAAAAAAAAAAAAAAAAAATCGCATCTTGCCTGCAGTAGACCTGCAATGTGAGTGCATTCTCAGACACCAGTTTAATGTTGGAGTTCTGCTGACGTCATCTCTGAGGTTTCATCAGTTGTCCCAACCATAACTGTGAGTCTTCAGAGCCTCTTATAATTCAGATTGTTGGTGAAAGTTGCCAATTTAAGGAAGGAAGTGGCAAGAGGCAAGAATCTGTGGGGAAATAAACATGCTTGTAACCGGTATTATAGAAAAACTAGACAGTCACCCCTTTGCTACATTCAGGTTCATTTGAAGTACATCTAAAAGCGTTAAGAAACTGCAGACAAAGTGACCTGACCAGCACAGCAGGGCAGCGTGCCATCACATGGATAAATTTGTACCTCTGAAGCTGAGTAAGGGGTTACTCGACTTTGACTCTACTGGAACATTTTATACCGTGTGGTATTTAAATGTGTCTGGGCCCTGCAAGATTATAGGTTTTCATTTTCAACTTTATTTTTGGCACGTGTTTAAAATTTGTCATTTAATGCGAAACACTTGTATTTCTCCAAAGTCAAAGATGTTAACTGCCTCGACAATTCAAGGTCAGTATTTCCCGAACCAACAAATATCTGCATACGGGTTAAGACTAAGCTGTGGATTGCCAGCATCCCCCCTCTGAGATGAAGAGTGTTTCGGGGGCACACATTTTAAGAACACCTTTTATTCAGGGTTAAGTTCAGACAGCAGACATTCTTCACATTCTTACCCCCCTTGCAGAAAACACCAGTTGGCCGTTCAAAGCCATGTTCGAGTTCAGCTCCGACTTTTTCTGACAGCCGTCTCATGCATCTAATGAGTCGTCTGTCTATTGTTTGTCTGGCCTGTTGCGTCTTTCGTGTGGGGCTCATTATGCAAATCCACACGAGAGACTGGACCTGACAAACACATGTGAGCCACATCAATGCTGAATTTCATTTTCTTTTTCCTGAATGCTGCTACATACTTGGCTTTTTGTTTCTGCTTCTTTATTTTGTTTTCCTTTACAAAAACAACAACAGTGGAGCTTCTCAAATATTCACTCTTTTCTGTTTTGAAAAGGGTATCTTATCTTACGCTGGTCCATATGCATGGTTCAGTACAACTAACCACATTTAATAAAATTCACTGGAATTAATTCAATATTAATAGAATTACTTGGCCAGGCAAACAGCACATGAGGTACAGTGGATGAGCTGAGGGAAGACCAGACCTGACATACCACTGATGACGTCGTGCAAGCATTAACTTCAGTTGTGAGCCACGATCTTACTCTTACATTTAATGGATCAAGATAAGTCTACAAACCTAAGTGGACTATTTGGCCAAATGTTTCAATAAAAAAAATGCTCATATTTCCAAATGCTCAAGGTGCCAAAAAAAAAAAAAAAAAAAAAAATTTGATAAAACTGGAGCTAAGCCTGGAAATATGACTAATATATAAGGCAATGTCATGTGTTTCACGTTTCTTTTCCTCTGCCTTTATGAACACTGGCTTAGTGTGTTCAGTCGTAGATGCTGAATATTTAAACCCAGTTTATGTTGCATCATCGCATATTGCACCAAAAATAAGTGAAATTCAACGTGATTACCATGTTATTCACATAAATTCAGCCCAAAATCAATCCATTTACAGAAATCAATGCAACCTATTTTGGTGTAATAACGTCACTAAAATGCTAAATTATGAAAAATTGTCTCAGTAAAATAGAGAAACCCCACTGAGTTGTTGATTCGATCCCCTACACTGAGTACGTACCGTCTTGACTCATCCAAGGGAACATAGAGCACAAAAAAACAAAAAAAATACAAGTACTTGGCCAGAAGGTTATTCAAACTTCAACCATCAAGACAAAAAAAAAAAGAGCAATAATGGCAGCAGAGTGAGGAGAGATGCCTGGTTAAGTCTGATCATAAAGAGAGGGTGTCTCCAAGCTGTTAGGAGCCTGATAACTGAAAACTCTCACTCCCATTCTACTTTTGGAAACCCTGGGAACCACAAGTCTGGGAGTAAAGTGCTCCATTTGGGACATTATGTCACTATGACATCTTTAAAATATGATTGAGCTTGGTCAAAAGGTTTATAAGGGCTTTATATGTGAGGAGAAGGATTTTAAATCCTATTCTGGATTTAACAAGAAGTCAATATACGGAAGCTAAAGCTAGAGAAATATTATTTCTCCTGCCAGTTCTCGCTGAAGCGTTTTAAATCAGCTGGAGACTATCTGGGGGAGTTCTAGGAAACTGATAAAAATGAATTACAGTGGTAAAACATGGAAGTAGCTCATGAATGGACTATGTTTCTAGATCACTCTGACACACGCTGTTGCTAATATACACGATATTAAAATGAAAACAGGCACATCCAAAACTGTTATCTAGAGGTCGGCGCAGTGACCTTTATCGACGAGCACTGTGCGAGTGCACTAATCTTCATTTTCAAATGCTCACCTTTCCGTTTATATTTGTTTCTGTAGGACTTCTAAATCTACATGTACGTCTGATTTGTCACGATTTTGGGACTGTTTCTTTCCCCATGTGCAGTCAAGCTGTGCAAGATGAAATAGGTCTTTTTTATATATATATATATATATATATATATATATATATACTATTAAAAAGCTCAGTGTTCTCCAAATAACACACTTTCCTGCTTTTCTTGACAACCTGTCCACGGTATGTAACATTTCAACCTTGTACATTCTGTGCAATTTGCACAACATCTTAAAATACACGTAAGCATCTTCGTTACACATGTTGATCGCAGCTTTCACCTGCTCCACTGCTTGTTTGCAGAGTACTTAAACAAACTGTGAGAGGATCCGTCACCACAATGAAAAAGCCATGAATTTGCTCTCGTTGACTGACGTCATGTTATATGAACGGCAGCACAGTTTTTCATACAAAGCCTGTATATATATATATATATATATATATATATATATATATATATATATATATATATATATATATATATATATATATATATATATATATACATACATAGAGTCTCATGGAAATAATCATATTCAAACAATTCATATATGTTTAAAAATAATGCATTAAAAAAATTATGTATTTCTGGTTTCCAGAAAAATATAACTGGCTATGATTTTTAACATTAGTGGGTAAAGCATGGCCCTTGTGGTGACAACACTATGTTTTTTCTGAGGGACATCCCTCCCCAAAAGTATTTGAATTAAGAAAAGGAAAAGTAAATTTACTATCCATTAAGTATTGAAACTATGTTTTCCATTAGGGCCAGTGGACCCTGGGCTGTGTTTTGAGCGTATCTCAACACGTTTCTTTAACTGTCTTTAGCTGTGACCGTGACAGACTCTCACAGAGATCAGGGTGGCTCACAGGGCCGAACACAAGATTAAATGGCTTGAACTAATGGAGGATAGCTAAGAGGAAGTCAAGACTGCAATAAAACGTTTCATCCAAGGTGTAAAACCACCTAAGCAACTGCAGAAGCCATGATTTTACTTTTACAGTGTAATGGGATGTAGTGGGAGTTGACATTAGACATAAACAAATGTCAGTCTGTTAACAAATTCAATTTTAAAAGCCAAATACCACTACGGACAACACAAAAGTATTTCCTAAGGACTGCTGTAATATGAGACATTCATTAAATGACAGAGGGCTTTGCTTCAAAGTACCAACATGTCAGATTAAAACAAACACAAGTAAAACAGAACTTGTAGCTGTTCAGCAGAGCAGAGTGTTTTTACATGCGACAGAAGCCAGAATAACACGGAGTCTGCAGCTGAGCGTAATATTTCACTAGATAAAGAGAGCTGTGCTTAATAAGAAAGTCAAGATGATGACACACAACAAAACCAAGCAACAGATGGTGAACTTTTGTGATCTTGGTCCATAAAACCAGTTGACATGATACTTTTATCAAAACTAAAACAGTTTTCAATACTTGGCTATTTATAGAATTATTTTATGATTGTTGATCTCTGTTACCTTGATGTTTGTCACTATCACACTGTTGTGTGGGAACGTCTTGGAACATGATATCAAGGACATGATAGGATTTTCATGAGCTGAACAGAATTGTCCTTGTTAACGCTGAAGACTCAGCATGGAAATCAACTCATGTACACTTTTTTTTTCATTTCCAGTCTTGTCAGTATTTATCTCCTGATACACCCCGGAATTGTACCTCTGCTTTAGTCGCATCACTAGTTTTCACTAGGGGGCTGCTATCCCAGCGCCCCGGGAGCAAAGGGCCTTGCTCAGGGGCCCACAGTGATTCACCATTGTTGCCAGCCCAGAGACTTGAACCTGGGTCCTCCAGGCCCAAGCCCACCATTGTAACCAGGCTATCACTCTCCACTCTCACCAGTCTGTACTGCCCTCCCACTCGGATCCAAGCGTATTTGATTAAAATCTTTTTCCCGAACGGTACACATTTACAAAGATGACTCCAACTATGAACCAACACCCACAAATAAAACATCATTCTTTGTTAAGAAGCTTTCCATATTTTCCTGCGCAAACTAAACTAAAGAATGGGAAAAAAATGTTATTAGAGGATCTACAGTTTCAGCTGCAGATGAGTTAGTTTTGTCGGACTGTTTGTGCCTTTACTCGCCCATCAACATGACTCAGGAGGGAAGTAAGACCCTTTTCACCCATTTAGACATATACTTACTAAAATGAATGAAGCACGAGGATCTCATTGCTCCACATTTTCAGCCTTCAAGACGTGAAATACACTAGGTGGAAAGGTTAACTTGCTCACCTTCAAAATCGTCCTTGTTTTGAAAAGAAATGTTTCCAGGAGGACACATAGAACGTTTAGGATTGTTAGAGGATGTACTCTTGCAGCCAGTATAATCATTCTTGTTTTAATTATGGCTTGTTTTTCTCTTGAATGTACCAACATACTGGTCGCTGGCTTGGAGGGGTCCAGGGGGTGAAGCTTAGCTGGGCAGCTGAAACCAGGTACCTTCATTCCCTGATCAAAGGCTGCCAGCCAGGGATAACTGAGGAGCATGTCAGCTGCTACGTTTTGCAGCAGCTGGAGCAGCTGGGTCCTCCAGCTGAGCCTCTTTCATCCTGAGACCATTCCAGGATGAAAGTTTATTAGTCTGTACTGTAGGTTTCAAAGCACTAAATGCACTGAATTATGAATCAACAGATCGCTGTCAGTGCAGTCAGCAGACTCATCAGCTGCCTCTGTTCCAAATTGTATTGCAATGCGTAATTCAAAGAGTAACATAGGCTCTTTATTTTGACATTACAATCTCGCTCCCTCCACACAGCAGCAGGACTGTAAGCAGGAATTTCCATTCAGCAGTCTGCTGCTGTTTGGGCCAGGAACCATGAAGAGCAGCTACTTTGCAGCTTTTTTCTCAAAACATCCTTAGAGAGAAAGTGACTCTGGGCTGATGCCAGCAGGGCTGCTAAGGATGATGCAAGTTGTTTTGTCAAACAAAACATGGGGATAATAAGAAATAACCTTTTGACATCGAATAATATCTTACATGAATTATTCAGCCAGAGAACTGCTGGAATGAGGGTTCATTTGCCATAGTCTCAGGATATTGATCTTGTTATCTGAACTTCTGATTTGTATTGGCTAGTTTGCTTCATGACTTGTTTTATTTTGAGTAATTTTGCCTTGTGTGTAGATAGTTTATTCTGTTTTAATCGTGCCCACCTGTTTCTCATTGGCTCGACTGTAACTACAAGCATCACTAGCTCTGTCTCACTCCTCCCCTGGCTAGTCCACCTGTTGTGTTTGCCCTTTCATTTGTCTACAATCCCTCATTTCCTGACTTCCTTGTTGTAATATTGACTGAACACCTTTTATGTGCCGTTACCTGCCAGACAGACGATAACATTGTCCTGTAGATGCAGGATGTATAGTTTTTATTTTTGCCACCAGTATTTGAATTAAAAATGCCACTGAAAATGTCATTTGAATTAAAATTTCCACTGAAAATTCAGCGTCGTATATTTGTATTTACTTCACTGGCTCTTTTGCACAGACTGATTAATTTAGAAAAACATTGTGGAGAACAACAAATGGCTGTTATGCATTTTGAGCAAGGACCAGCTGGGCGACAACGGATGGTCATATCCTCGGACTAGCTTCGCTGTCTTCTAGAACTCCATCTCCCTGTCCCATGCATAGCCAAACTCTTGGGTATATCCTGACGGGCTGTATATCAGCTGGCGGCCGAGGCAGATCTTTCAGTGCGGGCATTATACACCACCATGTCGGATGATGAATTAGACAAATGTGTGAGGGACATTAAATCCAGACTCACACCGGGTACCGAATGGTGAAGGCTCTTTTGCAAGGCTTAGGTCTGAGGGCGCAGTATGATAAAGTTAGAGCGTCTATGCATCGTGTAGATACCGTTGGGATGGAATCACGTATGGCCCATCAAGGATGCATAGCTTTACGGACATAGTTAGTTCCAGGCCCCCCGTCTTTGATGCACATCGATACCAATCACAAATTATTACGGTAAATAATTCATTTTTTTCAGCTGGGAGCACCTGACTTTGAAGTTTGCTTTTCAAACATATTCAACTGATGCAGCAAGTTCTTTAGCAGCATCTTATGTACCCTTTTGAAACCAAAGCACAGTTTTTGCAAGTATTATGTACAGTCTGTCCTTAAGGGCCGGTGTCCTGCATGTTTAGCTGTTCTCCTGCTTCAACACGCTCGCAAAGCTCCGGGTCCTGACAACATACCTGGTCGTGTACTGAGAGACTGTGCAGGAGAAGTCACAGATGTCTTCACAAACATCTTAAACATGGCACTGAGTCAGACGGTGGTTCCAGAGTTCTTCAAAGCCATGAACATTCTTCCGGTTCCAAAACGGTCATCTCCCTCCTGCTCCAATGACTGCCGTCCAGTTGCACTGACTCCCATCATCATAAAGTGCTTTGAACGGGTAGTCATGCATCATATCAAGGCTGCCAGGATGTGTGCTGAGCCCCCTCCTCTTCACCCTGCTGACCCACGACTGCACACCGATGCACAGCTCCAACCTCTTCATAAAGTTTGTGGATGACACGACTGTGGTGGGTCTCATCAACAACAACGATGAGTCAAACTACAGGAGCGAAGTGAGCCGCCTGGCTGAGTGGTGCAGCGACAACAATCTCTCCCTGAACATGGAGAAGACCAAAGAGATTTTTGCCGACTTCAGGAGACAACACACCCAGCATGCTCCTCTGACCATCAACGGTGCTGCTGTGGAGAGGGGGAGCAGCACCAAGTTCCTGGGTGTCCACATCTCAGAGGACCTCTCCTGGACTGTAAGACCACATCACTCGCCAAGAAGGCACAGCAGCGTCTTTACTTCCTCCGCAAACTGCGAAGAGCCAGAGCCCCGGCCTCCATCAGGTACACCTTCTACAGAGGCACCATCAAGAGAAACCTGACCAGCTGCATCACCGTGTGGTACGGATCCTGCACCACAACCTGCCGCAAGTCTCTCCAACGCGTCGTGAGAGCAGCTGAGAAGATCGTTGGTGTCTCTCTCCCCTCACTTCAGGACATCTACAGCAGCCGTCTGACTCGCAAAGCCCTCAGCATTGTGAGAGACCCCACCCACCCGTCACACAGCCTCTTCAGTCTGCTGTCATCAGAGAGGAGGCTGCAGACCCTGCGGACCCTGCGGGCCAGAACCAGCCAACTGAAGGACAGTTTCATCCACCAGGCCGTCAGGAAGCTGAACACTCTCTCAGCTCTTCCTTGTTTCCCTCTCTGCCCCCCCCCCCCCCTCACTCACTCTGACCTCTGTATCTGCACCAGCCACTTTTGACAGAACTGGACCACCTTCTTTGCACAAGGTCACTTATGTGCCACCAGATCGATAAGCTGAACACCTGCAGGACCATCACACACCTTTAGAACCTGTTGTACATTTCGCTGTTCTTATTACAATTAACAATAATGTCTATCATCATACTGCAATTTCATTGTTTTTACTGTAATTTTATTGCCCTTGGCTCTTAAACCCAAGGTCATGTAACTTAATTTATTTATTGTGTAGCACCGAGGGTTTGAAGTAATGTAATTTCACTACTCTGTATGTACCTCACATGTGGCAGAATTGACAGTGAACGTGACTTTGACTTTGACAGAGGTCCATTTTAACTGGACAAATGCAAGATTAGTTTTATTCATTTCATTTGTAAAATAGTAACATACAGTATTTGACAAAGTAAAATTTGACTTCTCTCCCTCCCTTCCTTGTGTTTTCCAGGATGTACAGATTCCAGAAATCAAATGGCCGCATCCCAGTCTTTTGGCTGTTACATTTACTTTGCTGCAGTTCAGTTTTGTTTGTCTCTAAAATAAGTTGTTCTTGCAGGAACCACTTTACTAGAAGGCACCTAGGAGGTTCATTGTATATTTTTTTGGGACTTTTAATTTCTTACATCAGCAAACGTTGTTAGTTTGGTTATATAAAACATTTAAAAACTCAATACAATAAAATATTGCATGAAGACAAATTTTAAATGCATATTTTGAACTGCCTATAACTATGAATCAGTACAGTGTTATGGCAACATCTCCTCTGACATTTTATTAAAATCCACATGTAGAGATAGAGCTAGAGTGCACAGAGTACACAGGAACAGGCCAACTCCATTGTTAGTTTGAATCTGAAGCTGAGATTAAAACTGAATTGTGAGGTACACCTGCTAACTACTAAGAAACAATCATTTAATGCCTCATTGCAAAATAATTGAAGGCCTCCAAATCAGACACTGGTAAACATATAATTTGCAGTGAACCATCTCAGATATCCTGAAATGTGGCATTTGGTTTCACTTGAGCAGTCGTCATCTTCATCACTTCCATCATTTGTTTCTGGCCACGTGATATGCTGAAGTGCCACCTGAATTCAGCAGGAAAACTTTATTTGTGCTATGTTTAACATTCCTATTCTGCTCATCACTTTAAGAGTACTTAATAATGTAAGTTGCATGCATTAGTGTGTTTGCAGAAGAACGTCTGTTATATAAAAGGTGTTTGATGATACAATGACGTGTGAAACCATAATTCCAGTTATTTCAAAGTTCCCTCTGGACACGGGGCTGAAGCTTCCTCTTTTGGGAAAACCAGGAGTACAGCATCTGGCCGCCGAGTTACTAGTTCCCATAGTGGGGTTCTTTTCAAGTCTGACTGAAGCTGCTTTATTTGTCTTGTGACACATCCAAGAATCTATTTAAAAAATGACAAAAGTTCATCTCTAAACAAATCACTAAATGAAAGTCATTACATAACCAGTGTGCTGCACTGGTAATTAAAACTGATAACAGTAATCAAAGACAATAAAACACAACGTGGATACAAAAATATTAACAATTCATGCTACATGAAAGACAGGAGTACAATTAACAGCCAAAGTAAAAAGATGAGTCGTTAGAGGTGAATTACTGAGTTTTGGCAGACATCAGAGAAAGTAGTAGACTGTTCCTCAGCATAGGAGCTGAAGCTGAAAAAGCACTCTCCTTTTGTCCGCGAGCTGATCCGAGGAACAACTTGGGACAATTTGTTTGAAAGAGCTCAGCCTTTAGCTTTGATCATGTTTACATAAAAAGCTTACCAAGATAAAGAGGTGGAAGACCATTTAAACATTTAAAAACAATAGTAAACCTGCACCACTCCATAGCCTCCTATCACTCAAATTTGAATTTAAAGAAAATGTCATTTAAAAAGTTTAGGAAAAATACATGCAAGAGAAATGAATGACGACTCACTGCATGAAATAGCCCAAAGATCTACAGCTCTACTGTGTGCAAATGACCATCTAGACCAAACGTGAAGCTGAGAAGCAGCGTCGCCGTCAAACACGTCCCTGGGGAAAGTAACTATGTTTTGTTACCAAATTTCTGGTGGTAACGCCTCACACTGCTTTTCACCCGAAAAAGTAGGTATGTTACTGTAACGCGTTACACACAACGCTGGTGATGAGGAATGTCGGAAGTGTTCAAAGCCTCCCCTTGAAGCGGGCGAGGCAGCCGTATTATCTCACTGCATTAGTGTTAGGATCTCCTAGAAAATTACAAGACTCAGTCTTAGTCTTTCTGAGCTGGATTCTGACATCCTTTGCTAGAGTCTGTGACCTGAAGTAACCCTGCCTTTTTAACACTGAATTTAGATGCTGATTGCCAGTTAAACTACAGTTAACTAATATGCAAGCACTGCATATTGTGTAATTAACAGCTACCAAAACCCGTGTTTTACATCAAGCTGTAAGATACTGTATCAAACATCAAAAAACACATGCTACAGAGAAATATAAAATATAATATATACATTAGTTTCCATGACCGCCTCAGAGATGCTGGTTTTCCTTCAATATGAGCGCCACAAGCGTCACGTCACGTGACTAAGAAAGCGTAACTGGATTCGCTGGACGTTTGGTAATGTCTGTGACCTGAAGTAACCCTGAATTCCAGACAGCGAAATTAAGCCAGTTGAATCTCAAGAGACTGAACATTTTGTGTTTGTATTTTGAAAGTTTGAATTTTTTTTATATGCCAAATTTTTTGACACTGAAAAAATTAACTGAAAAACAGCTACTGAAAGTGTGATCACTTTAAAATAATGTGATTTTTTAGCTTGAAGTGAAAATGAATGAAATTTAAGCCATGTAAAAGTAATGAGAATTAATTTAGTTTTGTTAGATTAAAATGTATTTTAAATATATTTTAACACTGAAACAGTAAATACAAACATACAGCATTGAATCTTCAGTGGCATTTTTATTTCAAATCCTGGTGGCACATATTTACTTATACTAACAGCGTATACACTCAAAGGGGGATTATATTCTGCCCTTGTAACTTATTTCCGCTGCCCCCTTGTAGCCAAAGCAATCAGATGAAATATGTTGGGAATGCACACCTGTATTCAGATGCCACAAAGCATTGCATTTGTTTAGCTCGCATCAAGAGGCCTGAGATTCACCTCACCGCTGCGACAGTCTTGTGGTTTCATTGAAATTATTGATAAAGACTATTTGATTTGATACTAATGGCATTCTGAACATCATTTAGCTGTGATTACATCGTTATAGGAAGAAGGTTAAGATCCACTCAGACTCAACTAAACATTGCTGCTGTCTGGTTGGTCGTGGTGAATGAATAATGTTTAAATCTAGACATTAAAAAGAAGACTCTCTTCTGAAAAAACCCCACTGTCACTTTGTTTTTCCCATGGCATGTCCTGGTCTGCTCCTAAGAGCCGGGGATACAGCCGTTTTCTCAATGTAGTGCAACTCAGCGTTGACTGAAACGACCTTGGCTGCTTTGGAAGACATGCGCTTTGCTGCATGTCTTCCCCTCTTTCTGCTCTAACATTCCTGTCAAGCTACTTTGAAATAAAGGTTACAGATAATCTTAAAAAATCTTGAAAAAAAAATCATAATTTGGCTTATTCACCTGAGCGGTAACATCGCATATATCTACTCTCTCAATCTAGCTACAAGATGCCCACCAACACTGACAAACTCGTACTAAGAGCTGTGTGCAAATATGGTTTTGGCAGTGGGTGGTGGAACTAAACGTTTTTAGTCTTTAAAGTTTCAACTTTAATTGTAGTCAATTGTTTTTTTTGGCTATAATTGCATAAAATGATTTTCAGGGCCTGCTATTCACAATCACTTTTCCTCACAAAGGAGTGTCCATAACCCCATGTCCCAACCCCGGTTTTTAACATTTGCAATGATTTTCTGAAAACTAGACCTAAAGGGAACCAAAGGAGTTCAACTCTTGGGCCAATTGCATTCTCACTAGCTTAGCTGAGGTTTAAGGTTTGACCCCGAGTTAAACTCCTGCGTAACCCAAGACGGTCACATGACATCTTAAACCCCATTGTGATTTACATGTGTGGTTTAACTAAGTGCAACGAACAACATTCGAGCTTCCAGGTTGAAGCCAAAGTGGAAATAAGCAAAAGTTAAATTCACTGACTGACCACTAGGAGCTGGCTTCAAAAGTGAGTCAATTTCCATAGACAGGCATGTTACAACCTCCAACTTTGACCTCTCACTCCCTGCACACAAACGTTTCAAACCTCTCCCGTCTGGTAGGTGCTACATTGCACGGAGCACCCAAACCACCATCACAGAGAGTTTCTTCCCTCAGGCTGTCCCTCTGCTGAACTGAAATACAATGACATAAAGCAACAAATGCATTTATAAATATTGGCTTGGGTGCTTGATTAGCGGCCAGCACAACCAATGGCATCACTTTAATTACTTAGCGTTTAGCCCAATTTTAACATCTGAGCATTGCTTCTGAGATGTAAACAAAGACTAAGCACAACTTACATATTCGCTTTTAAATTTTAAAGAGAATACATTTTGTTGTGCTCTAAATTTTACTCACAGACCACAATTACTGGCTGCGAGCTGCTCTGGAAGTCTCTCAGGATGAAGCTAAGAGCAGGCAGCTGTGCTAACCAAGTGTTGCCTAAATGCAGCAGACATTTTTGATGTTGCTGCCAAAAAGGCATTTGAAACAGGAGCTCCTGTTGTTAATGTTTGTCAGCAGCTCCGCGGCTTCTCCATTGTTGATTCCAGTGAATGTCTGTTGGGGCATGCAGTCATTCCCACGACGCCACCAGGCTCGCCTAACGCTGGCCTGACGCCGCCGTGCAACCACGGATCCAAGAGCTCTGCTTCGACTCATTTCAGTTCTGGCAACACTTGTTGCAGGAGCCGTTTTTGGTAGCGACACTTGAAATGAAGAGGGACAGATTGGACAGATTCGAGAGTGAATGTCAAGCGATATCAATTAGCATTAAGTGCTAACCAAGCTAAAGTAGCTACTGTAAGTATGACTGTTATTAGTTAGGCGTGTTTTTAAATCTGGCTTCAGGGCTGCTTGTACCACCCGTTTGCAATGGGATGGTGCACAGTACGAGGAATAAGAGGCTTCAGAAGTTCTCTTTGGAAAACCCATGGCTGATGGGGGTTTGTTTGTTTGTTTCTTATTTAGGCTGTGGACTTGACCTGCTGTTGAGGATTAGTTCAAACTCACTGTAGGTGTAACTGCAGTGTCCTCGTGTTACAACGCATGAAAATCATGAGACTTACTTGTGTAGCGAGCCGGAATAATGTAATAATATACAAATACAAATAAAAATAAAAATGTATTTTATAATATTTAGTGAGAATACCTGACTATACTTGAACTGTTGAGGGAGGACTATCCAGTTAATACAGACTGGGAATCACAGCTGCTAAAAAAGGTTTTCTGAGGCATTTATGGTCTTAAAACCACTTTTGAGAACTTCTCATAACAAGAGCAGATACTTTAAGCGCTTGATGTTAGTTAGCACTAATAAAAACATCAAGAAACAACCGAAACACATCATTGAGGGCACTGATTCCAGCCGATGATAATTAGTCATTTAGCCTGACATGTTTTAAATGAACTGGGCTTTAAAATTATTATTTTGCAGCTGGATTTTATTTTTATCTTGATAGTGAAGCTATATAGCAATAGAACTTTTCTTTCTTAAGTCATCCGCCCACTACAACCACCTTTGTCAGTGTATAATCATCCATTTGCAGATTTCTGTTGTTGAGCTCTCAAAACAGTGTTGAAAAATTACTTTTATCAAAAGAAACAGCATCAATTAGAAGTTTAAATATTGTTGTAACTGTGATGTTTTACAAGTTTAATCTCAACCTCGTTATTTGCAGTCTTTGACATGAGACATGCATTTACTGCGTCCGTGTCGTCCGTGTTAACCCATCCATCCATCCATCCATCCATCCATCCATCCATCCATCCATCCATCCATCCATCCATCCATCCATCTTCTTCCGCTTATCCGGGGCCGGGTCGCGGGGGCAGAAGTCTAAGCAGGGATGCCCAGACCTCCCTCACCCCAGACACTTCCTCCAGCTCTTCCGGGGGAACCCCAAGGCGTTCCCAAGCCAGCCGAGAGACATAGTCTCTCCAGCTTGTCCTGGGTCTTCCCCGGAACCTCCTCCCGGTGGGACATGCCTGGAACACGTCTTTAGGGAGGCGTCCAGGAGGCATCATACACAGAGGAGAGGGCATGCCACCCATTTCCGGTCGAGAACCATGACCTCGGATTTGGAGGTGCTGATTCTCATCCCAGCTGCTTCGCACTCGGATGCAAACTGTCCCAGCACATGCTGAAGGTTCTGGCTCGATGAAGCCGACAAGACAACATCATCTGCGAAAAGCAGAGATTAAATCTTGTGGTTCCCAAACTGGACCCCCTCCGGCCCCTGGCTACGCCTAAAAATCCTGTCCATATAAAATTATGAACAGAATCGGTGACAAAGGGCAGCCCTGCCGGAGTCCAGCATGCACTGGGAACAGGTCTGACTTACTGCCGGCAATGCAAACCAAGCTCCTGCTCCGGTCGTACAGAGACCGAACAGTCCTAAGCAAAGGGCCTCGGACCCCGTACTCACGGAGCACCTCCCACAGGATACCACGAGGGACACGGTCGATTGCTTTCTCCAGATCCACAAAGCACATGTGGACTGGTTGGGCATACTCCCATGAACCCTCCAGCACCCTGCGGAGAGTATAGTCCGTTAGTCCAGTGTTCCACGACCAGGACGGAAACCACATTTTTCCTCCTGAATCCGAAGTGAATTTGTGGCTTCCTCTCAGTCCGTGACCCTGACACAGTTTTCTGTTTCTCTGCAGTTGGGCAAGACCCACTTACTCCATCTGTATCCATCATCAACAGAGCTGCTGATACACACCTGGTTTATGTCAACTGTGATAGACCAGCGTGGACCCCTGCCAGCTTGTAATGAGCCTGGACAGGCTCCGGCAGACCCCTGTGACCCTGCAAGGATAAAGCGGGAATAGAAAATGAATCGATGGATATTTGTAGAAAAGCTTCCTGAGAATATTTGGTTTAATATGCAATGTTTCTAAAATAAGAAGCTGTTCACTCATTTATGTGGGTTTAGAAATCATTATAATTCTTCACCGTTAGTGAGGTGATGAAGCTCAGTGGTAAAGCACAGAACCGGTGAATATTTCTGCTAGGATTTTTACACGAAAACCCATTTAAAAACACATCAATTCAACTTCACCTCAGCCAGTGAGAGATGTGAGACTGAAATGTGGTTTAAAATATTTCAGACAAAGCCAGTGACATTTGAATGTTCAAACTAGCTATTAAGCAGCTTAACTGGAAGTTTAACGGGAGTTTAGTAACATATTTTGGTTCATGTGTATGACTGAATCACATCAGGCTTGTTTGTATTTATACAGAGAAATATAGATAACACGTTCCTTTTATTTGCTTTATGTTTTTCAGGCTGTTTTGGCTGTTTTGGCTGGATCATTTTAGCTGGATCACAGCCATTACTCAAAAAGATAAACTCAAATCCTCAAAATCCTTGTTGCAACCATCAGCAACAATGCATCTCCGCATCTGGTTATCACTTCAAAGTTTTGAATATTCTGTCCTCAAAGCACAAAGAGGTTATAGGACGATCGCAAAGCATAGAACTGATTGTTGATTGTTTGCTGAGAAGATAAAGACATTTTTTCAGGGAAAAAATACCGATAAGTTTGCTCAAAAGGTCATTCCAGACTCCTGTTTGACTCAAAGACCTGCAGGAAGATGATGCTCTGTTCATACAACTAAACCTGTGGCGACTGAATGGAAAAAGTTATTAAAACTTTACAACGTTGAAACCACAAAAAAAAACGGTTATATTAGCAAAGGCATACTAAAAAAAACGTTGCTGCTAAAAGTAATAAAAATCTGCTGCATCACAATATTTGTCAAAGAGTAGACAATAAAAAGGAACAACATTAAACTCTACTATGAACTTCGGTCGGTGCAAAGATTTTATAGCCCTTTCAAACTGAGGGTGATGGTCACTTCAGGGCTGTATGGTGGTCAATCCCAATGTGTCCAAAACGCTACAATGGCCATGACTCATAACCCAGTAACCAGAGTGTTCAGAGCAGGGCTGGGCGTGCGTGGCCCTCGAGGGCTGTGCTGCAATCATTTAAATAAATGTGTTTTGAGAATGAAAGCAGCACTACGGCAGTAGAGGTGTTTTGCAGAACAAGCTGCCCAACATCTCCAAACAAGAACCAGTTTTGCTGCAGTCTACAAGAATAATGAGTCACAAGCCATGAAACTGTACTAAAGCAATTACTAAAGACATACTATCCTAAAAATGTAAATTTAGGTCCTGTTTGTTTTAATAATGTTGAAACTATTAAAGCTAAGATTTTTTTTTTTTCAATTACTTAAAATATTTGAAAAATCTTTTATAGTAGCAGAATATTGATTAAGGGCACCCAAACCTTTGCATTTAAATGTATATGGAAGATCTAAAAAAAAACAAAAAGAAAAATTGCAAACATGGACTTTTAGTTTAGTGTAGGTTAGTGTTTAGAAAAGCACTTCATTTTTCATAAAGCTGTGCTTTTGTTCATGAAATCACCCTGTTCATATACCCTGCAGAGCACTGCGACCCGCTAACATAATCTATAGGAAGTTTGTTAAAATGAATAGGTTCAAAAGCCATTTAAAAAAAAAAAAAAAAAAAAAGCTAGTGTGGTTTTCTGGTAATGGTATGGGAGGCCTCAAATTAATCCTTTTACCTTAAGCCCGGCTGTGGGCTGACACAATGGTTTTTGTTTAACATTCAATGTTGCCAGGGAGGCACAGATGCGGTGAAGAACAGCTGCCTCTAATGTCTGTCAAAAACTTCTCCTTTTTGTACCTGAATACGTCTTGCTGCTGCGGAAAAAAAAAAACAACCCAACTCTGAGAACAGGTAGCCTGTGTGAAACTCATGTACTGATGCAAAAGCCTGGAGGGATGGACTGCAAAAACATGGTGCAACAAAATGGGAAAGCTTTAAATAAACACTTGAATGAATGTCTGCGTGACAGAAATGTTAACATCTGCTTTGTCAGACACACTGGGTGAACCAAGGATTTGTCCCACTGAGACAAAACACGCTGAGAGTTCTCAGCAGCAGAAACGGGCCTCACATGAGCTTTTTGTAAAGACATTAAACTGCAGAATGTGAACACATAACTTCTAACGTCCCACTGAACATCAATCCCACCGTTAACATGAAGCGACATGACAGCCAGGATGTTGCCTCCAGCAAGCAAACATGTTCATATTGAATGTGTGATGACAGTTTTTATACATATTGAAATAAATCACACCTAAATTGGAGTATATTTGTCTGTGGCCTCTCACTGTACATTGAATACATTATAATATTGAACTTTAATGATTATTTGGGATGAAATTTAAAAAAAAAAAAAAAAAAATTGTGTACAAGAAAGCAGAAAGGAAGAGTTGTAAATCTGGCAAATAAGGTGTGTGTAACCTTTACACCTGATACAAGTCATCCACAGATGCTTTGATGAGCAGATGATGCATCCCCAGAGTGTGAAAGACCGATACCTGCAAGCAGTGTGCACGCAAACCCTCAGCTACAGGCTATTTTTTGCCTTTGCGTGTCACTGCCAGGTCCCGATCCACACCCCTTCTCCGAAACTGCTGGCATTTGACACAGTCATCTAATTGTGTGTTACTAGATTTTGGCTCTGCAGGTCTAGACCGATCCTTCCTTTTGTCCATACTCTCTTGACTCTTCATCAGCGCAGTATTTACCTCTTTTTTTTCTCTACATGTACAGGCTTCAAATACACAGACTAAATATGGAGGAAATCCAAATAATAATAATTAAAAAAAAAAACAAATAGGAAATTCTGAACTTTTACTACTGATGTTGGACCCGACTGTTACAATACAGAGCTGTGCAGCTGCACAGATATAGAGGGATGGCATAAGGAAGTAGGCTGAAGTATGCTTGGAATGTGGATGTGGCAGGTGACCTTCTTTAAATCTCTAAATAAAGCTGTCTGAAAGTTGTTTATTGCTGCTTTTGCTAAGGTCGTCACAGTTTGTAATTTGTTTCAGAGTAGTGTGTGCGCGTGGAGCCCAAAAGGACGATGTTGGGAATGTATTTTAGCTTTTGCAGGAGGTGCAGAGAACTAAAACATAGATTAGAAAGGGCTAAACATCAGTTGGAATTTGTGACCTTGCTCACATTCCTATGCAGGCAAATTCTGTATCATTTGAAGGTATCACACATGCTTACGTATGTTAATTCTTAATCACTTGAAGTAGTTCCCTTATCTGGAGAAAACAGCGTTGAAGGCATCGAGTGCATACTGGACCAAGGCCAAATGCACGATGTTTGGGGAGCAAAAGAAGACGAAGAGAGGCGAGTGATTGGGACCAATCAAGATGTTACAGTAACATTTTCCTGTCTTTATGCGTATAATTTGAAATTGACATTTCTAAATTTCAATATTAAAAACAAATTTTCTCGTCAGCCAGCTATACTTTGTATGTAGCGCAATTAGCATATATCACATCAAACTAAAAATGTGAAAATGCTAAAGTCTTTGTAATGCAAAGAAACTGATTGTCCTAAAGAAGAAGTTTTTAATGTAATCAAGATTACTCTTTAGGTCAACATATTGTAAAATTAACTTGCTTCGAGGACAGAGTTTTGGATTTGAGTCAACCGAAGAGCTACTCAGAATGAAGACCACTACATTTTTCCGATCTAAGACAGCTCAAACTCAAACTGGCTTGAGTCCGCACTATACTAGATGTTTGCTTCTCAACGCTTTGGCACCAGATACCCATGTACTTGGTCATGTTTTTTTTTTTTGTTCAGAATGTCCATGTTGCATTTTATATAGTCCACGGTTCATTGGAGCTTTTCCAATATTTCAGTTTGATGGAGTTCAGGCTAAACTAATAATCACAACCTGTGAATATAGTATCTCTTGGAGTAAAAATCATCTAAACCATTAAGTCCAAACCCTCTACCTGTGGGGTCATGCCATGGTCATACATGTTACAACATAGTTGACTGTCAGGTTTGCAGGACTTGCAGGACCCAAATCCAGAAGATTGAGATGCAGCAGAAGTAAACAATGAATTGTCATTTTATTCAGAAGCATACACACTTTTACTGCAGGATACTAAAACAAAACAAACAGTAGGCAACATGAGCATCTACATACAAAGGGCTGAACAACAGCCAGCCAGAAAAATTACAGTCTAGCTGAGGGAAAAAAAGGAGACGCAGGGCGCTAGAGAGACACACACAGACACTGACAGAGACTAGACAGAGACACAGGTGTTGACAATCAGACCAACAAATTAAGTTAAACAAGAAACCACACAGACATGAGAAGCACTTTCAAAATAAAACTTGTATAGAAGATTATATTATATAAAATTAGTCAGCATAAGAAATTAAACCAAATAAACCAAAATCAAAATCTCCAGACCATAACATAAATAAATTAGGTAGAGATTTGCAAGAATGTGTGTTATGTCCCATTTGCAGTGGATTAAAATGAGCTGTGGACCTGCAGTAAATTCTAATAATTATGTAGGACATCTGTGAGTTTAGTCCAGTGTGAGTGGAACCTGTCTGTGATTTGTAAAGTAAAAATTCCACACCAAATTGCGTATCCTATTACAGCAAACGCAAAGATCCGAGATAACTTTAGTCCCATGCAAATGCACATCTACAAAAATTCAGTGATTTTATTGTGAAAATCTTTCTTAAAAAATGTCCTCTAATCACTTTTTTCACACGCTGAGACGTTTAATACGAAAAGCCCAAATAAACAGAAGAGCCACGATGAGATGATGACATGCATGGCTGCATCTCGCAGTAATAAATTTTTGGCTCAAGCTCAAAGTTTCTTTGACGACACAAAATCTTGAGGCTTCAACTAAAACATTAACCCTGAAATTTATTGTTTCCATGGTAACTTCACTTGGGCGCAGCCCAATATGCACGTTTTCAGATTTGGCCATTCTTTTTAAAAAGTGACATGTCATTTAAATCCAACTACAGCATCCCTGATCAGACACTTTTAAGTCATATTCAAAGCTTATGTTTAATAAAAGATAATTGTTTAATAAAATGTAGGACTCATCCTTACTTCCAGGGATCAATGTCTGTAAATTATGGTAACACACAGATTCCACTTATCCACTTGTACTTGTTGGGATTGTCATTGATACAACTTGAGAACCCTGAGAAGTCGATGCCATTTTAGTGACATGATAATAGGTGGGAAATATTAACGTTATGACTTATTGGTATATACTGAAGCTAAACGAAACACAGACTTACTGACAAGTTTTCATTTTTACACTTTTAGCTTTGTAACTCCAGCAGCATTGCTAATGATCGAAACAGGCCTCCATGTTCATTTGCCAAATTTGTAAAAAAAAAAAAAAAAAAAAAAACTTAACCGGAGACCCCATTAGAATTAAATAGAAGCTGCAGTTCAACTCTCAGCAGCAATTATATCAGATGATTCAGAACACCCAAACTTTTTTCCTCCAACCCGCTGAGCTCTGGAATGCAAATTAGATTGTCCATAGAAGCCCATGAAAAGGAGCTGGCACACCGTGACCACCTAATAGGCTGAAGATGGAACTTGATCAAGACGGCATTCCTAGACACTATTAGATATTTAGAAATCCCTGCACAGCTTGAGCCTGTGGCAATGAATGTCTTTTTCCATGTGCAAGATCCAGCTAATACTGGCTTAGCATGATGGACGGAGGAGTCAAATTACAAGTATGTACAGGTTATATTCCAAACGTAGTCTTTATTTACCCTAAAGAATTCTAAAAATTAACAAGCAGAAATGTAAAAGAAGCAAATTACAAGATCTAATTGGATTTATCCCAAATGAGTGCAAATGTTACTGTTTGGGATTAAAAACCAAAACAGTGTTTTCAACTGTAGGACAAATATGGTAGAAATGTTCAAGTCTTTACCTGAACTGGGGCTCAATTCAATAACAGAAATGCTGTAGCAAATGTATACATTAATACAACCATTCACCAATGGGAGGCTACAACCCCAAGTGAAAGACCAAAAATAAAAAACAAACCCACAATACAATTTGGATGATCTCAGATTCACTCGTTAATTATTCTGAAAATATCAATTCATCCATTAGTTATACTCGCTTCTTCCCATTCAGGGTCATGATAGTCCCTCTGGTAGTCCCCTATCCCTGCTCTCGATGGTGAAAGGCAGGGGTGAACGCTGAAAAAGTCATGATTCCATCACTGGGTCACATATAGAAGAACTACCATACACACACTCGCTCTCAGGGGCAGCTTAGAACTATCAATAAGCGTAACGTGCATGTTTTTGGATTTTGGGAGGAAACTGGAGTATCTGGGGAAAACCCAAGCAAGCTCATGGAGAGATGTCTTAATTGAAGGGAATTCCATGATTTGTTTAACCTGAGCATCATTTTCCTTTGTATTTGTCTGTAGAATAATAATAGACACAAAAAACCTCTACAACCCCAAATCAGAAAAAGTTGAAAGAGTGGATTGTGTTTTACATTTGAGTTACATTTTGACATTGAATTCCTACAAAATGTGCTAAATAAAAGTCCAACTGTTGTCACAGTTTGGGATTACATCTGTTCCTGTTTTTTTTTTTCTTTTTTGTTTTTTTTTTAAGTCTGTGTCCTTGTGTTTTAGTTCTGTTTTGACCTCCCTTGTTTCCACCTTCCCTGATTGTTTGCACCTGTGTCTCGTCACCCCAGTACGTATATTTTGTCATGTCTTTCCCTTCCTTCCATGTTGGTTCGCACTGGTTATGGGGACAGTTGTCATCCTGACTATTTCTTTCCCTGGTTTTTGTTTTACACATTCAGATCTGGTCTGTTGTTTGGGATGTCTTGAGTTCTTGGATTTCCTGCATATCGCATTGTTTCTGGTTAATTAAATTGGTTGTTTTTGCAAAACCACAGACTCCAGTCTCCTGCATTTGAGTCTTACATTTCCTGACACGCTGACAGCTGTCATGAAACTACTCCTGGATTTAATGTGATTTCCATGGATATCAGATCATAGATGTTAAATGGACTGTATTTACATAGCTCTTTTCTAGTCTTGTTGACCACTCAAAGCCCTTTACATTACAAGACCCATAATTCTGCAGCAACCTTAAATTTTTTGAATAGTGGCTTTGAATGCTCGCAAACAGTTATCACATAAAGGAATCAAGCCATCAGCAGTCTTTAATAAGACGAGGAGGAAGTCTTCACTGTTGTTGAGCCAAAGAGCCATCACCTCCATGGCATTCTTACTGTAGGTTACCGTCCATGCATTTACACAATGTTATTAAAAATCAAATCATTGCAATAGTCTGAAAGAAACCATACCTTTTTGAAATGCATGGAAACATCTTAAGAAACTGAAATCCCATTAGGCAGTGCTTCTCATATTTGGAATAGCACACCCAGATAATGCAGTTTAAGTCAGGATAACTGCTGCATGTAAACATTCAACGTGCCTGAAGCTGATCTACCTTCTTCTGCATGTGCTCCACAGTTCCCACTCCGGGTTGGACCTCGTTGCCATGTTGTTTAAAAAACTGAAAACCTAGGTGTCATCTGACTCCCATTAGGGAGACTTTAAACTTTCAATCTGTGTTACTTGATAATGAAAAGTCAAACAAGTGGATTAATGTGTCAATGTGGAGACTCCTCCACATACAAGAAAACACAGCCCTATCATCTACACCTGAAAGCCTCAGATTACAATGTCTGGCAATGTCATGTAAAGGATCCCCACAGAAGGAAAATTAAAGGAAAAGTCATCACGTCAGGTTATTTGTGCCAGGATCTGTCTCCGTTTGAATGAAGGCACTGGCAGCTGCTCTTGGATGATTGTAGAAATGTTGCAGACATTGCAGTTTGGCTGACTGCAACCTTCTTCTTGTACCATTTATGTTAATCCACCTAGAAGGCATAATAGAGCTCAGATATCCCAATCCCGTAATTTTCTTTTAATGGTGGCTTAAACAGACAGAAACACGCTGGAATGTACAGCATTGTTTCATCATGCAGTATGAACAACTCTGTAAACAGAAACCGAATGCATTGATTCACAAATATAAACTAATTTCATTGGCAAAAGAACATGGAAAACAAATCAAATCCTCATTTCATGAAAAATATTAGCTCATTTGAATTTGATCGCAGCAATATGTCAACAAAATTAAGACATAGGAAACAACAAGCTGAAAACTACTGTTGGAAAACACATATATAAATACAATACTGATGCAATTTGAATGAAGTTCCAATTTTAAAAGCATTAGTCTTGTATTTTTCACGTGTTGCCTTCAGTATCAGCTACATCTCTTTCATTCCTTCTCTGCTCACAGACTCAAAATAAATTGATCAAGGAATCGCCTACCAACAAAACAATCCCAAAAATCATTCACAATATTTCAATATATAAACCATGAAGCCGAGTCTGGGAGCACGGTGGCTACCCAGGGACTGATTTGGTGGGGCACGGCCTGCAAATGATCCATGACGCCAACACTGAGAGGAGATGGGCTTCTCCCGGAAAGGGCCGATTGTTTTGCTCACTGGTTTCTTGTGGACGGGTGGTGACAAAAGTCCAAGAGAAAAGACTTGTGCTCCAACTGTTTGGAGACCTGCTGCGCTCATCAAATTCAAAATTACACTTTTGTTGTTTTTTTTGGTACATCATCTTTAAAATTTTTTAAATATTATATGTACTTTCAATTCTATTGCAAATAAATAGGGTTTCATGACAGATTTTAATCACTGCATTTTGAACTTTTTTGTTTTATTTTCCACAGTGTCCCAATATTAATGGGAATTGGGGTTGTTGGTAAATACCAGGATGTCATGTGTTCTGCCGTTAATAGAAACTAACTGACATGACGACGACAAATAATCATCTTGGAAGCACAAATGTGAATGATAATTTTGCAACATAAAAAAAACAAAAACTCTCCCCATTTGCTTCGGCCTTTCTAATCTGTCAAAGTTGAGAATATCTGCTTCTTGGTTCTCCGACAGCGTAAAAGGAAGCCGCTTTCTGAGTTCATGCCATTTTGGATTTACTGTAAATATGAGCAGCTGACTGGGAAAGATTTCCTCATGCCTTCTTGTCAGTAATAATTGCAAACAGGGCGTGGGAAAACCCTTAGGAGGCCGTTTATCACATGTGGTTACAGATAGAAGGGTGACAACACATGCTGCGACTGAGATCCCAGACAGAGCATTTATCCATCTTCAGGGTAATATCAATCCGTCTGTTGGTTTTCTGTACACAGAAAATGGATCCTGCTCAGGGCGGAGGGGGGTTTCGTCTCTCCCTTCCACCCGACAGTCAGCGAGCGATGGGATACACCCTCAAATACGTCACCAGTTCACAAAAGGGCCAACGTTAATTGTAAATTACAGACAGAAAAATATCATTTCCAAGCAAATTACTACACTGTCAGTCAGCGATCGTTTCCTCTTATCTGGATCGCGGTGCATACATTAAGCCCTCGGGGTGCCGGTGACAGCCGATCCTTCAGAAGAAGAACAGAAACCCCAACGTGTTTCATCACCTCCTGTGGCCTGCCCCTGACTCGTCTCCCCTCTACCGCGGCGCTACGAGAAACCGGCTCACAGCAGAAAGGTGTGGCAAATAATTAAGAACCAGAAAGCAGGCCCGAGGCCGGGTCAGGACCTGCCACGATGGTGAACCTCTCCAGAAATCAGGAGGGGCACAGAGCAGGATGAAGGATGTGGAAAGTTTTGTTCAGCTGTCATGAAATGTCACGCAGTCACTTCCTGTACGTGAACTTCACGGTGGCGGTGTTTACTGTGTATATATCTTTTTACCTCCTCACTTTCCGTCTTTGTTTTTCCTCCTTACTTTTCATTTTCTTTTTCTCATTCCTTCTTTCATTATAATTTCTTGTTGCTTAATTGATTGTTTAAATGATCATTTTCGTTGTTTTGTCTCTGTCTCTCCTTTTGTTCACTTATCAACTTTTCTAATTATTCCTCTTGTTCTGTTTTTCATTTTTTCTTTTCTTACATCCCCTTTTACCATTCATACTCCCTTCTTTCCTTGTTTTCATCATTGTCGTTCACTCTTCCCCTCGGAATCTAGTTTGTGCTCCCTCATTCCTTTTCTTCTTGTGTCATCTCTTGCTTCTCCCTCCCTAATTCATCCTTTCATCATCCCCGTTTCTCATTTCTACTTCCTCTCCCCATCTTTCACTCTAAGGTCTTCCTCCATTCTCAGTCTTTTCATGTGCTGGTCCTCACAATTGTCTTTTCTTACCCTCATCATGCATCCTCTTTCCTTGTCTCTCATTTTCTCTCCTTTCTCTTCACTTCTTTTTCCTCTCTTCTACCCAGCCAGTGTCGACTATTTTACAAAAACAGGAAAGAAAAAGTATGTGTGTGTACACGTCTGTCAAAACATCACGACAGTCTAGTAAATGTTCATATTGCCATAAAAGTCCTCTTGACTTATTTATACCCTCTGATGCCAGTAACAGCAGCACGTTTTTCTTCTGAACGTGCTCCTGCAGAAGCCAAGCTTACAAACTAATAACCAAACACAAGCGTGTGTTGAAAGTGAGATTAAACAAGCTCCCCGAACTGTGCGCGACCCAAACACAAGTGGCTGTCAGGTTATCCAGGTGACAAATCTTTATCGGTTCACATTTATGAAGTCAAGTGTTGTTGGACCCGAGGCAGCGGCGGTGTCTCATCCACAAGCTGAAACAAGCTGCCGATCAGTCTCAGCGAAGGCTCCCGATCGCAGACAGACTCGCAGGCACCAGAGGAGTCAGCTCGGCTTTGACCTCAGGACCCCTCGGGGTACAGCTCCATCCCCAGACGTCTGAACCAGCTTCATCTCAAACTTGTCCACTAAAAAAGTACATAACTCGGAAACCATGCCCCGCTGCACGTTAAAAGGTATGCGTCTGAAGCATTGAGTAAATTACACCAGCATGTTGAGCCAAAAGAGCTTCACTCGCTGAAATTAGGCGGAGCCGTCTACTGTCAACGTAGTCAAAACGGAGTCTGATGTTGCACAGAGGAGGCGAGGGGACGCTTTTACTCCCATTTTCTCCTCCTTTGTCCCGTTTATGTTTAAACTATTTCTATTTATGTCTTTTAGTGACTGAGAAGTGGACAAGAGGATGTGAACGTCTTCCAGCAAACCCCTGCTTCATTCAACAAAACTGGATGACGACAGACTGCCCAACACGTCTGGTGAAATATTCACAAGCTTTGCTTCACATGAAATAATCTATCAAGCTGTGTCAAACATAACTGAATATTTTATTCAGACATTGTTCTGAAAGACTGAAATGGTCAAAAGTGAAGTCAAGCGCCTTAAAGGGGACATCCCTACCTTTAAATAACAGTGTAGCTGCTCATCGTTGGCGCCACTACAGATTTTAAAATGAATGTGAACACACTAATGAATAATGTAATCTAATTTAAGCCATTCGTTTACGTAAAAAGATATATCACTTGCAATAGAAAACACAGGTTGGCTCCTGAGGCTTGCATGCAAACAGCTAGTGATGGCGTCATCTCTTAATGCAATACAGCCGATAAAAGTTTGACATTTTACATTTATGCAAGCGTTTGTGTAATCTGTTGTGTCCCACACCTCCTCTCCGTCGTTATGAAAGGGTGAAGAGAGAGCTCTTCTTTGCGCTTTATTCATATTGATATGTTGAATATGTTAAATGACAACGATTTAAAGGATGAAACGGTAAACTGCTGAAACTCCTGGTAATTACCCTCGGAGAAACCGAATTAATTGCATGACTGAAACGGTTTGTGAGCTGCCGGGCATACTTCCCAGGTCTGTACACCTGGCGCCAGCTGCAAGCTGAGGTTACATCACCTTTCCAGCAGACCACCCCATCGGTTTGCTGATTAATAAGTCTGCATGTCGTGGGAATTTAAAAAACGTGAGATTAGGCAACAAAAATAATTTAAAAAATGACAAATAACAAAACCCTATCATTTATTTTTAAAACTGAATCCTTATGTAGAAGTGAAGTGTGCAGTTTTACCTTATCTGGAAAAGGCCTTAAAAAACATATCACTATTAATTCATAATATCTTATAAATGTGAAGAGGGTGAACTTTCTTTTTTTTTTTTCATCTGAACTGAATGTTCTGTGGAAATAATGACTGATTACAACCAGCTGGATGACAGGACATGACTGTGGAGCATTAACCTAAACACATAACAGGTGTGGAGCAAACGCAGGAAGCAGAAGTAACACAAACGAGCAAGGGGAAAAAAAACTCTTTCATAAAAATACAGGACTAAAACACCAGCTTCAATAGAAAGTGAGACACCTGTCAATTTGACGATAAAAATCCCAAATCATTTATAACCAAATGAGATGCAAAACACCACTAAACTAGACAAAGCAAAACATCCTTTAGAAAAGTATAGCCAAAAACAGAAAAAAATGACACAACAAAGCATCACATAGTGCATTATTTTGTAAAACACTATTATATAAATATAATATCCTAATTAAATAAGTGTTGTTAAATATTTGTATTGCTGCTTACGTCCCATGGGTCGGCCTACAGGTGTAGAGGTTCAGTCACTTTTACAACCTTCTCTCTTGTCTTGTCTCTCTCTCATCTTCTATTAATTTATCTCTTGATCACCTCTGCCCTGATTACAACTGCAGCTCTGTGAGCTGGTTTTATCCTTACTGGTGAGGGACAAAGAGCCGTGAAGGGACACACACCTGTCACAAGAGACGACTGTTACGGAAGTCCAAAGCTACAGTGGTATATATACATATACATATACACATGTGCATACACACACATGTGCATACACACACATTTAAACATATATTACCCACCACCACCCACCTCCTCCCGCCAGCCCCCGAGACCCCACCACTCCTCAACGGAAGCACCCCTGCTGGGGCCAGTTGGGGGCGCCTGCCCCATCTTCAATGGACTTCTGTAGGACAAAAAAGGACAAAAACTCAAAATCAAAATTTTCTCTCAATCTCTGATTTAAAATGAGCCTGTGTCATTCAATATTTTTCTCTTGATATTATTATCACTTCATTCCTTTGGCATAAATAGAAAAGTCTCAGTATTATTTAGTATTTGGATATATTATATGTGCACTTTTAGATAGCAACAAATTATGTGCATATGAAATAAATATAGCACATTTTATATCAAAAATGCCAGCATCACCGGCTTAAATGTAAACGTCAGCTCAGGTGCGCTGCAGCATCACCTTAAACTGCCTCTCACGTCTCTGCTCTGAACTCACGTCGACTCCTAGTGGTTGCAGCTGGAATAACAAGAGACTGACGCGTTGAACACCAGGCTCACCGATGATTAGAAATAAATAAATAAAAAGGCAGCTCCAAATATTAGAACCATAAATATATTCTCATATGAACAGTATAAGAACGAAATATACGCACACTGTGAACGAAATGTCACAGTATGGTTGCAGTTATGTTAATAGTGTGTTTATTTAAATAAATACTCTAATCTTTCACCGCAAAAGTGATTGTTTGACTTTGGCGATTTATTTGTTTATGTTTAACCTCTAGCAACAGATAGACATGGCTGCAAACATGAACGTTAAACCTGGAGCGTCTTTCTGTGAGGTGGAGTCGCTCCCGGGTGTGATGATGGAGCGCTGAGAGGAAACACTGGTCCATTAAGAGTCTGAGGGCAGCACGCTTGGTCCCTCTCCCCGCCGTGGAAAGCGCTGGGTTTTTTTTTCTCCCTCTCGGTGCAAAGAGGATAAGCTCGTCCCTTTTTCTCTGCTCTCCGTGATTGGACGAGGTCACTTCTTAGGAAAGGCATCAAACTATTTAAATAGCACTTTGTCAGCCCTCGGCTTAAAAGGGAGTTTTTTAGCGGCTGATACCAGAGGAGACGGAAAATAGACGCGCAATATTTTATTATTTCCCTGTGGATTCTTCTTTCTTTGAAGTAACTTTCCTACAGTTTATCGCAGAGGATTATTGGTGGACTACACATTTTGAGGGATTTTATTACTTTGCCTCTGCTGTTTTAGTTGAACAGGTGAGTGTGAAAGCAGCTTAAATCAGATGTGATGGTGGCTTCATTTTTTTTAAGCATCCAACCTGCTGCGAAGTGACTCTGAACATTATTGTTGCAGATGATCAGTGCGTCTGTCTGGTTTTGTTATTTCTCACAGGCAGCGGGTTGGTGTTTCACCATGAAGCTGACAGCAATATTTTTGCTCTTGATGCTTTGGACCTGCGAGAGCACAAGAGTCGCAGGTAAGTTCAGAAGAAATTCATGGAATGTTCATTCATTTTTTTTTTAAATAAAATTAATTCATTCTTGTATTGTTTTTAAATCAAGAAGTTGATGTTTCCAGGGGTTTTGTGGTGCGCTGAAATAGAAAACAATGGAAATGAAGCGCAAAGCCAGACAAAGACTGACTGCTTGTTGTTATTCATCCGCAGAGAGTCGGGACGACAATAGCGTGTATGACTTGTTTGAGCTCATCCGTGTCCCCAGTAAGAACCACGGGGTCACCCTGGTGAGAGGAGACGACCCGTACAGCCCCGCCTACAAGATCCTGAACCCGGACCTAATTCCCCCGGTCCCCGACAGCGCCTTTAGGGACCTGATAGACTCCATCCACGCCGAGAGGGGCTTCCTCCTCCTGCTCAACTTCAGGCAGTATAAACGGACCAGGGGAAGCCTCCTGACCGTGGAGAAGCGCGACGGCTCCGGACCCGTATTCGAGATCATCTCCAACGGCAAGGCGAACACCTTGGACCTGGTTTACTCCACCGAGAACAAGCACCAGGTGGTTTCCATCGAAGATGCGGACCTGGCCACGGGCCAATGGAAGAACATCACGCTGTTTGTGCAGGAGGATCGGGCGCAGTTGTACGCGGGATGCGAGGAGGTGAACAACGCTGAGCTGGAGGCGGCGATTCAGAGCATCCTGACGCAGGAGACACCGGCTGGCGCGCGGCTCCGGGTCGGCAAGGGAGCCGTCAATGACAGGTTCATGGTGAGAGCGGGGATGGCTTCTGAGTTCAGGGAGTGAAGTTTGACCTAAAGTTGGGGTTTCAGCCATGCCTTATGTAAATATTTTACCAGGAGTTATTTGTTAAAGAGATAAAAGCGGTGCGCAAAAACGGACAAACTTTAGAATAAACTGACTACCAGTTTGTTGTTTTTTTTTTTTTTTTTTTTTTTTTGTTGTAATTTTGATGAGTTTTTTTCTTTTAAACATTTTGATTTCACTGGAATGCAACTTAAACTCGCTAATGTGTCCAGGGGGTGCTCCAAAACGTGCGCTTTGTGTTTGGAACAACGCTGGACGCCATCCTCCGCAACAAAGGATGCCAGAGCTGTAAGTGATCATGACCCAGACTTTGCTGCGCTCACCCCCCACCACCACTACCACCACGTCAAGCGCTGGCAAGACCAAACAAACCCTTGTCAAAGAAACGTGTTCATTCATAATTTGCCTGCTGATTTCGACAGAAAACATTCCCCGAAGCTGTTTACAGCTTGTCACGAAATAACAAATTTCTCAGGGTGTTAAGGTCACAGTGTGGGTTCCCTGTTATTCTCTTTCACTTTATTTCATTTTACAGTCATGTGAAATACATTTCGTCTTCAATAAATAATAATTATGAGAATTTAGAATTACGAGACTGTTTGTCTTTAAGCCAGTGCATCTGATACGATGATCCTGAAGAGTCTCAACGGATCTTCTGCCATCAGATCGGATTACCAAGGACACAAGACTAAAGGTATACGACTTGGACTTCTGGACCTCATTCCCTTACACGGGCTTGTACTTTGTGATTAGCATTTTATTTATACCAGAATAAAACCATATAAAATAAGCAGAAGCAACATCTAATAATGATCTAATGACTTTTTTCACTGTAGAACTGCAGATGGTCTGCGGTTTCTCCTGCGAGGATCTCAACAGCATGTTTAAGGAGCTGAAGAGTCTTGGCGTGGTGGTGAAAGAGCTTTCCAGTGAACTCCGCAAGCTGGTAGGGAGTGAAGCTGAGTGAGGAATACCGTCAGTGTGTCTGTTGCTTGTCTCTCTCTGGCTGTGTGAATTTATGTTCGAGGTGACTCCAAATGTTTTGTCAGAATTACCATGAAGGACTCCTTTAGTTTGAGTTTTCAGCACGGCATCAGTTCAAACCTGCCTCCATCACCCATCCTTTTGGCTCTGCCTCTCTTTCCCTTCGACCCCAGACAGATGAGAACAAGCTGATTAAAAGCCGCATTGACATACACAGTGGCGTCTGCATCCACAACGGCATCGTCCACAAGAACAAGGACGAGTGGACGGTCGACGACTGCACCGAGTGCACTTGTCAGGTGAGCCCTCTCCTGCCCCATTAACGAAAACACACTTGTGGGAAGAGCAGCCTAACACCCTGGCTTTGTTTTATATAAAGAGACAATGCAGTGAAACCGGCACACTTTAACCACCGTTGAAACTGATCTGGTTAGTAATTAGTAGCCTGGTGACTTGACTCCCGGCAGGAGGCCGATGACCTTTATCGTTCTACTGACAGGTCTTATGTTTGAAGCTCAACTTGAGTGTGCATGCCCTTAAGGGATTTAAGGGGATGTGTCGCCCATAATCAGGAGGAAGATGTTGGCTCTTGTGCCTTAAGCACAAAATCCCAAACTCCTTCATCTGCCCCTCTTTATTTCCTCTTTCTTTGAGAGTATCTGTGGTGCTTGAATCATTAGTAGGTTGGATTGACAGCAAGCTTTACTTGCTTGGGGCTCGGTGCCCAGTGTGGCACCACAGTGAAACCAGGATCCTTAATTAAGATCCTGGCCTGGTGCCCACCTTCCCCCTTGACCCAGTGGGCAGGTAGCTGTCTGTAGGCCTCTTCATTCCCCACCAGAACTGTCAGCTTTAGTTGCTTTTTTTTTCTAGTATGGAGCAGTAAACACCACACCCGGGATGCATTTGAAGGGAAACGCCAACACTATGCAGAAAATCCACAATATCTACAATAAATGCGCTCTCTTTATATTTGTGCAGAATTCTGCTATCGTGTGCCGCAAGATCTCCTGCCCTCTGATCCCATGCGCCAACGCCACGGTCCCCGACGGAGAGTGCTGCCCACGTTGTGGAACACGTAAGCACCTCTTTTCGCCACAAATATTGTTACGGCCTGCATAGTTGTGGAAAAGTGCAATGCAATTTACGGCTATAAACCTTACCAGGAACAGTCTGTGTCACTGGTAAGCTGGAGTGGATATACACTTCCCACATTAAAAAGAAGCAAGAAAGATTTCTCTGGAAGTCCATGTTTAAGTCCAAAGGAAATCAAAGTCACTTTAAAGATGATTTAACTGCAGTAACATCCGAATAAATGAAAGGGGGATTATGTCTTCGGAACATTGGAGCCTTGTGCTGTAAACATCTTTTAATCCTCAAGTAGAAATGGCTAAAATGTTGTCAGATTCATTAAAGAGTTACTGGATAATTAGTTGGCTGTATGGAAGTCATCATTTGCAGAAGGAGAATTGGCTTTCACATCTGGCCTTTTCAGGCCTGATTGCAATGTTTTCCCAAAACTTAAATAAACAAGGAGATTCTGCCCGAGCCCTTCGTAGAAGTCATTGCACCCAATCAGTGTCATGTTTTCGAAATCTGTTTCCTCTTTCTGGAAACCATAAGCCAGTAGGGCATCCCCATGCTTCCTGAGGACAGTGGGTCTTTTCTGTTTCTCTGGCTCCTCTCTGAGTGTTAGTCCTGCGCTTTGCTCTGAACAGAGGACCTTCTCTCTGTCTAAGTCCCAGCTAAATCCACTCTATTAGTCCCCCGATTTAGGAGCTTTCTCTGCTCATTTAGGCCCGGGGGGTGTTTGAGAAGAGGTGGGAGGAGTGGTGCCTCGCTGGAATAGCTCTCTTATTGTCTCCCTCTTACTCATATTCTCTCTCGCTCTCTCTTGCACAGTGAGTGACTATGCAGAGGACGGCTGGTCGCCGTGGTCTGAATGGACCTATTGTTCGGTGACTTGTGGGCAGGGCATCCAGCAGCGTGGGCGCTCTTGCGACCGTATCAATAACAACTGTGAGGGCACCTCTGTGCAGACCCGCGACTGCTTCCTCCAGGAGTGTGACAAGCGCTGTGAGTAACTCCACATACCCGCTACAGCAACTGATGCTCAGGATCTAATGCTCTTCACGACCTGAAAAAAAACTGACCTCTGCCCATTCCATGCGATCTCCAGTCAAGCAGGACGGCAGGTGGAGCTACTGGTCGCCCTGGTCATCCTGCTCCGTCACCTGCGGCGCCGGTGCCATCACCCGTATCCGCCTCTGCAACTCCCCCACACCTCAGTTCGGAGGCAAGAAGTGTGAGGGAGAGGGTCGGCAAACCGAAAAGTGCCAGATGTCGGCATGTCCCAGTAAGTTTGGCTGCATTTGCTTCACTTCACTTACCTGTAACTAAGACCAGAAACTAATGCTGTTCTGCCCTTGTGTCTGTAAGTTAACGGAGGCTGGGGACCCTGGTCGCCCTGGGATACGTGCACGCTCACCTGCGGAGGTGGTGTGCAGACTCGGAAGCGCCTGTGCAACAATCCTGCTCCGCAGCATGGTGGTAAAGAGTGTGTTGGCGATGCCCTTGACAGCCAGATGTGCAACAAGAAAGCCTGCCCTATTGGTTAGTCATTTTAATTATTTACAGCACCTTTTCATGTTCCATAAATCCGTAATATGTGCCGTTTTTAAATGGTTTAATGCTGCGAGGGTGTCATTTGTTTGTTTAGGATCTTTATAAAAAGGTAGCATTGTTGTCCTCAGATGGATGCTTGTCCAACCCCTGTTTCTCCGGGGCCAAGTGCACCAGTTTCCCCGATGGTTCCTGGAAGTGTGGAAAGTGTCCAGCTGGCTACTCTGGCAATGGTATCAAATGCAAAGATATTGACGAGGTGAGTGTTCCCTGGTTTGGTCGCGTCGGCTGCAAGCTTTGTTTGATAAAGTCTCCAGCTTAAAGATTTAAAAAAAAAAAATTATCATTTTTAACTCTACAAACAGTGCAAAGAGGTACCAGATGCTTGCTTTGAGTTTAACGGCGCGCACCGCTGTGAGAATACAGATCCAGGCTACAACTGTTTGCCCTGCCCTCCCCGATACTCAGGACCGCAGCCTTTTGGCCGAGGTGTGGCGCAAGCCTCTGCAAATAAACAGGCAAGTACAGCCCTCTCTGCATGTCAAGCAGCCAATCAGATGAAAGAACAACACATTTGTGGATAATTACAACAGACTGTTCTCATTTACGCTGAATGTGTGCCCTGTGTGTCTTATCCGTCTCTTCTTCAATCTGCAGGTGTGCACACCGCGTAATCCCTGCCTTGATGGAAGCCATGACTGCAACAAAAACGCCCGCTGCAACTACCTTGGACACTTCGCCGATCCCATGTACCGCTGCGAGTGCAAGCCAGGCTATGCTGGCAACGGTCACATCTGTGGCGAGGACACAGATCTGGACGGATGGCCCAATGCTGATCTGGTGTGTGTGGAGAATGCCACCTATCACTGCAAAAAGGTACATAACAGTAAAGCAGCAATGCTCTAAAAGGAAAGTAGAAAACAGAAGTAGAAAACGTATTATGACCTTTAGCAGCTAAGTGACTGGGCTGTCTGTTTTTTTAATTTTAGGACAATTGTCCCAACCTTCCTAACTCTGGGCAAGAAGATTACGATAAGGATGGAATTGGAGATGCTTGTGATGACGACGACGACAACGATGGCATTCCTGATGATAGGGTCAGTGAAAATATCCAGATAACACTGCACTAGAAGTCTGTGTGAGTGAGTGAGTGAGTGAGTGAGTGAGTGAGTGAGTGAGTGAGTGAGTGAGTGAGTGAGTGAGTGAGTGAGTGAGTGAGTGAGTGAGTGAGTGAGTGAGTGAGTGAGTGAGTGAGTGAGTGAGTGAGTGAGTGAGTGCTTCTTCTGAGATTTAAGCATTCATCATTCATACTTTCTAATATGAAAGAGGAGGTGGGGCTCAGCAGGAAGGCAAATGTTTCTCCTTGGTTTGAGCCCAAAACCACAAAATTCCTGTGCTGAGGTGGAGCCCAGAAGGACCTGCACTGTTTGCCACCGTTACATTTGGAATAAGGCCTCAAGATAAAGCAGCTTTTCTTCCAGCGTTGGTCCTTTCCTTTAAATTGACAGGCACAGACAGCGAGTGATGAGCACTGCACCTGGAAATCTGTCCCTAACCCCTCATCTTTCTCTTTCTGAAACAGGACAACTGCCCATTCATATACAATCCCAGGCAGTACGACTACGACCGGGACGAAGTCGGCGATCGCTGCGACAACTGCCCTTACCACAGTAACCCCGACCAGACAGACACCGACAACAACAGAGAGGGAGATGCCTGTGCGGTGGACATCGATGGAGATGGTAAGACCTGGAAGCGTTACAAAAAAGCCTCTTTAAAGTGAGGACTGCACTTGTGTTTTCTCATCCCGTGTTTCTTCTCCTTCTCCAGGGATAATGAATGAGAAGGACAACTGTCCCTACGTGTACAACGTTGACCAAAGAGACACAGATCTGGACGGCGTGGGAGACATGTGCGACAACTGCCCTCTGGAACATAATCCCGATCAGGTGTGTGGACACACGCGCTTAACACGTCCACTCACACCTTTTTTTCCGCATCACCCAGTAACAGTAATCCGGATTCAGCTCCCTGTCTTTTTTTTTTGGTGGCTCAGTCTGTATCCCTCTTTCAATTGAAAGAGCTTCGGTGATTAGCTGTGTGTAGCTGTCTGAGCTTTATCACGCCACATAAAGGTGGAGCAAATCCAGTGTGCAGCTCAAGGGCACATTAGTTCAATAGGGCATAGTGGTGAGGGGGGGTGAGGAGTTCTTTCACTGGCCCATTGACAGTAGTTGACTAACGCGAGAGCAGCGGCCTGAGGCTGGATATTACTGAGGAATGGACCGGCCTCAGGGCACGTGCAGCACAGGCTCGGCTCACACTCAGTCCACCTGTGCAATGCCGAATTAAGAAATAGGAATGTGTTGAACAACAGGAACTGGCAAAAAGGTTAGGGGTAGGGAGGGGAGCGTCAGAGTCTGGATTAAAGTGGTTGTTAAACAGTGATTTGCACGGTGCTGTTACAGGCAAGACAAGACACATCCAGAATTAGATTGAGCAGTTTATCATTTTTTAAAGGTCTTCACCTAAAGACGTTTTAGTTCTGCAAACCAAACTTCGGTCTTCAGGCTCAAGAAGTTTAAACAGAAGGAACAAAAGTCCTGTGGCGTCTTGGAGCAGTTGAACTTTGCATCTTTACAGAGCAAAAGAGTGACTGAATTCTAAGGAAGGATGGGTAGCGGTTAAAAAGCAAAAGTGTAGCGTTCGTCATGGCAGGATGTGCGACCATCCCGCTAGTTCTGATGTCTAAATGCGGCATCTTTGCAGGTGGATTCAGACGACGACCGCGTGGGAGACAAGTGTGACAGTAACCAGGACATCGACGAGGACGGGCACCAGAACAACCTGGACAACTGCCCGTACATCCCCAACGCCAACCAGGCTGACCATGACAAGGATGGCAAGGGAGACGCCTGTGACCATGACGACGACAACGACGGCATCCCCGATGACAAAGACAACTGCAGACTGGCCTTCAACCCCGATCAGCTGGACTCCGATGGTTAGCCAGATCTGTGATACGGCATGAGCACGTCGATACAGCTGAGGATTCTTAGTTAACGTGACATACGTGTTTTCCAGGTGACGGCCGTGGAGACGCTTGCAAAGATGATTTTGATCAAGACAATGTTCCCGACATCTATGACGTGTGTCCTGAGAACTTTGACATCAGCGAGACAGACTTCCGGAAGTTCCAGATGGTTCCTCTGGATCCAAAAGGCACCTCCCAGATTGATCCTAACTGGGTGGTCCGACATCAGGGCAAAGAGCTGGTTCAGACCGTCAACTGCGACCCTGGCATTGCTGTTGGTACGTAAAAAAAAGGTTGCAAGCTATGTCCCCCTCCAACTGCGTCTCTTGAGAATCTCGGAAGCATTTTTTTAGATGTCACTCCATAAGTACATTAATCATATCAATTACATATCAAGGTGGGATTTTTAATTCAATATCGCAAATGTGCACATTTAGCTGAGCTGCACGAACAACACAATAGCAGCGAATTAACTGTTTGTAACAATCTCTTTAGGTCTTTGTTTGTTTGCATTTTTTTTTCTCCAACAGGCTACCATGAGTTCAATGCGGTGGACTTTAGCGGGACCTTCTTCATCAACACAGAGAGGGACGACGATTACGCTGGCTTCGTGTTCGGCTACCAGTCCAGTTCCAGGTTCTATGTGGTGATGTGGAAGCAGATCACACAGACCTACTGGTCAAATAAACCCACCAAGGCCCAGGGTTACTCGGGCCTGTCTATTAAAGTGGTTAACTCCACCACGGGCCCAGGAGAGCACCTCAGAAATGCGCTCTGGCACACAGGAAACACAGCAGGACAGGTATGCCAGACTTAGATCACTCAGCGGGTGATCAGGACTGCAGGAGCTCATTGCTACTTGTTTTCATATACTTTAGGTCCGGACTCTCTGGCATGACCCTAAGAACGTTGGATGGAAAGACTTTACCGCCTACAGGTGGCACCTGATCCACAGGCCAAAAACTGGACTGATTCGGTATGCACATTTTATCCTTGCAGTCATTTATAGAAATGTAAAGTTATGAGCCTCTCTAGCTGCCATATGTGTTCTTTCTTCCACAGAGTTGTGATGTACGAGGGCAAGAAGATCATGGCAGATTCTGGTAGCATCTATGACAAGACATATGCAGGTGGCAGACTAGGTCTTTTTGTCTTCTCACAAGAAATGGTATACTTCTCAGACCTCAAGTATGAATGCAGAGGTACGCGTTTACTTTAAATGTGTGAACAACACATGTCGGTAAATTGCTGCTCTAGCAGGAGCTCCTCTCATCACGTCTCTTCTTTCCACAGATGCATAAATGGACGGCGCAGAAACCTCTGAGGAATGCACCTTTTTTTTTTTTTTTTTTTTTTTGTACAAAGTAAGAACTTATATATTTTCCTGCAAAGCCCAGGGGCCGACTTATCTCTGCAACGCTTTCTTCTGTGGCACGCACACTCGGACAGGGCGACGGGCATGTGGCCAGCCTCAGGGTAACTTGAAGTTGGTTCGGGCAGAGTTCCAACCAGCTGAGGATCAGAGAGCAGGGAGAGCTGGAGACAAAAAGTAAAATAAATAAATAAGACAAGCTCCTGAGCCATGCAAGTAGGACACCAACATCTGTCTACCCCAGCTCTGCCTGCCTGAAAGACCTCATTCATGTCTGTGTGGGAACAGTTCCTCATAGAAAACTATGCACTTCTAGGCCTTTACATCTCTCTCTGTCTTTCTGTCTAAGGTTTTCAGCCTGTGTGCCTTACCACCTTACTTTCTGGACAGACACTCATCAGAGAAATAACTGTATGTTTCCTTTTTCTTTACCAAATCAGCCAGGATTTAGTTTCTGAGTGATTCGACCTTTGAGTACTCGAAGGATAAAGATAGACAAAGATTGCTTTCTAGGAAATTTTGCTGTCTAGTACTTGTGACTTGTAAAAAAAACTGTTGGCATGAGTTAGAAATAAGGTAGAACATGATTTGTGGCTGCAGGTGCTCTTGCATGTACTGTATGGAGAAGCATGGCCTTGACTGGATTACGAAAGTTATTTCACATAAGAATCTCTTTCTGGGACAATTCTAGTTTACATGCAACTATCATGGATTTGCTGATGGCTGTTTTTTGACTCCATCATTCTCTACTTACCTTTTGCAAAACTGCTAAAAGCCTGGGATCACAACTCCAGAACTCCCTTCAAACTAATCTCCACATCAAGTCGCATCTCGACTTTGTTCACTGAAGAGATTAATCCCTGTCAACTTTTGAGGTTTTCAGTATGAAATGATGTAAATAAATCTAATTTATTGACTCTCGCCTACAGTGTAGGCAGTAAACAAAATTTGAATACTTTGAAAAAGTTCAATATATATGTATTTTAGTCAAAAGACCGCTGTCACAGTAAAAACTGAAAATCTGGTCCAGCCGATTGTCAGCTGCAGGATGCATGCTCAGTATCTCTCACGCGCCGCTGTGTAAAGTAAATTAGATATTCTTCAGATAGGGCTGTTTACTATGAAGTGTATATGCCTTGTGTACCTTTTCTGCAGAGAGAGATGAAAAACAAAGGAAATCTTCGATGTACAATTATTACCTCATTGCTGTTTATAATTTGATCAAATAAAAAAAAAAAACGACCTAAGTGCTTCTTTTTCACATTCGTCTGAAATGGTGGACATCATAGTGCTACTGTAGCATGAGCTGTAAATACTGAGACATTTCTTTTCTAGAAACAGCTGCGCTCCCGATCCCATGATGCACCCCAGTGAAAACGGGAGATTTTCAGTTTTTGCAATTTTGCTAACCAATGTGTATGTCCGATGCAGTTTTTAGCAGATAAATTATTGTTCTGTTTTGTCTTAGCTGTTTGCGAGAGGTTGATTTGTCTGTGCATGTGTGTAGAAAAATGCTATTTAAATAATTTATCGGGATCTGTCGCCTTACGACAGGCCACATGTCCGTCTGTATAAACGGTTTGCACACTGACGTGAGGATGTTCTGTTCTTTTTTTCGTTTTTACCTTTTTTTTTTGTTAATGTGTATCATTGTTACTATTTTTTGTACAATTAGGTTTGCTTGTCTGTAAACATTTTCTTAGATGTACAAAGCAAAATGCAGTTTTTATTCATAGCAACTATTTTGTTACATGCGTTAAGAAAATAAAAGTCTGTTGAAACTCTCAAACAAGCTTTTGTTTTGAAGTATTTTCCTGCTTTTTCTTACAAGTTCAGAGGCACTCAAGTCTAGAAGCTGCTCCTGTGACATATACGATTTATATGAAACCCATACTGGTGGATGATCTGGAGCAGATGCGCTGCAGGCCTTCTCCATTCACATTCATCTCAGAGGCAACAGGACTCGAACATGTTTACTGTGGCTTTCAACTCTTGAATAAAGGCACAATGATGGTCCACTTCCCCTGAAGCTCAAACAGACTTGAACATTCTGCGTGGAAGCAAACATCGACTCGATGATGAAGGCCACATGAGGAATGTGGCACGGACATCTGCTCCTCAGCTTCATTTTCATATCCTGTCTGATGTGCAAATATTAGGTTGCCAAAAAGCACATAAACCTTGAGAGGAAGGAGACAAGCACTAATCTAATTCATTTGATAACAAAACAGAACTTTTTTGTTGCAATGTTTTCGTCTTAAAGAGAACATTGGGGCTCGAGATCGTGCATGAGAGCATGTGCTTGCATGTCTGAAGTGACTGTCATTTTAGGGAATGCCTGAGTCTTAAATATTTTCTTTCACTGATTCAGATTTGTAGGGTTACTCTGGGATGTCAGACACACAGACTGTAAAAACAATGTTGGAAGCATTAATCAAGAGACACATTGGCTTGTGAAGAGTGGTTTTGAAGCCTCTTTTTTTCTTTGTACGCGCCCATGCTGCTCTGGAAGCTGACAGGAACACGCCCACGATACGTCAATCAAAGTTAGCTGTGACTACCAGCTCCTTTAACTGACGTCTGGCTAAACGACTGCAGACAGACATTTACAGCAGAATATACTGTTGAACATGTTGACTCAAGAACTTTAAAAATTACTGTTGCGTTTGGACAGCACTCGGTTAATGCAACCGCTGATTGCGTCACTAAAAGAAATAGCAGGACAAATACGGATGAGGAAGAGGCTAGCCATTGGCTGAGCCAGCTGTCAATCAATCCTTTTGGAAATACATTTATTGCTTTATGTACATTCTCCTGGCATGGTACACAAAAATTCACCCCTCTCAGAGTTGTCATGAATCTGAAATCAAATGATTGAGACCAAAAGACTGTTTTGAACCAGGCGATAAATTTGGATTTCTGCTCTAAAGTTGGACGTTTTAACATTGGAGTCAGAGGGGAGTGACTCACATTTGCAGCCTCTAGCGGCCAGTTGAAGAACTGCAACTAATAAATTTTCCGCATGAGCCTCATCCCAAAGGTTATAGATGGTTGTTGTTTGGTCAGACCCTGATCAAAGTACACTTATCCACGTCAGCCACGTCAGAAAAGGGTAGCACAATGTTGTAGCAACAGCTGCAAATAATGGCGACCGAACACTAGACGACTTTTGAAAAACTAACATACAAAACTCTCTAACATCTAAAGAGTCACAAACTTAGAACAAACTAGATTCAGCTAGATTCAAGTCCTCGGATGGCAATGCTCATTTAAGCTCCGGCACACCCTGCGATAGATAAAGCATGTCTAGAAAAGGGATTTTGTTGTAACCGTATGACTAAGATTGTTTCCAACTACTACCTTACTCTGAGCAGCTGAGACAAAGGAAACAAGAACAACAAAAAATTTGTAGACATTTGTCTGAAACCTTGAAATTGCTTGTAAATTGTTAAAACAGCATAGAACATTTGCAGTTTTCAGCTCAGCAGCGTCCTGCTGCAGGTTTGTGGGTTAATTCACTTATTTTGAAACCGTCCAAGATTTACTTTTGTCTCTTACTAAGCCACTCTTTCATTTTCTCATCCAAAAGTGTCATCAGTTTTGATGTAATCCACAATGTTCTGATGTTAGATGTATTAACACAAAAAAAACCTGAGCAACACGGCTTAAAAGTGGACAACTGAAGCTCGCTAATGATGGACGCAGAGATGTCTGTTGAAGATGTTGAGTATTAGAGGCAAAACAGAGTTTTTTGGTTCTTTTTTTTTTTTTTTTTTGTAGCAGAGCACGCTCACTTTTAAAAAACACTCACCAGCACCAACATTTTATTAAGTCAGGACTGGACGACTGTCATTATCCAGCAATAAAATGGAGGGATGCAAAAAGACATTTATGGGCTGCATTATTACATTTTTTAACTCGGGCAATCAAAACTGAAGGCTATTAAAAATGACTTATTACGGATTTTTACAGAGTGACAACACTGAAGAGTGGGCAGCTAAATACCAGCTGTTTTCTCACTTGTTTTTGCCAGCTGTCTACGAACAGCCGTGTTTACTCCTAAAAAAGTTTCATGCTCCATGTCAAGATGTGAGGACTTCATTATGTTCCTCTCATAGGTGTGCACTGAAACCCCTGCAGATGATCTGGGACTTTCTTTAAAAAAAAGACATATTTTGACTTTTATGCAAGAGTTGACACAATTTTCTGGGTTTTTAATTAAATATCTGTGGCAGATTCTGGTTAAAATACAACCGAGATAAAGTACAACAGCTCTTTTTTCAACCAGATCTTTGCAGCTGTGTTCATAGCATGTGGTTAAAGGAAGTCGAGTCAAACACTCAGTTCCATCGGGGAAACAGCCACAAACCTCTCAGCCAAATCATCTATCTTTTCCAGAAGGACATCAAGGTGTTTTCAGGCCAGCCGAGAAGTGTAATCTCTCCTGCTTGTCCCTGGGACTTCCACAGGTCCTTCTTTCTGGTTTGGCATGATTGAAAAATCTTCAAAGAGACATTCAGGGGGCATCCTAACCAGATGTCCGAACCACCTCAACTGGCTCCTCTCGATGTGGAGGAGCAGTTCTTCTTTTTGGGTCTGGCCTCAACTAAGACCTAAAACTTAACACAATAATTCAGTGTGGTCCCTATAGCTAGATTTCACAACCAATGTCGACTGAGCTTGACATACTAGCCGTGAATAAGACCTAATGAAGTATTTTAAAAATAGGGCTTTTTGTACAGTTAAATGTACAAATAGACGTAGCCACAGGCTTTGCCCTGGAAGCAGATGACCACAATTGCAGCAAACCTCTAGGGGCCTCAGCTCAGCAGCAGCCGGGACATCGAGCTCTTCCAGGCGAACCATCGCCACGTTGGGCATACTTCAACTAGTTGCTGGGTTTGTTTGTTTGTTTCGCCATTTTCGCCCATTTTTGGGCTAACAGGGGTTGGTGGAGACAGTTCAGACTGATAAATGGCTTTAAAACCAACTCTTCAGAACCCTTTTTATACAGTCAAAGAGCAAGACCACTGCATCAAAATGGCAGGCTTCTGGTTACAAACTGCAACCATTATCACCTACCACACCTGCTTTAAATAATGACAGAGCAAAACCCGGACTCATTATGTCCTACTCCTTTAATGAGACGGCAAAAAGCACTGTTTGCTGCAAAAGGATATCAACCTTGAAGGAGTGTGGCTATCACAAAGTGCTGAAGAACAGCACGAAGGCCATCCACCTCGGAGATCCACCCGCTTTATTTAATTCCTGCAGCTCAAACGGAAAAATGGAAAGACTTCACTATTTGCAGGCCCTCAAACCTCACGCTTCAGACTTTATTTGATTTGGCCTCCTATCTCCTTTGTTGGTCATTCAACACATTTCAGCCTCATGCTGCAATGCACTGAGGTGTTGAAGTGTTATGTTAGGATGTGGGACCCTCTCCGCCCCCTCCGCCCCCGCCACCACTGAACGCAGCTGCATTTTTCAAGCATCACGGGAGCTCTCAGATAACACCTGAACATACAGTAGCTGACGCTCAAATAGGAGCATACTGGAGGGTTTTTGCTGAAAATAACTCTGGGATGTGGTTCGGTTGAAGCATTTTCTTTCAGTGATATTTACCTGGGTGTGTGCTTTGGGATAAAAATAAGTCTTGAGTGACACCTGCATGCTCATGTTTTTAAGACAACAAAAAAAAGCTGTTGTGAACAGAACTGCTAGAAATAATCACTTTAACCACCTCAGCGCTTATGTAACATCCGGAAACTTCTTTACTCTCAGTTTTGGCCAATGGTTGGTTATTTTCTTGAAACAGCTGTGCATTTTGCAATCAAGGGATTATTTGCACAGCACCAAATGAGATGTTAGATACTCCACGTCACATTTCATAGATATAGAAGCTCTAATAGGATTTTGATGGGTTTTTTTTAGACGAACCTCTCTGGTTGTGGAGATGTGGCATTTTAAAGTTCAGGATGCTTTTCCTTTTATTATTTTTGAGAAACAGTCCCAGTTTGATGCCAGGTGTACTGTTACATGGATCAAACTCAAGTGTCTGCACGTAACATTTTACTACACTTCTCAATACACATCACCAGTTCACTTTTTTTTTTCACTTTTGTTATTGTTTATGTTGTTAAGGCTATTCTTTTTTTTTCTAACTGTTGCTTATGTGGTTAGTTTTACAGTTTTTTTCTTGCTATTGTTTTACAAATAATAAAGTGCTTAAAATACTATTAGAATGTATGATAATAAACCATTTATCTGCATAAGTCTCATAAATCTCATCATACCACGACCTGAACCCGGATGGGTGGATTTTTTTTTTGAACATTTATAAAGTTTGTTTCTGTTGGGTTTTTTTTTAATGTTGCTGTGTGACTAAAGTTTAGTTGACTGATCAATGATCTGGTTGGCTGTGGTGCAGTGGGTAGTGTCAGTGATGGTGAGGCAAGGGATCGATCCCTGCCCTGCCATGTGTCAAGGTGTCTTTGGCCAGGATGCTGAATCCTACATTACCCCAGTAACTCAGCAGTTACAGCCAGTGTTCTTATAGCCCTGGTCCCAATCCCAGACAGATAGGGAGCGTTGTGTCAGGGTTGTTGGATCTTATGTACAAACCTCTGCTAAATCAATATGATCTGCAGTGAGGTCATCATTCTTTAAGAAAGTATGCCAACATGTACAGGATGAGACAACTGTGGATGGTACGTCATTCTTGCAACACAAAACATCTCCTGTTTATAAGTTTTGACATTCATAAAAGCAGCTGAATGTTCGTCGATATTCATTTACAGTGGCACGCTCTTTATCCTGGAGAAACCGGGATCTTCTGAACATTGTTTTTTTTTTTTTTTTTTTACCACAGCCACAACTGCAGGCCAATTTTAAGGGAATTACAACAATCATGGCATCAGTGAAACAAAGAAATGGTCCTTTCGGTTATGTCAAGACTAGTGATATAACTGCTAATGCAATCACATAAACACTTTGGCTTTGGCTTTTCTCTAATTCTCGTCTGTAAGCGCTCATGAAACACAGTGTTTCCCTCCAGAGAACAATTTGGTTCCTGTGATTGTTGCCAGACAAAATGACATTCCTGAATAGAGTGCGCTGTCACCCGTGACCCCTGTCCTGCCTGCACCTGGTGAACTCAAAGAGGCAGCAAATATTTGACTGAAAAAAAAAAAAAATCATACAGCACCAAATAAAAATCTCATTTTGAAAGTTGTACATCCCAGTGCTAAACTGTGATTAAAAAACAAGGAGGCATGAAATGTTGATTATTGGAATGTAATACATACATTTTTATGGTTAGTCATACACACTTTCTCAGCTCTTGAACTCACACTTGATTTTTCAAAAAACTTTGTTGCAGCTCCAGGTACATGACCGGAATTATGGATGAAATTTCTTCCCTGATCTCATTACTATTTTATTGATTTCGAGGAATTCGCCAAAGTCCTGCTAACACTCAGCAGTGTGGATACAGCTCCATGCCCTGCTGCACTTAAATGTTCAAGTAGTTCATCAAGAGGGTAAACTACAATGAGAGCTTGTTTATGAACAGGTTTGTTCTATTTTTCTTTCTCCTTTATTTAACACTTTGATTTCACCAAGTAATGCCACTCAGGAAGTTAGCCTAATTGCAGTTCCTTGACTGGCCAGTAGGGGCTGTCTCCAAAGGAAAGTGATTATATTTAAGATATTAACAACATGGTTCAAAACATGGCTTTAGTCTCCACATCATGACTTCAGATCCATGACAATTGTACAGGGGCTGATTGTCTTTTCACCGTATCAGGTAAAAATTATATTAAGCAACAAATTTATCTATTATTAGTGGTCCTTTTAATTGATGATGGTCACAATCAATGCTAGCTGTTATTACTATAGCTACTTGCATGGCCATTTTTATTTGAAAGGAAATATCTGTTGTTGTGGTGTTTCCTGCAGTAAGAATGCTGTGACCGGTTTTTCGGTTGGCCTGGATGGACTAGAAGACCACAAAAGCAGTCTGAAACAGCTACCACTGCTCCTGTTTGAAGGTTACTAACCAGGGCGAACCAAAGGACGCCAGCTGGACAGTTTCTAGTTCATCAACTTCTGCATTTTACAATGACGAATCCCAGACAATATTAGGACCTTTCCAAGTTGACAAACAGGACCATTAACCAAAGAAATGAATGCTGCCAGAGTTGAAATGAGAAGTACCGGAGATCCCCTTTGACCCGCTCGGGTTGCACCTCACGGGCCTACGCCAGTAGGCTTACCTGACATCCAGGCCATTCCCAGCAGACCAGCCCCATGAGCAGAGTACCAACTGGTCCCAGCTCCTCATTTGAACTCCGGCAACACTCATTTGGGATGTTGTTTCAGTAGGAGCATTTGAGCTGAAATGCAGCTGCCCTCTTGGCCAGGTTTCGCTTGTAAAAAATAAAAGAAATAAAAAAAAAAAAAAAAAAAAGAAAAAGATCTTTGCTCTCAAAAAGACTAACCTAGTTAAATAAGATAAAATTGAAATGAGAATGTTTGGAGAGATTTTATCGGAATGAATGTAAAATAATACTAATTAGCAATACTCAGCATAAGTTAAGCCTGCCAAGCTAAATAGCTTTTTACGGTAACTGGACAAGGTGGGACTGTCCCAGCTGACTACCAGACCTGCTTTCTGCTCATTTGCAGTATGGGCAGAATGAGCCTATTTTTTCCTTGTACAGCAGAAGAAAATAGGCTTCAAAAGCAGTCTTCACATTACCTGTGGGTGTCATCACTGAGGGTTTGTTCAGTTCTTCTTATACAGTTTACTCTATAGGTTTAAGCTCCACCTGGAGATTAGACTGGTCTCATTTATTATGTAAAAAGGTACCGCTAGACATGTCTTTTTTCTACTTGTTTGCCTAAACCTTATAAAGATAAATCAAGTAAGAGTGCAACTAATTTCTTTATCAAAAAGATTCATCTATCTCAGCCTCTGTAACAATACTGCCTCCAAATTAAAGACCAAGAGGAAAAAATTATTTTTATAGTGAATTGTGTTGGTTTACCAGGATAATTACATGATACTGAAACATACACACATCATGTGTAGACTTTGGTTTATAATTATAATTATATTGCTGCTCATAACTCTTGGCCTCTGTGAAACAATATCGAGACACATTTTAGTTGTTCATTGAAACTACTGGGATAGTAAGTAAGTAAGTTAAAGATTAAAAACCACAAAGTGCTTTAAATGAAAGGATGTCTTTTCATATCTTGTTCTTGTATCTTCTTCTGTCAGTAATTATAAATCAAGCACAATTGTAAGTGCTTAATTAGATGGTTGAGATGAAGTCAGCACCCTTTCACCCTTACAACACCTTGATGGCAGGATTCGGTAGAATACCTCGATTTGTTACAGCGAATATTATTTTTGGTGGATTTTGAATACATTTTGGACATAAGACATGTTATTTAATATAGCCTCTTCATGTAGATGTCTTTTCTATGTTTTTAAAAAATGACAGCTTTTCACCTTTCACTTTTAAGCCAAATCAAAACGTGGTTTATGTCGTGCCCGCACCTCCTGCGCCACCACAGTCAGCGTTGCCAGCCGTCACCGGTCCTGACACTACAACTCCCAGCCTCCCTTAGTTCTCCTCATCATGGACTCCACATGTGCCCTCATCATCACCCTCATCCGTTTCACCTGTTATCCTGCCTACTAGAACCCTGCACAGAGCCGGCTCGTGGTGTAGCGTGGTTTGGGCCCTGTTGCTTGTGAGTTTCAGTTTTAGGGCACATTTTCCAGCTCTTTTCTTTTAGTCTTTTTTCAATTTGTTGTCCAGTTGATGTCATGATTAATCCTAAAAAAAAAAAAAACAGAATAAGCAATAACTGCACAGAACTCACAAAACCAGTTTTACTGTTATCTTTGGTTCTGCAAACAATCTAAGTGACCTTTGACCTGTCACATATTTTATTGACGATGCTGATAGTTGGGGAAAAATTAGAAAAAGCGGAAAAAAAATCATCAGACTGTCAAAGTTGTTCAGCTAGAAACGTTATGTTGCACATTCTTATAGTTTTTGTTCATTTTAACAAAGTAATGTTGAAAAAATCCTAAATGTTCTGAGTTCTCAGGATTTATAATGACATTGCAGGGTATTACTGGTGTGTGTGTGTGTATATATATATATATATATATATATATATATATATATATATATATATATATATATATATATATATAATTATACAGTATATGCACCTATAGATGAAACATCAAGCTCGTTTATTTGCAGTTTCATGGTTGCAAAATCATTATTAAAGCTTCTAAAAGAAATTACTTTGTGATTATTGGAATTGAATTTATGTATAAAGTCACTCTAATCAAACTCTACAGAGCTCCGGACCGGGACGTCAGAATTCCCAGCGTGCAACACTCATGAATGCATGAGGTAGTGCCTTAAAATTTTCATTCACACAGTAAACAGACTAATTTATCTGGTGAGGTCCTCGGTTGCCGATTACATTAGTATTTGTAGATGTTGGGATTTCTTTAACCAGTTTATTTTGACTGCTGTATGGCAATGTACAAAGGCCAGCTGCCCACACAGACAACAATAGAGCAGAATGACCCCAGACATTATTAACATGCTATTCATTAACTGAGCTGGCAACAGATGAGAGAAGATGGGCAGACTGAAGGAAGAAGCAGTGGCTTTTAATTTCCTGAAGGGAGCACGCCCTGCTGCTGCTCCACAGCTTCTGTTTATCCACCAGCCTGTAATTCGTCCTCGCACCGGCCCCGTGTCGAGTTACAGACACAGCTTCAATCGCAGCATGAACACTGGCTGCACACTTAGTGCACCTATCTGTGCCACTACAACACAGCTGCGTATTACCATCAGTGTGGAATCCCATGTCAGGTAATGACTGTACGGGCCAGACAGCCGTGGTGGTTTAAAACTTCAGAGGGCCACGTCAGTGTGCAGTCCACTGTACATTATCCATCAACAAATGTGTAATTACAATTAGTTACCAATGATCAAAATAAGGGTTCTGCTATATAATATTTAATCATCCTAAATCATTCATAGTCTGAGAACAAACTCTTTTCACAAAAAAGAAATGTCCAGAGGGAACCGTTACAGCACCTTAAAACATACTGCATGTCTACCTCTTTTTTTTTTTTTTTTTTTTTAGTATCTGTTTATATCATAGATGATGATTCATCATAATAACACTGTAGATAAGTCAGAACAGAGAAAAGCCAGAAAAGATGCTTCAGGTTTTGATCCATCGGCACATAAATCACTTCTTCATCTTTGTTCATTACTCATGATGAGGATTCTGTTGCACATGTGGGATAATCTCATGAAGGCACCTCAAATAATTAGGTTTAGGAGTCAACAGTAAATATTTAGGGGTTGATAAATGGACATTGTTAGAGTTACATGTTACAGAATACATTGATAGACGGGTACAAAAATCAAGACGGTTACAGTTGATGCATTAGTCTCAATGGACTGTCACTTGAGATGCAATCGTTTATCAGTGGGTGATTGGAACTAATGGATTACATCTGACCAGTATACTTTTTATTTATTTATTTTTATTTTTTTCAGTCTTCAAATGCATCATAGGCACATTCCTGAGAAATACAAGCTTGTAATGACAATGCAGTCACCAGAGAGCATGCGGTTTATGTGGGACCTTTTTTATTTTAAGGACAACATACCCAAAAATTGGTTCAACCTGTAACCCTTGAAGGAAAAGTAACCAATTCTTTGGATAGGTAGTCTGGTTGCTTCCTGCTTTGGCCTGTTGCGCCTTCCCTGGTGCCATGGCTGCAGGGTCATCAGCTGAAAGCTGAGCAGTTAAAAGAGCATCATCTCCCTGAGCATGGACAATGCTATGAAGCTGACAACTAAGAGGCTGAAAATAAAGCGAGCTAAGCACCCAGCCCCCAGCAGCCTCTGTTATGTGATTATGGCAACGCTCTTAAAATAATGATATAAGTCGTATTTTTTTTAGTTGAAAAACTTGTAAATATGACTTTACTAGGCCATTATTTGAAGAGGGTGGCGTTATGTTATTATATGTGATAGATATATTTACATCACACCTTTTTAAATACCTGAAATTGTAACTGGCAAGGAGCGTGCAGTTGCAGAGTCTCTAACTTTGACTCTCCTACAGTGCATTATATGGACAAATGGACTTATTACAGATTTTATGTTGAGTCTGGGCTGGGCACAATGATCTGCAGGGAAACCTGCATCCTGACATCCACACACACACATGTCACTTTGACACTTTCCACCTACCAAAGACTTTTTATAGACCAGTGTCCAGCACATGTGAGGAGAATCTACTTAACATGAGAAGAGTATCAGTCATGAGAAGAATGTAAGTCTTGGCCAAATGATTGTTTTTATCTGTTCAACTTGAGTTATTTTACAGGTTGAGATTGTACTAGTTGCAGTGGATCACTTGACTGCTAGCTGTGCTCCCACTAAGTAAGTCTACCACAGACATGTGAGGGGTATTTAGAAACTGACTAATATGATGGATGACACTGTAATATCAGGGAACCATGAACCATATTCAGGACTCTAATCCAAACACTGACACCTCAACAACGTTGCTGTATGACGTCCGGTATTACCTTCAAGTGAAATTGTGTCTTCTGTTTAAACATCCAGGATGTCTCGGATTCTCTGGGTTTTGGGAGCACAAACCAGCTAATGCCCCTTACCCCCCTCCAACTCTCCACAAGGAGATGTGAAATATTAGAGATGACTGTGGCAGACAGATTTCCGCACAGACGCTGAACCCCCGTACAGACCAGCATAGCGTGAGAGCCACGGATGTAAACAGCCGAGATAGAGACACCTGTGTTCCACTTCGATGTCACCGGAAGAAGTGTGATGGAGGACCGAGCAGAGACCTCACTGAACTAACATAGTCGGGATGGTGCAAGTTGGCAGCCTGCATGATAACGGTGCATTGGGCTCCCTCTGCTACTCTGACTTAACACTCTTATGCAGCTGTTATTTCGTGCCATTTTCATTACTTTTCATGTTTGCTTTGTCAGCCGCTGTTTTCCTTAAGACTAAAATCCCATCATCTTTTTCCCTTGTTAGTATTATTCCATTGTTTTGGATGTATATACACTATACATTATGTTTAATATTTTAAAGCCGAGTACGAGTACTTCGTAAAAAGATTGCTAACAGTTGTAAAAGCCTGCATTTGCTTTGTGAGAACCTGTATGATGGGGAACGCGGTGTTCTAGCAGGGTTGGACTGCCTTCCTGAAGTCTATTTATAGATGCCTGAACTCCTCCGGAAAGTCTTTGAGTCCATTGTAGGCTGAGATGGAGCAGTAAAAACTTCCAACCATGTAACTCTGACTACAACCTTAGTGGCTGCGCTTCCCTAGAGCAGAACTGGGAACAATTTGGATATTTTCCATGTGTGAAGTGTCATCAAATGCAAATGTTTGTATGCTTAATTTCAGTTTTTACCTTTTTTTGTAACTAGTCCAGGTGTCAGTTGTAAAGTTAAAGGCAATAAATGTGTGACAGGGTGTAGTCAGTGTCAGTCAGAGTCAGAGTCAGAGTCAAGTTTATTGTCAATTCTACCACATGTGAGATACATACAGAGAATCGAAATTGCGTTACCCTCAAACCCTCGGTGCTACACAATAAATAAATTTTAAACACAAAGTGCAAGTTAAAAAGAGACAAGAAACAAGTTGTGACATGACAACAACAGTTTTTCGGTTTGATTAAAGTATGTGTGCTGATATCATATGTTACACTGCTTGTAATGGTATGAAAATACTTAAGATTACTTACTTGTATAGATGAAACTAGTGTTGACTGGAGCAGATGTTCTTGTATTTTAAACACTGTAGAAACTCCGTCCAAGTACTGTATTCTCCTTTTTCTACTGGAGGTATGCACTGAACTCAAGCGTCTGTTAAAAACAAATTTCCAAGAATTTAACTACTGTTGCCCAGGGGCCACTTGAGTTGGTGCAATGTGGTACAGACGGTGGCTGAGGGCATGGCCCTGGGCTTTCTGACCCTCTGCCGCTGAAACCGGCTCTAGGAACATGAAAAATGACATCTGTGGTGGCTAAGGAACACAAGTTTGTATCCAAGGCCGACATATACCAATTAGATATTTGTCAGGTTCACCTCAATAGATACCACGGCTTCTGGAACCAGTCTCCTCGAGAGGGGCCAAAACTTGTGCCACACTGGAGTTGCCTAAAGGGGAGAGAATAGAGCGGGAGATCAAAAGACCAATTAAGTGGACTCGTTACAGGTCTACGTAAAAGACGTGGGTCTCTGTGAACACTGGTCCACCTTTGTTTCTACCTTCACTTACTGTTCACAAACTGATGGTTTCCACCAGAAGACTGAGATTGCTGGCACAACCGTCTTAAATGAGTTTGCTGGACTTTCCCTTCCTTAAAGAGGTGTTTTTTTTAATTCAGGAGAACCCGAGAGCAGAGCACCACTCCTCTGAATTAGAACTAGTTGAGGTGGTTCGGTGGAGGTATCTGGTTAGGTTGGCTCAATGGGGAGGGGTTTTGGGTATGTCCAAGCAGCAGAAAGAGATGCTTGGCCAGACCAAGGATATGATGGAGAGATTATATCTCACAGCTAACTTGGGAATGCCCCGTCCTCCACAAGGGCCAGAGCATGTGGTTGAGGAGAAGTAGGTCTTGGCCACCCAGCTTATACTGTTGTCGCTGTGACACAAATTTGCATAAGCAGTAGTGGGTTGGTGGGTGGATGGATGGAATCATCTTTATTGCAGTCGCATGATAATTAAATTAATTAACAGCATAAAAGGCAGTTTTAGACAGTTGTAACCTTTTCAAGTTCCGTATCCCTTTGGTAGTGAAGGTCAGCCATGGTATCTTATAGCAAATCTGTGTTTACCAGCAACATTCCTTCACCAAAAAGCTCCAGTTACCAACAACAGCCCTCTGTAACACTGTGGTCTGGTCTGGCAGAGCAGAGCCGGTCTGAGGAGATATTCCGCTCACATTACTGGGTCAGCGGCGTTGCTTTACTGTGCAGCCCACCTGGGATGATTAAATGGGAAATACCCATTTACAGGTTACAATGAGGCGGTACTCCTGCATTTAATATCAAGTTAATGATAAAAGTTGAAGATTTCTGTATAGGAACTGTTTAATTCACTAATTGTTGTAATTTTGCTTTCATAAAAACAGCTCACCATTTCCATTCTTTTTTGGCCGTAACTCTAAAGGGGGGAACGAGATACATGAAGGTGCGGTGTTGGGTTCCATCAAGACCCATTTTGTGTCCTCAATCGGTGGCGCGAGACAAAAGGCGCACAGAAACCAGAGCTTCAGGTAGAGCTGCACTTTTTCTGCGAGTCAGGAAGGCCAGAAGAATGGAGTCCTTTCTCTGAGCGGCCCGGCCAGCTCTACTGTACACGACGGAGAAGCACTCAGCACCGCGGGGAGATGGGCCGCCGTGATAATGCCAAACACACACACACACACACACAGGCCTCCTCTTCTCCTGCTCACTAGAGCTGGAGAGAGGAGAAAGGTATGGATTGAGGTATTTTGTGTCGGTACAAATTCATCGGCTTGCTGAGTCACGATAACTGCGTTTGTCTGGCTCTGGTTCCACCTTTGAGCGAGAAAATAATTGGCCTGGTCTTATCTGACACCGCAGCCTTTTGTGTTGGCTTTTTTTTTTTTTTTGTCATTTCTGAGTATGTGTAGCACTCCTGACACATACACAGCTCTTACCTGGTGTAGCTATTGAGAGATGCCTCATTTCTGTCCTCTCTTTTTACAAACACGAACAATGACAGGAAAGGAGATGCTTTGAGAAAGAACAAAAGCAGACGTACTACACACAGAAACAAATTCCGTACAACATCATGATGCTCCCATGAGGAGGTCTAAACGATGGTCTGAAGCTTGTACTGCAAATCAGTGAAGTCAATAATGAGAAACAGCAGTAAAACAAAATAAAAAACAGTGAAGAGGTCTTCCATCCATCAGTAATGTTGTAGGCCTTCAGGTTTTTATCAAAGCCCATATTCCCGACTTTGTTTACATAAAAAAAAAAAAAAAAAAAAACAAGATAGGGGATGTAGGATTGTTTCAATCATGAAATCCATATGTGATGGCATGTTTTATCCACTGGCATAAATGGGAATGAGAGGAATGGATGAATATCAAGGACGACGTTGGTCTGCAGGAAAAAGACAATGGAGTTTTAATCAGATCTTAAGTTTATTCATCTTGTTTTTCCTGAAGTTCATTTCCTTTTCATGTGGCAAGTAATTTGTATTTTTAAGTTAATGTTTCCAAGACAGTTTACGGGAAAGATTGAATTCTTTTAGCATTGTGAAATTGTAAGGTAAACTTGCTGATGATAAACAGATGGCTTCACTGTTTAACGTTAATCAAATGTATTGATATTTTATTTTGTCTTTTGGTCTGTGAAGAGGAATGCAATTTTAAAATACTTGTATATCAACACCATCTGAAGAGAGCCCCAAAAGCATGAACAGGTTATTAGTTTTCATTGGAAGAAAATCAAATATTAAGCAAACAGTAATAAGTGAAGTTTCTGAAGTTTGTTGTGAAATCCAACTACTTTCCAAAGTCAGTCCCCCTGACACAAAAATATTTAATTTGTATCATACTGTAGATAAATCTTTCAAACTGCCTGTTCTGTATGGCAAAAGTTTACCGTTTCTAGTCAAATGAAAATATGAGCCTCTTGTTTCAGCTTGATTTGAGGAAAACTATTTCACAGGCCTCAAATTTGGAAAAACTGAATTTAAAAAGCCTTGATGTCCACTTTATGGTTACCACGGTCCCTGCCATAGATTACCCCGAGCTTTAACCTGAATCTATATTCTGGTTTCCCGATCTTCCTCTTTGACCCTGCTCTGCTTGCCCCACATAATACCGCCATACGGTGATGTGTTGCAAGCCCTCGTGTCACAATAAAACAAGCCTTTTAGACGGCCTAAGCGTTCCACAGAGCGATAAAGTCTGTTTTCCTGCAGATTTCCTAAAGCTTGTTATTACTGAGCTAATTACCGACATTCCTCCAGGAACTTAGAGACTCCCGCTCAGAACGTGGCAGCTTAGGAGAACAGAGGGTTCCTTTTACGTTACTGTAGCAGACGTTTGCGCACAGACAATATGTTGTTCTGTCTTATAAGGACTTGGTGGTTCACCAAAGAAGGAATGTTACAGACAAAAACAATTGTAGGTGTTACATAGAGCAAGACTTTTTTTTTCTTATATAATTGAATTTTTTCTTTTTTTCTTGAACATATAAACAGTAGCAGTATATTACCTCATTGTATCTCAAGCCCATTTCCAGCCCAATTCATTAAGATCATGAGGCATTAGATTGGGGATGGGGGGGGGGGGGGGGGGGGGGGGGGGGGGGGGTCCTGGCTGTGGAGACATACACTGGCAGCTTGGGTTCAATGGTTGCTCTCTTTGTGGGGGGCGGGGTGTCACCTTTGAATGTGGGTTGTGCCCTCTTGTTTGTTGCCACTGCTGTGTTGGGTGTGGGCGATGGGCGGTGACCGTCTTGGCCCCCCTGGTGTTGGTCGTGTTGCTCCTGATCTTCCTTCCCCCCTCTCCCACTTTGCTGTTCTCTTCTCCTTTCATCAGCTGGTGTTTCGCGGTCGGCGGGAGTGGTGTTGCAATAGCTGGGTTGCGCGGAGTGGTCCGTCGCGGCCCTGGGCCCCATGTCGGTGGGGGGGCGGCCCCTGTGGGGCCGCAGGCTGCCTGGTTGATGGTCTCCCTGCTGTGGGTGGGGATGGCCGGTGGTCACATTGGCTTTTATCATTATTATTATACAATATATATAAATATATAATTATTATTATTATTCAGTGTATTTACATGTATGTGTACCTCTCCCTCTCAGTGTATATATGTATCTGTACAAGTGTGTATATATGCGTATGTGTATCTGTAGCTGTATAAGTGCATGCTTGTGTGTATTTGTATGTATGATCATACATGTTTACATGTAACACAGACATTCAAATACATTTAGTTTAGACATGCATGCAGCTCTCGCTCTGTTGCTCTCTCTCTCTCTCTCTCTCTTTCTCTCTCACACACACACACACACACACGCTTTTCTATTTGTTCTTTTCTTTTTATGTCTGTTTGTCTTATGTTGGCATGTCTGTCTTTTTTTACTGCAACACATTTCACTTTTCACCACTAACACACTTCACACAAACATTACAGCAGTCACCACACTACACACACTGCACCCATCACTGTCTTGTCTTTCTATCAGTCTTGTCCTTTCATGTTTCACTTTGGTGATTTTAGTCTTCTCTGTCAGAATATGGAATCTAAATGTTAATAAAATATGTTAAATTAGACTGTTGGAGAGGACCAGTTAAGGAAAAATGCACTCAGTACGATTTGGTAAAAAAAAAAAAAAAAAAACCTTTATTCATGACATATATATGCATTTTAATCTTTCTTAAAGTGCAAGAATGTGTCTGACCACTAAGATATATGCATACAGATGTTTAAAAAAAAAAAACTTTTTCAAAATTTTTCAAGTCAATCAAAACTTTTATAAGATATAATTGTGTTAAAATATCCCGGTCTGTAAATGGGAGCCAAATTTATTTCTCCGACTCTGGAAATCAAAGGTCTAAAAGTCAAAAATCTAAAAGTCAAACAAAGACAACGAGGGACGTCTCCATGCATCACAGCTGATGACTGATAGCAGAAAATAATCTGAAAATAATCATTTAAATACTTGGTTGATGGACATACGGAAATGTTCTTAAAGCGTTTCCGTATATGCCGAGTTGCTCCTACTTTGGTACAGATGTTGTTTCAGAATATTTCTCTCTTTATATTTTACTGGGTGCTTTGTGGCAAAGCTGTTGAAACACTATTGTTTTTCTGCTGATTATTATTATTTTCTTCTTTTTTTTTCCTCCCCTGAAAGTATTTGGGTAGCAAAATTCATGCCGGCACCAAACTTGGACACAAAATTCACTTACAAGCAGCATCTAGGAGTGGAACCTGTTCGTAATTCGGGATATCTTACGAATGATGATGACCTCGACTGGCCTTTGTGTGGTACTCATATTTACAATTTGGCTCATATGTTGGGAAGTATTTGGGCTAGAACAAAATCTTTTTTCAGAAACTTTGTCAAAGGAATATTGACTGGACAACCCTTTTCAAATATGTCTAAATGAAACTGGGACTTTGACACAAAGACACTCGGCTTTTGTCCTGTGATGTACTCATTCTAAGTTAATTCAGTGTTTATTTGCTGAAACTTTAAAAGTTAAATCTTCATAGGCACATTACATTTAGGGCAAATGTCAACATACCATGAACCAGCTGAGATTAAATATTGAACTTCAAGACCAAGGCCTTAGTTGTAGGGAGTACCTGAATTTCAAAAAACAGTATTAACAGAGGTGAAAGACTTACGGTCATTGAATTTGAAAGTAATAGCTTATGGGAGAAAAAAATAAGTAAACTAAATTAACTGGCCAATAGGGGGCAGTTAATCTACCTTGTGAAGTAAAGGTGACAGAAAAGTTCCTCTGATATCTCTGATTTCATACGTTTTGTTGAATTAAATAGCTTTACGCTAAAATGTATGTTGCCTCATTGAGTTGTAGACTTGCAATTTCATTAAAAAAAATAAAATAAAATAAAAACAGAAAGCAAACTCCTCCAAAGGGCTTTATCCAGTTGTAATGAAATTGACTTTGAATTTTCTCCAGAGAGGAGTTATCAAAAACATGATGATTACTGGGATAACTACAGTTAAAGTCCTGGCCCTTAAAGGCTTCGCAGTCAGAATTCCCTTGTTGTACAGTTTGTAATTTCAAGTTAATGACTGAGTAATAACTGCTAAATATTTGGGAGGATGTAGGGACTGTTGTTGAAGCTACTTTTCTCGTTAACTATTCTTGCAAATGTGTTTGGATCCTGACAGTCACTCCTTTATGGTATTTAGTCACATTTGTACATGTAATAAACTGTACGACAGTCACCTCTTAATGATGGATTTTTTGAATAAATATAAGTGCAATTTATATGGATATATGTTTCTTTTTCCTTCAAATTGTTTACTGAAAAGAAAATCACACCTTTTTATGATTATAAAAATATAACGGCGCTTTAAGTGTAATTCCATCTCACGTTTGTTGGTGTTTTCTAATTTTGGTTATTGAGTTTGTGGTTAAAGCTCTTCCATCGTCGATCGAGTGCAGCGCAGTCCAAAAACACCGACTGCCTCAACATCAGCCGACAGACACTGTGATGAGCGTCACCGCGTGAACGCTGGGATGGCAGACTCTGAAAATGACAGGGTAACAGAACAGCCAACAGTCGTAACAGTGAGGGACGTAACGGGGCAATCATGGCCAGTGTCTTTCATCTACTGTACACTTTGGTGTTGGCGTCATCAACCAGCTGAGAAGAAAGAACAAAACCTAAAAAAATCTGACCCTCACTTTAAAGGGGAACTCGACCCAACTGCCGTCTGCTTCGTCATAATTACACGGAGTTTATAGTCCTCATAGAGGAAAGGTGAGTCGGCTGAGGTGTCTAAAGCAGATGGAGAAACAGCGGCCTCTAAGTTTAGTTTCTAAAAAAACAAAAACGGTACATACAAGCAGTAATACAAATAAGAATGGTGAATCCTTATCCTTATCCTATGTAAAAGATTAATTGGGTTCTTACAGTAACATGTTTTACTATTTTACACAATATGTGACACTTTTATTAAACCGAAGCCTTTATTAAGCAAACTAACATGATTACAGAATAGGACAATAATAATGTGGTGGGTTTGTTTGTCATCTTTTGGAAAATGTATGGATAAAACAATCACTAATATTGATGTCAAACACCAAAATGTGTTGAAATTGAAATCTCTGTGACTATTAATTTCATTTAAGTGTAGTAATTTTTTCATGTATTAGTACATTAAGAACCTTGTTGCTCTTTGGTGAAACAAAACAATATGAAAATATTTTGAAAACAGTAAATTATAAAAATTGTTATAATTGTATGTCGATTTAAAATACAAATTAATAATAATAATAATAATTTGTGAAAATAAGCTTCGTTGCTCATACATATTCTTCTTTCGGCCTGCAGTTTAACTATGTAGTATTTTAGAGATTTGGTTGAATTTAATTGATGAAGACCATCTTCGTGCTTGGATCTTCAGGCGATGCTTGATGAAGTCTTTCACCGGCAGTTTTTTTATTTCATCCACTGGTACTAACACCTTAAAGACAAAAGTTCAATTCACAAGAACCGTTCTTATTTCAAGGAGGAAAAGAATTAGGAATGCTGACCAGGAAAGAACATTAAAATGTCAGTTCAGAAACGTAAAACGCTTCTTCAACTGACTAAAACTGGTTTGTCAGACTTTATTTGATCTTGGGGCACAACAGCATTATGGTTCGTGGTTGTACAGCAGCTGCAAGACTATTTAAATGTACCTACTTTTTTAAAGAAAAATCACATTACATTGCATGTACTTTTAACTATTAATAATATACATTTGTTTGCATCATAGAAAAGTGGCAGACGCTTGACAGACAAATGCATATTCAGGCCACTAAAACCATACTTGTGTGTCTAGTTTAGGCAGAAACATGTTTTTACTTCAGCGTAAGCGGTTGTTTGTCTATTTGTGGCCCTGTGATGGACTTGCGGCCTATCCAGGGTGTACCTCTGCCTTTCACCAGAAGACAGACTCCAGCACATCCCCATGGCAAAATCCCCACATATAATAAAAGGAGGGATGTTTTTACCTCCCTTCTTTAAATTGCCTTCCTTCTTCTTAAGTTTTTTTTTCTTTTCTTGGACATTCATGACTTAACCACAAAAGTGTTGTAGAAAATAACTTAATGTGAGATGCTGCCATCCAGAAGGTAGATGCCATCATGGTTACAAAATCAAGATGTATAATGGAACTTGTTATTATGGTCCATTTATGTCTTTACAATATTATAGAATGGTACTATAGGCACATAATTATCTTTGCATGATAACATTAAATGGTTTCAGGCCACAAATGTGACGTCTGATCTAAAACATGCATTGATCAAGAACATAAGCCTAAGTTCTCACTATCAGCTCCAACCTTTCAGAATTTATAAAACTGCAACTCTTAATCCTCATCAAAGACATGGAAGAATGTCATGGATTGCATATTCCTGCTGTGGGGCGTGTATTTCTCAGGAGGCGTGGTAAACTGGGCACAACACCTGTCGATGATGTCATAAATGGCAACGCTCGTGTGTAGAAGCAAAAAGTTCTGATATGTACGCACAAAGATGCCAAACGTCAGTCCTTGATGTGTCCCAGTAAGACCACCAGGGGTATCCACCTGCCCTGAGACAGCTACAGGAGCGATCTCAGATCTTACTGCATCTTCCAGCAGGTCTTCATTTTTTTATTACAGTTCAAGTAGGTGTGACTAAGCAAAATCTGTCTGCTACAACCCTGGATGGTGCAAATACATCCAGTCAGGCTGTCCCCACCCCAAACTGAATGTCATCTAGTTTAATTAGACTAAAAGGGAAGGTGATGTCTTTATGGCCAACATCTTTAGCAGGGGGTGAAAAAAGGGAGAAAAAAAAAGTAGGGCAAATTCTCCTTTTAAGTCGCTTGGTCTCATACCAACAGGCTTTGTATGCGTTATTTTTACACACCAAAAGCTTCTGTAATTACCATTGTAACATTTATAGACTTAGGCTCTCTTAGCAACCATGTATTTATTGTGCTGTCGACATGGCAATTAAGGAATGAAAGCATTTTAGGATGCTGTCCACAAAAAAAAAAAAAAAAAAGAACAGCACCCAATTACCCTAATGTTTTCCTTCACCAAAGCTTTCCTGATGGTAACCAAATAATACATATTAGGCCTAGATGGGCTGGCGAGTAATCAACTCATCAGCTCAAGTCATTTGAAGCAGACGACCTGACGAGGGTTAAACCTGGTGTAGCTACCGTAAGTAAACATGCCAACATGTCTCCAGCCCTAATAAGACCATGGAATTAGATCTAATCTACTACAGCCATCACAATTTGTGATTACACAGTGGAAATTATCCATTTAAATCTGTAGCTGGTTGCCGGGAGGAAGGTTTGTCCGAGCAGAATGGTCCCTTTTGAAAGTGGCCTGAGGAACTCCAGAAAGTAAAGACAGAAGCGAAATCTAGAGAGCGACCAAGCAGGAGAACACTCCAACGCTAGTGAACAGGCTGCCCCAGATGGCGTTTTATTGTCTTCCAACATAAAAACGGTCATGTGCCATGAAAATGCAAGTGCTTTATTTTATTATTGCAGTTAAATATCAGTAAAAAAAAAGAAAAAAAGGAGGTAATCTGTTTGTATTTCTCAAACGACAACAACCTGTGAAACGTTAAGGTAGTGTGTGAAGCATCATTTAAAGTAATGCTTTAATTGACCCTGTCCTCGGTTTAAGAGCTTTAAACATAGACCATGTAAGAACTGGACAAGCATCATGTGATATCAAGGGATTTTGAAGCCGTTTTGTCTTCCACTGGAGGGTGTGATACCACCCAATGGGCAGAACGAGCAGGTCTGGACTCCGGCTGGAACAGGCTCACCTCAGTTCAGTTCAGTTCTATTTTAGCTTGGCTTAACAAACGTTGGCTCACATTCAGTCTGAACAAATCAGTCGGCCCGTCCTCATTTGTTGAGTTGAAACGGGGAAGGGCAGAGGTCCGATCAAGTGGAATCCTGGAGACAACGCGAAATCCCAGCAGGCCTGCACTCCTACAGGACTGTGTCACAGCTGGCTCTCAGAATCTTTGCCAGTGGAGGTAGATAAAGAATACATCAAATTAAAATCAAAAACTGTTAAGTTACTAGGTGAAAAGTGGGAATAGCTGACAAACATATACGGGTTTACTCTCTTTTAGGAACCTAGAAAGAATACAAGTAATATTCTCTCATTTGGCATATCTGTCTACACGTCACAGCCTTGTGCAACAGCCAACACCACCCTCAGAGCCGGGTCGCCATGCTGCATCAGTTTCCACTTATCTCCACGTCCATGCACACGCTCTTCTTTTTGTGGTCTCTGCATGCTTCACCAGACAGCAACCCCCCCCCCCCCACCCCCCCACCCCCCCCCAACTCTTTTTTACCTCTATCTCACAAAAATGTTTTACCAGATGGAAGTACTCTTACTTTTTACTGAAAGCAGTAAGGTCTGAACAAGTGCATCACTGTGGAGGTGTGTGTATGTGCACGTGCTAAAACACGAGAATGTGCGTGAACAACAGCATCTGTGTTTTCCCCCTCTGCCGTTCACATTAGTTGGAGTTAAATGGAAGCGCAGCTCTTTGGACGTGCCTGAGGAAACCCCTCTCCAGTGGCTACTGAACGATCTGGGTGCAATTAAACTCCAATATAAGAGAAAAAAAAAAAAGAGAAGCAGGAATGTCAGACGTGCCCAGAATAACCAGACTGCGGCTTCCGTAGCCAGATGTGATCCTGCTCGGACCGCTTTGGGTCTGGCACATGCTGCCTGGACGTTAATGACTGCTGAGCGCCACAGCTACAGGGTGTTCCAAGCGGTAAAAAGGGGTGCGAAGAGAAATCAGAGACCAAGCAAAGGTTAACCTAATTGGTTTCATGCAAACAAAACAAAGCTGAAACTAACAAAGTCGCGGCGGAAACTGGAAGGTGGGATGAAACGTGGGATGTAGATTGTGAACATAGAAAATGTGCAGAAAAATTAGGTGAAGCTTTCGAATCTCATCTCAGATAGATCTCAAATAAATCAAATAAATTCAAACCAGGGTTTGCTCCAAGGTTTGAATATGAATTCTGCGGTTATGTCTTCTAAAGTCAAATTAATACATTAAATAACCTGAGTTCATTGACTTTAATTGGCAGAAGTTCAGAAAGCTCTACTTGGTGTAACTCGAACAAATGAAAAGTTTTGGTTCAATAAGAAACACGGAAAAGTATAATGCTTTATATAAATTTCACACTCAAATTCAAGCCGTTTAGCTACCAGTTATTTCGATTCAACTATTTGTGTACATTCTACATGGCTTGTTTTTTTTTTTTGACATTTCACATAAATTTGTTCGGCTTCTTTTGAGATCTACATTTTTAATTTAAAAACCGGAGGAGAACGCTCATCATGGACATGTTGTTGGAAACTTCATTTCTTTGAATCCTTCTTTTAAATGAGGAATCAAAGATATTTTAATTACTGTAAAAACAACAACAACAAAAAGACAAGACAATTCTAAAATATCTAAAATGTCTTGACTTTGGAGGTAGCGACACTGGTGTTCCAATCTGTGAATGTGGTTCCTGGGATTCTCCTGGCTCCTCTTAGACGAGGGGCATGAAGCTCTTTCCAGATTTCGTTAAAGCAACTACATGTCCTCGTAACTTCTCTGCTGCTTCATCAAGTAATCTTTGAATCTGACATCGTTTAGAAATGGCTTCAAAAGATATTATCGGGTTTTGTAAATCTCATGTCCCGTGTATAGGTCAGTCCAGTCAAATGCTGTTAAACCGTTTTTATGTTGGCACACAGAAGCTGCCAGGTGCAGTCCGTCATCATTACTGACAGTTAAGAAGCTTTGGACACGGCAAGTTAAGACATTTTGGAACTTTAAGCCACACTGACTCAATAACGGCTGTTCGTACAATTTAAACCCTGTGTTGTCCATCCATCCATTTTCTATACCAGCTTTATCCTTTGCTGGGTCACGGGGGTCTGCCGGAGTCAGGCGAAAGGCAGGTGTACACCCTGGACAGGTCGCCAGTCCATCACAGGGCCACATACAAAGACAAACAACCATGCACGTTCACACTCACACCTACGGGCAATTTGGAATAACCAATCAACCGAACATGCATGTTTTTGGACTGTGGGAGGAAGCCGGAGTACCCGGAGAGAACCCACGCAAGCACAGGGAGAACCTGCAAACTCCACACAGAAAGACGCCGCCCGGGAATCGAACCAGGAACCTTGAGGCAACAGTGTTAACCACTAAGCCTGCGTGCCTCCCCACCCTGTGTTGTGTTCTGAAAAATCCAGAGCAGTGCACCCATAAAATTATTTAGAAATAAGTAAAAGAAAACTCCATATTGGGGTGCCAGATAGTTTAGCCAATCGAGTGGGCACATCAAGTGCAGAGGATGAAGGTCCTTGTTGCAGGCAGCTCGGGTTCAGGTCCTGGGTTTTCGATTCTGCTTACCATCCCCCCTCCCTGTTAACCTACCTACCTAACTACTGTTATTCATTATACCCTATTATATTTCACATCATATTTATAATTGTGCAACATACCAAAGCATGCTTTTAGGATGGGTTGTCATTTTATAAATGTCAAGTAGTTCATGCAATTATTAATGATATTTCCTTTATTTTAACTGGCACACATCAATAACACATCCCGATGTGGTGACAATATACAGCTGCTTGCCAGTGGAAATGCCTCACAAACGCCAGACACCAGTACAAGATGCAAACCCAAAGATTTCTTGAGCTGATAAAAAATTCTGTTGAAAACAAACAAAAAGTGTCAACTCTGCCGGGTAAAGCTGGTCTAACATAATTCACTGAGACTCACTGGAGGGTGAACCATGCAGCAAAAGGTGTGTGCACAGATCAGCTTCTGAGAAATGGTAAGATGAGAGGGCTGGATAATTCTGATCCGATCTGGGTCTGTGATGTCACAGTATCCTGCTGCCCAGCAACAAACAGTGTTATCTCCAAAAGAAAGAAAGAAATTATAGTATCCTGCTTTGATACCCAGTCAGGTTATTTTACCAGGCTGGCAAACGTTGGCTGCATTGTTTTTTACCTTTCTCTACGTGGACTTCACAAGTTCCAGCCTCACTGTCACCGCCTTTTTTTTTTTTAAATATTTGTTTAGAACATTTCTAAGGCCTCTAGGGGGAGTTGACCTCTATTTCAAGGTCAATTAGGAAAAAAACAAATAAAAAACTTTTATGTAACTCAAATATTATATTTTTTTCCACCAATAGGTCTGTTTTAAAAAGTTTTGAAAAATTATCCCATAATTTAATGAGAGCCCAGTTCTGCACCCCAATTCCAACCCTAGGCCCAGGACGACAGAGCCGCCCCCCCCCCCCTATTGGTGGCATTGACTCCACATAACACAGACTTTTATTTGAGTTTGAAGAGTACCTCTTTTTAACTCCTCCACAATACCAATTATTAAGAGCTTTTTCTGTGTGACACCAAACCTTTACACAATTAAACACGTTGCTGTGTTTTATGTTCATCTAAAATGAATCCTCTTTGTGAGCTGATAAATGTCTTTGTTTCAGGTTGTATTTATAGCAGCCGCTCATTACTTATGAGCAGCACCTAATTGCTCCCTTGGCCGTGTCAACGGATCAGACCGAGACCAGCAACGTGACCGCAGGTTGTTTATGTTGCTTCATCGCCTAGACTCAAAGCTCAGGCAGGTTATTGCAGTTTATATTTCTTTACCCGGAAGTCCTAAAACACCAACGTTGTTAGCCGGGAGTCCCGCGGAGCTTCACAGGTCTTGCAGAGATTAACTACGGGACAAAAGCGCTTAGCTCCTTTGGTAACACGGCTAAATCAGATTGGGAGGCTGGGACCATGCAAACATATCCATTATTCTAAACTAAAGCTCATATTAAAGTACAAGTATTCATCTTGTAAACCACGACTTTACGTTTCACTCTAAAGGCACTACAGTGCAATAGGATCAAATTTTATTTCCCTTACACCAAGGAATCATCCACTGTTAAGAAATTGCGCGCGTTTCTAGTTCACTGCTTTTTTATTAACAGTCATAACATTTTAAACAACATTAAATGACTTCTAGTGCTGTTATTGAGCTACTTTAACTTATTTGTCAGATTAAGGCAAAAATAAATTTCTCAAATGTCTCAAAAATCGTCCTTTGTGTGCCGAGTCTGAAAGACAACCTTTAAGACCCTTTGTGGTATCCAAACCAACCTCAATGCCAAGAATTTCCATACACCACACAACTCACAAATGTCAGCATACAGAGAAATCAGGCCACTAATTGTCTTTTGTCACCCAGCGACATTCCTAATGTTCACCCCTGGCAACCAGGGCTTAAGGAAGCACAGAGATTTAGTTTGACAGCCGTGTCACCGAGATTAGTGCTCCTCGGGGCAGGGCTGGCCGCCTGGGGGACCGTGTTTGGATGAAGTGGGGGAGCGACGGTCGCAGCACAATGTGGTCCAACCAAAGACTCAAACATGGTCATTCTGCTGAATATCAAATAAGGTAACGAGTTTGATTAATGAACCCAGGCCACTTTTATCATGTTTGAGCCAGCACTGACAGCTGAAAGACACATATACACAGTAGTATCACAATACTAAAACAGAATACATTCTTCACGCCAGCAATTCATCCTTTCAGTCTTTAGACTCAAGTTCATGAATGTCTTAACAGCTTTTCAATTTTGGTCAAGATATTTCTTATGTCATGTTATGGTAGCTTCAGAAAGGCTAAAAAACAATAACTAAAAACAGTTTCATTTGTTGTTTTAAATGAAAAAACACTAATATATATTTTAAATTGGAGAACAAATTCTAAATACAAGTAGCTAAAGCATTATGTGCAAGAAAAGTTTGCTCTGACAGTGAATTATATTAATTCAGTGTAATAACAGACATCTTTTGAGTTCTGTCGCCATTGAAGTGTTGTTTCAGTGGTGTAATCTTAACCATTTAACCAGATGTTTGGTCTGTGATGTCTTTGAATCATTATTGACATCCAGTGACATTAAAAGGGCTTATTTAAGCTTCACACACTGACATGACATGAAAAGCTATTCAAACGTCCTCAATCGACAACCTAAATATCTCTGTAGTGCTGCAGTCAAAGAAACACTTCAAAGCCCAAGAGTTATAAAATAAAACAATACAAATCAAAAATTAAACAGTTCGTGTTTCAATGTTGAATCATGATCCTAGTTAAAATAAAACTAGAACATTTTAATTGATTAATACATTTTTTAAAAACACAACTAAAGAGCATTTTTGTCATTTAAAAGCCAGCGCTCTGCATTGGGCTTAAAAGAACTGGCATACAAATGAGTGTATGCGACATACATGTCCCCTAGTTTTACAAAATTACTAAGGCTCTTGTTTAATCCTCCCTGTATCTGGATCTAAGCTGACACAAGGCACCAGTTATGGTTCAAGTGACATCTTCTCAGGATGCGGCAAAAGCATCAGGGTCCACGTTTGTTTCACAATATTGCCACAAAAACAGTAGAACGAATATAGACATACATATAAATATTATTTGTGTCTAATGCCAGGAGCGGACCAAAGATTGTATAAAGCAATGGATGAGGCGCTTGGTCACGTGACCCACTGCTGTCTGAAGAGCAGCTCTGTGCGGGGCAAAGCCATGTTGCTCCAGAAGCCAACGGGAACACACCCACCATATGTCAATCAAAGTTAACTTCGCTCCAAGCTCCTTCAGACGAAGGCCACCAAAATATCTGCAGAGCTGCCGGCAGAATACCGTTTACAGTATACCGGTAGTTCCTTCGTTAAGCGCAATAGCATTACAGATTAGGAAGAAACAACGGGTACTTGTCAATCAAATGTCAATCAATCATATTTGAAATAAACATATTGCCTTCTGCCATTGTATAAAAAAAATTCAACCCCCCCTCACATCAAAAGGCTTTTTGAACCAGGCTGTAAATAAATTTATTTCTGCTCTAAATTTGGACATTTTACCATTGGGAGTCAACAGGTGTTTTTACATTGGCGGAAACCCCGCGTTTAATGCGCTGATCTAGTGTGTAGCCTGTCCTTTTTTCAGATTGAGTGACGCAGGGTGGCGTGTTGAGCTTGTTTTAAAAATGACACCTGTCTGACAACGTATTTCATCCTACTAATGTGGGGATAATATGTCATTCTACATGCCCACACATCTTACGTTACGTTAAGCAGATAATGCCTCCTGACTTATGTTTATATTACCCTAAAAACATTTGTTCATCATCCAGCCATTTTAGCGGGATCTAATCTAAAAACACCTGAAGGAGACTGACACACTATTACAGCCACCCTCTATCACTCAATTGAGGAATCGCAACCTAGAAGTTAGATAGTTGACACTTGGAGTGGACACATGGGCTTTCTTTGATAGGCTGCCCCCATGTGGTCAGGTGTGGTATTGCTACATAGATTGGCTTTAAGCTGTAGGCAAAACCACAATCACGTACAACAGTGGAATAAGGTTAATTAAGGCCTTCTTTACACTTGGTATTAAATTCCGGAAGAAAGTTATCTGATCACAAGTGGACACCCTCAAGAACAGATGTAAATGTACCCAGCACACACTGCGATCTGATCCCTGAGACCACACTTGTAGGTGGTCTGGACCAAATATGAATACTTTCTTTTAGCACATCTCGGACCGCACATCCCGCTGAAATGCTGAAAATCTCAAGCTTGCCCCTGGTTCTATGCAAGAGTGTAAAAAAATAAAACATCTTTTTCAGAAAACCTAAACATCTGTGCTGAAAATGCAAATATCTCAACAAGTCAGCACAGCCCTTCAGCTGAGGTCTTTGATGCCATTTTTATCTGGCTCGTACTATAGTTGCCTGTTTCCAGAATATAGCAGTTTTGATCCTTTGATTAAAGACACAGCCAGTTGAAAAAGCTCTAAAATGAGCAGAGGTTGGCCAAGTTTAGACAGCCAGCAGAGGACTGTTTCATGTTATCCTCTAACTGGTTATTCCTGTCACTTCTCTACTGGGCTGAGATAAACACTTCCATTCTGCAGTCCCAAAGACATAGTTAAGAGACCACGATTATAGCCTTGGGAGTGTTGTATAAATATCTCCTCTGGGAGAGAGATGTGTCCTGACAGCTGCAGTTTCTGTTCTCTTTAACTTTTTTTTGCGTGTAACCAGCAACTTTCACCTCTCAGTCTTGGTGACCTGTGAGGGGAACTGCTTCTGCACGTGCTCATAGTTTTCCTTTGACTCGAAAGTATTTGTACTCAGACAGCGTGGCTCCCCGGCCTTGCCACCCTCTCACAGCAGCAAAGTGACTGTGTTTACTTTTCACCCTTGTGAATGTCACACTCATGCACTCCCTCCAGCATTTGTGTTTATGTATGCATGAGCCTGTGGTACGTTTTTTTTTTAACTTTTGCATACAAAGCAGACAGTGGCAATCAGTGTTTAAAAGATCACTTTTTACACTGACACAAATACAATGAAACACGATCAACTGGAGTCTCTGCAACGTCCATGGTACATTGTAGTCTTAAGTTGAATTTAAACATTCAAAGGGAAGTGCTGAGTGATTAAAAGGTAATGGACATTGCCTAATATATCTCCTGTAAAACTTACTCTTAAGAACATGAATACAAAATTACATGGTGAAGCAGGGTCAAATAATGAGAAGAAATATGACCGAAACACAAACTGCTGCCGCCAGGTCCAAGTCTGCAGCTGCTGCTGCCAGATCCTGACAGAAAAACAATGAGAAGCAACTGAGTAGTGAATGCAGTTGGCAGCAGAGCGCTGTCTTTTAGATGTGGCCTTGAGCTTCTCTCTGGCAGGCAGCTCCTTGCTGATTTACACCGCAGCAGCGATTCACAACCCAAACACATCCAAGACAAATAATTATGTCAGGTTGACTCTGTCAGCTTATCGGGGAATCATAACAGAAACTATTGACCACAAAGGCTGACATGTGGAGCGCGGCCCCAGACAATGGGGTGGTGAAGCTGTGGTGCTGTTTGTTGTGGTTTGGTAGAAGATCCGCTGCACAACGGTGCGAAAGCCCAGGGAGGTCAGGGGAGACTGAGCTGTATATTTTGGTAGGAAACGAGAGCAGTGCAGGTTGAATCTCGTTCAACCTACTGAAGAAACCGAAACCAAAGAACATGAGCCTCACAGTGCTGCCTGCTTTGTCCTGATGATAGCAGGCTCAGCGAGAGAGACAGATGATAGTATCTTCAACCAGAATCCCAGGTCTTCTTCTTTTTTTTTCTTTTTTTTTATTCGCAGCACAATACCAGCTTCACCACGGAAACTTGGAGCCCCGTCTGGACTTTTTAATAAATAGTAACTACATATCAACAACACCATGTACTTCACTGGGATGACAAATCAGATCTTTATATTTCTTCTTCTGAGATGGACTGGCGACCTGTCCAGGGTGTACCCCTGCCTTTCGCCTACTATGCGTCGGGATAGGCTCCGACAGACCCCCTTGATCCGGAAACGGATTAAGCGGGTATAGATAATGGATGCATGGATATTTCTTCTTTATATGGGACACCTTTCCATGGACATTGTATAAATGGTAGACCATATTTATTAGTGTAAAGTAGGGGTGGGGAATCCAGCTCCTCAAGGGCTGATGTCTTGCATGTTTTAGATGTTGACCTGCTTCAGACCATCCAAATGATACAAATGACTGTCTCATTAACAGACTTGTGCAGACCTTGATGACAAGCTGATGATGACCATTATTTAGAATCAGGCATGTTAAAGTAGGGAAACATCTAAAGCATGCAGGTCAGCGGCCCTCAAGGACCAGGATTGCCCATCTTTGGTGTAAAGGCTATGCAGTTTCATTTGGTCAATGCCAACTTTAACTCCTGAAGGTGAACTGTATTCATCAATCTGTTCGTTAACTTCCGCTTATCGGAAGTTAACGCTTATCCAGATTGCTTATCCAGATTCAGGTTGCGGATTGCACCCTATTCACTTGTCATTCAAACTGACCACATCCTTAAGTCATGCACAGAAAATGACCCCTGAGCACAGATGATGGGCTATGTTAAATCTACCTTTTTTTTACAAAGGTTTCTTATGATTCGTCCAAAGCAAAGTTCATCTCAAGTAGCCACTTCATTCATGAAGAATCACAGGTCCTGAATCTAATTTTTTTTTTTAATGTCAGCTAAAATATCAGCAAAAGGTCGTCACTGGTGCACAGGCTTCAGTGAGCAGAACTCTGGAAGTCCTCACAGGCTCCTCCCACAGGAGCACCTATGTGCAGCTCATGTACAAGGTTGCCAGATGTGGTTATGTAGAGTATAGCGAGTATGGATCAGAATGAATCAGTGCCATTTCAAACATTACTGCAGGAGTTAAGACGTATCAGGGGTGCCGATCAGGAAGGGGCAGGCAGGAGTGATCATGATCATGTGACGTGATGTCACGGTAACTCAGAGACAATTTTCAAAGTCGTGTTTTATTTAAAAGCAAGGAGGCGCATAATGTGTAGTGTGTGTAGTAGGTACAGGACAGTGAGTGAGACCTAAATGCCCCTATTTAATGAGCTGGAGCAAACTAAAGGCCAAACAAGCCCAAAGTCACTTTTGATGAATAAAATTGTCCTCCTTGCAGACATATCGTGACAGAAGAGACAGAATAGCGACAGCGCGGCGACAATGACAGAGGTGACAGCGCTGATGAAGGAGGAATAGGATAATGACATGTTTGAAGTGGAGGAGGAACAAGATTTATTGTTACTATTCTCGATTGCCAAGTAGATGATGTTTCTGCTTCTCTACATCAGCCACACCCACTTCATATTCAGGACCAATCACATAAGAGTTCTTGGACACCACACAAAGGGCCAGAACCCCCAAACCAGGGAGAAAACATGACATAATTCTTTTTCTTGCAGCTCTGGGAATGAGAACGAATTTCTCTGTTCTTGTGGGACATGTAACAACCTTCACTGGTTGCATCCTCAAGCCACACCTGAAATACTGCTGCCAATGTTCTTTCTGTCTTTCTCATGGTTCAGGGTTTTTCTAGGCTTTAACGTTTCTTTACTTTGCTCTACTTGGGGTTTTGTTTTGTGTTTATGAGTTGTTTCCTGTTTTATTTTGATAGTCTGTGGCCTTGTGTATTTAGCACTTGTTCCTGATTGTTTGCACCTGTGTCTCCTCAGCCCCTGCGGGTGTATATTGTCTTGTCTTTACAGTCCTCCCTGTTTGTCCATCTGTTTTTCAGTCCCACTTGTTTGCCTGCCTGGATGCCTAGTCATCTTTTGGGTTTTCTATTGGAGGCCTGTGCAGCGTTTACCGTTAAAGGACTTTTCTGCACTCTGTATGGATCTGCATTCGAATGCTCGGATGCATTAAGCTGCTCCATCTAACTGAAGGCATCTTGATGCAGAGCCTCTCCGTCAATGCGGACCACAAGAATGTGATTGGTTGATTCGGTTTTTTTTTTTTCATTTCACCTGATTTGATTGAGTAACCATTAAGACCTAAAGCCCAAATTATGTCCAGTTTGAGACCCCCAACACCCGATGAGTTGAGGAGGAGATGTCATCGCTTTAGAGTAGAAGCAAAGCACAGAAAGAGGAAGAGAGGAATCTTTTCTCTCAGTCATAATGAGGAAAGAGGTTTTAACCACACAATCTAGCAAGAGTTCAGTGTTCTCACCATTCCTGTAAACTTTAGACTTCCAGACCACTGTCAAAAGTCCTGTCAGATGACAAGATCAAATACTCAAATGGCAAAAGAGGACTTGGAAAGAACAGACCAGACTGTATTTCTTACGGAAGCTTAGGTCCTTCTGTGTTTGTAGAGAGATGTTGCACATCTTCTGTAGTCGGTGGTGGTGACTGCAATCTAATTACAGTTTAGCTTGGTCTCACCCTGAATCATAATTATTGACGTGCGCAGACATTTAAAGCCCCTTGTAAGTTGCACATGTGACAGACATGAAAGGACATCCTAACAGCCTCTATGAGCCAATTTAACAAAGAAGCCTTAGAGTTAACACAGAGACTGTTTAAGCTGGAATTTAGGTTTATTTAAACACCATCTCTCATTGCCTTTTAAGCTGGACTCTATTTTCCAAAACGTATTTATTTATTTAATTTGAAATAACCTTGTTTTGTTAAGTACATGTTTTATGTGAAAAATGCTTCCTTAAAAAGTGCCTGCAGTTTTCTGTTAAGTAGCTTGTCTGGCTCTGAATTCTTCCTGCATTCATGTGGCTCTTGCTCAATCCACTTCTCGTCTGTTTTACACTCTCCGTTAGGTGCATACCTTCCACACGCTCCAGAGATTTACAAGTTTCCCAGTCGTTATGGCACCAAACGGGCATTTTTAAAGTGGCCTCATGTTCCCCTCTTAAAATAGTCTAAGGGGGAGTTAAAAGATACAACAAACAATTTAGTCAAACCAGAAAACAGCCGGTGTTATTTCTCTTGTTTCTCTTTGAAATAACATTGTAGTTTGGTTATTCTTTCATAACTTGCAGCTTACTGATACTCAAGTACAAAGGGTCCCAAACAGCTTTTAATATAATGCAGGTCTCCAGTGCCTGTGTGAATAAAAAACTGTGAAACTTGGCTCTTGCTGGTATTTTGGATATTTCCTTTCATCTTATCCCTCAGAGACAGAAGTAATAATATCTTGCATCCTCAGCGTGTCCAAAAATGTCTTTTCCAGGGTGGTTGTTTGTTATATGAAACCAGTAAAAACATTTATTCACCTATGAAAAGTAGACCTTTTGTTGGAGGTGTGGAATTTTCTTGATTCTGGTTATGGATGTGGAAGTTTGTGCATGACTACGATGTCAGAACTTAATGTAGGAGACCCACTCTACCCTCCAAAACCACCTGCCAGGAAGAGATCTGTAAATATTGACTGTAAAGGGCACTTTTGTTTTGTCTCTGCAAAATTTTGACCAAAATTGTGCCCAACATTTTATTATTATCTCAGGAGACTGCTAAAATTGGAAGGGAAAATAATTAAAATGATCCATTTAAACCAAACTGTGTGTGTGTTTATAACGTCCTAAAATGTCCTAAGATGTTCTTAAGCCTCCCAAAACAATTTAGGGGTGCTCGTGGATAGTTAACCAAAGACTTGGTTGCTTCAATTTACTTTGGTGTTAATTCCAAGCGAGAGCACCACTTAATTTAAGGATTTTACTGAGTGAATCTTTGTATTTATGAAAAGAGGGCGGAGTGAGTTATTTTACATTAAGTTTCGTCACCATGCACAAACGTCCACATCCGTTACTCTTTTAGAGAATCAAGAAAATTCCACGTTAGGCTCCACATTTTTTTTGTTCTACTAGTGAATGAAACAGTTGATGCATCAATGTCCGCTCCACTCTAGAGCTTCTTTGCGAGAAAGTCCCTTTTCATTATAATCTGTCCTGTGATTTCTCCATTGAGTCATGTGACAGGAAAGTACGTTATCATCGCTGCTGGTTTTATCTCCAGCTACACACGAGAACATGAGAAACTCTTGTTACTAATGAAGCTGAAACACCCCAATTTTGACAAATTGCAAATCTGGCTACAAGTCATCATGTTAACACTTTAATTTACTGGACTAATGTAGACAATGAAGTTCAGTTGTTTCCATGACATTGATGTCTTTCACTTGTATTAATATTATCAATAGAAATTAATATTAGACTGATTATTATTCCGTCCTTCGTTGGCATTTAGACACAAATGGAGTCAAGACCAGAAGCAGAGACACTTCTGCTGCTGTGGTGAGTCATAATTCGATTATTACTTGTGATGCAATCCCATCACAGTTTTATGGAAATTACTGAGTATAATATAGTGGAAACATGTAACTCATAGTGTAAAACTTTTATTGATAAAGAAAAGTAGAGCCTAGCGGTGTCTGGACAAATTTGTTAGTTCCCTTAAATTAAAGCAAAAAAAACCCCACAATGGTCCCAAATATAACATGAAACTGACTTACATAATAGTATAGAATAATAATTCACCAAACAATGATTAATGAAAACTGTGCCTTGTCCTATTTAATGTTTTAGATCACAGATGTTTTGCACAGAGGATTTAGACCAGGTCCACTACAGAAAATCCAGGGTTTTGTTCTTAGTCAGTCTTGAGTGTTTTTAGTTGTTGTATGTGCTTATTGTGCTCATGCGTTCGTATCTTCTAGACTAGATTACTGTAACGTGTTGTTGGCTGGATGTCCAAATAATTCTCTGAACAGCCTCTGGAACCAACTTCCAGTTTGGGTGAAGGAGGCTGATACCACCTCCACCTTTAAAACTAAACTTAAAACATTTCTGTTTAATAAAGCATATAGCTAGTGTATTTTAGTACCTTAATGTGTCAGGCCCAGTAGTCAAAGCTGCAGCTACAGGACCAGATTAGAGCAGCTCATTTTAAACAGCTTCGGTGTAGATATGCTGCTATAGGCCTCTGCTGCAGGGGGGCACCAACATGATCCACTGAGTGGTGCCTTTCACCTCCTCTGTTTCTCTTTGCCTTCTCTGTCTCTTCTTCACCTCAATCCTCAGTTATTAACAGTATCTCATAATCATAATTGTGGTCCATTGTTCTGGTAGTTTTCTGTGCTTGTCTGGCCCTTCTTTCCCTCTTCTTTGCATGTCCTGCGGACCAGAGCCTCAGGAGCTGCTTGCTGACCTGCAGTTCCACCTCTGACCATCCCAGTGTCTGCCTTCACCTGTCTGTGTGGATGTCTGTTGGATACTTGCTGACATCCCGACCTGCAGTCCTCATCCCCTTGGATCACCGTCTATCCATATATCACCCATATACACAGAAGTCTAATTGGACTACCAATGATAGTTACTAATGTATCCTGTCTTGTACCTTTGACGGTGTCTCTATGTCTCTATTCTTTCTTATTTCCTGCTTTACCCGGCTGGCCTTCGGCAGGAGGGTCCCCCCTCATGAGCCAGGTCCTGCTCAAGGTTTCTTCACTCTTAAAGGGGAGTTTTTCCTGCCACTGTTTGGCTTAAGGTTTTTCTTCCACTAGGGAAGTTTTTACCTGCCGTTGTTTATGTAATAATTGTTCGGGGGTCATGTTCTGGGTCTCTGGAAAGCGCCTAGAGACAACTTGTGTTGTAATAGACGCTATATAAATAAAATTGAATTGAATTGAATTATTATATTGTTGGAGGACCTATGACCTGTGACTGACACTGCAACTGTTGTAAAAGAGACAATGGTCTGTGGTTTTGGTTTACTGTATACTTTGTTTGTGTGTAACTTTAAGTAACTTCTTCTCCCTTTCTGTTGCGATGGGGGTTATGTGGGGAGGGGGGTGTCAAAGTTATGCATATATTATAACATGATTGCCTTTAGTCGTCATTCTCTGATGTCTATATGTGGTGTCATTTGTAAAGGAAAAGACCGGAACACCTTTGATTAAGATACAGAGGATGTCTGGGCCAAATGGGCCCATAGTGTGTCTGTTTCTTCACCTGTCGATATTTGCATATAACATGTCATGTGACCTCTTTGTTCGTCCGTGAATAAAAGAAACCGCTGCAAGGGGGAAAGGGGGATTTGTGCTGATTACATTCGTATGTCATTTGCCGGTGTCGGCCTTTCCCCCGTTTTGCAGAAGGCTTAAACAAGATTACTGTCTCTGTGTGGTTCATTCTGACCCTTGAGAAGGTTAGAAAACTTTAACAGGGGGCTTCTCTCTTTAAGACGCTGTTATAAAATAGAAAGGTAATGTGCTGTAGTCAGAGCACTCAGACAGATACCAATGTGTGTGTGTGTGTGTGTGTGTGTGTGTGTGTGTGTGTGTGTGTGTGTGTGTGTGAGAGAGAGAGAGAGAGAGAGAGAGAGAGAGAGAGAGAGAGAGAGAGAGAGAGAGAGAGAGAGAGAGAGAGAGAGAAACCTGCTCTCCTTGTATTAAACCAGAGTCAGTTTGATGATTTCATATTTCATATTATGTTTGTCCACAACAACTGACACCAAACTTTCTGGCACTTGGCAGCACACTCGGCTTCGTAATTCCTTGATAATCTTATGATTTCATTGACCCTCCACAGATTCAAGACCCCCTGGATCAGACGCAACAATGCAGTGCTGCGACTGGTACAGGATGTCTTGATGCAAGTCATAACCAGAGAAAGAACAGAAGTAGTTTCTAGTTGCATAACTAGATTATGCAACTAGAAACCGAAGAACAAACATAACTGAGCCTGATGTGACTTGTGAAAAAAGTTCCAGTTTTGTCTCATTTGTGCAAAGGACATTCTCCTACAATGTATCCTGTGTCCTTGGAGTTCACCTTGAATCTCTTTATAAGTTGTCCTTTGGTTACCATTCATATTATCTGTACTTTGAGCCCCTCCTGGATGACTGAGCTTCTTACTCTGTCTCTGTGGGAGACTGAAACCCCGGGGAGGAAATTCCCTTTAGCTGATTGTAACCACAATCTCGTTATTTTGGTCACTACCTGTAGCTCGTGACCATAGGTGAGGGTGGGAACGTAGACTGGTAACTTATGAGCTTCACCTTTCTGCTCAGCTCCTTCTTCACCACGACAGACCGATGCAGTCCAGTGGTGGAGGCCACACCAATCCGCCTGTCAATCTCCTGCTCCATTCTTCCCTCACTTGTGAACAAGACGCCGAGATATTTGAACTCCTCCACTTGGGGCAGTATCTGATCCCCGACCAGGAAAGGGCACTCCACCTTTTTCTGGCTGATGACCATGGTCTGAGATTTTGAAGTCTTGATTCTCATCCCAGCCGCTTCACATTCGGCTGCAAACTACTCCAGTGAGGGTTCCAGGTCATCATCCATGTCATCTTCAAAAAGCAGAGACCCAATTCTGAGGTCACCAAACCGGACCCATTCCACACCTCGGTTGTGCCGAGAAACTCTGTCCAGAAAAGTAATGGACAGAATCGGTGACAAAAGGCAGCCTTGGCAGAGTCCAACCCTCAAGTCATGGTTATATTTCACACTTTCTATATCTTCTGCTTTGGGGTTTGGTTGATATTAGACTGGGTTACAGTTGTTTATTTGATCACTGGTTCTCAGTTTTACGCGTGTAAATGTCGTCCTTGGGTAAGACAATGCTGCCAGGTCGTTACTTTACCGCGAGCTGCAGTGGTTTCATCTCAGACTCATAAACTATGTCTGGTTATCAGTTTGCTTGCAACAAGTTCAGATAATATTATGTTAGCATTTTGTTTTTTATCATTTCTGAGTAAACCAAAAAGGAACCAGAGAATCCTGAGTAACCAGACTGAATCCTGCCTTGAATGAAAGATATTGTCAATCATTTCTGGTGTTGCTGCAACCAAACTTCTTCTGAAAAGTTCAAGGTATGTTTGTGGTAACTGATGTTATTATAAATGTCTAAGTTTGTAGTAATTTGTTCGATTTCTTCAGCTGCAGTGACATGCTCTTCTGCTCAATGTCTGCTACCAACACATCTGGCTGATGGCATGAGTGGTAGACAAACCAAACTAATTGTAATCTGGTTTATGGGATGTTTGATGGGATCCTATAAACTTAGGATGAATCACGAAATGTTTTGTTAAAAGCCATTTTAACCTAAAATCTGGTGTTTTGGTAGACCCGTCTGCTTGGCAAATCACAATAGTTACCAGAATGGAATTCTTTATAGAAAAAAAGTGTATACTTACCTAAATACACATTACAATGAAGTTAAGCTTAGCTGCAAAAAACACAAGCAGACGCTACAAATACAAACCTTTAGTTTTTGCTCTTTCTATTAGCTTTGTGTGGACGTTATAAAAATGTTGCTCTGCCTTGTCAGTTGACTTATTCATTTCTTCCATAATTTCCTTGTTTCCAGATTAAACTAGTCTTCATTTGGTAAACAAATCAACATGGACCATCAGCATTGAGTTGGCTCAACTCATATGTTTGTGCCAGTGTGTTACTGTCACTGAGCAGTAGGGGGCACTAAAACTGCCAAGGTTCCACAGTGTGGCTTTAGGGAAGTCCGGGTGGATCTCATCATTTCCCCGCCTGGGCCTCAGGATTGTAGATTAGAATCTCCTCAAAGCCATCCAAAAGTTGTTCTCCATGGCTTCTTCAAACTCCTCCCAAACCCAGGTTTTTGGCTCAGGGACCGCTGAAGCTGTGTTCCACTTGGTCAGCCTGAACTTATCAGCTGCCTCTGGACTTCCACAGGACAAAAAGGCCCAATAGCGCCTTTTCTTGAACTTCACAGCATCCAATAACAGAACACCATCTAAGTTCAGATTGGAAGGGCCGTTCCTCGCAGTCACATCTTTCCAGGTCTAACTGTCATTGCCCAACTGAGCATTGAAGCTCCCCAGAAGAAGGAGATGGTCCCCAGCAGGGGCACTCTCCAGCAACCCCATCCAAGGAGTCCAAAAAGGGTGGGTACTCTGAGCTGCTGTTTGGTGCACAAGCAGAAACGACAGTCAGGACCCAACCCCCCACCCCAACACGCACACCATTCCCCACCCCCACCAGAGGGCGGTTAGAGGCTAATTTACTGGTGTGAACCCCAATGTTCAGGCACCAAGCTGGGTGGGCAACAACACATGTCCACCCTTGAGTGGCGCCTCTCTTTCTGGGCAACTCAAGGGAGGTTCAGAGTCCAACCCCTCTCAGGAAGACTGGTCCTTGACCCCATGCTGTGCCTCGAGGTGATCTAGACGGAACTTCTTAACCAGCTTGGGGTTCTTCCCCACCAGAAAGGTGATGTTCCGCATCCCTAGACCTAACAGGCTTTTCTGTCATTTCCTTTCTGATCTCCTCAGACAAATCTCTCCTGTGCTTTCTTTGGTCTGTGTGTAGTGTGGTGAAAACCATAACAACAAATAGCAGTGATGACTTTTAACCCTGTAAATAGTCAAACTGACTGACTGAAGATTGAAGACCCCTGTAATGTTAATTACAGAACACGCTTCATAAAAAATGTCACTATATTTAAATCATTTTGAATTTTTCTAGGGGTGCCAAATAATTTGAATACAGGCCAGTTTCCTTAGTTTGGTTTTCTAAAGAGATTCCTTTGAATTACAATTTAAAAACAATGTATTTCTTTCATTAGACAGTGTTTAGCACACTATTATTTATTGATTAGAAACCTCCTGACTGTCCTTTTTAAAAACTGAGGAGTTCCAGGCTTTAATCTGCTTTGCATTGGCTAAGGGAATAAATCTTTACATAGACTAACAATGTGGACATGGTGTAAATCTTTGACTTTTTTCCCCCTGTGGCCTCCACCCCCAAACAAGACACTGGGTTTCAGGCACACCTGTTCACCTTTTCCCAGTCTTCAGGCCCCAGACTGAGATAGGGGGGGGTGGGTGGGGGGGTGGGGGTGGGGGGCATTCAAGACAACTTGGAAAAGGGTAATGACCCTACATACCCCAAGAAATAGAAGTAAGTCCACCTGGCTCTGTACTGTGAACTGCCGGTTGTGGTTTTCGGGCATGTGCGAGGGCGTTGTCACGTGTGTAGGAAAGATTCATGACCAATAAATTTCAGAGCAGTGAGTACTGGCACACTCCGATCAGACAGCCACGCTGTGTGCAGTTTGCAAAGGCTTAAATAAATAAGAGTGTATAAAGTAAGCACGGGGAGCACCTTCACAAACACACATCCATGTGACTAGAATGTCATATTCTTTAAATTGCAATTAGAACGAAAAGAACAACATCTTTTTGTTCTCTCTGCTTCTTAAAATGTCAACCACTTCTACAGTGCAGCTAAATATACAACATCCAAAGACGTTGCAGACAAAACGATGACTTAAATGTTACTTCAGGATTCTTTTCACTCCAGACATGCATTTGCAAGAAAGAAAAATAATGTAAATCCCTTTCAAATGTACTGGTTTTCTGTACCACTTTGTCATAAAATGTAGTTTGATCTTCATCTAGTTCACGAAAATGATAATTTTATGTGCCTTTATACATTCAAAGGGGCAGAGGAAAATAAGTGAACCCATAGATTAATTATGTCAACAAAAGCCAATTGGAGTCATTGTGGAGTTTGATTAATGAAATGAGTGTCGAGGTGTGATTTAGAGCTACTAGAGTTCACATCCATATCACCACCTTGCAATTTTTGTTGGTAAATTGATTCCCCTTGTGTGAATGGAGTCCACTTAAACGCTCTTGTCAAGCTGTACTAAACTAAACTGTACGTATAAAGATCCAGAGTAAAAGGGAACATCTCACAAACGCTTTCAAATGCAGAAATGAACAGCTGGAGTGGAGTTCGTCACAGACAGAATGTGAATCTATTCAACAGACCGTGGAGTTAAGTGCTGATAGACAACAAATACATGGAAAAACCATGAGTTTAAAAAAAGTTAATATAAAGTGAAACCCCATTGTATCTGTTCCAACTTCATAAAGAGACTCTTGCTATCCCGCAGATTCCAAAATACACCAAACAAGGCTGTTATCATGAATTTCCCACTTCTATTCAGGACTACAGAAACCAACCTGCCATTACCGTATACATTACTGTCTCCATGAAGTCCTAGGCTGTTCGCATTCCCAATGTGCCTCAGATGGGAGATTGTACCACGCGCTGCACAGCACACAACCACACGGGTCACAATTTCAAACTGAAGTGGTTCAAAATGCTTCTCTGCGGTCCTTGACAGTCCCTGGTGTCGCTGCTGCCAGTAACTCAGACAGACTGGACTGATCTAAGACCACACAAACACAAACGGCGAGGGACTCATTCACGTCTGCAAGAGAAGCCAGAGTCATCATGAAAACAGATGAGAACCGATGCAGGATCACGTCTGACAGAGCTCAAAAACAATGCATATTTAAAGTAAAATAGTCCTGTTTAGTATGAATGATTTTTAAAACCACAGTGATTCTTGATGTTTGTTTTTTTTTATCTCTTTGTAAGCCAGTGCGATAGATTAATGCCTATTTTCACTACTGTTCACAGTTTGAGTTTGTTGTCTGGATGACGCTTTCATCAGCGACTGATTGAATGAATGGTACAAGTACATAATCAGAAACTGACAGATACATTTTAATTGAAGATTAAATGAAAAAAGAAATAATGAAAGAAACTCACTGGTCAATATATAATATGTAATAGTTATAAGTTAATCAGTAGGCAATAGTCATTTTTTGGTTCTGTTTTTCTGCCGTTATTGTACTTGTTAATTGTGCTTAAATGTGTGAAGTCTTAGAGTCCCGTATCTTTCATCCTATCTATTACACTTGAAAAAAATGTTTATAAAATTTGAATTGCCGAATGTCCACTTACCGTGATTTGTTTCATAAATCCATCCACTGTATTATCTGTAAGATAATGGAGTTGATCTTGACAAACTCTTCTGATTTCTTCCTGTTGTGTGAGGTGCTTATAGAATGAAAAAACAAAATCTCCTTGCTGGAACGTTTTTGAACCACAATGACCCTAAATCCTAAACATACAACATGTTTAATATCCACCTTGTGTTGCTTATATGATATTAAATTCTTTTCCAGCCCCAGAGATACTTCTGAATGCTCCTCATAGCTTTTTTTCTAGTCGTGAACTCTTCCTGACCGGGCAGAAATGCTTCAATAAAATCTTTACTTTAGTGTCATTATTATTGCCCTCATTGCTAGCTCTTGCTTATGATTTGGCCAAACCTTTTTTTTTTTTTTTTTTTAAATCATGCATAGCCACATTTTTCATTGCTTTGCCGCTTTCTTGAGTCCACTGTGCGCTACAGTTTCTACTCTTATTGTGACTGATTTTTCTTTCTTGTTGGGTCTTCTACATTTTCCTACTAGAGAACCAGAAAATTCAAGGTTTCTCAGTCTTGTCGTGTTTTAATTAGCTTTTGTTTTATGCACGGTTTCATGTAAATTTCTGAATCTCTGACTGCTTTAACTGAACTTGAAATTGAGCTTTTACAGAACATTTTCAAGTCACTGCTTTTATGTTCTCATGTCTTAGTGCATTTAAGACTTTTAGCTGCAGGTCTCAGTTACATGCATGATTCTGACCAGATGCTCTCTTCACATCACTTTGCCAAGAGTCTGGGAGAGGAAAAATTATTATTTTTTGGCTAGACTCTGTCCTATCTGCACCAAACATCCATGCATGTTTCTTTTGGTGTTCTTTGTTTGTTACGTATGCATGAGGATTTCAGTTTTTCAAATACATCATTATGGCGAGCTGGAGTCAACTGCCACCTTCATGCTGCCAAACGGTTCCCTCCCCACAAAACCCATTCACTAAGTGGGCAACTGTGACTTCATAACCACACGTCTAAAGAAACTCCAAGACATCAACAAGGATTTCACATAAACGCCTAGTTGTTTGCAGGGAAATCCCCAAACTAGTGCAGTTTATAAATTCAAATGTGCATGGATATGATTCACACTGACCATAAAAATATGTGTTTGTGCTACAGGATCCTCTTTTCCCCGTTAAACAATACCTGAGGCTATACAGGAATGAAGCTCTTTCAAGCATATTTGCACATAGACGCTCATCTAAACAGCCAAAGACTCTGAATACTTTATAGTTTTCCAAAATACTTTGTACATATGGTCCAAAAACAGTAATGATCTTTCCGCAGGTTCACCAACTTCAACTTCCTCTAACTTCCTCTTACTTACTTCCAAGTAAAGCTTGATTGTCTTCTCGCGTTGTACATGCACCATGAGTAGAAGTAATGTGAATGCAGTGATGGGCTGCAGCATTGTTATCAGTGACTTTGAGAATCATGCATTGTGAAAACTTTTATCATCAATTACTTAGTGTGGGGCTTGTTTTCCAGTATTTTATCATACAAGGATGAAGATAAAAAGTTCATCTGTGGTTGTGTCACGGAGAGTTTTTGTACTGTGTATTAAATATGTCAAGCCTTGCCATCGACGGCAGCACCTTGTCCCATCCACTGCGGCAAAAACATTTAATTTCTGTTGGTGTTGGCACAGATTTACACCACAACATTTTTTTTTCCCAAATGTATTTTATGAATAATGAAGTAAAAGTTTGTCAAATCCCTAACTGTGTTTTGTACATAATTTTCTATCTAAACAATAATTTAATTACATTTTAAGAAAAATATTTCACCCTGATGCCAGGGGAGTGATTAACCATCAGTGGCCAGTTTTAATGCTGATGTTTAGAAAGAGTTTATGGAGAATTCAACCAGGATAATTTTGCAGTGGTGTGTTGAGGCACAATAAGTTTAGAGCACATATTAGTTGTAATATTAAAGCTTCACTAAAGGAGCAGGGCTCCAGAAAAGTTTGTGGAAGTGAAAATGTACTGCAAATGTGTTTTAAGAACAAAATAATGACATAATCAAATAGGACTGCCTCAATAACTCATTAAGACCAATTTTAATATTGAAAAGAAAATGTAGAATTCTATCATAGTTTATAGAAATACTCAATCTTGCTGTACACATTAGCAAGACGCTCAATAACATCTCAGCAGATGAGTAACTCTGAGGGATGAAAGGATTCTTGGGTTGTGGGAGTGATGCTCCCCAGCTGCTGACGTCAATCTCATGTAGTCGCAGCTCAACAAAGCCATTGACGTGGTCCTGCTTTCGCCCAAACCATTATATTTTTCCAAATTTTGTTTCACTAAGACATGTTTCACTGGTTGGTCAAACCACATGGAGTCTTTGATTTGTTTATTTGTCTCAAGGTAACCATAGAAAAACTTAAAACAATCCATAGATATAATTTCATTAATAGTAGCCTATACTATTGGTTTCATGACCAAGCACCAACATCTCACTTGCTAGACTGAAGCTTTTGTAGAACTAAGTACAACTGCAGTCCCATGACCACCCACTGGGGGCAGGCTTGAAAAGTTAGTCTGTCTCCATTCCCCCATCCATCCATCCATCCATCCATCCATCCATCCATCCATCCATCCATCCATCCATCCATCCATTTCCATTCATCTGAGTTTGGGGGAGAAAAAAAACATGTATACAGCCTGGTTCAAAAAGTCTCCACGGCTAGAGCGCACATCTTTGACAACTATTGGTGGTGTGAATTTTTTTTTCTGCACCAAATCCGATCAGATTACATTATATTGAGCAAAACATGTATGTAGAGTTAAAAGCTAGACCTTTGATTGGTCCCTACTGAGGGCCAACCATCTCACCAGATGGTTCCAGACTGACGGCCATGTGGAACTATGTTTTGTTGCAGTTCCTCGACTGGCCAGTAGAGGCTGGCTCCAAAAAGGAGCCAATCTACATTGACTCTCATGTTAAAATGTTGTTGTATACAGTCACCACTCAAGTCAATGGCTAGCTGTTATCACTTTTGCTTTTTAGCACTTAGAACTATATTGACTTCCGAGCTGTAAAATAAAGACCTAAAAGTCATTCATACATTCATATTTTGAAGAGAATACATTTTGTTGTGCTGTTTATTTTACTAAGCGGCCATTGCGACTGGGTGCGAAGGCAGGCTGCTTGTGTTAACCAAGCGTTGGCTGAATCCAGTCAGTCATTTCTGTTTTTGCTGCCAAACCGCATTTAAAATGGGCGTTCCCACAGCAAACGTTCGCTGGCAGCTTTGCAGCTCCTCTATCGTGGATTGGCTAAAGGGTCTGGGAGCCATGGCGGATCATTTGAGGACCCTTCCAAGGAAATAGTCACTCATCCCATGACACCTGACTCCAACGGGTCAACAGGTAACATGCCCCTTTAAATACTTAATGGGGTACTTAACGCTGATTTTCATAGCTGCTCTGAGAAAAAGCAGAAAATCGACTGGAAACTGCCGAACAGTTTAATTTAGTGCGACGTCTATTTTTGAACACAAATAAAATGCTCTGGATTAGCTTTACTCAAACATTCTGTTAATACATTGTGGAGACACACATCGTGGTGGAAATCTGTGACAAAAGCACAACTCAGGGAGCGGTCTGTCTGCGAGGCTCATTTCCAGAAAGCATTTGTAAATGCCTCATTACATAAAGAGATAAGGGTCTCCAGAGCTCGCAGCCAAAACCTGCCATTTACTCTCACACATGGTTAGGAACCATCACCAGTCTGCATATTCACTCATTTGTAGGGAAAAGCGCGTAGAAAAAAAATAGGACTACAGACACAATTATATTGATGTTAAACATGTCCATTAAAAAAAATTTAATTTACAAATACATCCAAACAGAGTAAGGCTGCTTTCTTTTTGCGCAAATCCCCTCACAGCCCTGACCTCCAAACTGCTTCACTTACCTCCTACAGATGTGTTTTTATAAAAAGAGTTCAAATAACGGCTGATCCCATGACACGTCGCAGCATGTAGCTGTTGAGAAGGTCTCTGCAGGTGCACAAACTTTGCTGAACATACTCAATGTCCCGCAGAGCTGCAAGTTCACAAGCAGCTCCATGTTGTTACTGCCGGCGCAGCCAGACATTTCCTGGACATCCCACACATGCTGTGGAAAAACACACGGCTGTCCGCTTCTAGTGTGAAGTCCACTGCCCTTTACCTATCCACAAAGGAATGAGAGTGACGCATTAAACACAATTAACAGATGGCCATACCTGAAAATGAACGGAAAAACAATAAAACAGGGGCATGTTTGGCATATACGGTGTTTTCATTTCAGAGACTTGGTCAGGTGATGACCACTGTAGAAAAAACACAATTCAATGGAGATCCTTTTATTAGTCTTTCATATTTCTGTTTTTCATGGAAAATGTGGTTCGAAAATTTAGTACACAGTGTACTATTGTGTTTGTGTTCACATGTGAAATGAGATTTCATTCAGTAGAACAATTATTCCAGTAAATTAAACCACCAGATCCAAGAAATGATTAGTTTAATGAAGAATGCACAGAAATAATATTTTGTTTTTTTTTTTCTTTTTGAGGCACTTTCATCAACTTACATTTTTAAAAATGTGCTGTAAAAATAAATGTACAAATATGACTCAATATTATGCTAAAATGTAAATACCTAAAATATATTCTGCACATTCTGCAGCAACTTAACCAATAGTTAGATAGATAGATAGATAGATAGATAGATAGATAGATAGATAGATAGATAGATAGATAGATAGATAGATAGATAGATAGATAGATAGATAGATAGATAGATAGATAGATAGATAGATAGATAGATAGATAGATAGATAGATAGATAGATAGATAGATAGATAGATAGATAGATAGATAGATAGATAGATAGATAGATAGATAGATAGATAGATAGATAGATAGATAGATAGATAGATAGATAGATAGATAGATAGATAGATAGATAGATAGATAGATAGATAGATAGATGCATAGTTATACTTAGTTATAGTTATATTTAGATGCATAGTTACTGTATACAGTTATATATAACTGTAGCATAAATTCACCTTACAGTTAAATTTGCCTACTAACATTTGCATTTACTCCTGAGAGTAAGTTGTAGTCAGAACAGTTTAAGGAACATCTCAGAATCAAATCAAGCCTGGGTCTATTATTAGATGGTAAGGAGTGTAAACCTTCATTAGAGACTAAAATAACTTGGATTGCAGCAATTTTGAGTTAGAACGGATATGTGTTTGCTACAAAGTGGCCATTAATGTTATTACTTGGGACAATTGACCTACATCAAAATAAAACGCTATTTTCAGCCTTTGACAATTCAATTCAATTCAATGTTATTTATATAGCGTCTATTACAACACAAGTTGTCTCTAGGCGCTTTCCAGAGACCCAGAACATGACCCCCGAGCAATTATTACATAAACAGCGGCAGGTAAAAACTTCCCTAGTGGAAGAAAAACCTTAAGCCAAACAGTGGCAGGAAAAACTCCCCTCCTCCCCTCCTGCCGAAGGCCAGCCGGGTAGAGCAGGAAGTAAAGAAAGAATAGAGACATAGAGACACCGTCAAAGGTACAAGACAGGATACAAGGCTTAAATATGTCATTTCACTAAAGTGATAATGTGCGTAGGGTCCCTACAAAACAACCAAGGCAGTTTTAAGTTTGCATGAGCATTAAAGGGCTGTTTGTACAGGTAGCGTCTCACCTGACATCTCCTTTAATCACTGCCAGCTTATACACTTTCTGTACACTTGCAAAGTTAAAATTGTGTTGTTACATTGTCTTTTTTTTGTAGGGACAACACTCAAACAGAAACTGGGCAGATTTATGCACATACTACATGCTACATGACAAGAAACTAAAGAAGAAATGTGCGTAAAATGGAAAGGAAGTGGTTCTCTCGTAAGTCTGTAGATTCTCAACATGCATGGAAGGATAGTATATAACCCACGTGGCAGTGGCAGTGGGCGTATCTTCAACTTCTTTAACTTCCTTAGGTCCTGACCTGACTCTAGACTTTTTCATTCCTACATACCTCCTTGAGAGGACCTCAGCTGTTACCTTAATAAAGCTAAATCATCTACGTGTCTGTTACCAACTTTACTACTCAAAAATGTTTTTATCTCTTATTGGTACTATAAGAGTCGCTTTTACGGGACAGCTCTAGGTTGTTTTCAGTCATATCTATCTGACTTGGTGTTATTTTTGATCAGGATTTAAACAGCATATTAATCAGGTTTGTGTTTTTCCACCTTCGTAAAATCGCAAAGATCAGGAGCATCCTCTCGCAGAGTGATGCTGAAAATCTAATTCACGTATTCGTATCTTCTACACTAGATTACTGTAATGTGTTATTAGCAGGATGTCCAAGTAATTCCCTGAATATCCTCCAGCTGATCCAAAATGCAGCAGCACGAGACCACGTCTCTCCTGTGTTAACTTCCCTCCACTGGCTCCCCGGAAAACTCAGAATCCAATTCAAAATTTTATTACTTGTGTATAAAGTCCAAAATGACCTAGCACTGCGATATTTGCAAGACCTGATAGTTCCTTTTGTTCCTAACAGAGTTCTCCGTTCTCAGAGTGCAGGTTTACTCGTAGTTCCTAAAAGATCCAAATGTAGATTTGGAGGACGGCTTTCTGTTATCAGGAACCATCACTATGGAACCAACTTCCAGTTTGGGTTAAGGAGGCTGACACCACCTCCACCTTTAAAACCAAACTTAAAACATTTCTGTTTAATAAAGCATATTGTTGTTGTAAACTTTAATGTGTTAGGACCAGTAGTCACAGCTGCAGCTGCAGGACCAGACTGGAGCAGCTGGTCTTCAACACAGCTTCATCCTAGATCTGCTGCTGCAGACCTGCTGCAGGAGGACACCAACATGATCCACTGACTGGTGCCCCTCACCTCCTCTGGTTCTCTTTCCCTTCTTCAGCTCAATCCTCAGTTATTAATAAGAAGTATCTCATAAGTATAATTTTGCTCCGTTGTTCTTGTAGTTTGTTGTGCTGGTCTGTCTCCTCTTTTTATCTTCAGTACATGTTTGCAGACCAGAACCTCAGGAGCTGCATGCTGACCTGCAGTCCCACCCTTCACATAGATAAGGGACAATGATCTGAGGATCTTAGGTTCACACTCTGGTAAAGCATAATATGTCTCTTTTAAGTCATTATAGAGGCCAGCTTGGAGAGATGACAGATGAGTGCTCTCCTCCTCTCCTCTCTCTCCTTCAGAAGCAGCTGCACCTCTCTAATCACAGGTACGCCATAGAAACCAGCTGAGTCAAAGACGCACATTCACTCTTAAACAGGTCGCACATGCACATGCACTCAAGACAACCTTACAGATGAGTTATTTATTAAGGGTCAGTGCCTCTTAAACTCTTGGTTATAGTTTTAGGACCACGTTGGATCAAACAACATATATTGGTTTTCAATCACCAGCTGTGCTTTAGATGTATTATTTTTCCAGTTCAGAGAAAAAAGTTGATGTCCAGAAAATAAATAGGACCGAAGAACACATCCACTAGTCGATGATCACAGTATGGTTGACATTCAGAAAATATCTCTTGCTATGATTGGTGAAATTAGAGGTTACAAAGCCTAGAACAGGAGAGATGTTTTGCAAACACAAGCGTCTGATACTTGAAATCAACCAAATCATCATCTTCTTATCAATGCAATTCAACTTATTTTCAAACCAGTAATGTTAGTATGTGGGTGATCGGAAGTGCTGATGTAAGACTGACTAAAAATAAAAAGCTGGCTCTGAGTCTGGTGATTTTAGGCCAGCGTTGGCTCAAGTATCAGGCCCACCACACACATCTGACACCTGTAAGAGGTGCGACTACCAGCCTCGATGCCGCATCCTTCATCCTCTTTAATAGCGCGGCAGCTTTATCCCCAATAGCCTATTTTTTTTCTTTCTTAAAAGTTTTGCTTTTACAGATATAAATTAAAACCGCTACAGTATCGCGAAGTATTTTCGTGAAAAATAATCTTATAAAAAATGTGGTGCATATGTAGGTTTCTCTCTGGTACAAACAAGTCTTTGTTGTTTCAAGGTCTTACATCATCTTCAGGCCGCAGTTCCTGGACCGACAGCTGGAGAATTTGTTGGAAGATCCATCTGCTGAACTTAACCCTGGACTGAACCGCTCTGATTTCTACCTCCCTCACAGATGCTCCTCAGCTCAGCCTCACATGCATTCATGCAAGCTTGTCCTGTGTCAGCCTCCAATCAGCTGTTTCTGGATCTGGAGCAGCAGGAAGTCCTGCTGGCTGTCGCTCCGGGTCTTGAAGCAGTTTCTGCATGTGCACATGACTGCAGCTCCTGCTGTATCTCACCCAGCTTTCCTGCCTGAGCTCAGCTTTTCCAGCTGCAAGTTGCTCGAGCTAACTCACACAGACGCTCTCTCTGGTCCACAAGGGAGCCGCTCTTACACAAGAACCCCTCCCCGAAAGTAATCTTACAGCTCTTCACTGAAGTCACCTTCTTTTCCCCTCACATGAGCACTGCTCAGCCAAATGACTCAACATAAACAGTCAGTGGAAGAAGTTTTGAGCTGCTCATCCTTCATACCACAAGTGCACTTGACGTAACTTGACAAGAAAACACAATAACGTGGAGATCATTTTCCTAAAACTCACGATCTTCAAAACAAGGGGCTGCTGATGAAAAAACAAATGTGCATTTTTGATTTAAGACTTTTATTTTCTACATTTTGTTTTTGTCAAGGTTGTTTTGTAAATAAATTCAAGTAACCTCTGCTCCATGTTATGTACAACAGCACTCTGTTGGATGTGGCATTGATTACTGCATGATTTGCTGTACTTAAAGCTTATTTTGTAAATGTGAACTTACACATCTTTTTTTAATATTTTAACAACACTCTGGGTGTTGGGATCTGTGGGCACCATTTGATGTGGTTTTAAAAGTTATTTTTCCCCTCTATTTTTTTAAAATTCAGCCTCGAGTTTGGTTTGGCATTATCTTGCTGAAATAGGAAAGGTGTTCCCTGTGTTCCCTGAAAAAGTCACTAAAATGGCAGCAAGAAAGGTTTATTTATTTATCAATATTTACCAAATGTCGATTAGGCAGACCACAGGGCAGTTTTGGCTAATAAACTCAAGCCCACGAAGGTAGGGTCATTTCCAGTTCCAGAACCAGCACGTGGAACTCTCTTTGCAGTTTTACATTTTTAAAAATGTTTTGTTTTGATTTTCTGTTTTTTTTACATAGTTTATTTAGTTAAAGTAATTTGAAAATCACTCACTTTTGTTTTTGTCCATAATGCACGCAGTCACATCAAAGGAGTGTCACAAATATAATCTAACTTAGATTTTATTTACAGCCAAAAAAAAAAAAAAAGAAAGAAAACAGTTTATGACCTGGTGGGCTTCACCTTTCTCTTGTTTTTAAAACATGGCCACATCCCATCTTATAAAATTGCCCCTTGGCAGCAGCATCACGACTCAGTTCCTAACATGAAGGCTCTTTGAGCCATTGTTTGTGTTTTATGTGGGACACAGTAAAGCTGGTGTGCTGCAGAATGAGGAGACTGGATGGAAATAACGAGAAGGAACACATGGCGGGCCTCAGCCACTGCGGGGAATGGAGAATGCTGGTAAACGAGAAAATCTCCCTTAAAGTTCCAAGATGCCAAAGGAACAAGAGGCGAAGAGCTGAAGCCAAGACGAATGGAGCCAGAGAGAGAAAATGGAACAAGGAGGCCATGGTGGAAGAGGTGGGTTATAAAGACTGGAAAAACACCAGCAAACATTCATAAAAACGACTGGTCTGTGTAGAAATCTAAAGGAGCATCAGTAAATACTATTAACAGGGGCAGAGTGTCATTTGTAATGTTGTGTGTATTCGCCTGCTGGCACCAAAAAGTAATAAAGCTTCGGCCAAACTGTTAAAGTGACTCTGGCTTTCTTCTGGCTGCTTTCAGTCCTTTCTGGTGACCGTTACCTTGATTTGACTGCCGTTGCCTTGTGGTTCCAGGGCAATTTTCCCTGACAAGTGAGTGGACAGACAGCATCCAGAGAGTTGGGAGCGGGACGTACGTCCATGCGGGACAGACATCATTCAAATGTTTAATAACCAGAAAGGGAAAAGTCTTCTTGAGTACGAGTTAAGTTGGGGCAAAATTGGCCTGTAAAGGTATATTTTGTAAGTGTAAATGATGCCTGATCATTGACTCGACCATCTCCTTTTTTTTTTTTTTTTTTTATTTGGAGGTTCAAACAGAGCTCAGAGAGTGTGTCTACAAGGTACCAGTTGCTAAAACACCTTAAACTGAAACATGGTCTCATGTGGCTCAGGCTCTGATATTAAAGTAGATCTGTTTAAATTACTAAGGATCAGTCACTGGTTTCTGTGGGAGGAAAATAAGTTTCAAATAAAAAATGGCAAACTACTGCACAAGACTGAAGAACATTGGCTGTCCTGAGTTGAGCATCAATGCTGTGAACAAAAAGCCAGGTGCCACGAGTCAAAGTCCAAAACCGGGTAAAGAAGCCAAGGAAAGCAAAGGACAACTTCTGTCCTGATGACCCTGCAGGTGAGACTGAAGAAACACCTGGAGGAGGAAAGGCAGGCACTTGCGTTAGAGGTGCACAAGAAGAACAGGGGCAGCAGGCCGCAATATCAGCCTCATCATGTCACCTAATGACCAGGTATGAGTTTTGTTTTTATTGCCTTTCTTTCTTTTTTTTTAATACAGTCTTTCATATTAAATTCAGTTCACATATACTAGAAACTTCATTAAACATGCACCTCAACGCAGTGTCATTACTGTACTTCTTGAAACGGCAGACTGGGCCTTTTATTTACCTCACCTGCGTAGGACACCAGCCCATCGTTGCAGACTCCTTTTTATAACCGATTCCATGAAATTCCATCTGTTTTGCCTCTAGAAACAAGCTCACGTTCTTGGCTTGATGTCATATAGTCCTGGTGCCTCGTCTCTGTAATTGTCTGTCTCATGGCATCTGTACATTACTACATATTACAGTAACATGCTCCTCGATTTTTCTACCTTACTGGTGGTACAAATGAGTCTTTATACATGACAACCGTGCACTTGGCTTTTCATTCAGCAAGGGCCAAAATTTCAGGAAAAATGCTACCCTACATCAGTTCATCTTCTAGTCACTTCTCTCTCTTTTACAAGTTAAGAAACATAAATGTGGAACCCTGAAAGATTTGTAAAAAATTAGTTTTTGTTCATCCCACAGAACCTGACATTGAAGTTAGAAGGGAACGCAGACGCGTTATGCGTCTACTTGAATGAGGATTCAGGAAGCCTGATCAAGGAGTACTTGATATGTTGTGACATTTCATTTCAAATCAATAATTATTTTCTTATTAAAATATATTGATGTAGAGCAAATATGAACCAGTACTTGCCTCATATGCTCAACTGTCAATGATGTAATATAATACAATAAAACAATCCAAAATAGGCACTTATGTCAACAGAAGTTACTTCCTTTCTGTTCTTTGATTCTTCCTGGACGACTCAACACACTTTCACATCACTTGAGACAACAATGTTTTTGAGTTTCTTTTACAAGCCCTGAAATAAACCTAAGAAAATGAGTGACTTTGAAGTATCTTGTGAACCCTGCATTAAAACCCCGCATGGTAGAAGAAGCAATAGAAGCAGGAGAATTAGGAGATGACTTAGATAGAACAATGATTAGCACCAACTTACAGCTCAGAAAATAACCAGATGGATGACGACGAATCGCTGGACTCAGCTGCCTCTGTAACCCTTGGATCAAAGGATTTACTGTTAAAAAATAACTCCCAGTCCTGTGGTTCCTCTGTGACTCCTCACACAGAGGATGGACTTTCAGAAAACAGCGCCCAAGTCTGTGGTCCAAATATGACTACCGACTCTGAAAATGAAAATAGTGAAGACAAACAATCCCAAACTGATGAAACTACCTCCCGAAAATACATCGAAAAAGAGAGGAAACACTTTCAGACCTTTGTTCCTGACGAGAATCACCTTGAAGGACATGTGAGGAGGGATCAGATGACCTCGCAATCATCTGAGACCCCCAACTTGGAGAACGGCCAGGGGGACGTCGGTGTCCTGGAATCTGCAAGTGGCCCAAGAGGACCAGCAGAAAATTATCACAAGCAGACGAACCATATGAGTGAACTGGACATCATGAAGAACAAGCTAAAGAAAAAAAAAACATCTTTCTTACACAGGAAAAAGAGAGATGAATTGCTGCAGAAGATAACTGTGAAATATACTGGAAGAAGCTGTCTGAGGTGGAAGTGATATTAGAAGATCAAGGAAAAGTCAGAGAAGCTCTTGAAAACAAGATCAATGCAAAGTCACAATTGAGGATTTGCAGTCGTCCAAAAGACTCAAACAAGAGGCTGAGTCCAGACATGCAGAGGCCCATAAGCTGGCCCTCACTGAGCTGGAAAACCTGAAGAAACAGCTCAAAGAAAAGGCCAGCACTAATCTTCAACTGGTCTCTAAACTGAAACAGAAGAAAGAGGTGACAGAAGATCTTGAGTGGAAGGTGGCAGAGCTCAGTGTGCAACTCAAGTCCACCCTGGTGTCAGCAGAAATCAAGCCTGACGTAAGTGCAGGTGCACCTGAGTCTCCTGTAAAAGTCCAAAAACAGATCAGTGTGACAAAGAAAACACTTTCCACCCAGACTGAGGACGTCACACCAGAAAAGATCTCTGCACCAAAAGAAGAATCCAACCTGCAACTCGATGTCCTCGATGAGTTTCCTGACCCAGAGGAGTACATCAGAACCAGGTACATAGAACTTTATCATGAAGAACCACAGGCATCAGTACCAGAAGGGGGTTCTGAGAAAGTACCAACACAAACCCAGAACAAGAAGAAAAAGAAGAAGAACACATTGGGAAGACGACACTAACAGAACCACAAGAAGAAGAACCAGGATCAGGACGACATCAGGACACAAACTGGATCTTTGAACTAGAAATGGATTTTTAATCTGCGTTTTGTGGGTTGTGTCCGGGTGCTCCGGTTTTCTCCCCCTAAAAGACTATTTTATGCATGAACAGAAGTTTCTCTCTGAATCAAACTTTAGACAATAAGCCTGTCAGAAATGTGAACATTTGCTTTCTTCCTTTTATTCTCAGTCCAACTTGGTGTCTGTGTTTTGGTTGGGGTGGGTGGTTGGTTGGTTGGTTGGGGTCTTCATGGGAAACTGTATTTTATTTAACTGCTGCTGTATGTTTGCCCATGTTCAAAGTTTAATCAAACACTCACCATCATAATTCAAATCTATAAAAGCGTCAAATGTTTCATTTAGCAGCAGTAAAACTTCCCTAAACAATATTCTTTTACCCTGAGTTTTTACGACTTTTCCTAAAATAAGCCAAAAGACTCAAAAATGAAAATATTTTAACATTTGATGCTTCATTCAGCTGCCACAATTTTTGCACCCTGAGACTGTTTCAGGTCAAATGCGACGCTTGTCTGTTTAGATGGATTTTAGATCTACAAATGCTGAGCAGATCAAAAGAAACTTTTCTTTTTTGTTAAGGAATCTTGAATCTGTGAGACTACAAATCATCTTTGTTTATATTTTTATGGGGCAGTGGTGCCAGACGGAGACGCCGACTCTGTCATGAGACCTGTCTGTTCCCACCACATCAGCCCAGGTTCTCGTGGTGACAGACACCTGCTGGTCTGTTCACCTTTTTCTTCCCACTATTTTCTATTTCCAAGAAAAAAAAAATCCAAAAACATAGACAGTTATAAATGGCAATGTTCAATCTTTTATGTTGCATTTGCCTTGTTTCGGGAACATCTGATTTCCCGATTGTCTGACCTGGTAAAACGTACTTTGGAGGACAGGTAGCTTCAGTTTGGTCTTCCAACTTACAACTAAAGCTTGATTTGATTAGGATTAAAGTATAATCACTCTCCAATATTTGTCTGTCTTTTTAAGATAACAGTACAGGAGTGTTTGTTATATTAGTGGAAACGTCAGCTGTCCTGCTGATTGTGACTTTGAAGAACCTGCACACAGAGGTGGGTGTATTGCTTTAAGGGTAAAAAAAAACTGGTGGTGTGACTGTAACTGCAGTGTTTTGCCCTGTTTTATTCAGCAGATGGAGTTAAAACTCCAAACAAGCAGCGGTCTTTTCAGCAAGAATAGAAAAATAGAAAAGAATCTTAATTTGACTGTTTAGAGTTTAATATTACCGACCATTCACAGCTGAATTATTTCTAAGCTTCTTGTTTTATAGACTAATGCTACAAAGATATGAACTCTCAAAAGGCCTGAAAATGAAAGGAATCTTAAAACTGTCTTGCCAAAGCCAAACAAAGGCCAAAAATCCACATTAATTCACAATGACAAATTCCTTTCAGCCCTGCAATTTCATTACCGGGTTTCTGAGCCCTAAGAAATTTACTGGGGCCGAACCAAAGCTCATCCTGCCTCGCTGGGGGCCATCCCACGTGGATTAAGTCCTCTCCATATCCGTGTGAGGCTGACGACAAGCAGGACTGTCTGCAGTTTACCTGTGCAAGTACAGATAGGAAATGTAAAGACATCAACTAGTTACAAAGGACAATCCCCTATGTTTATAGAATATAAGAATTTTTTTTGCCTTATTACTCTGTTATATATTTCTGTCATTTAGTTGCCAGCAGAAGTAACTGAATTTATAGTTTGTCTTCTTCTGGACTTTAAGGATTATTTAAATGCTGTTATTAAATTGTTATCTAGTTGTCTGAAATTATACTGCATTAGTAGCAGCCTGTCACATTGTCTTTCTTTGTATCATACTGATATCTTGTGAGCTTTTAAAACTTTTGAGCCGCCGATCTTCAAAAACGTTTGCTGCAACAAGGCACGCTTTACCTTTTAACCCTGGAGTGACATAACATTATTTATGACACATGAAATGTTTAAATTTTGTTCATTATTATCATTATTACTGATAAAATTAGTTCACATCTGTCTACCCCATGGCTCCGGCTGAGGTGGAGGTCTGGCCATAATTTATCGCAATAACTGGAAAGTCTCTCTCGCCAGTGTCTATTCCAGGCTTCGCCTCCTTTGAATCCACAGTGTGTCAACTGTCTGGGCCTACTCCTACCATCACTGGAACTGCCTACCACCCCCCCCCAAATCAAATAATGATTTCTGAAATGACTCTGCTGCTCTGCTCACACACCTTTCCACTCTTCGACTTCAACATCCACGTTAATACCACTATCCAAAACTGGCAGTTTTCTCGTTATTGAAAACTGCTCTTTTTCCTTTCCTTTAATGTCAGTCAAGTTTAACAGGATCTTAGCAGCCACTCCAGATTATGGCTATCTGGTTTTTCCATGTTGGTTTTATTTAAATGAGGATGAAGTGTCACGTGATAACCGGCGCAGCCTCGCAGGAAAAATTTAACCTGATAAATTAGTCAAACTACTTGAGTTGGGTAAATTTTTCTTCTTTCTCTATAGATATTTTTAGATGTATTATTACTTTGGGAAAAGAGTAGAGACTATCTGCTTTAACTGAACATAAACATTTTACATAAGTGACCACTCCCTTCTATACCCAATTTATTCAAATGTCACAAAACATTTTACTTAGATTGATATTCAAGTTTTGACTAAATGATTACAAAACCTTCCTTTTTGTCTTTACTGGCCGTTTCTTGCTGAACCTGCTTGTTCAGGAGATCAATATTCAAATTTGAATGAAAAAGACAACAAATCTGCATTTTCCGTGAGGTATAATTGCACACAAGCACACTTTGTGTCTGTTTGATCTGATCTTTCTGACTCTTTCGCAATCAGCTTTAAGTCTTAGTCACTGACACGCATGTTAAAGACTTCACGCTTGTGTAACCTGGTTTTATACCCACATGCCATGTTACAGCTGAGATCACGAGAAACATGACAACGCGTCATCGTCATGTGTGATGTGTGTTTGATAGTCAGGAATGGGAAAAAGTGCCTGCAAGAGAGGACCACCTGTTATCACGCCAAGTCATCACCGGGAACACCCAGCATGACCTGGGAATCTTACTAGTTTAACCAAGTAATAAATACAGGTTTACTTGTAATATCTCAGTATTTGTGATAGAATATCCACATGATTGTTCTTACAATTAAAACAAATTACATGAGCATACCTGAACTGACAGTAACATATTTTTAAAAAAAAAAGAAATAAAAGAAACAACCTTCAGTAAATCGTCAAAAGATGTTTCCTATGGTTCACTACTGCCCCCTATTGGTAGCGCAGTAAAAAAAAAAGCATGCCTTTCAAAATGGATTTTATGATTAAACCTTTTTTCTACATACTTCTCAGTGCTTAAGTGAAGTTGACGTGTGTACTGCTTTCTTTTTTAGGAGGTGTATTTGCAAAAACTGTAATATGGGTGAAACATGAGGGTAAGATAAAACTGCAATGTTTAGTGTTGACAGTTTTGCTGATTTTATTTTCTGCCCACATTAATAAAAAAAACTACTCTGAAGCACTTTGAGGAAAGGTCAAGTAAATTAAATAAAGAAAAAAAAGAACAGCAAAGCATTTCACGTGGCAAGTCAGCTATGGTAGACAAATTTAAAAAATAAAATGTCACAGTCTATCAGCCACATGTGTGTTAAATGTCTGAGGACCAGGCTTTCAGCAGAATTAAGTATTACAAGCATGTTTTAAACCAAATGTCAACCAGAAAATAATGAGAGAGTAAAAACCCTAAGCCTTTTGAATTCCCGATTGAGATATAAATGAAAAGCAGGGGCTCTGTTAGAGGTCTTTTCATGATTTCTTCATTGCGGCTCACATTAACGTCGTCTCTTTGAAGCAGTCAAAAGCCTTTTCTGCACACATTTCTCATAAAATACTTTAAACTGATCAGTAACTTCTCAAACACACATTTCCCCAAATTATAATGTGCTATTTATGCCCCTTGTACACCCAATTTTTGAAGTTGTATTTTTAAAAAACTGTGTGGTCAGGAGCTATTAAAGGACCGCGAAAGAGTCTTTCCTGCACAGTGCCGTGCTTGATCGGCTCCATCAGCCTGATCGTGGCCCACAGATCCATGAAACATGGGCAGGTGAATGAATGTCAAAGATGTCAAAGAGGTCACAGTTGTGAGTCTGTAAAACTGCTGCTGCGACTGGTGCAGATCGAACCGGTCGAAACCGCTCGGTGACTTCAGGTTCAGTGATTTCAGCAGCACAAGCTGCGGCTGCTGTCAGCAGTGATTTGTTTTGGCAAGTAAAACACCGAAAAGTTTACATGAACAATATTTTCTGTCGACATTATGTTGTGTAAAAAGAAATACAGCATTTTGAAATTAATAGTTTTCAAAATTGTCTTGATTTTTTTTTTTTTTTTGTAATAGTGGAATTGTCTCTTTTGGTCTTTGACATTTTTATTCACTTTTTTGAGCTGAACTAGATTTTATATCCACGTCTAGAAACTCAGTGTTTGTTACACACAGCGTATATACCAGTGTAAAATGTCCTTTATTCCAGCCAGTTGCAGTTTTTTGTTTTTTTTTTTCCTAACTGAAACATGTCTGGATCTTTTCCGGATGAAGTGGGACTTGTTGCCAGATAAACTCGTTTGAGGATGTAACTGCTGCACCGTGAGGCTTCAGCTCCTGAAAAGCAAATTAAAATAATATTAGGTGTTTAAGAATGAACAAAAACAAAGGCCAGAAAACTTAAGGATAAAGTGATGAAAAAAACCAGGCCTTTGGGATTAAAGTTATGTGTTTCCAATATTGACTTTATGATTCATACGTTTTCTAAAGAATAGTTTTGAAGCATCTTGGCAGGAGCTGACTCTACTCAGCCCTTGGTGAATCCAAAATCGGGCAAATCGTCAAGCCTGGCAAAGGGATTGAACGTGCCCACCTGACCTCAGTTACCACAAGGGTGTTTCAGTTTAACTTAGCTCATTAGTAACCTATCGAGCGAATTAGAACCACCTTACATACGTCTTGATCAAATCTGGCCATCCAATCCTCAGATGTGACAACCATGAGATGAATGAGCACAAAGCATTTGGAGACAAGAATATAAACTGCCATAAAACTGCTTTGAACCAGTGAAGACTCGTGAGCTTCAGACCTCAAATCTTCTTTTATATTATTAATTACTAATACAATTTTAATCATAACTCAACTTAGACTTCTTTTGTGCCTGCAGTGTGTAAACGTTTCGAAAATATGTGAGAATGGGGATTTGTCAAAGCCACCAACGATGCTCAAACTGTCATGGTTCACTTTGAATATTGAGTTTTGCTGCTCACCCTTTAACATACATAAAGATTGCAGAAAATATTTTCTCTTTGAATTTCTTCAAGGGTAGTACAATTGTTGCTGTCTTTTATCTTGTTTATGTCTTATTTTTCAGCCACTCATTGGAAATATTTTATTTTAACACTGAATGAAAGAATCAAAAAATCAGGATTCTGTTTAATTTTATGTAATTTTATCATCTGCACCATCTCTGAGGGCACTTCCACCTTCAGCAATCTTCAGTGGAGTTGATCAAAAGGACACGGCTGAATTCAAACCTGACATCAATCTGCTTCCACTCCTGATCATTGACTGTGTCCATCCTCTGTTCTGTGAACAGATTCACCTTAAGGAGACTGGTGTTCTTGCAGTGAAACCGCTGGTCCACCCGTTAACTTCTCGATGAGCTTCCCTGTGGATATTTCCTGAGTCTGACATCAACCCTGCATGAGTCCCTGAGAGCAAGAGACGCCCCAAGCGCTGACCTCCCAGGGAGATGATGCTCTGTTGCTTAAACATCTTTGACAGGTTGGGAAAAGCTTGGGTCAGGTCCTGCCTTGCACTCTGACTGCACGTCTATTTCTAACATTTAAACACTTGTGATCAACTTCAGACATGGCGATTTTATATATCGTTTCTTGTAAAGCTATGCATTTATTACACATTTGATTTTGTGAGAGAGGAAACGCAAGGGAAAGGTTGCCATGGGGATTTGCAGTTTCACCAATACAGGTAATTGTCCCTCTTCACTCTATTTCACCCTCTCCTCTTCTCTACACTCGTTCTCCACTTCACCTACTGTCAAGATTCCTGCAACATGCATTAAAGGATATATATATTTGCACTGGACAGTGCTGAAAATTCAAATAAAGATGAGTTTTTGTTCAAATCAAAAGGAGAGGTTCTTCCTGTTGAGGAGCACATTTGCCGTAGGTGTTTTCTGAATTTATGGAGATAGGCAGAGCTAATGGCTCATAGATGCAATAAACCCATGTTGCTGGTTGGAGGTGATAATTAAAAACTGGTTACGTCTCAAAACTGCATCAAACTTTTGTAAAGCATGAGAGTAAATCAACAATGAGACTAAGAAAACATGTCTTTGCTGAAGGAAAGAACCATATAAGAAATTAGGCCCTCTGTGTCATCATAGAGAGCTGATGTTATAAAAAAAAAAAGTGGTTTTAAATCTTAAGTTGGTGCAGTGTTTTGCTCTCAGCAGCTGCACCAGGTGATGCTTCAGTACGCGAAGACACCTTTGCTTCAGCTGGCTGAAGGACATGTTGATTCTGAGAAGAGGGCAGGCGTGTGGACGTTTCGGCAACACGTCTGCGAGAGCCCAGAGGGTTTCATTAATGTGTCTGTGAAAACACATTACGGATAAAAGACAACAGAGGGACGGGTGCAGGAGTCCCACAAAGATACCAGCTGCGCTCTGAGGCCGCATTCACTGCATTGCAGATATTCATCTGGGAGTCTGTTAATAATAACTAAATGTTAAAACATATTATGCTGATTGAGGAAATGGAGCATTTGGTGACCTTTTTCAATAAGTCGAGCCTACACGGATGAGGCAGCAGAGTCAAGATAACCTGACACTAACGGTGATCACACATGTCCTATTCCTGCAAACACCTGAGCTGCTACTCTTCAGTCTGAGATCTTGAAAAGATCTCATGACATACGAACACGACTTCCTGCTGAAAGATTTCAGACTGATTGTTCATTGTTGTGTTTCAAGCAGACTCACCTAAATTACAAAAAAAAAAAAAAAAAAAAAAAAGAAATGTTTTTTAGACTGTGGGAGGAAGCTGGAGTATCCACGGTGCAAACAACAGCACTAACTATGAAAGTTCCTTGGAGAGTGACGTTTGGAAATAAAAAAAAACATTTGGTCAACAGCGGGCGGCACGGTGGCTTAGTGGTTAGCACTGTTGCCTCACAGCAAGAAGGTTCCCGGTTCGATTCCCGGCCCGGTGGGTCTTTCTGTGTGGAGTTTGCATGTTCTCCCCGTGCTTGCGTGGGTTTCCTCCGGGTACTCCGGCTTCCTCCCACAGTCCAAAAACATGCAGTGTAGGTTAATTGATCTTTCTAAATTGTCCATAGGTGTGAATGTGAGTGTGATTGGTTGTTTGTATGTGGCCCTGGATAGACTGGCGACCTGTCCAGGGTGTACCCCTGCCTTTCGCCTGATATGCGTCGGGATAGGCTCCGACAGACCCCCGTGACCCGGAAACGGATAAAGCGGGTACAGATAATGGATGGATGGATTTGGTCAACAGCACCAAAGATGACAAAATGATATCAAGGCATTTTCAAAATTTATAGCTCAATTCTTGACTTGTAAGATGCAGATAAACTACAAATGCCATTAGGTGGACATCAAGTTCTACTTTAGAAAATAATATCTTATCGAGCATTGAACGGCCAGTCATTGTCAATGTGAGGAACTATTATTAGCAACATGTTGGTGCTCAGCATCATCACTATTAATGCCCAGTGACGCATCACTGGGCATCATTGCTTCCCCTTCCAGAAAACTTTACTGTCAATTATTATTTTGTAAAGTCTGGTTTATCATGTGCAAAAGGTACCTGAATAGCTTGTACAGTTTGCATGAGCAGAGGACCGTAAACAATTTATCTGATACACATTTTACCTGCCTGCCAAAACCACACAGAACCGCATGTCAGTCTGATTTTATTCTGAATTTTGTTCATTTTAGTTCAGTGCAGTGAGTCCAACACTGGTCATGACTATGAAACTGTAACCCACGTGATGCGGATCTTTGGTATTTTTGTCAATCCTTTCCATTAAAGCCTTTTTCTGCGAAATACAATGTTTTTAGCTCTGGCTAGTGAAGAGTTAAATCCTGTTTCATAAGAAATAGGCTGAAAAAAACTCAGAAAGTCGCTAAATAAATCAGAACATTGTGCTTGGACTTGATCCTTGAAATAAAACTTCTTTTGACACCTTGAAGTTACGCTAAACCTCATTTTTGAGTGTTATTTCTGTGTTACTGGCATCCTAAGCAGTACAAGAAAATCTGTTGAATTATCCCGGAAGTTGGACTGATGTTTATTTTTAAGGCGAGTCGGTTTTGTTGAGGAGAAACGGGCAGGAAGAGAAATAACTTCTTCTTTTCAAAGCATTTTTTCACTCTCTGGTTTGCCTGAAGCCCACTGACACGGCTTTGTTTCTGCTCGGCACCGTCCTCTGACTCATTGTATGTTAACAGCATCATTCTGTATCTCCTCTCTTACATGTTCCCACAATTCACATCAGCAGTGAGGGAAACAGCAGGACTTGCACTGCAGCATCTGGGTTACCTGTTGCCGAGCAACCGTACTAATTAAGACAGGCTTTACTTTGAATGATTAGTATTAATGGGTTCTTTAAAAAAAAAGGAGAACATAAAAAAGCAAATTGTTGAAACTTGTTACATACAGTAGCTGTTTGTGAGTGTAATAATTTGACTTATTGATAATGACACCAATGATACAGTGTCTCTACCAAGCATGGGATTTTTCTAATAAAACCTGACTGCTGCGTAATAAAAGAGATGATATTACGTTTTCATTACTGTTATCCAATGAAATTCACCAATCACATGGACTGCTGCTCCGCAATCTTTCTACGCTTTTAAAACCTCAGCTGCTGTGGATGTGGGCAACATGGGATGTAGTTTAACTAACAATGAAAAGACAATATGAATGTATTAAATAAATCAATCAATGCACAAAACCATCCATCCATTTCCTATACCCGCTTTATCCTTTGCAGGGTCACGGGGGTCTGTCGGAGCCCATCCCGACTCATTTTTCTTTTTCTTCTTTTGCTTCTTAATTTTAAAATACTATATTGGTTATTTGGTTGTTGAAAGTCTGTGTTAAGTAACTTTTTGAAAGATAGTTTTCATATATAAAGAAATGTAGGTAATTGCTTGAAAGCTTGGTTGCAAGAGATTGTTACTTGGCTCCTGTTTTTTGTTATCTGTTGTGTGTATGTATCCATCCATCCATCCATCCATCCATCCATCCATCCATCATCTTTTCCCGGTTTATCCTATTCAGTGTCTTAGGTTATCACTTTATATTTAACATTATTTCTTCATGTAAAAGCAGGTTCCATTTCTCATCAAACCTCATTTGGCTGCCAAAAATGTGACATAACAGCAAAAATATCAGATGAATTTTAGAGAGTCTTGTAAGAGAGTTTTTTTTTTCATAGTTTTTAATATTGAATATTCATGCCATTTGTTAGTTGTTGGTTGTTTTGTTTTTTTTGGCCCCTCCTGCCTCCCTGTCTCCTACATTTTGGGTCCACTACACTCAAATCCAGACATTAAATAATTAAACCTGCTTGTGAAAATAAAAAATGCCACTAGAATCAAATCTGAATAATCCATCCATCTTCTATGTCCACTTTATCCTCTCCAGGGTTCTAGGGGTGAAACCACAACTCTGAATTAAGAGATGAAAAATGAATTACTTAAAATGTTTTGATGAAACACTTTTACTAAAGTACACAAATGAAGTCCGGTGCAATTTGTGCATGTTTCTTTACTCTTACCTCTTGATCTCTGGTTTTATTGCTTGATAACGCCACTGAATTGATTGTGTCTACCGAGTAAGACTGCCTCAGAAATACAATATTGGTTTCCTGAGCAGGCTTTCCATGGAGACGGAGACTGAGAGGAAAACACAACAATGCAATACCTTTGACAACATTAATAATGCCAGCTACGACAATTCCTGCTTAGATTATGATAAACCAAAGCCGGGGACAAATACAGACTTTGTTCGTGTTTGATTGTTACTCAAAAGCCCTTCATGTGCTCCTTCTCAGACAGACGGCAAAGAAGATTTAATTCGACTTACATAGACTGGATTGTGGCAGCTGTAATTTACTGCAATCTAAAATGTTGCAGTCATCCTTTCATCTGATTTCCCTTTTGGTGACTTTTGTGAGGAAAGACAGTTTGGCAGACGATAGATGACAGTTTTCTGTGAATGTTTACTGCTGGATGTTGGCGTCCAGGAGTAAACCTACAGCTTTGAGCTTATGTGAAAGCAGTAAGCTGATGATCACTTACTCACCGTACTCAACAAAATACCTGTGAAGTGTTACAAAAGTTGTTGCTTTCTCTGAAATTTTGAAAACAATGTTTTTCAAGGGCAGCATGGTGGATTAGTGGTTAGCAATGTTGCCTCACAGCAAAAAGGTTCCTGGTTTGATTCCTGGCCCGGTGGGTCTTTCTGTGTGGAGTTTGCATGTTCTCCCCGTACTTGCGTCCGGGTACTCCGGCTTCCTCTCACAGTCCAAAAACATGCAGACTTGGCTGATTGATCGTTCTACATTGCCCGTAGGTGTGAATGTGAGCGTGATTGGTTGTCTGTCTTTCTATGTGGCCCTGCGATGGACTGGCAATCTGTCCAGGGTGTACCCCCTGCCGAAGACTAAATCTTGGATCGACGTTTACTACTTGGACTTTTAGAGAGTTGGCTGAAACTTGACTCAAAAGTATCTCCTTCAGTGGAAGTTTGTGGCAGTGGTAGCATAGTTGTTACAGAGGTGGGACCTGGAAGACCCAGGTTCTAGTCCCCAGGTTGGCAACCGAGGTGAACCACTATTTTTTGGTTGTTGGATTTTTAATGTTGGCCACGCCTGCCCATTTCGTTGAGTGGGTATGTCATGGAAAATTCTAGATGGCGCTCGGACTATTGTCGGGACTGATGTCGAAGTTGTGTTCTACTGAGAACAGTGGGGTTTTTTTGTTTTTGTGTCGGTACTTTAAACGCCCATGGCAAAAAAAAAAATGGAAGAAAAATTCTGAAGTTGCATGTTTACATTAAGAAATAGTCTACAGGCTACGTTACAGTCAGCTACTGTATGTTACTGCTCTGAAAGCCGTGATGTCACCACCTGCTTCAGTTGTCAACTACAATGCTTCAGTTATAAAAGGCTTCAGGAGGTAAACAAATTCTTGTGGACCGCCATCCTACCCACAGTATTTACGAGATCCTCCATGAGCAATTAAAAGAAAGAAATAAATGAAAATAAAAAGCTCTTCAGAATGTTGCTTTAAAGGAGCAATATGTAATATGAAGCCAAAACTTTAGTTCATACTCCAACCAAAATGTGGGCAGTATAGCTGCGCAAAGTGGTCTACTTGGTCTACTTGGTCGTGAGAAACAGGAAAACAGACCGTCCTCTGGCGCCATTTCAACACCAATTGGTATGGCAAATCAAAACCCCAAATCTGCGAATAAAAATACAGACTCTGTAACCAGGAAATCAACATCTGCAATCATTTTTCTCAGTTACTCTTTTTTTCTTTCCATCATTTCTAAAACCATCTCAGTTTCAAAAGTGTCGCTAACTGAAGTATCTCAGCAGCCAAATACATTGTCATTATTTTTTGTGACACGACTGCAGTTATTTCTTTTCATTCTCTTGCTATTTTTAGGTTATTTGAGATATTTTAACCTACAAACTTACACATTCCTCCTTTAACTACATGGAACCTGTCGATATAATATATAATATATATATATTTGAGTGCAGAAATCTGGTTAAGAAGAACCTTTAAATCCATCCATCCATCCATCCATCCATCCATCCATTATTAATACCCGCTTACTCCTTCTCAGGGTCACGGGGGTCTGTTGGAGCCTATCCCGACACATAGCAGGCGAAAGGCAGGGGTCCACCCCGGACAGGTCGCCAGTCCTTTAAATCCCAAAATGTAATACTTAATGAAAGATTTTAAATAAATAAAAAAAAAAACCTGCTGAATATGTTCTCTTGCTTTAAATTCTTGCATTCTGCAGAAGGATGCACTTCAAAGTTTATTACCCAATAAAATGGGTCTTTTTCATGGGCCTTTTTTCATATACGTGTCCCACTTTATTGCAAAACACTTTCTTTTCCATCAATAGTTACATCTGTGTTTGCAAGCCTTTTATGGTCGGACAGGTAAAAGGTTGTGATGTTTAAATAGGTCCTGAGTCACATCAGGTGGGAAAGACAAATTCAAGGCCGGAGTGTTCTTAAGAGAAATCAATAATCCTCCACTTTTACACGACACTTCCGAATAACCAACAGTGTTCTGGTACCTTTATATTTACTACAGTTACTACAGCAGACACTAATAACTTTAACAGCACAACTATCTCAGAAAAGACAACAAAAAAAAAACATTTTTGTGCTCTTAAATACTATGTGGGGATGTTTAAAATCAGATGTGCATGTGTGTGTGTGACTGCAGAGTTTTTCATGATAAAAGCTGAAGTCAGATTCTGCATAAGTTTAGGTTCTTTGTGGACAGAGCAGGGGATTGTGGGTAGCCACGATGGGAATTACAGACTGACAAATATTTGAAGTGCAGCCTAGCTCTGTTTACCTCAGACAAAGGGTCAGGTTGAAGCTGTTTCTACTGAATTATGCATCACAAAGAATACAGAGCCAGAGGTGTCCGTCAGAGGAAATTATCACAGGGCTTCAGCTGCGCTTGTGTCACTGCTCTTACTTGCTTTAGTTAACAGTTATTTAAATGTGCAAATGACTATCGAAAAACCTTTTTAAAGTCAATAAAACAGATCGAAGATGATTAAGAAGACTCGGATGGTGTTTTCTTTTATCTCAACAGTACATTCTTTCCTGTCTTTTCTTTTTTGTTTGTTAGATTTTTTTGGTTTCAGAGAAATAAATCAAAACTTCGTTCTCCGTTCATTTCCAACATATATTTGCATAATCTACATCTGCATTGTCGTCACATGAAATCCACATAATTTAAAGTACAAACAACACCTAAGACATCAAAAGAATGGAACACCGTACTCAAATATTTCAGTGAAAATTGCAAAATATGGTTAGGAAAAAGTTCCAAGACGGGTTAAGAGAAAAGACTGACTCTCGAGTGCAATCACAGTATATTCATACTCCTTGTTAGGAGGCCCAATGTCCTCTTATTAATTCAAACTGGAATATATTATGGAGTATCAGCAGTATCATTTGGTTTGTACAGCATTTTTTTTTTCATTGATACAAGCTCTAATAAAAAAAAAAAAAAAATTAAAAATAGGAAAAAAAAAAAAGTGCCTTTTTAATCAATTCATCAGTGTAGAACTCCTTAATTATGACACTTGATTATTTGAAGTTCTGGTAAAATGGAGCAGAGGTGGAAATCTGAAAAACGTTTCATGGCTTCCTTGACCCGTGAGGTCTTCCCTTCACTGAGTTGTGTCCGGAGTTGCAGGTCAGATTAGTTCATGGGTCCACGGTGGGAATGGTGCTGACCTTGTTGTTCCTGCTGATCCGCCGTTCAGGCCGCGCCCGGGGCAGTTTGGTCTGGATCAGCTCCTCCGGTGTGTTACCCAGAGGAGGCAGCAGCCTCTTCTTGCTGTTCCTGGTTTCAGGTAACCACTGAGGTGGCAGCTCAAAGGGTCCAAAGCCAAACTGAGTGGAGTACTCAGCTTCTGTGGGCGTAGCAGGCGCCACCTGAGATGAGGAGGCATAAGCACATGCGTGGACAGGAGAGACCCGAGGTGGCATAACCGAAGCGGGGGCCTCTTTAGTGATGACTAGCCCTCCACCAGTGTCGTTTTTTGTATGCACTTCGCCTCGGGTACTGGCGAGTTTTAACCCCCCCTTCTGGTGCGCATTGAGTCCTGTGTTTTGAGAGGGAATGTCGTTCCCGGCATCCTCCTCCTCTTCTTCCTCCTCCTCCTCAGAGGGTCTAAAAATCTGCTGTTGGCCAATGTTAAACATTTCTAGAAGCTGGCTCCCGGAGCGACCGGCTGTCTCCAGGCCCACCGGCTCCCCGATCACACCCTCACCCCCTAAAGAGGCCAGAGCGCCCGTGCTGACCACGTTACGCCGGCTGTAACGTCTGTGAATCCTGGCCAGCAGGTCCAGCCAGCTAAGACGTGCCGAGCGATTGACAGTCAGAAACAGGAGAGGGCTGGTGAGCAGGGACACCTTGGGGAGCCAGAGGGCCGTGAGATACAGCGAGACCGGAAGCGATTTGGTGTCTACAAGAACAGTGCGGTAAACCACCAAGGCCCCGTATGGAGCGCTGCAGGCCGAGAACACCAGAACAACCGCCAGCAGTGTGGCATGAAGCTCAGCTTCTCTTTGGGACACATATGGGATGGAGATGCTGTTCTGCGGCGTCCGCAACGCTGCAATGATCACCTTCTTCTTCTGGCTGGCACTGAGCGCTCTGCGGATCAGAAGCATGAAAAAGAAGACCAAGGCTAGGGGGAGGATCACTGTGGTGACGTTGTAGATCAGCACATAGACCATGTGGCCTAGGGAGCGAGCGTGGACATCCGAGCAGGACGAAGTGACATAGACGTCTGTCACGTTGGTCACAGCAAACACGGGGAGGCTGGCCACAGCTGCGTGGACCCAGATGTAAATGACCAGATCTCGAGATCTTGCATCAGAGATTTTCCTCTCTAATGGGTACAGCACTGAGTAGTACCTGCAGACATTAAAAAAAAAAAAAAAAAACAGCATTGGCTCACGTGTGCTTTTACAGAAAGTCTGGCATGTCACAGTAGTATCGTAACAAAGCTATCAGAAATCAAATAATCTAACATGAGTTTTAAGATCCTGGTGCTGCTAGTTTTGCCATGAAAAAAAAAGACCCATTGTTCGAGTCGAGCGTCACATGAATACAGTCATGCTGACGCAGCTTATGAAAATCTCTTAAGATGATTTGCATGGAAACACATAAATAGAGTGGAATTTAAAGTAAGCATGTGTAAAATGCCCACATCAATAACATCAGCTGAAGCATTTTGCTCTGGAAAAACATTTCCACCATTTATGTGGGATAATGAAGTTAGTCATGCACAACTGAAATTGTGATGCTCTCTTACTGAAGTAGAAGCTTCAAGTGGTTTTTACTGGAAGGACGACAGAGGTAAAATATTCATGGATCCATTATGTTTGCTACTGGCGGACAAAAACGCTTGGGTGCAAATTTATCCTGAAGCCTCTCAAAACATTTATGGTGTCGATGTTTTTTAGATGGTTAGAAATATCCTCTTTCACCCTTGGTTCTTCAGGTATTTGTATACAAACAATGAAAAACACTATAAACTGTGGGATAAATTGATAAACATTAATGAACAAAAATCTTTTTTACTGTGCCTCAGTTCAGACCATTTATTTTGTTGTTTGAAGTTATTGACAACTATTAACTATAATATAAGACAACCCTGATACTACCTCAGTGTGTGTGTGTCCCTCAGCAAGAGGTTCATATATTGAAGGTCCTGTGACATCACAGACCCGGTCAGAGCAGGATCATCAAGTTTTTTCATTGTTATCCGTGTTTATTTCAAACTGAATTTTTGTATCTTATAAGAAGGCAGCACACAACTTTAATACCTTCAAAGACCCACACCTAAAGGGAAAGGGAGTTGGACTTTACTCAGGTTTCTGACTCCGCCCACTAAATCATGTTGCTATGAACAGAGCGGTGAAGACATGGTTGAAAAGGGAGCTTTTTTTGACGCGTCTATGTATAATACTGACAAAACATGGCTTTTACAGTTCATTAAGGCCACAGGAAATTGGGTCAACTTTTGAAAAACAGATCATAATACATCTCCTTTAAGACAGATTTCTCCTTTTTAGTAGCTTAACCTCATGCAGAGTTTAAAACCATGTACACATTTGTTTCTGTAATTCACACCCAGAACACCATAACTACTAATAACGAAATCATTGCTGTTGCTTTGTCTCATCTAAGAAACTATATAAGCCCATAAGTATGTTGTAGTTGGTATACTGTCTGTATAACTACAGCTCTGATTACTCTCTTAAAGAATAAATAATTAATCAGTTTGATATCATTCTGGCTGCAGTTGCTATGGAGCCAGTCCCTCAATAAAGCAATAAAACCAAGGTTTAGATGCAACAACACAAAATCTGACAAAAACCACCATAAGAAAGTAAACAAACCCTCACACATTATTACTTTATTCTGTGCTTTCCTTTTTCGATATGATCAAATCAGGTTTTTTTTGTGGGGTTTTTTTTGTTTTTTGGTTTTTTTAAACATGCTATTTTCTCTTTGGCCACGCTGCCAACACCAAATATAGGCGTACTGATTTAATATACTATTGTTTGCTATATTTTGAGGAAACGGCTCGATTTTTATACTCAAAAAGTTACATATTCCACACCTTTCTCACAAGGTGACAGTTTTCCAAGGACTTCATGAAATGCTTATTACACCCATTTGTCCTAAATCTGGAGATAAAGTACAAAAGCTCCTTTTGTTAATTATGTCTTTAGACTTCGGCTTAAGGGACCTGGGTGCCGTTAGTGGAATCAGCCACACTACTCACTCTCTTCTGCATCAGATGTGCCTCAGATGAAAAGAACGTTTCACATTTGAAATACCAGTTTCACAACTTAATAATATGATATAATATAATATATACGTGTATATCCTATTTATCCTACATATATGTATGTTCTACAGTTCGATATTATTTATTGGCATATTTCCACAATGCTCCATCCATAAAGCATACTCTGTATACATAGAATAGCCACTGTAGTATATAGTATTTTATTTTATCTTTTTTCTTTTTGCTTACTCTTCTCTTTTGCACTTGAGCTGTGGTAACAAATGTCCCCTTGTGGATCAATAAAGTCTTATCTTATCTTATCTTATCTTATCTTATATTATATTATATTATATTATATTATATTATATTATATTATATTATATTATATTATATTATATTATATTATATTATATTATATTATATTATATTATATTATATTATATTATATTATATTATATTATATTATATTATATTATCTAGATAGTTGGGACTGGGACTCAGACTGTAATGATCTTAACCTTGCATGAATGCATGAACATCCTTGCTGAGAGAGTTGATCACAAGTTTCAAGGTTTCTTCTTTTTAAAAAGAAGTTTTTCCTTTTCACAGTCGCCTGGTACTCGCTCAGGACTGGGAAAAAGAAAAGATTTGATGCAGTCTCTTTGTTGCCTTAGCAAAGCAGCAATTATTATCATTTTATTGGCTTTGTATTAATTTGAATACTTTGGACGAGTTGAACTGTAATGCCAAAGTGCCTTGACATGATATTTATCATGATTTGGTGCTATATAGATAAAGCTGAATTGAATTGAATTGAATTGAATTGAATTGAATTGAATTGAATTGAATTGAATTGAATTGAATTGAATTGAATTGAATTGAACTGAACTGAACTGAAATGAAATGAATTGAATTGAATTCAATAAACCGCTTCTCCATTTTGAATTTTGAGTGAGAATTATGTACAAATAAGCAATTATTTCTCCTTCCAAAAAGCAAATGAATTGTTTATCTAACTGCAGTCCTCGATGCTTTTACACCCGGATGTCCACGTGTGATTGGCTCTCTCAACATGCATGTTAACACCAGGTGTAAACAGGGACTCAACGTCTTGGAATGTATTTGTCTGGGCCCACACTTGAGTTTGAATGAGAACATGACGCATGATTTAATAATTACTGTACACGAGTGCAACTATCAACCAAAAAGTAGCTGACTAAACCGACCTGTCGAGCGCAATGGCGCTGAAGCTGAGCACCGTGACAGAGCAGAAGAGTTTATGGAGGAACTTGAGCGCCTTGCAGACCAGCAGTGTGTGAAGCCAGGGGCAGCAGCGAGGGCTGGCTCCGAGGGCCACGTCGAACGGGACGCACACCAGGCTGGCACAGATGCTCGTGCACGCCAGGTTCTTGATGAATCGATTGGTCACGGATTTAAAGACACTCGTGTAGCATGTGCACCACAACATAGTGGCATTACCTGCGGAAAGGAGGAACAAGCTTCAGGAAAACATTTCATTTCACAGTGTGCTTTCTTAACAAATTTGTTTTACCTTTTACTGTGGTTTATGAGATTGTTTTTATTTAACTTCACCTTAAGTGTAAGAACCCCGAACCCCTCTTGCACTGCACTTGGATTTCACCTTTTTAACCTTGTCTCGTTTCTACAAAATGCTTTACAGTGTGTTTCTAAACTAATCTACTAAGGCTTTTATTATACAACCCCAAATCTTCGGTTGAGATGGTGCAAATAAAAACAAAGCACAGTTACATAATTTTAACTTGTATTTCTTTGCAGACAGTAAGACCTAATAATTTCGTATTTAAAAAAAACAATTATGGGGCCAATTTAATGGTTTTAAAAAAGTGAAAGGAGGAAAATGATGTCAAACACGTGATATCGACAAACAGCTGTAGTGATGATTTGCTACAAAGGCAACATGAAAGGCTGAGACTCTAGAAGAAAAGCTTTGCAGAGAATGTGCAATATGTCAATAAATGAGGGTGGGGAAAAAAACGCTGAATTTCTTACTTAAAGAAAGACTGCCAGGGCTGTGCATTTTCTGTCTTTTACAAAGCATCTTCTTCCATTTTTCCTTATAGGTGCCTCCACAGTGGATCATTTGCATCCATCTATCCCTGTCTTCTGTCTCTATCTCTTTCACACCAACCGACTGCTCGTCCTCTCTCACCACATCCACAAATGTCCTCTAATCTTCTCCATTTTCTCCTGCCTGGCAGTCCTATCTCCAGCATCCTTCTACCAATGTGTTCACTGTCGCTCCTCTTTGTGTCCAAACTATGTCAATCGCTCTCATTTTATCTCCAAGACCCTGGAGGTTCCTCTGATGTGCCTATTCTTGAACCAATCATTTGTCACTACCAAAGACAATATCAACATCGTCATCTCTGCCACCTCCAGCTCTACTTCCCGTTTCTTGGTCAGTGTCGTCTCCAGGCCATATAAAAAACTGGTCTCATTACCAACTTGTAAACCTTTCCTTTCACTCACGCTGGTACTCACAGGTAGTTATTGCAAGTGTCAGGTTTACACTGCTGATGAACATCCTGTGGTGCACAGAGAACCTTCCCTCTCTGCTCTCTTAACCTGTGTGTATGCATAGGACATTACCGCTTTCATTAATTTATGTTTATCTCTTCTTGTTCATCTCTTCTTTTAGAACAATATCATGAAATAACAACTCAAGACCAGTTGAGTCGTTACGTCCCCACCAGAGGTCAAAAATAGGTTTGAAAGAAAATAGAGATGTTACAAAACAAATTGAGGAAAGAATTAAGAATCAAATGAATAGAATGATATTAATAATGAGTCTCTTGTGCCGCATTAGGTTGCACAGTGTTTCTGACACAGAGCGCAGAGATATCGCACTGTTAGGAACTTTATTTTGAAGGGGCCAGTATCAAAAAGTAGAGAAGAAGGGTTTATTTTTCTCCTTTTTATAAAAAGATGTTGTTTTCTGATGTCTGTGAATGTTCAAAATCAAAGTCCTCATTCAAACAGGAAACATCAGTGCTTTTTCCACACACTAAGTAGCAGTCTGACTGCAGGTAACTGAAAAAAAGAAGAGAGAAAAAAAGAAATTATGCTTGGTAGGTCCCTCGTGTCATCTGTGGATTGGTGTTAATTAGCTGCTGCTTTCAGTTAAAACAAGATGCTTCCAGGCGTCCAAGATAGTAACGTGCACTGGTAAGATGGAAGTGTTAGTAATCAGTGATCCGTTTAGCAGCTTTTTTGCTGCGACCTAGTGGTTTTCTCATTTTAATTGTCATGAGAGACTTGCTACGTGAATGGTGAGCAACACAGGAATACAGAGCCAGCCGACACACATAATAAGTCGCAGAACCGAGTGCAAATGTTGCCAATGCCACTCATCAATCAGACAGACACTACAACTGAATAGCTGCCTTTGGTAATTAGTTTGGTAATTGTTTTAAACAGTAAGAAGATGAGTTGGAAAAGGCAAACAAAGGAGAGGGAATAGAATAGGTTAAGTCTGTATTTTTCTCTGTTTCCTGAAGGAGAGCAGGTTTACGCTGCTGCACAGTGCAAAGCAATAGCGCAGACCATCCATATCACTGACAAAACGTAATGAGCATTTCCTAATGCCATACTGAGACCCAAGGGAGAACATTACGTTTTCATTATAACACTGTATATCTTGCATTGGACAAAAAAAAAACATGGAAATACAGGGAAAATGTGGAGTATATTATTCAAAAATTGATATGTCAGTGTTTATGCTTATATCACATTGATGGGATTGATGACAAGCTGTTTTCTTTACTGAGGAGTCATTAATGCCTCATCCTAACCATGAGGTTTAGGCACCAAACACAAATATTTCTTCTCTTTTTTCTTTACATCTTGAGCACATTTATTTAGGTGTTTGAAGTCAACCCTGACATGAAACAATCCCGTCACTTTGTTTGAGGCGGTCTAAGGCTGGAGATGTTTTATTTAAACCCCCAAAAACCAAACACTTTATTAAGACCTTAAGAAATTGAATGAACATTTTAAAGACTTGTACGATAACAATAATAATGATGCATGGCCCTAATTTGGTAACATGTGGGCATAAGATCATTAATACCAGACCACCACTGGAAGGAGAGGGTGTGTAAATCAAATATTATACCATGAATTGTATTTCAGTGTTTGATAGTGTCAGTTTTCAATATGAGATCCAACTAAATGAGGACACAAAGAAGTGTGTTTCTATTTTCTTCTTACCATTTACGAATGTGCTAATACTTGTACACTCCTGTAAATATACATTTCAGTCAGTCAGCTCTTGCAGTGAAGACTTCAAATGCTTTCTCAAATGTTAAAGCTTTCAGGCTCTGATCTAATCAATCCCCAGTTATTAGGTGTACGTAGAGATTGGAGCTAACGAACATAACCTCCATCAGAGAGTCAGAGCCTAAAGGTGGAAGTTGGGGAGGAGCTGGGATTTTAAGAGCGGCAGTGAGCTCGGCAGTCGAGACACATCAAAGCAGCAGAAGACAGATGAGTACCTTTTGCTGCTTAAACAGACCTAGGAATGATTGGGGTAGTCAGAATAAAGCCTGCAGAGGGATGGGAGCAAACATAAATGGTGCATGAGATGATTGTCTGAACTGATCCTAAGGTGTCGCCTCATTTCCAGCTGTATCTCTATATGTAAAGATCGGGGAAGTCAGTTACGTCATCAGGCTGAAGGACCTGGGAGGCTGCACGGTTACAGATGCCTAATAATTCCTGAAAAATATGTCATATAGGTCCTTATATCCTGGAAGTCCATGTGAATCACACGACCGCTGCTGAACAGGGGCTGAGGAAATGCTCTGACTCCGTCATCCGGCCAGACAATCTTAGCTGAAACCTGTCCGTTTCTCCAACATCCATCGTCTTTACCTACCACGGCAACCATCGACTCATTTATGATCTGGACCTGACAGAGGCAGATGTCTTTGCTCTGGGATAATCTATGTTAACTTCAGGGTCATAGTATTTCTGATGTATGTTCTACAAACGGAAAAAACAATCTGACCACCTTTTACTGCAAAGTAAGTATTCAGTACACCAAAAAAGCCACTTGGTCCTTTCTTGCCCTTTGCTTTTTTTATTATTATTATTTTTTGAAGTTGGCTGCCCCCATGTTTCCTCTAAATGAGTAGTGTGTCCAGCATCTCACTGAGTACATATCTTTCCAAAGAAAGGCTTGCAAAAGAGGCAGAGTGAGCTTTCTGCAAGGGAGAAACAGGATGTCGCATCCACGTTTGTGGCAAATGACACATTCATTTGCAGTACTTTCATTATACACGAATGATTATGTTTCTGCCTGCCAACATGATTGAGGGGATGTCGAAGGCAGGACTGTGTGCTGCTGTTGCACTGATGCTGATGCTGTCCATCAATTTACAAGGTTCCCACCTCACTTCATAATGATCAGCAGCTGCTTGTGCGTCTCCTGGGAATATTGTTGGCAGGGTCAACAAGGACTCACCTTTAAAATGCTTATGCACAATAAATAATCCATATTATGTGCCAGCTTCAAGGTCAAATTGCCTATTACATATTTTTTGGGTCACCAACAGAGAAATGTTTCATTCATAAAAGTAGACGCCAAATTTAAGCCAAGCTTGTTAGTTTCTCATAAATTGTCAGTGACTGAACTACATCTATATGGCTCATTTACAAGGTCCATGTTATGATCAAAAAAACACTCAATTACTTTTCTGTGCTTGAGACCATTTAAATGTGAGTTTTGAATTCACTACCAATCAAAAACCTGTCAATATTTTTACAGAAGCAATAACCAGACAACAAGAACAGAGAAAAATTGCAGTTCCTCGACTGTAGGCTTTGGAGCCACAAAAATCTTCAACATTTACCTCAAAAGAAATAAAATCCTATAAACTACTTCCTTGTATGTCTATTTCATTGTAAACAAGACCATAATTGTTTAAGCCGTATGAATCATGCTTACACAACTCTGTATTAGGGTTCCCAACTATCCAAGAGCTGTTGGCTTTCACATATGTGAGGTCATTAATTTTAATGCTTTCCAAGAAATGTCATTCTAACATCCATTAAGAATGTCTATTAAAAACAACTTCTTTCTTATTGTTGGACCAGCTGCTGGTGTAAATAGAAGTAAAATACACGAAAAGAAAAACACACACACAGAGATTTCAACATCAACTTAAATTTCATGTGGACATACTAAGTATTTGAAGATAATGCCCCTTGGGGTATTCCTCAGATACTGAAATGTAATTAATCACATGCCAAATAGTTACCAAAACCAGCTTTAGTCAGAGTTGGGGAGACTGTAAGCATTAGGTATCGGCTGTTTCTAGTTTTCAGGGAATGATGATTTGCAAAGTGAATGATACAAAAGACAAAAGAAAAAATATTGTTTTTGCTCACGATATTTAATGAAACTCATTTATGCTTCCATGTTTTTGAGTATCTAGAACTGCCATTCACTTACCAATAGGGTGTATCCTTTTTTGTCTAAAAATAATAACAATTCAGCAGTGTTGCATCAAATGATAACTGCAATCAAAATCATTTCATGCAATCTGCAGAGTATGCAGATGTAAAGGCCTTCTGTGGCCACTAGGGGGCATTTAAACTACACGGTCAGCCTCAGCATACACTTTTCGGCTTATTTTCCTTTTTTTCGAGAGGTCGCTACAGTGGACCAACAGATTTCGCATATTGTTTTGGGTTAGATTTTACGCAAGGCACGTCCTCCGTGACATTCGTGAGGAACAGAGCTGGGCCCCCACGCCACAAGGGCCCCCCCCCCCCCGAGAGCTCTTAAACATTATTATCGTGATTCAAAAAAAGATATAAAATTCCTACTCAAAATAAAAACAAATTACATGGTACAAATTACTAACTGTCATTGCCAAACACAGTGAAACCATGCTTCCCTTTCTTCCTGACATTACGTATATGTTATATTTGAGCTGTATTGGTTTAGTTTCACTGGTGTCACATATGTCTGCACTATGATAACCAGTTATACTGTAATAACCTAATTCATGCAGTAAAATTACAGATTTGTCCTTTACTATAGACCAAACTCCAGTCGTCTTCTGAAACCCCGGAGTCCAACAATCCTTTCCAAGCATTTTACTTGTCTTGTGAGCTCCCAACTGAACCTGCTCAGTTTACTTAAATGCCATTTCCATTTAGGTCCGTCTGCTTCTGCACCCACTGGCCATTGACCAGGAGCTCCTTCAGATGACCCATCTGCGTGGTCTCCTATCCTGTTTGACTGAGAAAGGACTGATCAGGTTAGCAGAGGACCACCGTCTGTAACCGAAAACTTCAACTCCCAAAGAATGCTGATGGGCCGAGCTTCCACTACCACTACACCTGTAGACAGCTCCTAAATAAGGGGGGAAAGAATCAAGTGAAGTTGGCTCTGTTATTCAAAAACAAAACTAGCAGTCGATTGCTTCTGCTGGAAATTGTTCTCTAGAAAGGTGACAAAACTGGTAAAAGAGGGGCTTAATGCTGCTGAAATGGAACGACTGCACTGTCTTTGTTAAGAGGAAGGCAAAGGATGCAACAAAAATGAGTCTTCTGAAAGCACAAAAAATAATTTTTGCGCTGTTTGCACTCATGTAATCAGTTTTCTCTTCTTTTTTATACCATTATTCAAGTGTTTTTAGAGTCTTTTTTTTTTTTTTTTTTTTTCTTTTACAGCCGTATGTTTTACTATTATGCTTGTTTTAATTTGTAGTGGGAGATGCATGTTTTTCTAAAGAAAGTACATCTGCCTAAAATCTTTAAAACAAAAGTAAATAAACTGGTTAACTTTTTATACTCTAAATGTTGTGTCGTCTGCTGCTGTTTTCTCTTATTTTCACATACAACTTCAGTTAGACATGATTCTGAAAATTAAAAAAGTACAACTTAATACTCGACTAATTTTCTGAACTTGCCGCCCTAATGAGGTTAAAAACCACGGCCAGAATGACACAGGTATGATGTAAATCAACTGCAACCAATGCAAATGAATGGGTGTGTTACATTTACAGTTTCTGAAATGATTGAGCACCAATAACAGTGAAACACTGATGTAGCTTTGGGCCCCATAAGAGCTTGGGCCTGCCCTGTGCAGGACATGACGAATGTCTACTGTACTTAATCAGATAGAGACTTTGGGTTTGTCTGTCCAAGTGCTATGAGAGGGCTAGACCCTTCTCAAACAGGGTCCCCCAAAAAGCTAGAAACAGCCCTGATTGTGATCATCTTTACTGCTGCTACCTTGTGTTTTGGGGATTTATGATGGTTCTAACAGGCCACCTTATTACAACTTGCATTCAATCAAGTCAATAAAGCTTAAATCAGCTAAACTGTGTCCCTTTAGAAAGAACCTTATGACCCAGATATAAAGTCTTGGGGTTGAACAGTGTTGTTATTGTAGGTGTTTTGTGGACAGTGTTCCTGTTGGATTTCCTGGTTACATTTAAGCCTGGTTAAATATGGCATTGGGGGCTTACCGAGCAGTGAACCTATGAGGATGAGGACCTGGATGGTTGTGCTGAAGTCCCGGTACGCTTGCTGCTCGTCCAGTCCGCTCCCCTCTGCAGGCGGGCCGCCGTCCCACCTGACAGACGGTCTTGATGCGTTTACCAGATCCAGCCAGAGGTGGGCTGCGGTGAAATTCCCAGCCCCGTCTCCTACCGTCGCTGTCCGGATCCTGCTTTCCATGCCGATTCACCGAGATCCCTACGATTCTTCTCACTGGTGCTGGCAGGATGAGAGCCTCCAGCAGGGAAGAGACATTTCTGACTTGGTGCTCTGATCGCTGATGTCAGTGAGGACCCAGGATGGAGATGGTGGCAATGCGCTTAGCTGGCAGCAGTTACATGATATACTGCCCGTGAGTGTGACTGGTAAAACATCGTAAATTAATATTCACGCGTTAAAGCACGAGGAAACTGCAAACATCTGCTTATGTGGCCCGCGATTTCCCAGCTGGGTGGGAATCAAACCCGTGCGCACCGTGGATGGACGCGCGGCGCTCCCTGAGACTCTGTGCACCTAAAACCACTCCTGGTTGGGAAGCCTCCATTCGTGCAGCACCGAGGACACGAGGCTCCGTCTCTTCTCGCCATCCAGAGGCGCATCGTGGATGGCAGACTGTCACTCCCGCTGCCACCGTCAGGGGCTGTTTCTCGGTAGACTAAATGGTGTGGTGAGAAAATCCTCACAAGCGAGGTGCAAGACTGAAGAGGAGAGCCCCTCCTCCTCTTCCTCCTCTTGGAAACTCCTCTGAATCTTATGAATGACAAGCAGCATGGCCAAATTAAATTATGATTAATAAATAAATACGCACATAAGATCAACCAAAAACACAACGGTAGATTTTGGAGTATTTGTATTTTCTCTGTATATAAAACACCTTTAAACACCTCAAATTATTCTGAATGCTAAGAGAAATAAAACCTCACGCCAGGTTTCCCCCTTCGCACTGCTGCTGTTCTCTTGTTCGGTCTGTACTTTAACGGGAGTCTGTGACATTCCTCTTTGGTTTGAGGAAAATACCAAAGGTAGGAAAGGACATACCTCTGCAGTGCAAAACACTCGACAATACAATAAACACGATCACTTTTTTTTTTTTAAAGAGAAAAGCCTGGCTAAATGTGAGTGCAAATAACGTGCAATGAAATAAATAAGATTAACTACGTAAAACCCTGCAAAAAAAATGACTGTCTAATGTTTGAACACTAATTCAAGAAATCTTAAGTTCTTTCTCTCTGCTGTATGACGTTAAAGTACATATTAGTCCAATTGGAAGGACAGATTTGGACGTTATTCTCCCACTTCAGAACCAGATTTCCTCCTTTGATGTGAGTACAAAAATAATAAGACCAGCTTAATTCCTCAAAGTGAAATCTTTGAAAAGGAACAAAGACTTTCATGTCAATTTCCAAGGTACTGGACTTTTAATATGGGAATAAAAGCCCCAGAGCTGGGTTATATGAACTTGCAATAATTGGTTTTGTTTTATAAAGGGACACTGTGGACTTACAACCACTTATAGCAGAGCTCTTAAAGTCCGGTCCTCAAGGGCCGCTGTCATGCTTGTTTTAGTTGTTTCCTTGCATCAACACACCCTGATATAGATGACTCTGTCATTAACAGAGTTGTCCAGACCTTGATGATAAATTGATGATAACCATTAATTAGAATCAAGTGTGTTTATGCAAGGAAACATCTAAAACAAGCAGGACAGCGACCCTCGAGGACCGGACTTGAAGAGCCCTGACCTACGGGTTTATAGATGAGTGTACGCTTTTGTTTGGGACCAAAATGAACTTAAGCAGTCTCAAGTTAGTTGGAACTGTGTGTTGGCAGCAAAATGATAATTTATGTTAGCACCTAGGTAACTGATCTATGTAAAAATAAATTACCATTTTAAGTCCCTGACAAGATTAGAAAATGTTATTTCATTTAAGTGAGTGGATGAGGTCTCAATAGACAAACTGAGATAATTTTATCTTTGTTTGTGTACAGAAAGTGCATAAAAATGACTGCATAGTCACCTTTGTCCAATCGCTGCCACGTTGTTATAAGTTGACCTCTGATATCACAGAAACTACTGTCAATAGAGAGTTCGTGCAATTTTGCACTTCGGAAGTGGACACCAAGAAGCTGCACGCTGCTGACTTACACTGGAAGGGTCCTGGAACAATCTGGAGCTGACTAGATTTTGGAGCCAGCTAGTGGTCAGTCAAGGATCTGCAATTTTCCTGAGTTCCTTGTTGGCTTCAACTCAAACACTGGAATGTTGGCACTTTGGCGCGTCCTGCAGTTTTTAGAAAGGGCGAGGTGTATAAATCCACGCCCCTAAACTCGTGTTTTTCACAGAGCTGTAAAGAAAAAAAAATCCATAAAATGTATTTTTAACTTGAACATTAACTTTTAATTCAAGCTCTAACACACTTGCAGTACAAGAGTATGCAAACTTTTATTTTGATGTCTTATGTACTGAAAAGAAATCATCAAAATGGGGGAGTGCTTTATTTGATCATGGTTTATAAAAGTCATAATACAAAGTCTCCAGTGTTAGAATACTTTTACAGAACTATTTTATACCTCTCTGGTATTTCAGGCAACAAAAAGGCATCACAAGAAACGACTACTATTCAGTCTTTGATGGACTTTATATGAACACTGTTTGCTACCATTGTTTGCTGTCCAAGTGGCTCCTGAAGAACTGCTGGACCCTCTCCCACAGGTCCAACTGAGCCTCAGAGTGGGCTTTTGGCTCCCCCCCGAACACCACGTCCCTCCCTACAGCCGCATGAAACCCAGATGAACAAAAAGGCATGTAAGGGACTTCCAGAAAGTGGCCAGCTCCTGGGTAGGTGACCAGCTGAAAGGACTCTTTGCCGTGGTCTCTAAGTATTGCAGCGGCCTGCTTGGCAAAAAAAAGACTGTTCCAGTTGTGATCATCCTCAGAAACGGCGAACATGAACTGGCAGCTGGCACGTTCAATTGGAATCAAAGACGCCCTGTTCTTTTCCAGGGTGGGGTCCGGTAGGGCATCGCGTATATCTACGAGCCCGGAGTCCGTGATTCGAACATTTTTAATGACAGGTGGGAGTGGCGGTATGACAAGATCTTTGTAGAATAACGGAATCACCGTGTTGGCATTGCAGCTGTTAATACAGACGGTTGCCGTGATCCCAGGCAGGAACGCGGACATGGCTAAAGCCAAAGCACCGCTATGAGAGATGGAAACGATCCCGATTCCAGGACCTTGAACCTGTAAAGAGAGGTAAAGTGTTAACGATCTCATTGTGAGTAGCAGGTTTCCCTCTATAAGCAGACACACATTTTGCTTTGCCAGTCTATCAGAGGTTTTCAAGTTAAGGGAGTAAATTAACCCTGCATGGAGGAGTCAGTCAGCTTATCTCAGGCTCGCTGAGCTGGATTCCTCCTGCTGAAGGACATGTCAGAGGCAGGGAGGCCCAACACCGACCAAAAAGCTTGAAATATCTGCAGTGAAGGCCTAACAGCCTGTCACAACACAAGATTATTAAAAATGTAATTACTGCAAATTATTTTCTATTAAGTATTAAATCTCATTTTGTTTGCCTTCACGTCTATGTACCTAATTACTTTATAGCTACATTTAAGACACAGCGCTGTGTCCATTCATATAAACCTATTTAAACAAATGGCACATTCAAGCCTATGCATTTTAATTAATATGCTGTGGTGAAACATAATGTGATCCCTAAACCACAACCGTCCCCTAATTGTGCAGCTGTTTTCTGCAGCCACTAGATGGCAACACTGACACACTGGGTACAAATTTGGGGGCTCTATAAAACATTTGTTTGGTCAGTTTTCACGAAAGATAAAAAAGCTACTGAGACAGATAAATGACACTTACCTCTGGTCGACTCCTTAGATATATTAAGGCCTCTTGGAAATACTCCAAATCCAGGTTTTGAGGGTTTTTTGGTAACCCCTGGTAACGATAATATGCCAGTGCCAGAACGACAAAGCCTTTAGTTGCCAAGAGACTGGCTCTGGGTTCAGTGAGACCCCCACCTAAAGTGTACAAATCCACAATTCCTGGAAATGGACCCTTTCCTGCAGAAAAACAAAAAAACAGATCATATTTAGACTATTTTTGCCAGTTTCTAAGTATCCCTTTTTCACTCTGGTTCCACTATTGAGTTAACCTGGTGGTATGAAGAGCACTCCTCGTACTTTTCCCTCTTGCAGGGGAATTCTCCTCATCCCCTCGGTCATGAATTCTCTCTCGTTGGTTTCCGATGCGAGCAGCTCACCAGTCTCCCCATGCAGGGCTTCTACCTCCACCAGTGTTGGGCTGAGCACGTTCTTCTTCAGGAGTTTACTGTGCGGAGTGTCGGGTGCCAAAGCCCAAAACAAACCCATGGGCTCCACGCCGGTGTAACTTCCTCCCAGAGACGGTGCGGTGCAGACATCAACCCGGCCAGTTTCATCGGATTTGTACAGCGCAGAAGCTTTGAAAACCAACCCCCTGTCATCAACCAGTTTGGACCTTAGTTGCACTGGTCTGTGAGGAGCAAGCCCCTCTACTTTTATCTGCACCAGCTTGTCAAAGAAACAGCGAGCACTGGGGAGAATCTTCAAGCGTACCTGCGAGTATGCCATTTCTGTTGGTTGTGATGAGAACTGTGCTCCACTTTAATTGTCCTTCTCTTCAACTCTTCTCTAATGTCTGGCTTTCAGAGCTCTGGTGTCACAGCGTCTGTTGACATATTCAATAATGAGTGGCGCAGCTTTCACACACAAAAATAGAACCTCTTTGTCATCAAGTGCAATCTTATTCTTGAAACTGTGCAGAAACCACTATCAAAACTGTGTTACTAAGGATTTTTTGCTTTCAAATACTAAGAAAGTTCAATATTTTTTTTAATGGATATTATTAGCTGTTGTATGAAGTTAGAGATGCCTATCTGCAAGTAAGAAGGTTTACTAAAGCACATCCAAAGATTTTAATACTTAAGTATTATCAACATATAGCAGCACCGACTGATAATTAAAAAAAATCATTATGAATCAAGTTGTTGCACTTTAGCGCAACATCTTACATGTGCATGCTTCAAACAGAGGTTTCACATTTTAACCGCCGCCATCCTGTTTTGTTTTTTTGTTGTTGTTGTTGTTTTGTTTGTTTGTTTTTACCTAAACTTTTCCACTAACAGTTTAAATAAAAGACAGACTCTTTACCTACGGTGGCTGGTGGATCTGCTTATTATGAGTCAGCTCAGCTAACAACCTTCTACGCGCTTGTAGGTTAAAGTTTAATCGTGTGCAATTGTTTTTTTGTTTTTTTTTTTGTTTTGTTTACTTCCTTCCTTTTGGACAACGAACCACCGATAACAACAGATGCCACACTGTCGAAGCCAATCTTAATGTATTTATTTTACAATAGTTACGCGTCCCTCTCGATCCTACCTGAGGAACCTCGAAGACGTCCGTGTGTGTGAACGCACCAGCGGACTCAAGGACCTGGGAGCTACCACTTCGGCAAACGGAGGGGGACTTTGATGGGCTACAGTTTTTGAATGCCATCTGTACGGTAGACCAGAAGAGCGTATCACTTTTTACAACACCAGCCTTATTAACATTATTATTCTGTGAATGTGTTCTGAGATTCAAATAAGGAGAAATACTATTACAGACTCACGAGGAATCATGGACACCCCTTCCTTAATGTAACCAGCCATTATTTATTATTCTTTTCAGGTTCCACTTGCGGTTTCTTATATCACTATAATAAAGTATAAATTATCTTAATTAGAAGTGGGTAAACTTTTTGTATTTCATTTTGCGATAGGATTGTGATGAATTTAGACAGCTTTCCTGTCGTTAGGAAGGGAAAACAGCCACTAGATGTCAGGGTTGGCACAGACAAAAGATTACACTTCGTTCAAATGGTTTGAACTTAATTTAAATAAACTATAACCTAGGATAATTGTAACATGCTTCAGTGCTCTTGTACTGAACACAATACAAAAACAATACATTTCAGGTAACGCTATTTGCACAAGTATTTCCCCTATGAGCAGCGGACCAGTTGGAGCAGTATACTGCAGGTATTCAAATTTTAATTGGAAAATTGTAATCACAAGGGACTGCTTTATCTACACCACATCCTAGTAAACTTAACATGTTACTTTTGTTTGTTTTCAGGTGTTACTTGAGATTAAATGTGAGGTTGTGAAGTTAGAATATAATCCTATTACTAATTTCTAATTGTTAAAATTTAAAACCTGATATATGGGGTTCATCTGAAGAACAGGGAAGAGAAGACCACCTTTTTTAAAAGTAAAGGACTGGAACAAGGGTGCAAGCAGATGGTGAAAGAACTAAAAGAAAGTGAAAGTAAGATGCACAATCTAGTATCTGCATATTTGCCAACATCTGCCAAATCACCATACTGTTTGGTAAATGAAACGCTTCTGCCCCCCCCCCCCCCCCCCCCCCCACACACACACACACACATTTATTTATTGAAAATAAATAAATAAACATTTCCACCCACTAATTCATTTTACTCATCTTGAATATGCAAGATTTTTGTGTTAAAAAACATGCCATTTTTACATCACATCTGTCTGACATGTCTACTGTTTTTGAAATCTTCTCAGTCCAACAGAGGTCTAAATGCCTATTCACACTGTGAAGACATTCTTTCTTAAGCAGCAAAAGCTATAAAGAAAAAAACGATTATCTATTGAAAAACGACCCTGCAGAGGCATCAACCGAATGACCTCCTCAAAGGTTACAATTACAATACTCCGTTCAGAATTCCTTGTACACAAGATACACAAGAAATACAATATTTTTACATACGATGTTTGCTTATTTCATTGTTTTTTTCCTTTCAGATAATTTTGTTCTTTGTGGTCTTTTGTCTCGTAATTAAATGCGTGCCTTTATTTTGAAGTTCGTCTTCTTTGTGCCTGACCGACGCGGTTTGGATCCGCCCACTTACCGAGGTAGCCATGGAGACCGCGCGAGAGCGAGTCAGCAAGCGAGTGTTTCCGCTCATCTAAAATAAAGAGCTGCCTGGTGAGTCGAGGACGAGTTTCAGCGGAGAGCAGCTGACGGAGCTTTCCCGACAAAAAACATTATATTTTGACACCGGTTTTCTATAGTTTTGGTGTCGCTACTCACACGACCGTTAATGTCTCGAATGTGAAGCGGGAAGAGGAGGGTTTGCTTCTGGTAACCTTTACGTTGGTGAGTCTTCTCGGTTTTCGCGAGTCGAGCGCACATAGGCCAGCACAAGAAGTCTTACTTTGTCTCCCCTTTTCTCCTCGTCTCTCTTTATTGGTTGACAGTAAGCGATAAAGACAACCGGAGATTCTGCTTTAGTGTTTGTTTACTTCCCAAGCAGAATGCACTGTTTCAGCTTTGTGTGTCCCGACTAAAGTAGTGTTTAAACTAAAGCTAGCTGCGATCTGCGGGGAACGTTATTATCGTCTGGTTAAATACCGGAATGCGTTTATTCTTCCGCACTCACTTGGTTATAAGCTTTACTGGGGGAGAGAAAAAAAATCATATTCACCTATCGGTTGGCCATACAACAAAACAAACATTTGTCAAGCAGGTAGTTAGTCCCTTCTGTAACAGCTGTAACGTCAGTGTATTGTTACATTAGGTCACATGAACAATAAAAGGTACAAGGAAGTCAGAGGAATGCCCGTTTTCCTTGTGGTGACTCAGTCAAACAGGATTCTTAACTAGTGTGTGTTGCTGTATCGCTTTATTTTCCACGGCTTTGGTTTTTCTTTGTTTTTTAACAGCTGCGTGTGTGTGTTTGTGTTGTGTTGGCAGCCCACCGCACTCTTTGTTTAACAGCTCGCAGTACAGTTGCACGTGTCGCGGCGTGTGACTCCGCTTTAGGACGGCTCCAAGTTCCCACATCACGTTTGGTACCGTTCTAGGGATCTGTTGTTAGAATGTGGGTGTCCCCGGCAGTGTTAAGGGCAGTCTTCTGGTTTTTGTTCCAGTAAATGTCTGAGTTTCCTGTTAGCAGGCTCGGGAAAGACGTGACACTTGATGTTGCAAAGGGCAGGGAAGTCCAGATGTGATGTGTTTACACTGGTGAACAAAGCCAGGGAAGTATCCAGGTCCAGTGTTCCTCTTACATAAATAGTTCTGTGTTATGTGTCTCATATAGTGCTGACCAGGGTTTTTATCAAATCTTTATCCACTGCCACGTTGTTACTTTGGGACTTATTTCATTGTAATCTGCAGTATATGCATTGAGTCAAATTCGCCTCGCCCTCCCCGTTTTTGAGATTCCACCTTAGAAATTAGATTCCTGATTTAAAATCTAATCAACTACTACAATATACTATGATTGACTTCCCATTGTGTAACAATTGTTTTATTAAGGAGTATTGTTTAAACAGATTTTTTTTATATCAACCATTTTAGCTCATTTGTGTCATTGGGTCCCAAACTTCTAAGCCCATTATCTTTATATATATATATATATATATATATATATATATATATATATATATATATATATATATATATATATATATATATATATATATATATATATATATATATATATATTATATATTTATATATTATATATATGTGTGTGTGTGTATGTATATGTTTAATGTTTTAAATATGTTTATATATGTTGCTAGACATATGAATTCTTGTTTATTATTACTTGCTTTTGCGTTTGTTTGTATCAGTTGACCTCATCAATATATAGCTATATGTCCCCTGGTGAAACATTTGCTCGAGGCCATATCTCACTGCTTGACGGATCTTATCAACCACAAAAGTTGACAGACGGGTCACAAATTTATGTCACTTCAGGCTTTATCCAATCAGATTAAAAGTGATTTTAATTTGTTACAGAGACTTGAGATTACATGAACCAAGTTGAGAGTTTCACTAGAAAATTGTTTATGGTTGCAAATCATCAAATGCAAGACTGGATTCAGAGTTGAGTTGTAAAATATGAAGTTTTCTTTTCCATTTTTGTTCAGCCTTTTTTTCTTTTCTTTTTTTGCATTCTGTAGTCAGTGGACTCTTCAGTGTGATTTGTACTTCTACATCGCAACTACAGATGTACCCTACACAGGATGTTGGCATTTGTACTTGTCTGTTGTTGTTTGTGTCACTAGGTAATTACACCACGAAATACCAGGTACAGTGCAGGTTCTTTTCTACAGCATTGTAGCTTGAAGGGCTACGCTTCGTTCATTTGTTTACATGCTTTATGCATCACAGGCAAAGTCACAGAGCAAATTTAATATATCATATGCAAGTAGAAGCTGATAAATGTCAAGCAACAGTCATTTTTACTAACTTCACAGCAATCTGTATTTCTACCTGGGTTGAATGCAACAAAGAAGTCGTAGTTGTGGGAAATAAGAAATAGTAGAACAATGCTACCAAGGTGATGAATTACAGGTGTTGGGGGAAGAGGTGCTTGTAGGGTTTCCCGCTATGGTATACATATGACAGGTTGACATTGATGCATAACCCTAGCTGTTCAGGTCAGGCTGTGGAGGAGGTTATGGCGTATTGTTTGCTCATGCCAAACATCCGTCTTTGATTCGTCATTTAGTCACCATGTGATAGGCTTTTGCAGATGGTCAATAGTGATGCTTTTCTGTGGCACGCCACATTCTCCTTTTTTTTTTTTTTAAGACTGTGTTCACTTTTCTACTTGTTAATTGTCTTTAATAGACTTAAAATTTAACAGAGTTAAAAGCCTTTTTTCTTTCTTTTTTTTGGTGTGTTGCATGTGTATATTATGTCATACTTTGTGCGGTTAAAATTGTCCTAGATGATCCCTGTGTCATCTGCCCTCATAACAGAGGCACTTGTTAGGAAACGAAGAAGTTATTATTTTGGTGATACAAAAGGATACCTATCCTTGTGGTCTGCATCTGTTTATGCAGTTCTCCTTTTATGCATCATTTGTGTATTTTGTGTGTGTGTTTCCCATCAGTGTGTTAAATCTGTTAAGTCAGCCAAAACAAGGAGCATATTGTGAATAAACTGCGCCATCAAGTTTAAAACTTGCTGTCAGTGAATATTCTCCTGTATTGGCTATTTTGCTGCGAAGTAAAATGCTCACTCATTAAACATTATGTTTGTCCTTTGGCTCGACCAGTTCAGTATAGAAATCCAGCCTGGAAGAATTTGTATCAACTGAGGACTAGGAAGGATTTTTCTGCTACAATGGGAGACTATTTCTGCTTTTAGAGTATAGGTAAAGAACACTGTTTTTTGAGTGAAGATAAGAACATCGACTGGCTTCAGTCGATTTCAACATGGCAAGACAATGTTTCTCTCTGTCCACCGCCCAAATGTGGGTGGGGGGGGGGTAACATTGCAGTTTGTTTGTCTGTCTCTGGGGTTGACTGTCAAAAACATTACACAAGTACTAGCAAGCCCTGTTTCGTGAAATCATGTGTGGAGGTGAATCATAGGTAAAAGAAGAGCAAATTAAATTAAGCAATTGAGCCTGCTCATTTTCTTAAAATTCCCATTGGAGTGGGTTGCTCTCTTAGTGACCTTTCCAGCATTTTATTTTTTTCATACTACATCTACACAACTTTTCTCATTGTGTTCTCTTCTATGTAATTCTCCATCCTTCATTTTTCAGCCTATTTCTGTGTCTTTACTTTCAGCAGGATAGAGGGATGTTAAGATGCTGTGGGGCTCAACAGTACATAATATCTGGTAACAAAGGCTGCTTTCTCTGCTGCTGTGCAGAGTCCCTTCTCTGGGCTCCCTCCACAGGCTCATGCAGATTCTACCAGCGGCAGCAGCACTTGGGCTTATTGGGTGAAAATCTCCTTTCGGCTGTTTCTTTGGTACACTGAGTGCTCTCTGTTCCCGGACACATGCCTGCACTGCTGTTCGGTTTGGCTCCCTTTGCATTCCAGGAGCCTCGGGCAGCTGAAAAACTGCAGTAGCAGCCTGCTGGCTGGCTGCTTGTCTCAGTGCTGGCTGAAGTAGGCTGTAGCATAGTTGTTGTTTTTTTTCCTTAAGCGGAAAACTAAATGACACAGTATTTATGCCTTTAATCCACACGCCCAACTTGTGACCTAAAGATGTAACATTAAGGAAGCTGTCTTTGTAATGTCGTTTTGTAGTGTAACCGTGAGTTAAGGATTATACTTAGCCTTCAAGTTGTTTGTTTAATAGTGAGCTACACATTTTAGGTTTTGGATGGCTGCTTGGCATTTAATTCATGTGTTGTTCAGAAGCACAATAAGGTAATAAAACTATTTATGATGCCCATCTTAGTGCAGCGAGACACAACATTTACTAGGTCCGGGGTTAAATACACTGTAATGTTTTCTCTGAAACCTGCATTTTTCAAATGATTAAGAATGGATCACAGCCACACAGATGTATATTTAATATGACATAAGGATGTGGTCATGTTTTCTTATTTTTTTTTTATTGGCATATTTCAAGTTCTGATGATCTTCAGTTCTGTGAATATGAACTGCCTTTTGTGCATTACTATATATACTTACCATTTTGTTATTGCAATAAGCTTTCTCTAGTATCTTACACCCAAAATTGTGATCTGAGTTTTCTAAAAGTGCAGTGTTACTAAGCTACGTCAAACTGCTGTCAGAAAGTGTTTGTTAATGTGGTTTGAAACAAAATTCTTTATCAGGAAATGAATATCCCAAAGCTTAAAATAGTACCACACGCCTTAAGTTGGCGTGTCAGGCGTAACATTGTTGTCAGTTTCTGACAGGAAACCCGCATAGTTGCAGGTTTAGTTGACATCCAGCCTCGAAGCACTCTGCTTTCACTGTCATACATCCTGCTGTGTTATAAAACATGAAAATACAAGAACATAAACTTGGTGTTTAATCTGCATCAAGTATGGTGACACCTCCTGTAAAGCGCTGAGTTATTTTGTTATAGCTATTTGGCTGCTGCATTTTGTAGCATCCTTAAGCAAAAAAGCAGTTAATGGATTTATTCTTTATCACACTCTTATGTGAAAGCAATTAAGTTAAATCTGCTTGAGTTTTCACTTTGCAGATGAACTGCCTCGTCAATAGTCTTGTTTCTCTTTCAAGGGACCTGTCCTGGAATATTTGTCATCCCAAGTACAGTAGTTATCTATACTTACACAGGGGTAGTGTATTGACCTTTCAATTTATAGAAGCATTTGTCAAACAAGATATAAACTCAGACAACAGTTTATATCATTATAGTCTGACACCATCTGTTGCCTCTGTAAAGCTGCCAGTGTGTTGCTGCTCTCTCTCTCTCACACACACATACACATACACCTATACACACGGACACATCTGAGCAACATGGTGAGGTGTCTGCACATATATATATATATATATATATATATATATATATATATATATATATATATATATATATATATATATAGATATATATATATATATATATATATATATATATATATATATATATATATATATATATATATATATATATATATATATATATATATATATATATATATATATATATATATATATATATATATATATATATATATACGCAACTGGTATACATTTTTTTTTTTTAAGCAAAAACAAGTCATGACCCAAATTCCGTTGAAGAGAGATTGCAATGCAAGTGCCATGACTTGCTTTCCATCCCTTACCTCTGTCAGTCACTATCAACAGTCTGTCGAGCCAAAAACGACATTTTTGCCCATTTTTCCTCATTTTTCCTCACACTTTTACACCTAAGCAAGTGTTTCTTTGTCCTGACTTTGACTTTTGTTCATCCTTGTTATGTCTAAGACGTTTTGTCAAAAACAGCTTCAAAGATAAATAAGGGTCTCCTATAATCCAGACCCTAGCAGCTTCCCAGCATGAACAAATGAGGTTTCTTTGAATCCAATGGCTGGCACAGGTCCCCTGCATGTGCTTTTGACTAGCTGTCCTTTGGCTGAATGCAGTTTCCAGACTGTCCTGCCAAAACTGACTTGCGTCACTCTCTCCCACTGGCCAGCACTGCATGCAGGTATGCTTCTCCATCCTGCTCTTAGGGGCATCAGAAATGCTGCATGTAGTGGGAGGTTGCTGCTTGTGTGTTGGAAATTTTCTGCCTATGTCAGGGATTTTCAACAGTTGAAATGTAGCCAAGCACAGGATACTTGAATGTAGAGGGTTGGACAACTACATAAAATGCGCTGAAGTTGAATTGCATCATATTAAAAATCTCTTTTTATTTTTATTGACTTTATTTTTGTGTATTAAGGAAGCATGTCTGTTTTTAGTTTATATGTCATGCTTTTGGCTGTCACCAGATCAACTTGACCAGATTTTATGGTTTTATGGCATTCAGTACAGTGTGTACCAATAACACTTTAGAATGGTACATATTGTCCCTGATCTGATAGAGCAGATTTGCACTCACCATGAAGTGTTGATGTGATCAGCCAACCATGTGTGCTTGTGTCTTTACAATTACCTTCTTCACCATGGCCAGGATTGTCTGTAGCAGTGACACCAGCCATGGAGCACAATTTTGCAGCTCTGTAATACAGTTTTTACAGTTTAAACAGGATTTTTTTTTGTCATACAGGCATTTGTAAAAACAGTGTCTGATGAACATAGAATTCTAAAATAATTTGTTATGCAAATGTCAGTTTTATTTATTTTTTTTGACTGGACAGCAAAAGTCAGGGCTGAGGTTGAGCTGCTGACTGGTTTTGGAGGCTGGTTTTGTCTACGAGTTGCCGTTGTCAATTTCAGAGCCTCCATGGAGGCTTGATGGATAGTAAACTTGTCTGTAAATAAAAAATTGAGCTGTGTCTACTTCTGTGGCATTCAGTGCAACAAGCTCTGCAAAATTAGCACGTGCACCCAGTTGTTCCCATTGATGGTAATCAGAGCTGATTAATACATGTGACTGCTGCACAGTCATGATGATGTGAGATGGACCACCCATGAAACACTTTCCCACTGCACTCAAAAGGCAAATGTTGGCAGGTTCTTCGATCAGCAAGATCGAAAAACTTCAACGCATCCATGCCATTACTAAGGGGAAATGGTCACTTATATAGTGCTTTTTAATGTTATCTGGTTTCTGAAAAGTGCCTTTATATTGTTTCCCATCACCCGTTCACCCAAACACTTACAGAGTGCTTCTTATACATGCTCTCTACATACAATCTGCTGCATTGTCTCTGTCTACAAGTAGACGTCAGTTAGCACATTAGGGTTCAGTGTCTTACCCAAGGACACTTGGACATTTTGGATAGAGCTAAAACCCTCTGTCTGGATGATAAATGTTCCCCAAATACATCATTAATGCACCCATTGCATATTCTTAAGAATATCTTTTCTACCAGTGTGCAAGTTTTCTTGAAAATGCACAACTACTGCTTCATTCTTCAATCTTTCTGACAGAGCATAACCAGCACCTGCATCTCATTTACTTAATGAATACAGCTTATCCCTCACTTCATCCCTCAGTCCACCAGTACATGTTTTAAAAAGACGAATTTGGATTTCTTTTGTCATGAGGCAGTTGGTTTTTTTTAATTCCTATTGATAAAAATTAACCCTTGATTTGGTGTGTGCTCTTGTCTCCTGTCCTAAAGTTTTCCAAAACACATCCTCGGTTACCTCTGTCAGTGACTGCTTGGGTTTGTTATATATTGATTTTCCCATTTTCTTTTAGCCACACAACCGTTTACAGATTTCTATGAAAATTCTTAAACATTGTTTATTGTAAAGGTTAATATTTTTTTATGTTTACTTTCTTCCAATCAGCCTTTCCAGAGAGATACTCTTAGACAGATCTTGTTTTACATTTTCATTATATTTACACAATGCATTATTTATAGTTAACTCTAATTCAACATGCCTTCTCTCTATTGAAGACAGCTCAATGGAGGAATAAATATTTGGTATTTGTATTAAACTCTGCAAAAAAAAACTCAAGCTTTGTAGACTGATATCATTGATTGATATTGGCCATAAAAGATACTTGACTGTATGTTGGTCGTAATGTAAAAGCACAGGAGACGCGACAGGAAGCAGCACCGCACACTGATATCTTTGCATAATTTATCCATCTCAGTCAACTGCGGAAACTGCCTGCAGCGCACTGTATTGTGGAGCACCGCCGTGCAGACTTTTTATCATAAATCACTACATTTGAGAAAATCCTGCTACGATCTCATTTTTATATGTGTATTTACAAGTAATTAAGAAATATTAAGATTCAGTCTCAAGCCTCTGAATATTGCTCCAATTTTATAATGAATCCACATGAAAACATAGCTTATTAGGCAAACTTTTTGACAGGGCCCAAGTTGCAGTTATTACTTGAAATACTGTGCTTATTCTGGTTTTTTATTTTCTCTTCCTCTAATTCTTCCACCTCATCAGCAGCAGTGATCTGTTTCCTTGTTGTGTCATCTACAACAGAATCTAATGATGGGTTTGTGGAGACAGATCTTGTGCCAGAGCCAAGATTAGGGATTGAAAGGACAAGAACACTCTGATCTGCTGTGTTGCTGATGAACGTTGGTGTTTGTAGAATGCTTCAGATTTGGAAAAAAAAAAAACCCAAACATTTATAGCTATTTGTGCACTTATTTCTTTTAGGAAAACCAACTAGTTATTAATCAAGTACAGAGGTTGCTGTTATTCTGACTTTCACAGTTAGTATATCAGTCTGTCCTTACTCCCTCCTGTGTCTGTGTTGCTTCTGGTTACGTAATCCTCGCCTAATGTTGATAGTAATCCGCACTTCCCCTCCCCCTCCCTCTCTATCCTTTCCTCTCTGTGTGGCCCGGACAGGTTAAGCCATAGAGGACTCTCCCCGGTCGTCGGAGGAAAAGATGTGCGATGGAATGGTAGCGTTTCCGACGAGAGCCCTGACTACCTCTTCCTCTGCCTCCTCCTTCGTAACCCACAGGCTGGCTGCCTCCGCGCTTCTCCTCCTCTTCGTCCTGCTCCCTCATGGTCACGCATCAGGTAAGTCACACATACATGAACACATAATAACACTTTTTTTTCTTTCTTTTTTTCCTGTGCTCCCACATGATGCACACCACAAAAATCGCCATCTTTGTCTGTCTTTTCTGAATTGGCAGAGGTTATTTTCTCCCTTACCTTGCTGGATGGTTAGATTAAATTGGCTTTCTTTACCCTTGGGTCGGTCAGTTTGCACTGCCTTGGAGCAGTCACACTCTGGGACAGTGAATGGATTCACAATGAGTCACAGTTTTTCTCTGCTATTGAGTGAAACAGATAGATGATGTTGTCTGTGGTCACATTGCTGTCATATGGTTTTAATCAAGTATGACATTCAGAGTCCCCTGAGAGCTTTTTAGCACAGCAACTTTGATTATGACCCCACAACAGCCCTCAGATCAGGCTTTGTGTTTTGGCCCAAAGGTTATATCTTTTTAAAAGTGAAGTATCAGGTTTTAAAGTTTTTGTTGTAAATGGAGAGACATTTTATTCACACATGGAACTTGAAGGTAACTGTACTGATATTTATAGATTACTAAAGAACTGTTGTTTACCTTTTTGGAAAAGTACAATGTTGACAACGTGGACTTCCAGAACCTCCTCATAAATTTGCAGATTTAGTTTCACCTTTGATATTCCACAAACACAACACTGCCTGCTAAGTTGCACCATCCACCAACGCTCATGACCACTACACATATCTAGTGTGTGTAATGTCCCAGATGTCCTTGCCACAGAGAGTAAGTGCACTGTGCATGTGTAAATTATTAAATGTGTACGAGGGTTGGTTTAAGGCTCGGTAATGTCGTTAACTGATTGTCTTTAATTAATTTAGTAGATGCTTATGCGTGTGCAAAACAGCAACAGACAGAATATGAAGTGAGAGTTGAGCTGATAAGCAGAAGGGTGAGGGTGGTGGTGGGTGGTGGTGTTGGGGGGCTGCTGATCCTTAGTGTATCATTTCAGTCTGTCTTATGTAACACGCATGATTCATGTAGAGGCCAGAGGGGCTGGTAGCATGCTCACGTTCTGCGATCAACACGCTCGCATACAGAGGGGGTATTAGGAATATTGTGTGCTCAAATCCCTGGCCCACGTGCTCTGTGTACTTTACATAGCAGCACGCATGTGTGTGGGTGTGTGTGTACTTGTGATAGTTTCTTAAGGTTTCTGCATTTCGTTGTAGATAATGCTCCTCCCATAGGCTTATACGCAATCAGTCTGTCAGTGTATTAAAAAAACGAACTTTTTGAAACATTTTTATGTCCATAGATGCATCACGCAGAGACAAACAAACAAACCCCAAATCAATATTCACCAATTGCTGTAATGCATCTGTATCTTTAAAGGCTTATTGTCAACTGTGAATTGCAAACTGTTCACATTTAAGTCTTACCTTCTTCTTAAAGTTGATTCTTTTTTTTTTTATTAGGATTTTATCATTTACACTTTGACATTAGTATATTTAAATCTGAAGTAATTACCTTCCAGTAATTTAATGTTCAGGATGAATTCAAGATGAAGCTTACGTATACTGGTGATGTGGTATCGTTTTTCACAGAAAGGAAGGACTTCAACTCAAATTTTATTTGTTATAAAGATGTGCAGCATTTTCTTTTCAAGTATCGTATGAACTATAATCTGTTATTTAACAACTTCCAAAACTTACATTAATGAATAACGCATCAAAAACTCTTGACTACTCGGTAAGATAAATTTAATTCCACCACAGATGATGCCACTAATGATCATTAATTAGAAGTGTGTTCCTTTTATTGTGATTTTAAAATAAAACATGAATGCAGATGAGGAAGGCAATGAGGGTAAGATAATTGGTGCATGTAAACAGAACGCTGCAGCATCACAGCAACTGCTGTTTTAAAGACAGATTATGTATCGCAGCATTTATAGCCTAAAAGTATAAACTGAATATACACTCTACACATTACCATAAAGTCGAAGCTTGAAAGGGATCAGTAGTTGCTCCAATCACTGGCCTCTCTTCCTCCTGCTTAGCATACTATGCATACAAAGTAATCCCTTGACGCGTTCCAGGGACTGAGGTTGTTCCGTAACTTTCATGAATATGAAATTTCATCATTGCAGACAGTCCTGTTCCAGACTCATATAAATAGCAGTGAACTGTATGAATTGAAATGGATTCAAAGAAATATACTTCAGCCTATTTACATGCTAGAACATAAGCAAAGACCAGAGACTAGAAAGCAAAACAAAGCAGCATCTAACCTCTATTTTTGGTCTGTGAAGGTTTATGTGTCATTTGTTCTTTAGTGGATTTTACTTTTTCTGGAAATGTGGCCTTTTGGATGATGGAAAGATAAATGAAGAAAAGGGATGATAGACATTAAAGTCGCAACTTGAAGAAGAAAGGAAAAGCTTGTCTATCTGTTAATGCGCTCTAAGATATTTTTAGAGGCACTAAGTCTAAGTCATATCTTTTTATCTGTCAGTCAGTCTTTCATTGTTTATGAGATTACCAGAGGGTATCAGCAGAGCTGGTCTAAATGGCTCTCATGGCTTTGGGATTGAGATCAATGTGTACGATTACATTTGTGCTCATGTGTCAAATATGCCTACTTTTTAAACACAAACTGCTGTTCATCAAAGCAGCGAGGCAGTAAACGGCTACAAAGCTTCACTTTGGCTTTTGTACCACCTAAAGGGTAAATGGGATAGAGCTGCAGGATTTGAAGAGAAACTCTGCAAATGTTGCTTGGTTCATGTTTTTCCACAACTTATCTGACATCCCACTTATGTTGGCCACATAGAGCTCAGTTCCTAATATGGTGTCAATTCCTAACAGTAAGCCTTTGTGGTTTGTTGCAGAGGAAGTGGGCCCAGACAGTGAGTCAGAACTGGAAGAGAAAAGATGAGAACTCGCACCACTGAAGTGTCTATTTACATGATTGTCCAGCATGTTTTCTACTCTTAACAGTGTTACATTGAAAGAAGCAACAAGGATCTTGACAAACCCTCTGTGTCCAGTCAAACTGATAAACGTTGTCCCCTGAAGTTGAGTTGAATCCAAACATGAAAGTGCTTGTAAGAACAGAAATAATTCACATTTAAATAACAAACAAGCCTGCTGTGATGGTGATGTCAATGTATGTTCACGCGTGAGAACAGGAAAGGCACTGAAAAGAGGAGTCATGGTAAAGAAAATAACAGGGAGACGGGAGGGGAGCAGACAAGGCAGAGGCCTGCCTTTCTAGTTTCCTTTGTGATTTATGTTTGCTTTAACAGTGGTTGTTGTCTGAAGTTTTGTCTATTTTCCTTGTCTCATCATGACCCCGTTGTTTTGAAACTGTATGTAGGTCCGTCCAAAGGATTTTATTTTATTTTATTTATTTATTTTAGAAAGCTGATCTCATGGAAGAAGACTTTTCTTTCTCTGTAATCTGGAAGTAGACTCTAGTGGCTAACATAGCGTCACTGCTCTGACCACAGAAAAACATCTGAATGAGCCATGCCCAACTTCTGGCATCTCCAAACAGTCATAGTCTTTGAAACGTGTCGCTTTCCGTACCACCAAAATGATGTCTGTGGAAAACCAGCACTAAAGTCTGCATTCACGTGGCTGGTTTCCAACTCTTGGTAGGTTTACATGATGCATTCATAAGAAAAAGAGAGTACATGTTTCTTTGTAAATAATAGTTCAGGATAGTCCCTTGAAGTCCTTTTTAACAAGGTGAATTGCAGGCAGGCAAGAGTAAAGCAAGACATTGACTTCTGCATCTTTCTGAAACAAAGAGAACAAAGAGAACATTTAGAGGGTATTGGAGGTTACGGCCCAAGATACTGCAAGCTGCAGCGCCACTACATCAGTCAGTAATCAGCTCTTTTAACATATTCTGTGTGTTTGGGACTGAGTGTATTGAACATGGTTTGTATTTGTTTCCATAACATTAGTTTGTCTTTTTTTCTCTAAAATGTCTTTAGCCATTTTTCAGGTGAGACTGAAGCCTATTAGAAGCTGCGTGGTCGAATCCATCAGCCTTTCTCTTTTATTACCTGTGTGTTTATCACTTGAACCATCAATCTCTGCTTTCACCCTGTGTCAGTTAACAGCTCTCTCATCCAATCAAGCCCCGAAGGCAAACTTAGAACACTGCATCAGTTGAAGAAAAACAGATGCTGCAGTTCAGACAGGAGATGCAAGGACATTTCATTAACTTTAAATTGTTGACCAGACCGTTCCATTACCTCAGAAGATCACAGACGGTCAGGGTTATTGTGAGGTGCAAAAGTCTGCTACTCACCTGGCTGACACTTTAAATCTTTGGACAAATTGTGCCAACCTCTCCCTTGCTATATGAGTAGTTGAGAATGTGAACTTTTCTCTGCTGCCGAATACAATATAGTAAAAGTTAATGAATGTCTGATCGTAAAGTGGTGACACTAGGTACACAGCTGTAACACCTGACAGAAGAACCTCCCTGAGCTGACCTCAGTCGTCAACAGAGCTAAATCATCCACGTGTCTGTTAGACCCCATCCCAAGTCGACTACTCACAAACCAAACTTAAAACGTTTGGTTTAGTAAAGTATATAGTTAGTACTTTAGTGTGTTAGGACCAGTAGTCACAGCTGCAGCTGCAGGACCAGACTGGAGCAGCTGGTCTTCAACACAGCTTCATCCTAGATCTGCTGCTGTAGACCTACGCTGCAGGGGGACACCAACATGATACTCTGACTGGTGCCCCTCACCCCTTTTTTTCTCTCCTCTTTTTTTCTTTTCCTTCTTCTAGAGACCACTTGTGTTTATAATAGAGCTATATAAATAACATTGAATAAATTGATTATGTGACAGCTCTTAATGGTTACTCTTAAGCCAAGTGCAGTGACTAGTGTTGGAGCACACGCAGTTGATTTTATTAAAAACAAAATAAAAACATTTCACTTTGTTTTGTTTAAAGCTTTGGTTCAGAACATTTCCACTGAAATTGAGGATCGTTTGAAGCAGCATTAAGACTGTAGAAAGAGGCAGTTAGCAAATTGTTTTCCAGGGAAATGTGTGTGGTTGTCTGAAGCAGCAGGCAGTCATAATGATTTCCAAAGGGCTTCATCTGAGAGACCAGCCCGCTCAGTAGAGGACATCTCTGACTAATGAACTGCTAAATATATCCCCCAGCCTCTCCTCTTTTCTGTTCCTTCAGCTTTTTTCATTTGGTCATTTACTCCTTTTTTTCTGTAGTCTTACTCACTAATCCTGTTGTTTTTTGAGCATCTCTGCAGAATTATTTTATTTTATAATTTTTTTTATATATTTATGTATATGTGTGTTTACATATATATGTGTGTGCTATCTTTCTTTATTAGGCCTTTTTTTTTTCATTATAGTGGAACCCCTCCTCTCCTATCTCACCTCCTCTGTCATGTTTGGTTTTTCAAGCCCACTGAAACGGCGTGGGCTGTTTTTCGTCATAGTTCGTCAACAGCACCAACCTGTTCAAACAAGCTCATCGGTTTCCACATAAGCCACAGAGCGTCCTACACACATGCTGAATTTGCCAATAGTTGAGACATCCAAGCTGTGCCAGACTATAAGCAACCATGAACAGACCTTACTTCGCTGGTGAAGCATGAGTGGTTTTCTCAGGTATGGCAGAGCAAAAGTATCTTTATAGCAAGTGGAAGAACATCTTGCTTTATAGCTTAGTTGTTTGTGTATGTTGATGACAAATAAATCTTTTTTTCCCTTTAACTTGCAATATAACCTTCCAGTGTCACATCTGGAATGGCTTTTGATAGTAGCAGGAGTAAATGTTTTTAGAGATGCAGCAGTTGATTGGCACGTGGTCAGAATTGGTAGTCTTAGTCAAGCACATCAGCAAGAATAAGTCTTTGATGGGGAGGTTTTTTTCACTGATGAGCTTCAAGAAGGGAAATCTGAATCGACCAAACTCAGAATCACCAGGTCCGACATTTGAAGTAAATCAGGAATCTAAATCAGCTAAAAACATTTGAGTATGGTATAGCTTTAAAATGTATAATTTACATTTGCAGCAGTTTTAAACAGATGCATAGTGATTAAATCGGTTTAGCACAACAACGGAGTGGACCCATCATAAAATACCAAGAAGCCTTAGCTACCTTTCACTGAAGTGCAGAAAAAGAATCAGCGTTCAGGCCTCAGCATGTTTCGGTGTAGATGCTCAAAATTGGGCAGAACTGTGCTGCTTCTCAAAAAAAGCCATTCCTGTTGACTCAGCTTTGAGCTTTGCTACAACTCTGGATTTGTCAAAAGCTTTCATTAAAAAAAATGCTTGTTTGCATTCTAAATAACAGCTCCAAAATCTAGATTGGATATTCACACAGCCAATATTAGGCAGCAAAAATGGACAGCAAAATGAGGCGGTTGTGGCAGACTCGCTGATACTCAACCGAAGGGAAGGGCTGGCCTGCACATGTGTTATCCTGTCACACATACGCTGCTTGTTGTCTGGAGCTGAGGGAGTGTACAGCTGTTTTACTTAATATACTACATTTCAGCTGAAACAGCTCCTTCACCGCTTTCTTATTTTTAGTCCATTTCTTCTCCAGTCAGTGTTGAATAGAGTTCCTAACATGGAAAGACAGGATGACATGCCACAAATAATGATTCCTATCCTTCCAGAGAGGTCAGATCATTGACCTGGGGGGAGTCGTCTCTTCAAGCCCGGCCTCATAACCTCTGAAACACACTCACTCTTCTAACAGGATGTACTAATCAACATTCAGTATTTCCTTGGTACTTCTCATTGTTTCCTGTTTTTTTTTTGTTTTGTATTGGGTTTTTTTTTGTTTTCTGTCATCCTATAATTCATTCGAAGTGTTGAGATATTTAGCAGCCTGTTGGCTTTGCTGTTCAGCTGTAGTCTTTTACACCACCTGTATATGCCTCCCTGTATCAGAACAGCAGGGAAACGGTGGCAGCCTCTGTGTGGGTTACCTGGAAATTTGTGTAGATTAATAAATTCAACTTAAATGTAAGTAGTCAATTTCTAAAAACGTACAAGCGACCACAAGCATTTTTTAAAATCTGCAGCCACCAAATTTGAAACAATAATTGAAAATGTACTTGGATAATTGGCTGCTATTTGGCTCGTACTTTTTGGGCAACATTTTAAAATTAGAAGGTGAAGGTGAAGTTTGCCTGTGTAGACAGAGGTTATTGTTGGGTATTTGAGACTTGATTAATAATACGTTATTTGGCAAAGTTTTAAAGTTTGTTTATCTTGTCACTTTTCTCTGTATTTAGTGATTTGATTTAATATTTTTTTGTTTGCTCGGAGGTTCATTTCAGCATGTGTTAATGATGAGTATGTTTCTCATTCATTGTTGCGTTCTTCTTCCTTCTGGGTGAGTTTTATTTGTGCACGTGTCCTTAAACTGATTATTTTAGTGGAGGTCTAGCCAGTAATATAAACTCCACTTTGTAATTTCCTAATGACTGGAAGCAGTAACCTCTCTTTGCTCTCCCATTTTTACTAACATTGAAATAGCTTACTATTTAGTGCTGTTTTTTTGCTGGCGTGAAATCCTTTTGCACTTTCTAAACTTCAACAATTACTTTTACACTTAAAACGGTATCATTTTAAATCTAAAGAATGCTATATGTCACGCTTCCTGAAGTTTTTATCTCAAACTTGAACCAAAGAGATTGTTGATGATCAATTTTATTTTGTAAAATGTTGTTGTCTATGTTAAATACAGTTACAACATTCGTAGCTTTACTGCTCTTTTTGTTAGAATATCAGTTTCATTTAAAAGAATCTGTTTGCTTTTAAGAAGTGTCGTTATGCTTTTGCAGTCTTCCGACCATACTATTGGCTAAAAGTATGTAAATTAACTTTGGACTCCAGTACTGGTTGTGTTTTATGGCCCCATTCTGTTCTTTTTCTTAAGCATTTGGTTGCTTTTCCAAGTTTAAGCACTCTGTACCATATGTTTATAGGATCTGCAAAGCGCAAAGTTAAGGCAGATATAGCTTTTTTTTTTGGGGGGGGGGGGGGTGTATTAAAATTTCATGCAGTAACTACAAATGGCACATTCCCATTCTCAGCACAGTGCGCATGTTGAGTGTTAGACACAGACGCTCTATGCCATCTGTTCACCTCTAGGTGACTTGGTTGAGCAGTTGCTCTCTCAGAGAGCAATTGGACTTCAGTGATAATGGATGTAGGGCTGTCACAGTGACTGCATTGTTGAAAACAGTTGCAATTCAGAATATGGGCGTGGGGGGGTACCATTTGTCTCGCATGCTCCTTTTTTTCTTTTTTTTTTTTTACATAATACTGTACTACATCTTATCATGTAAAAACTGCATTAATATGCTAATATTTTGGCTTTTGAGTATTGCTGATTCAAAATGACTGTTCCACTTAAAGGTAACTACCCTCAAGTCAGCGTTTTGTGTTAGTAGCACAGTATGTGCTGTACTTTTGCTGTGAACCTGTTCATAAAACAACTTGAGCAGAACAGTAAAAATAAGTTGGTTAGACCATAACAGAGCTGTTGATGGAGTTTCTGTCATACAGCGTTTCTTTATATTTCATCTCTTACTCTCCCGTCACCAATGGCTTTGGTACTAACCACGAGCGCATCAGCGTGCCAGCTCTGGTCAGCAGGGTTGGGATTATCTCCCTGACTTTCACCTTCAACAAATGTTCCAGGCTCAGCACTCGGACCTCTTCTAGCTGGCAGGCTCAAGCTGCTGAAATATGATCAACACACAGTTGCAGTGACAGTTTTTTTTTTTTTGGGGTGAGGGGGTTGTGAGAGTGAGTGTATGAAGACATGCACGTGTGTATGGGAGGGGTCCCACACACTCTTTTGTTTTCCTCTGAAAGCTGAGAATAAGGAATGTCTGCCTCCCAGCTGTCCTCAGTAGAGACCGTAACACAAGAAAGAAGGGGGTGTTCGCCTCCTCGGACATCCTCCCATCTGTTACACCCAGGCTGTTTGCTTATTGGGGTCACACAATGGTGGTACTCTGCCTGCTTTCACCCTCTTTGGCCTCTCATGCATATTTAACCCTTCAAATGCAAAGTTGTCTGTTGTCTTTTGCTGATGCACGCTGCTTAAATCTGTCATTGTGCCCCATCCCCTAGTGAGCGTGGACAATAGGGTGCAGTGGCAGCACACGTGGCTTGCTAAATGCATTGTTACTGCAAGGGAGTTCAACCTGTTTATAGACCTCCATTTCTTTGGGTGTAAGCAGTTTGTGCCTTTGTGTCTGTATTACAGCTGCAGTAAGAGATTTGAGAAGTTAATGGCTGAAAGTTTACTGAAGTGCTCTTAGAAAATCTGCTGCTCTCTGACATGTTTGTTTGCGAAGTTCCTTTAAGCAGTACAAGTTATGCTGGACCCCGGCAGTAAAAAACATTTTTTTTTTTCTTTGGTCTTATTTTGGAAAATACATGAAGATACCATATGTGCACAGCTCAAGTTCATATGCCGTAATCATTGACACAGACAGCACGGATTGGATACCAGAAAGCAACATGAAACTCGTTTAGTCGGGAGCCTTTGGACTCTTGTCAGTAAACTGTCCACCTGAATATGTGTGAACTCAAGCTGTTATGTGTGTATATACCAAATGTATCGTATATTATTATATATCCAGTCTGGCCTGATGGTAAAACATAAAGTTAAAAAAAAAACAACTTGTATGTACATGATTTCTCTTTTCTTTTTTTTATGCCATACAGCATAATCTTTAAGGTAATTTAAGTCAGTTTTGGGTTTCGGCTTTAGTTTCGGCTTTAGTTCTGGATTCTTCCCGCCTTGCAGTAATAGAAGTTTAGCTTGTCGTTGTTGTTTTCTTTTACATTTTATTATGATCTATGATCTTGTTCCCATTTTAACATACTATGTTTACAGTCTCTTTCTGACTTTCACAGAATATTTAAAAAATGAGCAGGACTGTGTGCATGTGTAACACCATGACTGCATCTGACATGTTCTGAGCAGAACATGACACCAGCAGTAACGTTACACTAAGTGTCCTGTGTTGCAGGTCCATGTCAGGCTACACTTTTTACAGTGTAAAAAGTCTGAACAGGCAATGAAATGAATAAAAGTAACTTAATAAAACATAAACACACCCCATCGCATCAGATTACGTACCTGAACTTACAAGTTTCCTTCGTTTCTTGTCTGGTGTCTACATTACCCAAGTATGTTTGAAATTGTGTGTAACGGAATGAAGATTTAACCACACTGAAGTTGTACATAGTTTTACTCTTCGAACTTTAATTTGTATACCAGATGAGTTATGTCCACCGCACTGATGTACCACGGTGCAACTGTCTTGCCAGTGTCACACATACCCAAACAACTGAAGGACATTACTCTTGTATTGGCTTTCGTTTATTACAACCTATTGATTTCAGTATTGAATGTCGTGCAAAATGTTAAATCCTTGTTTCAATCCAGGCCAAATTTGATACTGGTTAATCTCCTAGTTTAGTGGATCAATATTGGAATCACACTCTAATAAGTTTAGTGATAAACGTTGCAAAATGCTTTATATTTTGTTTTGCTCTAACAACAGCTTGCCTAAAAATCCTGTAGATTAGCAGCAGAGACGGAGAGCGTGGCAAAAACAAAACAACCATGTCCCAAAAAATGACCTCATTGACAAAAACAACAACAGAGGATTCTGAGTGAGGCCAAACAAAGGGACAAAAACATATTTACAAGGCCAAAGAGAGCATCATCATCCCTTCAATTTTGAGCTTAATCCAAAGTGCACCCCCAATGCACACAAATTCCCCTGCTCCTGACACACTTAAACACACCCCCTTTTATGGTCTATTGTTGTATAAAGACACCAAACAGCTGGCTGTTGAATTCATCAGTATCTGTTTTGCTTTAGTGTGCTCTCAGCTTGTAATGGAGGATAATTAGAAATTTAATTTGCCCGAGCAACGATGGCTAAAACCCCTCTTTCCCCCACCCGTATTTTCCTCAATCCTGCTCTTAGCAGGAAGGGGCCATTGGAAACAGATGCGTAAAGGGGGATATTCACAGGCAGTCCAGCACCTCAGAGCAAGGCAGGGGATTTTAACACCCCCCGGGGTCTGAGCCTCCTCAGGCTCAGCTTTAAGGTGGTGGATGTTGGGATTAGCAGTCATCCTCATGGGGGCTCTGTCCTGGCCCTTTCTTCCTGCAACATAAAATGCTTCTACGATCTTTTCACTACTAAGCTCTTCGATCAGCTTACAACTTCATGCTCAAAAGATTTCTAATAGTTTAACCTTTTTATATGCCTTCTTTATTAAACTCTGTATGAGAAATAACTGAAAGAGCCATAAAGCTATTAGAGTCTTGAGGAAATACTTAAAGCCAATGCAGGATTCCTCTTTGCCACATCTTTAAACAAAGATGTAGTGGCTGTAGTTTTTTTGGAAATGTGTGTACTCCCTTCTCTAGCTTCCACAAGGGTTTTTTAACTCTGTTTTAGCCATTATTCTTCTCTTTGGAAAGAAAAGGGAAAAAAATCTTCTCTCCAGCAAACGGACAACATCAGACCAGTGGGATAACAGCTTGTTAACTGTGACTCATTCTTTTCCTCTTAAGAACAAAACACGGTGTACTTAAATCTACTCTGGCATTGAATAAACTCTGCTTTAATGTTTTGTTGGGTTATTTTTAAAGCAAATTTTGAAAAGCCAATATTCAATGTTGGTTAAGAGGGTGGTTGGAAAAGTGAAAATCAACAAGGGCAACACCTCACTGCTGCACTATCTCTGGACACTGGACAGTAGTCTTTATTTCTTTGTCTTTTTTTTAATCCGTATCTCTGTAACCCAACCCACCGTGTGGTATGTACTGTGACGGAGAGGTGCATCATCTTCTCGTTGTTTTGAAACAGAGCTTCTCCCTCACACACACAACTGTTGGTCGAGATTAACCTGCCACAGCATGTCTCCTTCTGGCTTGTAATTACCCAGGGCTAATGTGCTTCGCGATGCTGCTGCCATTTTCTGCGCTCACTTTGTTTCTCTTTCTTTTTCCCCTCCTCCTCTTACTTGCTCTTTAGCAAGTAATGACTACGTTTTCTTGATGGCATTTTACCTCCATTTTCTGCCTCTTAGCTTTTCTTTTTCACAAGTCAAGGCTCACAAATAAAAATATTCATTTGTCCAAGCTATTCAACTTGCATATATTATATAGTTGTCTCTTCTGCTGACAAATAAAATCCCATGGGAAAGTTCACTTCTTTTGACATTATTTGTAATGTCTCTTTCTTCTTTTTCACTTTTGAAGATGACATGGGTTGAGTTTGTCTAATCCCAAGGTGTGTGTGTGTGTGTGTGTGTGTGTGTGTGTGTGTGTGTGTGTGTGTGTGTGTGTGTGTGTGTGTGTGTGTGTTATCTAGATCTGATCTAAATTTGGAGTCCTTGATGTTGGTTTCTATTATTATGCTAAATACAGTGTTGTGCAGCGTGGGGCTGCAAACTAATGATTATTTTCATCACCACTAAAAAGTGCTGTTATTCCTAGCTAATTTTAATTGTTGCCTACAAAATATTTTTACTTTGCTGTATCTCAAAGTTTCAGATTTCTAAGAAATTCATAAACAATAATTTAAATAGAAATATGTTTACGTCTCAGAATCTGAAAAGACCTTTTTTTATTTTCAGAAAAACCACAGAAATTAGCGCTTCTGCATCACACCCCAGTAGCTGAATACTTTGCTGTTGTACAATGTTTGGCTTTCACCATAGTTAGTTAATTATTAAGGAATTTAAATCTTAGTTCTATTGAAATTAAATCAATTTATAAATTTTTACGCTGATCGGTTATCTTTCTCTACTCATATTGCACATCTCTCTTGGTCCTACAGCTTTGCACTTTACAAAATGAGAAAAATCAGGTCCTCCTGGCTCAGTATGCAACCAAATTCTACAGAAATCCACTTTTGTAATTTTCACAGTGAAACCTCTACAGATGGCCCAGAATATGGCAGCGCATCTGGTCTTCCATCAATCAAAAAGGACACATGTCCCCCACCAACCAGTTGTCCAAAGCAAATTAAATTCATTAATGCTTCCTGCTAAAAATGACTGCAGTCTGCACTCAGCTATCTAGGAAGTCATCCAGGCCTGCACACATTCTCAGCCAACTGCATTCCTCTCTGGAACGTCCATCCCTCCGAACAAGACAATCTCATTACAGACTGGTTTCATTTGTGGCTCCACAATGGTAGAATGAGCTATCAGATGCTCTCGGACCAGCGTCATCACTCCATACTTTACAGAATATTTTGAAGATGTCTTGTGATGCTTCCTTAACACTCCTAACCCTCGGTGCCTGCTCTGCTTGTGCCGTGCAATTTAAATGTCCTTTCAAAAAGTGAGAGTGTCGCATTGTTCACACTCATTTAATGCTGGATAAAGATTATGTATGAAAAATGTCCAGTAGACTTTCTGGAAGTTTTTCCAACCAGTGTTGCTACTAGAGCTCTGTTAGTGGATTTTAAACAAACCCCTGCAGTGATCCAGGGACAGACATTGTTGGTTTTCCTGCAAAATAAATATTGATAAGTTGCCAAAATGTACAAAACCCATTTAAGTTTGATGTATTTTCCTTAATCTTACTTCTTCCCTCTCTTTGATATAGGATATAATGTGATTATCATAGACTATAGAGACTGTTGGGACTGTCTTTATTGCAGTTATGAATAAGATATTGACAAAGTCCAGTGTTATGAGGTATTTATAATGCAACTTGATAAGTTTTATTTTATTATTGTTTGAGTTTGTAATAAACAATATGTTAATGCATCCATGGATTTCTGTTTCTGAAATCGTCCTGCAGATAAGAACACTTTTCAAAAGAAGAAATGAGTCCCATTAATGCCCATCTGTCTTCCACAGAGCTATTGACTGCCTTGCAGGTCACCACAAAAGATCAAAATAATGGCTAAAGGCTGCTGGCCTAAACTGCCCCCTAAGGTCCTTTTGTCTCTGCTGCCTCCCAGCCAGGGGTCATCAATTCAACACCTTTACTGGCTCCATTACCACCATCCCTCTCCTCAGAGAGCCCTTAGTCGCCCCGTAGCTTTTCAGAAGCAACTGTTGAAGTCGTGGTGTCAAATGGCATCCTGAAATGTGTGTGTGCATGACATGGATGGAGGCATGCATGCAGAAACTCAATACTACTTTAAAAGACCAGCTTTGGTGTTGTTTAGTCATATTAAAACAAGTTCATGTTGCTCATGTTTGAAGCTGTTGTTAAAAATTTTGTATCCAAAAGCTAAAGATAAATGTATTTATTATGGTTTTGAGATTTAATAAAACAAAGATCAGCTTAATCGGCAGGCAAGAAGTTACTCTGAAGTTCGTTCCAGTATCTCTAGTATCACATCTATAGTTTTCCAATACATCTGTAACATCAATGTTTGCTGCATGTTCTTTTCCACGTGGAACATCTTGACCCCACACACACCCAATCTTTCCACAGCAGTGTTCACCAGGACACCCATTGGTGTCATTAGTCCAAGGTGTGTCTTTATTTATGGGTGTTGACTTTATTTCCTTGTCTCTGTGTGCACACAAGTGTGTGCACGTGCATGTGTGCGCGCTTGCGCGTAGGCGTGTGAGTAGTTTGGTCGCACATTTGAGTGTTTGCATTTAATCTTGTGCTGCCAGCTTAGACCAGCATTTCTCCCTGGAGATTAGAGGATGTTAGAAGCAGTGCTGTGGAAATAGTCTCTTTTCGATTTCTAAACGCACACAGGGAAGACAAAGTGGCTGTTAGCGCTGCTCTTTGTTTGTTTATGTGAGGAAAGTAAAAAAAGCACTGTAGTAGACCATGGCTAATATGATTTTATATATACTCAAATCAGGGATTTAAATAATGACCCATGTGGTCTTTATTCTTCATGGTATTATTCATGCCTTTTTAGAATGAGTGTTTTTTTTTTAAGTGTTTGTGAAATAAATCATCAGACACTGTATCATTCTTTGAAATAAACTAAACCAAAACATACATGAAAAACATTTCAAATCTTTGCGTTAGAATTGTTTTTAATAATGGCCTAAACGGGTATTTATTTTCTTACTAAAGTCAAGTCCTAATATTTGTACTAATCGCACATTGAGGACCCACATAAGGGTTAAAAAATGGTATGTCTGCATCTGGTTCCAAGGAATTTCATCTCGGTGAGAGGAAAGCTGGTCCGCCATTGTCATGTCTCAGTAAACACAGGTGCTGCAATGTTTTGACACATCGGCTGGATTTAGATCCTCTGCTGCTCTCCAGACTGCAGCTCTGTCTGTTTAAACATGACTCTGTGTGTGCGTGGGGTGGGGTGGGGGGTGTTGGGGGTGTTGGAGGTGTTCCGACGTGTTGGATACCAACACAAATTTGCAATTTAATCTCATACGGCAACAATGAAACCCACACACAGACCTCAAGAGGCTGGCGTGGCCCTGCACCATCACAGATTGGGCATGGGTAGGAGGATCAAAGTACAATTAACTTCAGGCCTTTGCCCTCCTCCTGTGTTTGTCGGCTGGCTTAAAATGTAAATTCTGCCATTAGCACAAAGTAAATGACCCTGGAGGAAGATCGTGTCTCACCGCCAGACAGCACCAATACTAACGTGGGATGAGGATGGTTTAATGAGCAGGAACTAATTGAGAGAAATTAGATCTATATGAAGGTTCCTATGACATTTTAATCCACTGCAGGTATTTTCTGTGCTTGTTTGTACACGTTTCTCCTCCCCATAACTTGTCACACTGCTACTTTTTTTCCCCTCCCAAGTTGGTAAAAGAAGCAACCTAGTTTCAAGGAATAAGACCTCTGAGCTTTAATTATCAGCTAAACTTAACAGCACTTAACAGCATTTCTTTGTGAAGGGCTTTTCTTGTTTTTGTTTTTTTTTGACCCAGTGGCAGCTGCCTGCACAAAATGTGAGAAGAAACTGTGAGAGTGTAATAAAACAGAACAGTATTCCAGCTGCACCATCTTAATGTAATACTCAAATTTTTGAGTAAATGGAAAAACTGTGGAGTTCTCTATTAGATTTTCATGGGCTCAAACATAACACACACTGTTAGTGATCATAAATGGAAAATAAAATTGGTGCATTGCTGCTAAAAGGACCAAGTCACTATATGAACATTTTTTGTTTCCCCTCGAAGTGTTTAACAAGGGAATCCCTGCACGAATTGAATATTAAGCTGCATATCTTGTCCAGAGGCAGGCTCAGCATATGTGACTTATAAGTATTTTATCTTGCATTGCTGAAATATAGATGAGGAGCACAAATTGACTGCTGGCCTGCAGCGGGAAGTTGGTTACATCAGGAAGAGGAAGAGTCCTCAGAGCCTATCCGTGTCTCATCCAGAAGCACCCGTCCATCATCAAGACCTTATAATAATTATTCCCTTTGCTCATTTCTGTGTCTGTAGGTTGTCCGCGGCCACCCAACGTGCAGCATGGAGACCTACTGAACCAGACTGAATCCAACCGGGGCTCTTTTTCCCCTGGGTCCCAGCTAACATTTGGCTGTGATCCGGGATACATGCCAGATGGACCAACCACCATCATTTGTACCATTGCTGGAACATGGTCCCATCAACCACCAAACTGCATCAAAAGCAATGGTGAGCTAATTCAAGACATTGTACCCATTGTAGCTCTTAATTTTAGGTAATTTTAGGGTTCAGTTTTGGTCAGAATAGTGACTCTTGGCTGATGCTGTTCTTCCAGCTGCAAAAGTACCTGGAACAGTTGTTTTTCAGTCAACCTCTAACTTTTAATGTTGAGTAGACTTAAAAAAAACTGAAATATCACATCACTGCAGTACAATAATACCAGCAGAGGATTGTCTTGAGAGCCAGCAGTGAACAGCTAAAGTCCACTTCACAGCTAAAATGATGCCAAACACATCTTCTGAACACAACAACCATAAAAGTCTCCATTTCTCTCCAGTGTGTTCACCACCTACTGAACCAGAGAACGGGGGCTACCGCTGCCACCCATCTCCATGCCGTCATCTCATCCATAAGACGGTCATCGAGTACTTCTGCGACGAGGGTTACGCTCTGAAGGGAGACTACAAGTTCCTCACCTGCCAGAACGGCGAGTGGGACAGTCCCATGCAGATCAGCTGCCGACTCACACAAGGTCTGGTCATTCCTGGGTACTATTTCTGTTAGTGTGCACAGTCAACACCATCTAGGGGTTTGAGGACAGAGCTGTACAACGTGGGAATCCCATTTTTACATCCTCTCTCTTTGTGTGTCCTTCAGACAAGGAACCGAGCTCCCCGCTGGGCGTACCGGCTCTATCCATCGTCCTAACCACAGCTAGCTCTGTGATACTCATCCTACTTTTAGTGGTGCTGTTTGTTCTCGTACAGCCAAAACTCAAGTCCTTCCATCACAACAGGTACAGCTTTAACTCCTCTTGCAAATTCACACTCAAGATTCTCTGTTTATTGCAGATGTGAAACTGAACAATAGGTTATTCTTAAGGGCGTTGCCACTGTTTCTTTAATTCCTGAGAAATGAAAGTGAAGATCTGTAAATAGTCAGCGTCATCTGTCAATGAATGCTACTGATTAAGCTCTGTGATTTCAAAAAAAAAAAAAAAAGGCCAGAATGCTTCAGTGTAATACTCACTGGCATTCGGTTGTGTAATAAGCCAAAGGGCTTAGACCTACCTGCTGTTAGGAGATTGTACAGTCAAGTCCAATTAGTGCAGCTTGGAGGTTTTGCTGGAGTACACAAGGCCTTCAAGACAAACCTGAGCCTTTGATTTGTGATCCACATTATTGGTCTGAGTTTCTCTCCGTCCTCATCTGGTTTTATCAGGAGGGAGCAGGGAGTCTCGGGCCAGTCTAGCTCCATCGTAGTGGAAGGCGTCCAGGTGACACTGCCCTCTTATGAAGAGGCCGTTTACGGAAGCAGAGGTCCCTGCAATACGTCTGGTCCTCCTCCTCCCTCACCAACACCGCCTCCTGCTCCTCCAGAGTCACGAGTACCAATCGTGCTCTCTGAGGGGCTTTCTCAGGGAGCCACAGGAGGCCCAGGCTCCAGCAGAACCCGTCATCACAGAGACTTGGACTTCTGTCTCCCATCCACTTCCTCCTCCTCAACATCCTTTCCCTCCCGTCGTCACGCAGAGACCGTGCTGGTTCATCCGGCACCCTCTTCATCATCGTGGGCTAGAGAGCACCCTAGGGGTGCATGTGCAGGCCCCCTGTCTCTCCGCAGAGACTCCGAGAGCAGCGACCAGCACAGTCTGCTCTCTGTCACCTCCACCGATGAATTTTCTGACGGTAAGAGGAAGCATTCTCGTTTTTATATTCAGAGAGTTGCTTGATAACAGAAAGAATGATGCCAAAGTGACTATTTGAGAGTGACAAAAAAAAAATCCTCAGATCAGGAAATAACCAGAGAAACTCCAAAAAGCCCAGGAGCTCCGGCTCTACGTGCTTTGTAAAACCTTACAATTGAAAGAGCTTGTACGTGTCATTGTCTGTACAGTTGATGAGCAGAGACGGAGAAAAACAACTTCACATTAACATAAGATCGTAGTACCAAAAGTGACCTTTGATCCTTTGTTGGAGTTTCTGACTCAGCTGTTCTGTTTTCCCACAGATATACCCCTGTTAAAGGAAGCATGAAGCCTGCTGGCCTGCTATCAGCGTCAGCAGCAGCACCTCTATCTCTATCTGTCGCTGCTGGCTGGAACTGACTATCGCTGTCAACCTGCTTCCCCCGACTGGCCCTTTCTCCGAAGCAGCCAGCAAAGATAGGCAATTAGAAGAATGCCAATTCCCCAGTGCGACCTCTTCTGCCATGACCCATGCAGAGCAAAGCCAACAATCAAAACCAATACTGTAACATAAGCAATGATGCAGCGCCACACGGCCCTGCTGCCGGATCCAAGCGGAGACGAGCCAGACAAAGAAAGTGGTGCCAGCTCCGCTTTTTCCTGTAGATCCTGTGAATATGAGTGTAAGAATAGATACTGAGACAAGGCTGTGTACTATAGGCTCAGTATGACCATGCACATGCCCCTAAACCAGTGTGGTTCTGACGTCTATGTTTACACAGCTCACAGAGGCTTCTGCAGAGAAGGTTAAAGATGCATCAAGTCTTTACGGGATTACCGCAGATACAAATAAAGAATAACTTGTGATGTTTGCCTCCTGATGCTGGGGCGCTCAGAATACGAATCGTCTTCCCGCTGTACTTGAAAAGTTGTCACGCCTGAGTTTTCGCAGCCCACTTGGCGAATGCTGCATGTTGTTTTCAGTTCTGTTTGTTACAGTACGGTGGCCCACCTTAATGAAGCATGACGTCTCTTCTGTCTCTCCAGCTCTCCGTTTATCCTGTCAGCATTTAACAATGGATTAGTGGGAGTGACAACCACTTCTCTAAAGCTCAAAGCACCATATCACATCTATAAAAAACAAAATAAAGGACCTGCTTCTTTCCTTTGTTGCCAGCTGCACAGTTTGTGAAAGGTTCCTGCGGGATGTTGTGACGTTTCCTCTGAGCTGTGGAAGGACCTGCTGTTCAACTCGGTGAATTGGCACACAACTAAACTTTTAAGTTCTTTCAGTTGAATTTTCTCCGTTTGTGTACGGCTATGTTTGCTTTGAGTCGCTGAATCTGGGTGCATGTCTCTGCGGGAACTTTATATCTCCTGATCCACACAGGAGAGGACATGTCCTCGTATGGTAGTCCTGGATACATAGTTTCCTGTTCTGATCTAAGACTAGCTTCACAACTTCCTCAGCTTTCACCATGGAAAAATATCCCACCCGGCATTGAAAAAGTCACATGAACCAACCAGGGTCACTTCAGGTGTCGGTTTAACTACACAATATGTGTAATATTTATCTGCTCACAGTCTAGAACGCATTAATTCCTGCTGAACGGCTGTAAAACGCTGAAGTCCTGAGGTAACCGGTCCACGCCCAGCTTCAGGCCGAACTCCAGACTCCACTGTCGTGCATTGTGGACACAAACTGCAACTGGTTGCAGTGCAATAAGAAAAGCTTTGTTATATAGCCCCCCACCCCCCCACATGTACTCCCTCAGCCGTCTAATGCCAAGTGCAAATTTAAGAGAGAACGGTGGTGTTCTGAACGTCCATCACCGGCTTTCACAGCCACTTGTGGTTGAGCTGGTCGCCATGGAAACAGCATGACTCAGATGGATCCTGGGAAGAATTTTTAAAATTTCTTTTGGGAAAAAAAAAAACAATCTGTCTGGATTACTGTTATAGATTTTCTTTTTTTTTTTGGAGGGGGGGGGTGTGTGTCTGTCATTGTCAACTGCTACATACTTAATGCAAACAAAATGTTGCCTTAGACTTGTACATTTTCTTTGTCTTTCCTTTTTTTGTAATATATAATCTTGAGCCTCTGAATTGGTTGCTTCACAGTATTGCAACATGTCATTTCCCCGATGGCCTTACTCTGTTTTTTGTTTTTTTTTTCTATTCTATGCATAAAACTGTCTGTATTTATCAGTGAGTTAAATTTTGTTGTGGGCACTACTAATGTCCAACCTTCTGTCCTCCCCGGCTTCTCCTGCTACTATGATGGTGATGGTGGTGATGATGGTGATGATGGTGATGATGATGATGATGATTATGGTGGTGATGATGATGGTGATGATGATGATGATGATGACCCAGTAAGCACCTATATTTCAGTACCTCGACTTCACTTTGCTACAAAGAAATACATTAATATGGGATTGATTTTTTTTTTTTTTTTTTTTAAACAAATCATATATTGGAAAGCACTGTTGTACAGTGCTGATTCCCTGAAGGTAACAGGTTAAAAAGTACACATCTTTTCTTAATTTCAATGCTTTAAGCTTCCGTTTTTCCTCTGTACATGGCAGTGGGTGTGAAGATAGTAATTTAATATTTGTATAAAGTTTAATTTAATTTTACAGTGTGTACATAACTTTCTAATTAAAGCTTTCTTTTGAATGTGGAAGATGTATTGTTATTTTTTCCATATACTCATTGTTCGGCCTGTGCAATGAAATGAACTTTAGTACAGATTTCAGTTTTGGCTTTCTGCAATCAATAATATTATCAAGGAAAATACAAATTGCCACATATTTGGTCTTGTGAAATGAATGACGCACATTTTGGTCATGGACTCAACTTCTCAGTCAGTAATTGATTCCTTCCTCTTTTATTGTGCGTCACAAACTAGACACATTTAAGACGTTTTTTTCAACAGCTCAGTCTGAATCCCTTTTATTTAGTCTGAAATGTAAGTTTTCCTTTTTTTGTTCTTGGCCATGACATTTGCCTTGAATTGAGTTACTGAGTTAAAAAGGTTTTTTTTTTGTTTTTTTGTTTTCATTATTCATGACCAGTCAGTAGTATGTTGTGACAGTGCATTAAACCTCTAAGAAAAAGTTAATTTTGGTCAAATTACTTAAATTAAAAAATAAAAAAATTAATAAAACACAAATAGCCTATAAATAGAGATTCAACACTTTGTTTTTGTTCTGTTTGTTTTAATACTTTATATTAATAGTAAATTAATGTGAGTACTTCTTTAAATAATACTAAAAATTCCCTCCCATAATGAACCGATTTGAACGTTTGACAGAGTTCTCGCTCTGTATTGCTTGGAAAACATTGATCCAAGTGATTTAAGTGCACAAGTTCATGACGAGACATTTCCAGCATGTTCCAGTGGTGTGTATCCACTTAGGGGCATCGAATAACATTTTCCTTTCGTTAAGATTCTGCAAAACTCGAATCCTGTTTTGCAAAAGCATATCCTCTAATTCAATTTTAAGAAATGCATTGGCATAATTCCTGGAACTCCATCACAGTATTCGATGTCATCTTTACATTTCCTTTTTTTCTCTCAGTTATGTGCCAGTGAGAAACAAGTACATTTAACCAGCTATGATGGCTGTATCTGATCCAAAATTCAAGTCAAACTTTGAATGATCTAATTATATAATAAAATATGTTTATGGCGAACGGTTGGAAGCGTTAACCGTTTCATAACAGCTTCCTGACTTTTGTTTCTGCACTTCCCTAAACTGCTGAATGGCCTGATTGACTTATTAAGGTGATAGCTCTTGCAAAGAACGTGTGGAAGAAGTTTCTATCTTTGAGTATTCTTGTGTATCAGCGGCATCTAGTGGTCGGTATCGAAAACTTCAGTGCAGTGGCCGCTGCTCTTCGGCTTTTTTCGTCCTCGTTCGTGTTCCGCAGTCTCGTCCGTGTCATGGGTCACGTGGCTTCTGCTTTTTAGAGAGCCCGCCCTATATCAGCGGAGGAGCCATTTTGTTTCATTCTGGCGTGTTTCCTTCGACGGTTAGGGAGAATATCTACTTTCGCGTCGGTGTTAAGGTACGTTTCATACTATTATAAGTGTTCCCATTGTAAAGGTAGAAAATTGCATTCTCCGAAGTAGCATTGTGTGTGTACGTTTATGGCAATATCCTGTTAAGTTTCGATTAATTTCACTGGCAAGGCCCCGCTGTCGGCTGAAATAATCGAGGCGTCTGTTGTCTGCATGTCGTTCAGTAACGTCGCCTTTTCTGTCTGTAGCTTGGAACAAAAGCATAAAAACAAAACTCAACAGTGAACATGAGTGGATGTCGTATCTTCATCGGTCGCTTGAGCCCATCTGCACGAGAAAAGGACGTGGAGAGGTTTTTTAAAGGATACGGCCGAATCCGAGACATCGACCTGAAAAGAGGCTTCGGCTTCGTGGTGAGTCGCCGCGGGAAAGTAGGTCGGGGAGGTTTGACCGCTTTGTAGTCACCTCGGGTGATTCGGAGGCTCCGAATCAAAATTACATCGCGTAGGAATTAAAACATCTGGGAAATAAAGGTTGTTTTAATTTGCAATTTGCCAAACCCAGTCAGTCACCCAACCAACCAGAGAGACCTTTGTGGTGCAAAATGGAGACTGGTTTTGTGTGCCGGGGCTGCATATTGTTAATATGTTAAATGTTGGCGCTTTAAAATTTCTTATTGAGAGATTTCAAGAGCGTGTTAGGCTTAAATTAGCAACGGATATCAGTAATACCCATCTGGGTTAATGTAATGTGAAAATAGGACATAGTAACGGGTGTTTAGCAAATTTTTCAAAAAATTTTCAAAATAAAAGTCGAGAAATTAAGGAGATTCCGCCCTTTTTTAAAAAGTTTTTTTGATATAGGTCTGCTCTCTACGAAACCTAATGTATAAAATCAACTTGGACACCTCATGGAGGATGCATTGCAGTTATTTATATTTTTTGCTGTAGGAGTTTGATGATCCCAGAGATGCAGAAGATGCCGTGTATGAGCTTGATGGCAAAGAGCTCTGCAATGAAAGGTAGGAATTTCCTTTTATAGCAAATTTATGCACATTTAAGCCTTTGGTACTCAATATCGGTGAAATGTGAGGTGCTACGCCCTCTTTTTGTGCTGCAGGAACAGGCTAGTCAGATTTGGTTTCCTCTTATCAGTGAGGTCCAGGTTTTATTGTACCCATGTGTTCACAGCTTATTGGCCTTTAGGGCACCAACTGTCCTGTAGGATGTGCAAATTAAATCAGAGCAAAGCTCATTTTCTTAAGGGCAGCTCTGAAAGTGGCTATGATTAATTTATTTTCTGACAAAAATGTTTTCATGTAATGTAAGGGTGACCATTGAGCATGCTCGCGTGCGCCTGCGAGGTGGGCGTGGCCGCGGTGGAGGTGGCGGAGGGGGACGTTTTTCTGATCGCTATGGCAGAGGGTCCCAGAACAGTCGGAGGTGAAGATTGTACACGCTGTTTTTTCCCCTCTCTCCATTGTGGATTTGTTAAGATCTTCATGAATTTTCTGCGTGGTCGTAGCTCCTTGATTAAGTCTGCCTCCCAGCCCTTGATCCAGGTTTAACTTCTTTCCTTTTTTTTACCCCCTCTCTTCCCTCTAGCCGAAACCCTCCTCCAATGCGCACGGAGAACCGTCTGATTGTGGAGAACTTGTCCTCCCGTGTCAGTTGGCAGGTTTGTATTGCCTTTAACAGCTACAGCATCACAAATTGGCACCTTCACTTGTCTGCCTCCAACAATATACACACATTGTAGAATTGCAGCTAAAAGCCAACATAGACTACTTATAAAGTCAAATAATTTCAGTCTTAGTTGGACTATATGTATCAATAATTTTTTTTATTTAATCCCAAATTTATCTTCAATTCAAAGACGATCCTATTAATCTGGACTTTATGCAGTTAATAAATAACTCAGATTAATAACAAACAAAACACTTTAATTTGTTCCTGTTTTCAAAATTTTAACCAATTCTCCACCCCTTTATTTGCCAGCCTGACTGTTGTGTCATATGGAAGAACTCGCTTATGGTGGAGTTAACCCCTTCTGGGTCCTTCTGTCTGGGTTGAGCCAGTCTGTCCTACTCCTAGTTGATGCCTGCTGGTCATGTGAGCGCTCGCTCCACACTAGAGGCGCTGGCGGCCCTTCGCTCGCTCGCAACGCCCGGTGTTTGGTTGAGAGCGAGAGAGAGGAAACAGAGTTGGCAGAGAGAAAGCAGAGGAAAGAGCGAGAGTCGATGGTGATGGTGGTGGCGTATTGAACGATGGTTCGTTAATTTGAGGGGCTTCGATCAATCGATATCCCCCCCTCCCTTCCCCTACTTCTGGTCTTCCCGCACATCGCGAGAGAGAGAGAAAGAGTGTGAATTCCTCCCAGGTGTCCATGGATATAATCTGCTGTTATCCCGGTTATGGTGGGCTCGGAGAGCCTGCGGCCCACCCCAAAGGGTTTCGCTCTCAGGTAGTAGTTTCCTCTCTTCCACCCTGTTCACTCTCTTTACTGAGGTGGGGTGCCGAGGCGGGGCGGTCCCGGCACAGAGCCCTGTGCCTTCCTTGTCAGGGAAAATGGGGCTCTCGGTGCCAAATGCTGCCCAGATGGTGCCACTGCTGTTCAGTTCATGCAGATGATGTTCATCTCTGTAGTTGTAAGCAGCGGTGCGTCCAAGGACCTCAAAGCTGTTGCACGCTGTTACCTCTCAAATTTTATTCATGTACAAATTGGAATATGGTGGGGTGTTTTTTTTTTTTTTTTTTTTTTTTTTTTTTTTTTCCCCACCTCTATTTGTTGTGTAATTTGTTCTAAAACATTAGACAATTTTAAAGGACTGGTGGGTTAAGCAGGCTTTGAGTTTCTTGGACTTGCCCTTCTTATCTGCAGTAGCCTGTTTAGTTCTCTGAGAGTCTAACCATCTCTCCCTTTGGGTAAATCAGTCCAGTTTATGTCTCAGCCTGTGCTGTTGTACCGGACCTCTCCGTAAATTGACCAACGTTTACATATGTAGGACCTGAAAGATTTCATGAGACAAGCTGGAGAGGTGACATTCGCAGACGCACATCGCCCCAAACTCAACGAAGGGTAAGAGGCCGTTGCGTGGATCAAAGCTCTTACTTTTGGTGCTTATTTGTCTGTAGTTATGGGTACTTATTTGTTTCTTTTGTTTTTTCTTTTCCCTTTTCTTCTTCAGGGTTGTTGAGTTTGCCTCTTACAGTGATTTGAAAAATGCCCTCGACAAATTGTCTGGGAAGGAAATCAATGGCAGGAAAATCAAGCTCATTGAAGCCACTAAAAGGAGGTGTGTTCCTGCTGGGAACACCAGTACAAATAAAACCAGTATTGATGCAGGATATCTGCTAATTTGTAACTGAGAACTGGGAGAGTTTACCATCTGCTATAAATAACAGATTAATTAAATTATTTGATTCTCTGTACAGGTGCGCATGGCGTTTAACATGCATTTTCTTTACAGGTCAAGAAGTCGCTCCCGCTCTGAGAGTTCATCCCGGTCTAGGTCCCGGTCCCGTGGTCGCTCTCAGTCGCGCTCTCCCAGACGCTCTCGCAGCCCTGCCAAAGACCACCACCGCTCGCGCTCCCGTTCCCGCTCCCGCAGCGGTTCGCCTGCTGGAGGCACCTCCTCCCCAAAGTCAAAGGAGCCCAACAAGCGCTCCTCCAAGTCCAGCAAGTCCGTCACTCCATCCTCCCCTCCACCTGCGCAGAGGGCCTCCGTCTCCCGTTCCCGCTCTCGTTCACGTTCCCGCTCTCGATCCCGCTCCCGCTCTCGGTCTCCTTCTACAGACAGCCAGCGCTAAACAAAAGCCAAGTTATCAGGAATCAACAGTAGAAGCGACTTGGAGAAGTTGTTCACCTCTTACGAAAGTTGAGACAAGAGTTTTCTTTAGTATTTTACGTTTCTGCTGGATTTGTCTTGTGATTCTTCAAGTTTCTTTAGTTGACACTTCATCAACAAAGAACACTGATATTTAAAAAACTTCAACGGGAATTCAGTGTTTTCCATCTATGTAAAGATCCTTTTGATGAATTGACCACTTTCCTCGTGTTTTGATACTTTTTGCCTCAGTGGGAATTTTTTTTTTTTTTTTTTTTTTTTTTTTTTTTTTTTTTTTTTTTTTTTTTTTTTTTTGTTTTTTTGCTATTTTGTTCCTCGTGTCCTCCAAGGCTTTTAACGTTTTCCCTGACGTGTGTGTGTGTGTGTGTGTGTGTAAGAGAGAGAGACATGTAACTTAGGACTCTTGCATGTGCTTCTGTTTGATCAAAATCTAGCCTCCTATTCAGTGCAGTTTTTGTTCTTTCAGCTCAAAAACAAACCATTGATCTGGCTTTGGCGACATCTATAAACACTTGTGTACAGTTGGATAATTTCACCAATTAAACTGCTGTACAGTAAATCACATTCTCGTATCCTACAGTAGATTGTAACGACTTTAATTTTGTTAAGAAGTAAAACTCTTGAGCATAAAGTTAACACTTCTGCTTTGTATTGCAATGATGTTTGATTGAATGAATTCTGGCATTTGGATTTGTTTTTCCTCGGGATTTGTGTACAGATTGCAGACCTGTTCAAGTTGTTTAAATGTAATTCCATAAATTCTTGGTTTGTACTGTGGTTCAGATGAACATGTAGAGGAGTTTGGAAAACACATTTTTGTACATGAGGATTTTATTTTCAGTGAGAAATACAGTAACTGTATGGTGTATGAAAACAAGACTTAATAAATCCATTTTAACTAAAACTTCAGTTTTGTCTGTCAAGGTCTGCACTGTGGAGTCGGAAACGAACATTTCCTAAGTCCTGCAGCACAACCTCAAAACGTAACTTGCAGAACAGCATTGTTCTTGGTATGTGGGTGTAGACAGGTAGACGGGTCAGCTGTGGTGGGTGCAGCGCTGCAGAGAAGTTCTGAGGAGGCTCGGTGGTCCCCGTCAGACGGTCCCCTCGGAGACCTCCCCGAGTTTGTCTTCACTCGTTGCTGGCTGATAAGATTCTGCAAGTCGGACACGTGCAGGTTACGGCGCAGCTTCCTGCAACAAACTTCCAGCTTGTCTGTAGTTAATGTTGGGGTTGGGGTACACCAAGCAGAGCTTAATAAAAGTAAAATTGCACGTCACTTCCCTTATTAAAGGACTTGAGTGCAATGTTCGCACTTTTCCAGAATAAACGTATTTCTAAAAAGCTGACAAAGAGTCAACTGTTTCATTGTGAATATAGTTTGTCAATTTAAAACACTCATACCAAGTCCAGTTGGAAAGTTTATATGAACATTTGGAGATTTGGTTCTTTTGAACAGCATCAAGCAATTTGATTTAGATCAGAAAAAAAGAAATTGGTTAAAAAAATTGCAACTTGGGAAAAGTATTATCCATCCATTATCTATACCCGCTGTATCCGTTTCCGGGTCACGGGGGTCTGTCGGAGCCTATCCCGACGCATATCAGGCGAAAGGCAGGGGTACACCCTGGACAGGTCGCCAGTCCATCCAGGGCCACATAGAAGACAAACAACAATTACACTCACATTCACACCTAGGGAGAATTTAGGATGATCAATGAACCTACCCTGCATGTTTTTGGACTGTGGGAGGAAGCCGGAGTACCCGGAGGAAACCCACGCAAGCACGGGGAGAACATGCAAACTCCACACAGAAAGACCCACCGGGCCGGGAATTGAACCGGGAATCTTCTTGCTGTGAGGCAACAGTTCTAACCACTAAGCCACCGTGCTGCCTACCGGAAAAGTATTATATGAAATGCAACTTAAAAATGGCAAAAAGCACATTCTGATCTAATGATTTAGGCGTTTTATTTATTTTTGGTAACTGAATTATATGCAGTATACACATGTATATAAAGTGTGTGAATGTCTGTGTAGTTTATTTTGGAAACTCAATTTCACTTATGTCCATTATTACATTTTACGCCTGCAGCATTTTCCAAAACAAGTTAATATGGGAACAGTTTAGAGATTAAATGTTATTTTTACACCTGCGGCGTCAACAGATGATTTTATTGATGCTGTTGAACACAAGCAGCCACTTGAGGAGCAAAAGAATCACCAAAGGAGCTCAGTTTTTTCAAATAATGTGCGAGAAAAGTAATTTATACCTCAGTGACACGATGAGATTTTGGAGAAACGTCCTATTTTTTGTTTCCAGAGACATCTTTGCATTTTTCTTTCATCAAGGCAAAGCGAGATCACTTTCTGCACATGTGACAGATACGAGATGGTCCTCGCTCAAACAGACAATTTTGAAATGAAAAATTTGTTTTTGAAAGTAGTTTCTCATCTCAAACAGTTTGGGACAACATAACCTAAGTGCTTGTTTCGCAGGACTTTGCTGCAAAAGTTAAAGCACATTAACAAATGAAATGCAGTTGATGAGAGAAAAAAACAAAACATGACTTGTCTTGGTTTCACCCGATACGTTTCACGCTGCTTGTTTTCTCAGATGAGCTATTTTAATTTCTTTAAGGGCGTGTAACTGGTCTGGAAAGCGGCCGCGGGTCTCACCTTTCTCTCCTGTCGTGAACCGTTTGTAACACCTGAACAGCACGATGAGCAGCATCGCCTCAGACAGCTGAAACGACACGTAGACCAGCGGGAACAGAAACATGGGCCCGATCACCGCGGGAGGAAAGGCCAGCTTCAGTATGGTGGAGCACAGCTGGATGTTCTGACAGCCTGTTTCCATAGCGACAGTCCGGCGCTCCCTAACGTAGGGGGAGAGGACAGGTAGGGGCGCGTGCAAGAGTCTATGGTTGTATAGAGAAAGTCAAAACTGTCAGTCACGTAACTCTCATCTGGACTTACGGCTGGTTGAGTCTGAAGAGCGAGGAGATGAGGTAACCGAAGGCGTAGCCGGTGAAGGGCATGAGGGCACCGATGGCCATGAGCGGGGGAGACACCACAGCCAGAATGGAGCCTCCAATTTCCATGCCAGCAATGATGCTGATCGCCACGACGGAGATCGTCATTATCGTGAGGCCTGCCTGATCTCAACAGCACAGGAGGCCAGTCAGACTGGAGGGAACACGTCTAGAAACCTTTTAAAGTAACTTCTTCAGTTAAGCTGTTCAGTTGTATTTGCATGATGACATGAGCTACCGTGATCAGATGATTTTTTTATTGTGTTTTTACACAAAAACATCTGATAAAAAGACGGGCTGTGTGGCTGCGCACGTCTCTAAATCAGAATCTTAATGTTTGATTAATGGCTTCTTAATGGCTTTGTACTGGTTTCCAGATCCTCTGACCCTTGCCAACATCCACCGACCTTTGTGATGATGTTGGAGTACCGCGGCCTGTAGTAGTTGAGGAGGATGCCAGCGCCGCAGGGCACGAGGATCATGACCAGGGATACTGCGATGTCAACGTAAGGCACGGCGTTCTGCAGGTTCGAGAAGCCCTGGCAGTAGAGGTAGAGCAGGAGAGGCATCATGCCCAGAGCCAGTATCGTGGAGAAGGTAGTCATCACAATGCTGAGGGGAACAGAGGGGAATGTTTCCAACAAATGTACTTTTAGATGATTTATAGGACTCCAGTTATTCTGGGTCACTGTTAAAGACTTATCCAGACTTATCCTAAGATCTGCCATTTTAGTATTTAACAATACATTTTTGTGCTTTACAGAAGAAGAAAATAGCATATAGAGACACCGGAGTCGGTATATAAACACAAAAGGCTAAAACTCTAACTTTGTGAGAGGCTTTTCCCGAAATAAGCAGCTATATTTACACACTCCTCGTGTCTTTTGGCTTTTTTGATGCAATAAAGGACGGAGCCTCCAGAGGGCGCCAGAGAGACTCGATAACTGCAGGTTCCGCTGCATTAGATGAACTGCCAGCAGATTGTTAATATTTATGGCCTGCACAGTGTTTCATTACACAACCGTAGTCCTTAACACGCCTTCACCTTGATCCCTCAAGAGAACATGACAAACTATCTGAACATTTCTTCAGAAAAGTCTTTTAATTTGTTTGTTTGTTTTTTAATAAGAGAAAAGTGGAGCTAAGGGCCCATGTTTTCTAATCGTCGTAAACTCAGGAAGCGAACGGCCGAACCTGCCTGCGCGGGTGTGTTTTCCCAGACATCTCGGAGCAGCGTCTCGGACCGTGCCTCGCAGCCGCGGGTCAGATAAGCTGCCCTGACATCAGATAGAGCAGGAATGTCCTGAACAGCTTAATGCACACGCCTGCTCAGATGAAAGGGGGTGAAAGACCTACTCGTTGATAGCGAACGGGTTTGTTGTCACCTTATAACACGAGAACATTGCTTTATTAGCACGCTGGCTTTGTCTTGCAGGTCATTCAACTCTACTGATGGGTTTCACATCATGTACTCGGTTTATCAACATTATCAGTTACGGCTATACGAAAGCCACATGTGACGAGGTCACTGACCTCTATCATCACGGGTCAGTCCACAAGATGATATTTTTTAAATAAACTGAGGCTGATGGCCTCAAAGGAGAAGGGTTATAAGCTGTGTGGGTGAATATACGTCCGTTCTTCATTTTGCATTTTTTTCAAAGATATCAGCAGAGATCAAACATGAAGACAGGAAACTATTTAATCTAAAAGCTGGACATTCTGGTTTTTTAAACACTTTTGGACTCGAGGGGACAAACTGTTGTATCTGGCTGACTGAGAGGAAACATCGATGCAGCAGAAGAGCAAAACGCCACGACAGAAAACTCAAGGGGAGACGAGAAATGAAACGCGAGTCGCTGTTTGACTCATTTGTAAGCTGGTGTTTACACGCAGAGGAAACATACGTAGACCGCCATGAACAAGGTCGCGGTGGGCTCAGGAGAAACGGCTCTCCTCAGCAATGAGACGATACCGGAACTTTGGTGTGACCCGGGTCCGGAGAGACATGTCAACACCATCGGCGAAAGGAAAACCAGCATTTTTCCACCGAACGAGGCAACATCAACTCGTCAATAAAAACACAAGTGTGTATTGACATTTTGGGCACTTTTCACATTCCAACAGTCAAAATGTGGGTTTGGAGTTGACGTAGGATGATAATCTATCGTGTCACAGAACAAAGACCTTAAAATCAGGAAAAACACACTTTTTTAATGGTGAATAAACAGTATGGAGCTCAATCTGATCAAAAATATATGATGGACATTAAACATTTTTGCAAATTATCACAAAGACCCGATGTTAAGCTGTTAAAATCAAGTAGTTTTGTGTGATAAGTGAGACGTTTTTTCTACAAAATAAAACCACTGAGGCAACATTCTTGAATCGAAGCGATTTTATAGTTTGTTTTTTAGGGTCGTTGTAATATACTTTTGAATATTAATTATCTATGTCCGACTCCAGCTCAGAAAAGGTTCAGTCCACGTTTGCGTGATGATTCATCATCATGAAGTCATCCGAATACTGGCCGTGTTTACCTGAGGTTCATGTCCCCCTGCAGAGCCAGAGTCAGGATGTTGGAGAGAGCTCCTCCAGGACAACAGCCACATATCAGAATCACCACCGCCGTTATGTCGGACAGCTGGAACGCCTGCAACGCGACGCAGTCAAGCAAACTGGTTACTACATGCGTACTTACATATATACACGTGTCTGAGGGTCGTTTGCATGTTTCATCGGGACGATCCCAAAACACATGTATTGACGCTGCTGGGGACCTGTTGGGCTTCCTGCTCACTTCAGGAAGGAATTGACTTAATACCGTTTATCGGAAGCTGCAGCACCAACCTTAGCCAAGCAAAACGCTGTAAGAGGCATGATGCCATACTGGGAGAGAACCGCAATGGCCACCCCTTTAGGTTTCATTATGTGACTCTGGAGCGGAAAAAGAGGATAGAAATATTACATTACAACACGTACAAATATTCCATAAAAGCTATTAAAGTCATGACAACTGTTTTCTAAGACTGATATAATTAGGACATTGTGTAATAATTAAGAAAAATGAAAACAGCTGGTCCTTGCCAGTAAATAGTAAATAGAACAGATGACACATCACATAGCGTCGTGATTCATACAGTAAAAAGCAAAAGCAAAACGCAAAAGCAGCCAAACTACAAAACACACTTGAAGAGCTGAACATCTGTGGACCTCTGTAAAAACAGGCTCATTCAGGTTTGTGTTTAACACAATGCCAAGGAGGAAAAACACCAGCAATGATCTCAGACGAGCAACTGTTGCTCCACATCCACCTGGGAGTGGCTGTAAGTTCATTACCAAACATTTTGTAGTCTAACAGTGTACAGTGAGGAAAATTATTCACAAGTGGAAGTGATTCAAGACCATTGCCAATCTTCCCGGGAACTGACGTCCCAGCATGTTCTCCCAACATCAGAACCTGCAATACAAAGAACCAAGAACTTCGGAACCTCAGATTCTACAAGCCTCCGTTAGGATTTTGGCCATGAAGATGGAAAAACACTGCACATGGCGTTTTTGGCAGAATTTTCAAGAGGAAACCTCTTTTCTCTAAAAAAAAAACACAAAAACAAAAAAAAACAACAACAACAAATAAACAGCATGATTGAGGTTTACAAAATGTTATCTGAACAAAACACCAGACTTGGAAAAAATGTCCTATGAAGACCAATGTGAAGTTGTTTGGTCTTTATTCCCAGTTTTGCGAAACCCAAACATCACAAACAGGTCACAACAGCTGTCGAACACCGTAGTGGAGGGGCGATGACTTAGGCGTTTTATTGTTGTTTGTTTGTTTGTTTTGAAGCCACAGAACCTGATCATTAAGTGATCACTCAGTTGAACATGAAAAAAGTACCCTAGAGTCAAGTTGGAACCAAATTTTAAATCAAATTTGAACGTGACAATAATCCCAAGCACACCAGAAAATCTACAACGCAAAGGCTGAAAAAGACAAGAATAACAGTCCTGTCCCAGAAGTTGCATTTGCCTAAATGTCCCACCTGGCAAGGACCATATATTATGAAAGAAGTACTTTTAAACTTCTTTTTCAAACATAAATTGCTTTCGACTGATTGATTTGAGTGGATGGTGCGCTGGTGACCTTGATCTTGGACACCTCCATGGTGCATCCCAGTGAAACCATGGTGATGAAGAGGACAATAATCATTAGTATATTGATAGTTTTGTCCATAACGGGCGACAAAAAAGTGGTGGAAACGGAGGTGGCGTAACCATCCGTCACGTTGATCAAGAAGTCATCGTCTTGCCACGAATCCGGTTCAGAAAGCAGATCTGCTGCGTGATCCATGCTGTCAGCAGCGCCGGCGGTTCTGGACATCAACTGGAAGCAGCGAAGGGGACAGCGGTAAGTGAGCGAACGGTGCACTTGATGCATCAATCCATAACTCTTCCATAACAACTTCGTCGTCGTTGTTTTAAAGAACTCTGCGGTTTTCTCATTCCCTCATCCATCAGTCATGCACAGCACTTGAGCTGCTCACATAATCGCAGCATGACGAGAGCAAGGAGGTCAAACGTGGAGACAAAACAAATCCTGCAAAGAGCTACGCCCGGGCCTTTTTCACAGATAACAGAGCAAGAGTGGAGAAGATCACAGACAGAAGGAGTGCAGATAATCCTGTGATTGATGGGCAGAGGAGCTCGCAGCGAACTTGATGAAGGGAAACTCTTTGTTTGTGCTGTTTGTTGTTCTTTTTCACTACTTGAGATTGCTGTGGTGCTGATAGGCAGCGCTTTTCATCAGACAAGCTCAGAGATTAGAATTAGCTCAATACTTCGGTTCATAGTACATATTATATGGTCCTGAGAACCTTTAACCGAACATTACACGAGCTGCACGGTTTCAGAGTTTGGAGCAATTTCTTAGAAGTTGTTTCATGCCACTAACTGATAGATATGGACTGAAGGATGTCTAAGGGCATGCAGAGCCTTGGCTGAACCTTTTATTGAATTGGATAAAGAATTTGTCATGCTCCCATTAAAAATACGAGACACTTTTCTTGTTGCTCTATGCCACAGCGCATGTTGTATGGAGCTTAACCTTCACACTGGCTAATAGAGATTGATTTTTCATAGTATTGGCATCCTAATTCAGTACATGACGAGATAACAATGAACTGAGGAATGCATGAAAGAAACCTAGAGGCTTCAAATATGACAGTCTAATAGGTCTTGTTGAAAATCATCAGAACAACTGCATGTTCAAGTGAGTGTAACCGAAACAGCAATCGTATTTCAGTTTTAGATTATTCAGCAAAAGATGTTTTTGTTAAAAAAAAAATCACAGTTTTCCATTTAAACAGAAGTCACAGTCAGATTATTTCAGTTGCCAAGCAGTTCCTTCATTCGTTTAATGTTTTTAACTGAAATTTAATCAAAAGACTCATATAAGTTGCTATAATCTTACTACAATGTAAAAAAAAAAAAATGAAATGACTTTCAGGAAACTGTACAAATCTCTTGAATCTCCACTTGCCTTTTTTTTTTTTTTTTTTTTTCCAAACTTAACTCCTTTATGTTTCAGGCTCCTTCTGCACAGCTGACGACCACATCCTCCCTACATGTACCCGGCATGTGCACATGCTGAGAGCAGACATATCTTTCACCAGATTTGACATGTCTGGTTCTCTCAAAACGAGCACTTGTATAAGAAAATTACAAGGTGAAAGAGCCTCGAGAAAATGTTGAGCCATAAAACACCTTCACTGTGCTGAAGGTGAGAATAACACACCTTTCATGTGGAGGTCGCGTTGCACAGCGCATTGAGTGGGGGAAATAAAAATCAGATAGAAAATGCATAAGCGACTTCCTAGTAACAAACACTTATCGTTGTTTAAGTTTACGCCTGACAGATATGTTATGACAGGTAGATGTCATGCAGGAATTACCTGTTGCTCCTGTAGGTTCCTCTGTTCTTCTCTTCTCTCTAGAGCAACATCCAGTCCTAAAGTGGTGTTAGTCACTAATCACACACTAAAGGCACACGTTGTGCAGAAGTGCCACCTAGTGCACCTTTTATCTGTGAAGCCTCTCAGATCAGGATATACCTTCAACTCAAACCAAATGTTCACAAAAGCTTCTGAACTATACACTCATAAATAAATAAATACACACATATGTATATGTACATATATAAACCATCATTGATCATTAGTGGGTGTTGTTAACACAATGCCAAGAGGGAAAGATGGTCCGCCTGGATCACCCCCCGATCCCCGGATCATGTGAGCTGGAAAAAAAAACTTCTCTGACAAAAAAAAAAAAAAAGAAGTTTTGCACTGAGGTGCGGATTGTGAGAACTTAAACAGCAGTGAGTGGTTAGTGGTCATCCAGAGCAGGAGGAACATCAAAAAGCTTCTGGCATCTTTTAAATTGCTAGCAGGGAGCGCTGGTCAAACCGGTGCTTCGCCACATTTCTTGGGAGGTACACAAGCTGTTGTGGAGGTTCTGGTGTAGAATGTAAGGCTGGGATGGACGAACATTGTCAGTTCAACACAGACGCATAAATCCTTATATGTGAAATCCATTTTCATCTAATTATCCGGGAGCACGGGGGCAGGAGTCTGATCAGAGATGCCCAGACCTCCCTCACCCCAGACACTTTCTCCAGCTCTTCCGGGGAGGATTCCAAGGCGTTCCCTGGCCAGCCGAGAGACATAGTCTCTCCAGCATGTCCTGGGTCTTCCCCGGGGTCTCCTCCCAGTGGGACAAGCTTGGAACATCTCTCTGGGGAGGCTTCCAGGAGGCATCCGATACAAATGTCCACAGTTCATGACCATAGGTGAGGGTGGGAGCATCGATTTACCGGTAAATCGAGAGCTTCACCTTTCTACTCAGGCATAACTGTGGATGCTGCACCAATACATCTGTCAATCTCACGCTCCATCTTTCCCTAACTCATGAACAAGACCCAGAAATACCTAAACTCCTCCACTTGAGGTAGGACCTCTCCACCTACCTGGAGAGGGCATGCCACCATTTTCCGGTCAAGAACCATGGCCTTGGATTTGGAGGTGCTGATTCTCATCCCAGCCGCTTCACATTCGGTTGCAAACCGCCCTAAGCACATGCTGAAGGTCCTGGCTTGATGAAGCCAACAGGACAACATCATCTGCAAAAAGCAGAGATGCAATCCTTTGGTTCCCAGACTGGAGCCCCTCTGGCTCCTGGCTACGCCTAGAAATCCTGTCCATAACAATGATGAACAGAACCGGTGACAAAGGGCAGCCCTGCCAGAGTCCAACATGCACTGGGAACAGGTCTGACTTACTACCGGCAATACAAAGCAAGCTCCTGCTCCGGTCATACAGAGACCAAACATCCCTTAGCAGAGGGCCCCGGATCCCAAACTCACGGAGCACCCCCACAGAATAACACGAGGGACACGGCGAATACCTTCTCCAGATCTAGAAAGCACATGTGGATTGTTAGGCATCCTATAGACCCTCAAGCACCCTGTGGAGGGTATAGAGCTGGTCACAGTGTTTCACGACCAGGATGAAAACTGTATTGTTCCTCCTAAATTTGAGGTTTGACTTTCCCAGGGAGGCTGAGAAGTGTGATCCCCTTATAGTTGGAACACACTCTCCTGTCCCCCATTTTAAAAAGAGTGACCACCACCGTGGTTTGCCACTCCATTGGCACTGTCCCTGACCTCCATGCAATGTTGCAGAGGCGTGTCAGCAGAGACAGCCCTACAACATCCAGAGACAACAACAAAGTCCATCATTGACCACGGCCTAGGGTGTCCTGGTGCCACATGCACTGATGGACACCGTATGCTTGACCATGGTGTTTGTTATGGACAGACTGTGACTAGCTCAGAAGTTCAATGACAGAGCACCCCTCTGGCTCAGATTGGGGAGGCCGGTCCTCCCAATCATGCCCCACCAGGTATCACTGTGGAAGGTCACTCGCCTTTGAGCCCCAACCCCAGGCCTAGCTCCATGGTGGGGGGCCTGGTGATGTCAATCCGGGTGACATAACAATCCTTGTTATTTTTCTTTTCATGAGTGGCTTGTGAACCGCTCTTAGTCCTCCTCTTTGGACCTGCTTGCCATGGGAGACCCTACCAGTGCCGTAATGCCCCTGAAAACATAGCTCCTAGGATCATTTGGGCACACAAACACGTCCACCATGACAAGGTGCCGGTTCAAAGAGAAAGACTCAAAGTCAGTTCAAATGAAACTTGATGTCCTGCAGACAGAATCATTTACTGCAAATCTCTTAAAGGTATCTGTAGTTGAAATACTGCACAGACTGCATTCTGATTGACTTGAGAAATAATAACAATGAGTCATAAAACTGCTGCTTGGCAGTCAAATATGCAGATAAGTCTCTTTGAAATGACTATATGTTACTGTATGATGACAAACTGTTGGCCTGAACAAGTCTAGCACAGTTTAACAAAAATAAAGTGATTTCTTGAAGACAAAATTTGATGTAACATCCTACTATTTTAAACAGAAGAAAAAAATAAATCTTATTTGATACATGACATGCATTTGAGTGCTTAAAGCGACTACCAAATCCAAAATTGTGGCCATTTCAGTCTGAAAACATGACATTCAATGAGACGCTTGGATGCACAGGACGCTGACATCACAGAGCAGATCAGAGTAGAATCAAACCACCGTCACTATTTTTACCTTCACATGACTTTGCATTTGTTGTACACAAACCACACTCATCAGCAAAATACAGTGAATAATACAGACATCAACAATAAATAGACATAGACATACAGGTGGACATATAGGCTTCCAACAAGAAGGACGGAGGTAGCTTCTTCTTGGTAGCTGAAGAGGTAGGTGAAGTGAAATGTGCATATGTAAGGTGTAGTAAGGTGTAGGAGCAATATTTATGGTGCAGTAAGGTGTAGGTGCAATATGTAAGGTGCAGTAAGGTGTAGGTGCAATATGTAAGGTGCAGCAAGGTGTAGGTGCAATATTTATGGTGCAGTAAGGTGTAGGTGCAATATGTAAGGTGCAGCAAGGTGTAGGTGCAATATGTAAGGTGCAGTAAGGTGTAGGTGCAATATTTATGGTGCAGTAAGGTGTAGGTACAATATGTAAGGTGCAGTAAGGTGTAGGTGCAATATGTAAGGTGCAGTAAGGTGTAGGTACAATATGTAAGGTGCAAAAATGTAAAGTGCAAAGTAACATGTTCCTGGAATGTTCATGGAATTTTCTTCAGTCTGTTGATAAGCCTGATGGCTTGTGGAAAGAAACTATTTTCCATCTATTTGTGTGGCATCGCATGCTGTGGTAACGTTTTCCAGATGGTAGGAGAGAGAACAGTTTGTGTGCTGGATAGGTGGTGTCCTTGATGATGTTGATGGCTCTCTTGGAACAGTGTGCAGTGTGTATGTCCCGAATGGCTGGTTGGGGTGATCTGATGATCTTTTCTGCAGTCCTCCCCACCCTCTGTAGTGCCTCCTAGTCCGTGACAGACAGAGAGGCTGCTGGTGAGGATGTTCTCGATAGCACCCCTGTAGAAGGTGGTGAGTGCAGAAGTGGGGAGGTCAGCTGTCCTCATCCATGGTATCTGCTTTCTTGACCAGGGAGGTGGTGTTGGTGGTCCATGTGATAGGCACTCCCAGGAACTTTGGGCTTTTTCAGTCGTGGGTCATCAGTGTGAACAGCAATTAAGACATCACACATCCCTGGGGAACCCTGGTGTTTATGATGGTGGTCTCAGACTCTTACTGTCTGTGGTCTGTTTGTGAGAAAGTCCAGTAGCCAGTTGCATGGTGAAGTGCTCTTAACTGGTCTGAGAAACCACCCTTAATCTGGTTCCAGGACTGACAACGCACCTCTTCCCAATTATACAACCACATCGATAGAAAGAAAAAATCAAATCTAACACCAGCAGTATACTGGGGCCTTTCTAGTTTGCTTATGTTGCAGTCCTACGAAATGAGGGCATTTCAGTAGTTTAGCAGGCCAGTCTTGCATGTGTAAGGAGGGGGAAGGAAGGGAGGGGAGGGAAGCTCTGCCTGGACTGATCACCCCATCTAGCTGTAATTATAGCAGTGCTTCACATGCCTGGATTTTTTACAAGCTTTTCTGCCTTCAGTCCCAGCCACCGCTGATCAGTGTCGTGTGCGATGAGCGCCCTGTAGCTTGATTACTATAATGTGAAATGGAGCTGAAACACTTAATAATGCAACTCAGACTGGAAGGAAACTACACCGAGGATGTGGCAAAATAGCAGAAAATGACTTGTTTTCAAGAGCTCCACCAAAGTGTTATAACTATCTGTAACATTCCTGATTCCTGGAGGGATTTTGAATGTGACTCTCATGCACAATTAAAGCTTGTTTTTTTTTTTTCTTTTCCGCTCTCTTCTAGAAAGACAGAGAGCAAGCTCTGCAGCAGATGTATTATTAAAGCCTGGCCTAAATGTGGTTTCATATTTGCGATAGGTCACACTATATAGGCTACTGCATGTTTATGTAAGTATATAAATCCACGTTGTGTCCAGTATAGCTTTGAAGAGGTGGTAGGGGGAAGGTCAGTGCAGGTCTACAGCCATGTATCCACTGGAAAGGCGATGGAAAGCTGGGTGCCTTCTGCAGCTGTTGCGGTTTCTTGGCCAGTCTACTGGGAGAATACAAGAGGTTGTTCCAAGCATTTTTAATCTGTTTTTTTTTTTTTTTACACATTAACTGATCCACTGTTGCTGTGCAAAATAATCCACAGTGTAAGCTCCTTATCTACTGCACAGTGTAGTGAAAAAGGAACCACCAGAGCGGATTATTTACAATTTGTACTGAGACTAGTACGCACTCAAGGTAATACATTTATTCCAGTTACATTGCGCAAAGTAGTCTTAAAGGAATTACTGCAAATATTAATCCCTGATAAAACTTATTGATCTGCTCAAGCTAGTTTTTGTGACAATTTCATTTATACATTCCCATATCAGCTCCGCCTGCCCTGAAATAATTGTACAGCTGTTACAATAGCAGTTAAATGATGGCTTCATCTATGCAGTAAGAGTTTACTTAGGGGTTAGGAATTTGTTTATTGTAAAATATTTACAGTACTCTTCATTTATATCTTGTTGATGCCAACAAGATATAAATTATTGTAAAGGTAGCTTAATTCAGCGTCGGTATTCTAGTGTAGACTGTATTTTTGCAATCCACGTGTCTCATACATGGCCATATTTAGCTACTTTGACATACAAATGTGACTTAAACTACAATTCCCGTGCTGCCTCTCGCATTATAAGTTGCCGTGACGTCCCAGGCAGACTAAATGGCTCTTGGACGTCGTAGTTAAGAAGTGAATATTGAGACTACTGAAAACAGTTCAAAATATACTCCTGGAGTTTGTGTAACTCATGACTTGAGAACTACACGTTTTACATGGTCGGTAAGGTATACGTCCGAGCGAGGGTGTTTTTCTCCTTGTTTGCGGAAACGTAAAAAATAAAGTGGAGCAACTACATGTCCCAGCATGCCTTTACAGCGGGGCGAGCATGCGCGCTTGGGCGCAGCTGCTGCGTGTGCGTGTGGAGCGCAGTCACGTGTGGAGTCCGCCTCGGTTCTGTCCAAACAGCCGTGAGCCGCTGCTGCGCCGCTCGGTGCTAAACTGATTCATGTTGTTTTTTTAGCCACCCGTCCCCCTCAATCAGACTATTTTTTATCAAAGAATGAGCGATAACGATGATATCGAAGTCGACAGTGACGTAAGTATGAAGACTTTTACCTTAAAAAAAACAAAACAACGTCTTTTCTTCTAACAGTCGATTTAGCTCAAGTGGCTAATCAGCTAGCGCCCAGTAAGCTGGCTAGCCCTGCTTTTCTAACTAATATTATTATTATTTTTAAAAAGGTCCTAGTTAATTAATGAGAAACGCTAGTCTGTTGTGCGTAAACCAATCGCCAATCTGCAATTTTTTTCCCTCCTTTTTTTTTTCCTTTTTGTAACTTCAGCGAAATAGTGCGATTTGCTGAAAGAATTATTGCTACAATTGTACTTTTTGTTCTGTTTGTTTGCAGGAAGAATCACCGAGGTATCACTCTGTGGTGCGTAAAGCTGCGGGGGTTTGTCCACTTTCGAGAAACTGTTTCTCCACGCTCGTCTTTATCGTACCTTTGATATAGAAAGTAGGATGACGGACGCTCTCATCCGAAACGATTCCGAGCAATGGTTGTCTCTTTTGAAATGACGCTTTTAGGTTCGGGGTTAATTTAATTTTGTCCAATATTAAACTGGTCATGCGTTTGTTGCTCAGCACAAGCCTCCTAGTCCATTGCAGGGTCTCACCCCCCCACCCGGATCCTGTGTGTACACGGCCACGGGAGACTGTGACACGACGTCTATATTTAGACCTCCGCTGTATTCTTCTACAAAGCCTTTATTGTAGCGCGTTTGTTATTTATTTATCTTTTTTTGTTTTTCTTCTTCCGGTTGATACAAGGCTGTCTGCGGTCCGTGGCAGCAGGTTGACTCCTCGTTGCGGGGGTCCCGGTCCTGAACTGGGGGATTTCATTATTTATTTATTTATTTTTGGCAAATGTTGCCATGTAGGTATGTCGGCCTGCTGAGATGGCTCGTGTTTCTATATGCACCCGTGATGAGGATGCAGATGAAACGGAAGAGAGGAAAAAAGCGACTGTTTTTTTTTTTTGTTTTTTTTTCTCGCTGGTGTGGCTGCGACTTGCATCTCGGACGGCGTTCGTGTCAGGAAGGGCTGCAGCGGGATGTTTTCCTGCGTTGCAGCCGGTGATTAGAGCCATCTTCTGTCTGCAGGCAGCCTGGATGAATGACGTATAGCTACATGGCACACTAGTCTGCAGGACTCGGCTGCTGCATAAAACCATGTTTTACTTTCAGTCCGAATCCGGATGCACCAACACATTTAGACAGCTTCAGTATGAATTAACGTTGCTGCTAAGTTTGGTTAAATAAAACGTTGTTGGATTGAACAGAACTGATATGTTTTAAATTTTTTTTTTTTTTTTTTTGGTGAAATGGTGTCTTGAAATTTGCACCAAATAAATGTTGGAGAGATTTAATCGCAGCTGTGCTTGACAGCATTGCATTTTGTGATGTGATCTCTATAAACGGGTCTATTTTAGCTGTTACTAAACAAAATTGCAAGTCAAATGAACAGTGGTCAATTTCAGCGCAGAAATGATCACTTTAACTCGTGTTTATCAACATGCATGTTGCTTCAGTTGTATCTAGTTGCTTTTGTCGTCGTTCGGATACTTGATTTCTTAAATTGTGTCCTTTTGGTTACGGACATGTCAGCTTATTTATAGAGAGATTCATTCTTCTTTACAACTAAAAAAAAGTGTCCACCATTGAAGAAAAAAAAAAGGATAAATTTGAGCTCGTTTTTCCTCCAAACCATCACCGGTTAGGGACTAATTGAAAAAGTGTGGCTATGGAGAGCCTGTAAACCGGCAACAGCCATCATGTGGTTTGGCCTTACATTCAGAATTAATTTTAACTAGATGAAACTTGGTGAATTTGTCAGTTACAGTGGTCTGGTGGTGGCTTCTTTGAGCTTTAACAGTTTATGTGGACATGGTTAAAAATGTAACTTTGTTGCCTATGAAATTTGTGCACATTTCTAGACTGGAGTTTCTAAATCAAAGCATTGCATTGATGCATCTCTTGATACAAGCTGGTCTAGAACTAAACCTGTAAGCTCGAATGGTGGTTACCGTGTGAAAAATGTTGGTAGTCAAACCCACAGTGGGTCTGTTGTTTGTAGATAACATGAGAGAAGAACCTGCTGAAGAAGACGCATCACACGCAGTTACGAGTTTAGAGTCGGATACTGTTGTAAATGCTGATGTTGGTTTATAGTGCATGGAATATTTTAAGATGGCAAATATTTGGTCAGAAAATGCAGATACCTGGAAACTGTCACTTTGTGCTGTGAAAGTGTCATTCAGTGTTTTCTGACTATAGTTTGACCGATCGACAGTGAAACCAACACTGTCGCAGCTCTGCTCACGTTCGTTTTCCAGTTATTAAAGGACTTTCACTTTGTAACCTATTTCTGCTGCTGGATCATCAGTTTTGTTGGTGTTTCCAGGGCTGTTCGTGCAGGAAGGTTTTCCATGGTCTCCATCTCTCTGGCAGGAGTGTGTTTTCATGCACAGAATATAAGACGAGCTCCTGGACCAGGGAAGCAGCTGCTATTGGCTCTTCCAACTGGCACCTGGAGCTGTTATGTAACGTTTCACAGTCAGGTATGAATAGCACGGAGGGAACCGTTCAGCTGGCAGGTCCTCTTACTCAGCCAGCAAAAGACGTTTTTGTCCTTTTTTTTTTTTTTTTTTTTTTTTTTTTTTTTTTTTTTTTTTTTTTTTTTTTTTAAATGGACCGACAATGGCTGCACTCCCAGTAATCTGACGCCTGTATTTTTTTTTTTTTGTTTTGTTTTTTTGTGCTTTGCAAGTCAGATCTCATACATGATGCAGCTAAAGGGTATGTAAGACAAATTAATATAATTAAAGGTTATTTAATTAATCTGTGCCATTTTTACCAAATATGCACTTTAAAGGTGACTTCTGAATTTTAGTTTTCCACACAAACGCAGTCTGTGTTCTGCTGATGAACCTTAATTTGTACCTTTTTAATTTAATACATTAACAAGAAACAACGTTCTTTCTCTGTTTATTTTTTCTTCTCAAACATTTAAGTTAACCTTTCTCAAAGAATAAAACGGTACATTTATGCTTTTATGGCCAATTCGTTGTGGTTTTGATGGTTAAAGTTCTAAAAGCAGAAACGCTTGTAAAACATACTGTCTGTATAGATTATATATATATATATATATATATATATATATATATATATATATATATATATATATATATATATATATATATATATATATATATATATTATGTAACTTCAGCATTCACCTTTGTGTACGGTGGCCTGATGTACAGTCCCTCCTATGTCGCTGTAACAAACTTCACCTTTTCCTGGATATAAATATTTTATGGCAGAACTGTGGCAGATGAGGTGGTCCACTTTCTCCTTCCTTTAGTTCCTGCTGCAGAGCCTTTAAGGGGATTAGTGTCCCACTAAATAAGATAAAATGCTGTAAATCAAGAGGAATAATTGTATTAAAAGTTGGTAAACCTCTTTGGACCCCTACGAACGGTGTAGGACGGCCTGCACATACCTTCAGTAGCAGTTATGTTTGTTAAAGTCGGGAGTGGACTGGGTGATGCAGAGACGCGTCTCTCCAGTTTGGTGTTCGGCCGCTTCGCAGCTTTCAGCCTCTTTGCGTGATGAGTCACTTGACACCAAGAGTGTGGTTGGTGTTAACTGAATACTACTGGTTTTTATTACCGTTTCAGTTTCATTTAGTGTCATTCGGGCTCTTTATTTGACTTGCACACAGTTTTTGTGCATTTGCTCTCCATCTAGTAGATGTGTTGATTGAGCTTGACGAGGCTCGTGATGTAGTGGCCGTAAGTCGAGGGTTCAGCCCCAGCAATGTGTCGGCACTCCCACAAAACTTGTGACACTGGAAACTTGTTTCGGCTGGTGTTTTGTCTCACTTGTGGCCACTTTGGTTTTCATTGGCATCCTTGAACAAAATGAGTCAGATGATACAGGGTCACGTGACTTCTACCTTTTTTCCCGGCTGCCTGAGGCAGTCCCTGGACCACATGCATCATCATCACCCCGTTGCTCAGCTCGGCTCTGATTGGCTGTTGAGCCTAATGTTTGTTTAGTAATGGTGTGGATTAGTAAGCAGTGTCTGATTGGTGGCTCTGATGGTTTGTTGTAAAGACTGGTTGAACCACCTGCAGCCAACTTACGCCCTATTGTGTTATTATAATGTCTATTTGGATGAAATGTGTCTTCTTCCAGAGGGAATTAAGTACGGTTGTAAGAGTGAGTGAGGATTGCTTTATTAAGATGTTACTGGGGATTATATTTGTATGTTTGACACATCATGAAAGAAAAATCATATGATCAGAGCTGTTTAGTGGCAGATTATTGAAGATGGCAAATGCAGAGTGAGAGACTTAATAAACTATGAAACTTGGGCAATAAATAATCCTGTCTCCAGTAATGCCTTCACATTCCTGTTGCCCAACAGTTTCAGTCTTTGTAATCCTCCGCGAGGATGTCATGTCCACAGATGTCCTGCCACATCTGTATGACAGCAGTGTCTTGGGTTAGACCTGAGGCCGAGGTGGGCCACACCGGAGGGGCCGGACAGTCCGGGGTGGGCGGCACACCGGAGGGGCCGGACAGTCCGGGGTGGGCGGCACACCGGAGGGGCCGGACAGTCCGGGGTGGGCGGCACACCGGAGGGGCCGGACAGTCCGGGGTGGGCGGCACACCGGAGGGGCCGGACAGTCCGGGGTGGGCGGCACACCGGAGGGGCCGGACAGTCTTTATTTTGTTCTGTTAGCAGCTTTGTTTTAGAAAGGTTAAAGACTCGTAATTGTATTTGAAGGAGAAGAGTTGATGAGTTGAATGTGAATATTGCACAGGGACAGTGCATTGTTCAGCTTTAATTTTTTAACTTGAGATTAAGTTGTCCAGTGTCTTTTTCTTTTTGTTTATTTTATTTTTTAACTTAAATGGATTCACCGTACAACCCGTTGGGCTTTATATGGCAGTATTTCCCAACAGTGTAGGAGCAATGTTGTTTTTTTTATTTAAGATTGTGGTAACAAATAAAGTCAGATTAATAAAAAAAAAAAAAAAAAAAGATATATTTTCAATTGATATCTTTTTACAATCAAAACCAGATATTGTGGGTTTAGAGGACTGAAGATGCTTTATTTTTAGTCGAAGTGCACTGAACTAGAGGACGCTGACCTGGGATCAGACGTGCTTGTAAAGGCAGCGCAGCGGTCCGTGTAGGGTAGAGCAGGAACGGCTGGACGCCCGCTGTACCCCCCCCACCCCCACGCGGCTCTGCTGCCCGCCTGAAGGCCTTGTGACTCTTCTCATTGCAGGCAGACAAACGGGCACACCACAATGCACTGGAGCGCAAACGTAGGGACCACATCAAAGACAGCTTTCACAGCCTCCGGGACTCGGTACCCTCTCTGCAGGGAGAAAAGGTTGGTGAAGCCCACAGCGCAAAAATGACTGGTAATGCAAGCTGGTAATTTTGCTGTAAATGATTGTTGGGGATCTTGCTGATTTCTGTATGTTGAAGCTTGTTGAAAAGACTGAGAGCAGAGCAGATGGCGGAGGAGTGCAGACTGGCAGAAGCAGGGCAACGACGCAGTCTGAATGCTCGGACCAGCGTCAGGAAGCTATTATGGGGAAATTTTACTGCTCTCTTCCTGTTTTGACATCGGTGACATTGAGAGGTTTTGGAGCGGGGTCAGCAACTGGGACGGCGGTTTGACTTTTCCCAGAGCAGAACCCGAGGCCTGCTGATTACGCAGTAGATTTCGGAAAGTAACGTGAAGTCTCTTACTCATCGATCCGCACTTCTCTCCCAGGATTTGTTTTGTAGCTTGGAGGGTTTTTGTTTTCTTTGGGTTTTTTCCCAAACTGTTTTTGCTCCTTGTTGTGAGTGTAGACGCTCTTTAAACTACATTTGAGTGTTAAAAGGTAGATTGTTGTTAAGGTTCCCTAAGCTTCACCAGCATTTAGGAAAAAAATATATTGAGTTTTTTTTTTTTTTATTTAAGTGTAACAGCTTTTATGCAGTTTTATGCAGGATTTGAAAGAAGTCAGAGTGGTAAAAACCATTTTATGAGACTTTATGGGTCCAGTGCTATAGAAAAGTGTTTTATACTTGCACACTTTCTTTTCTGTTTTTTTGTTTATAGCTTTGGACAAACAGGCTTTGACAATGAAAAGGATGATGCATGATGGGCTCTGATCAATAGATGACCATCGTAGTAGGTTGTTTATGGTCACGAGGAGTTTTAGAGGAGCAGGAGCCAGTGAGGTGTCTGTCGCTCCTCCGAGCTGATCAGTCAAGGTGCTCATTGTGACAGCGAAGTGTCAGGGCGGTGATATGTCCTGTCAGAGTGAAGAGCGAGCAGGTTTTCCGAGCTGAGATTAGACGAGCGGTGCAGAAGCGCAGCGTTGTCCCAGATTCCCTGCAGCTGCTTCAGTCTGCAGCTCTCTCTGCCTGCTGGTCTGCGCAGATGCATGACAGAAGGAAAAGAAATGACTGATAGAAATGTGATAAGGACTCTTGTGTACTTGCGTCATCGCTTTACTTTTTGCATGTGTCACTAACAGCAGTCTACCAAACAGGCATCTCGAGCTCAAATCCTAGACAAAGCTACAGAGTACATCCAGTACATGAGGCGAAAAAACCACACACACCAGCAGGACATCGACGACCTGAAGAGGCAGAACGCGCTGCTGGAGCAACAAGGTAACCATGGCTGGAAGTCAGCCCTCAGGGAGGGGCAGCGGGGGGCGGGGGCTCGGCTGCAGGGTTACACTTATTAGTGTTGAACAGACTTAATTCAGCTTTTCCTGCCGGTTAATGTTGGAGCTCCAACAAACGCGTTTGAGAGCCTGGACCTGCAGCAGCCAGAGTGGAGTTCAACCATGTTTCTGATCACATGACGAGGAAAAAGAAAGCAGATATGTGGTTTGAGAGCGTTTTGTTTCAGTTTTAACGTCAGACAGACAAAGTAGAGTTCAAACTAATTTACTGTTGGTTCTACTTTTCCTTCCTGTCTTAAAATCATTTTTTCTGAATCTCTACACGCCGAATGGATATTCTTTCCTGTGGCTGTTTTCCTTAATACTCCCTAATACTAATAGACGGGTTTTCATGTACTTGTAGCTGCCAGACTGGGTTTGTGTCGGTGCATAAAGTACGATGAGAGTTAGGACCCTAGTTAACAGCATCGTATGCGTGTTTAATATTAATAACATCAACAGAGAAGACAATAGGAACATAATAGGACAGTTGACACAGAGTTAATGTAGTGAATACGGTGGACTCGTGTGATGGTTTATTATTTTTAAGCGATTCACCTCCAGGATGTGATGGTGGATGGATGGAAGGTGTAGCGTCTTTGCTCACGTGCGTCTCTCTGTTCTTGTTTTGTTGCGTGTCCGTGCAGTCCGCGCTCTGGAGAAAGTGAAGGGCTCCACGCAGCTGCAGTCCAGCTACTCTTCATCTGACAGCAGCCTGTACACCAACCCTAAAGGCAGCGCGGTGTCGGCGTTCGACGGCGGCTCCGACTCCAGCTCCGAGTCAGAGACGGAGGAGCCGCCCAGCAGGAAGAAGCTGCGCGTGGAGGCCAGCTAGAGAGCCCAGCGGCCAAAACTTGGCTAAGGTGGAGGTGGCAGGGCGCGAGCGGGAGGGCGAGAGGATTTCAGCCTTCAGAGCTCTGAGCTCATTGGCCCACGGCGCCCCCCGTCATGCAACAACGGCCACCACCCCAGCCTCCATCACCGTCCTCGTTGTTCTCTGTGCTCCATCTCTGGTTGGGATCGCACTGGAGACTGGCGTCCCCTGAAATCCCACGTCATCGCCGCCACCGTCTGTCCTTGCAGCCAGCCTTCATCGACAGAGGAGATGAAGCGAGCAGGACGGAATGAGACCGCTGCTAGGGTCCATCTAGAGCGCTTCAGGTCGCCCCTCCTTTCCCAGCCCTGTTTCCGTGTGTTCTTCGTTATTGGTATCCCCCCCCCCCCTCTTGAAACAAAAACAATCCCAAATTCAAAGTAAGGCAGCTTGGCTACTTAAGGACTTGATGCTATTTTTTGTACTCGGTAAAGCCCCTCGTCCGCCCCGGGTTGACGTTTGGGGCAGAAGAGGGAGCCGGACGTACTCTTCCAAGCACTGCTAATTTTATTTTTATTTTTTGTTTATTTTATTATTGATTTAAAAAAAAAGACAACCTCTTAAGAATTTCCACACCTAGATAAATCCTCCTGGAAAAGTTTACCTTTTTAAAAATTAAAAATCAAACATTTGTAGCTTAAGTTTTTTTTTTTCTTCTTTTTTTTCCACTAAAGAATGTAAAGATTCTTTAAGCAAATGTCTAAAAGTGATACCCACCTCAGGCCCACTGGATCGCAGATGTTTTCTGCCTCACACGTTTCTTAACACATTATTTAAAAAATAAAAAAAAAAACCAAAACAAACAAAAAACACGACTCCTTTTGTTGAAATTGATGTTTTGAAGGAGAATATTCCTGAACTTGTATCGTATTTTGTCCTTTTAGCTTGAAGTAGTGAATGACTTTAGGTGGCTGAATACGTTAGGCGTTTCTTTTTATATATCATACCGAGCATTGATTGGATGTTTTCAAGGTTACAAAAGTATGTTTGGCATTTTGTGGTACTCACACAAGTCACGGAGAAGAAATGCTGATTTGCCACACGAGTTTTCTTTGAACTAGATATTGAATGTCAAAAAGGTAGCTCCCGGCGTCGCGGAGAGACGAGTCCCTGTCAATGTGTTGTGCTTTAAACAGGAAAAAAAAGTCAATGTTGCTGAATCCCTCGAGGAAAAAAAGGAAGCATTTGCGTCTCTGGGAAACGTGTATGTACATTGTTTCCATTTTATTTCCAGTTAGGAGGATATAATTAGTGTCGTAGGTCTTCGTCCGATTCCATTCCATGGAAATTACAAGTATGTTGTACATACTGCCAACAATTGTCTTGCAAGTTGAGGCCTACCTTTACTATGAGACTATAAAATAAACTATTTTATCCTTTAAAACGCTTCCTGTGGTTACTTGGCAAGTAGTGAAGATCGTTTAATCTCTGAACCCGTTTCTCCGGTGTTCCCGCCCCTTCCAGCAGTCTCTCTGAAATTAAGCTGCTTTTCACAATTTAGTTTTTTCTTTTACACCGGGACTTAATCGTCACATGCCCAAAAGTACCCAAATTGCTCATTTCACAAAAATGAAGACATGTCTGAACTTTAAAAAGAAAAAAACAAAATTGGCATTTGGCAGCTGTTTGAGCTCCAGTGCCGGCTGACGTGATGGAGATCAGCTTTAGCCTGGAGGAACATGGATCAAGCAGAGAAACTTGGCCAAATGTTTGACGAAGAAAGAAAGAAACACCAAGTCGAGAGGACTTTTCAGTTGGGAGCAGTGTCCCTGATGAAGACGAGCAGAGGTTGCTGCTTCACTTCATCACGCAAACCACCGATTACACTCATAACTGGGAAAATTAAAGTATTTAAGGACAAGACTTTCCAGGTTCTTTGAACAAATAAAACCTTGATGACTGGAGGAGAAATTATTTTTAGAAGTTTTCTTTACAAACGTATGATTCCTAGGCCTTGAAGAATCCATCTGAAAACAAGGTTTTTATTAACGTTTCTAAATCCTGCGAGTGTAAGCCAACTCTAGATTATCTGCGATCAGATCCGCCGGTTTTTCAACCGTCGGAGCATCATGTGCACTGAAATGTTGCCCGTCTGGCTTCGCCAAAGACTCCACATATTTCCAGTTTCAGATTCTCGTCCTTAAAACCATTTACGTGGCTGTTATTCATCTGGAATGCATCTGAGAGAGTTACACCCATCATTTAAAATGTAAAAACATTTACAACACCACGATGAGAATTGCCATATAAACTTTTATTGACTAGGGGTCATGTTGAAACCTCAAAGTTTCCGTTTTGTTTCAGCAGGTGAAAACAAAAGGCGATACAAGCAAGAATCCAGCTGAAGTCCAAACTGTCCAAGTGTTTTTTGTTGTTTTTTTTTTAACTTTATTTAGGGAAACCCCTCCTAAGCTCCAGCCCTCGTCTCTGCCAAGGGTCCGTCGTCCTGCCGGTCCTCGTGATGGTCCACATCAGACCTGACTGCTGCTTTCTGGCTTGAGCCTGATCCCCAGGGTTGACTGGTTCACGCAAGCAGTGACGCCTCCGCCGGGGACGATCTGAAACTAAGACGCTCTAAGGCTCGGCCGGCGGGGAGGGCTCGGTGTCGGCAGAGGCTCCCGAGTGCCTGCTGTCGTCGGGAACGGGCAGGCGGAGGAAGTGCTGCAGGGCCTGAGCCACCTTCTCTGGACAAATGTTGTAAACTGGATGAGTCGGAGCCTACAAGTCCAAACGGGATGAGAAGAACTAATTTGTTGTGGCACAAATGTCTTATTTCACATTTTAGTTTAGTTCTCACTGCACACACAAAAACAAAAACAAAAAAAAAAAAACAAACACCTGAAGCAGAGTACTTCATGTCGTTCAGCATTCATTTGTACGAGTCACTGAGAATCTAATTTATTGCTGATTTATTTCAGTCAGCGTGAACAGTTTAAGGAACTAATAATCCCGATCCTGGAACAAAAAAAAAAAAAAAGGCTTTAAAAGCCCTTTTCAGAGAACCAGTTGGGGACAGTTGTCCGGTTCTTTTTATACACTCCACTCCTTTTACGTCTTTATGTAGTTGTTTTGGGACTTTTACTCTTTTTTACTCATTCATGTTGTGTCTCATCTCTGTGGTGGTTGCGTCTCTCGGTGACAACGTTGCTCCTCACGTCAGATGTACAGGATGCGTTTTGTGTCTCTTTAAGACAACTTTCTTTTTGACATTTTACCTTCTATCCTAGTTGGTTCAGATTTTCCTTTTGACAGTTGAGATAAACAAACACTTCTCAGCCTAATCGTCGTTGGATCTTTGATTGACTATTCTTTACATTCAGATCTTGTTGAAACTCTTTCTGGCCATCCTGTGCTTTGAGTTTGTACCTTGGGGTTCGTGTTCTGTCTAATTTTGCTGGTTTTATAATCTTTGCGGTCAAGTTGTGTTTCTTTATGACACTTAAACGGCCCTTTTTTTTGGTTGTTCTTTGCCTCTTCACCGTCATCTTCCTAGGATAAAAGCAGGAGCTCTCCGACTGCCCTGGGACCCGAGCCAGTCCCCGGTAGGCCTGTACGGTAATCTGTTTATGCATTTAACCATTATAGTTGTACGTTTTTTCCACGTCTGTTGCCCAGCTGTTCTGCAAATCAAGCAGCAGAGTCTAATAAAGCTCAAATTTTAGCTTTTTAAGTGAACTTATGAGATGTTATGGTGGATTTTGAGACTTTTGGACACAACATCACCAGCGTTTTTCTGCTCAGCGGAGTGGGAATTTTGACATGGAAAATTACACAGATGACCAATGAAATCTATCTTTTTTCTCTCTTTCCTTCCTCCCTCCCTCCCCTCTCTGCTGTTGCATCCTCACCAGTCTGTTCTCCTCCTTGCCGAGGATCATCTCGTGGTGGAGGTCCATGTTTCCGAAGTGCTGCGCTATGGAGAGGCCGCTCAGGCAGTAACACGTGTGGTAGAAGTCTCTGGATCTGCACACATGAACACATCAGTGGTACGTATGAGCAAAACCACACGAGTCCCACCTGATGGTGTGTCTGTGGCCAGATGGCGTGGTACTGACTTGCCAGGCTTATCCAGAAGGCCCCCGGTTGGATTCTGACAGCACAGGAGGATGTACTCCTGCAAGGCCTGCTGCTCGAACATCCACCGCTGCCGACTCAGCTCCGACTCTCCTGGACAAACGCAGATCAGCCTCAACACCACAACAATAACTCCCCCACAGAAATACGGCGCGGGTCATGTAGGGGTTTTCAAAGTGAAAACAAAAACAAATGTGAGATTCCTGTCAAATAACGCCACCCTGATGTCAGCAGACGTGTTCGTTTTTCCGTTTGTGCTGCATGCGTGTGCGTGTGTCCATACCGGACCTGGTATGGACGGCGCTCACCGGGATCAGGTTTAACCGACTGAGGACACAGCAACAATGATCTGCTTGATAAGGTGTTGTGGCTTCACTCATCGTCGTGTTATGACACCTTTATCTGCCCTTTTAAAAGTCAAAGTGAGAGGTTACCTTCTTTGAATAAGGCTCTGTGGAGCAGAGGCAGAAGTCCAGCTTGCCAGAATGAGTAGCAGCCGTCCACCAGTTTATTACAGCGGCCCTGGAAACCTCCCTCGAATCGCATCTGCCTGCTGACCACCCAGCGCTGACGAGAGAGGCGACAGACACGCTTATTACGACGAGGAAAAGAAAAAACTACAGCTGACTCAACGCACACGAACCCCTTTGTGACCGAATGTGAACTCAAGAGTAATCAAGAGTCTTGGAGTAATCACATGTCACCTGCTCTCTGGGAGCGCCGGAGCTGAGATCCCACAGCATCACACAGGAGCAGCAGAGCCAAATCAGACAAGAGAGCAGAGAGCAGTCTCCACGAAATGAGAACGAATTTGATATACAGTTGCCCTGGAAACTGACGATGGAAACACATTCAGTTTACTGAGCTGGTATTGAGCAATTATGGGATACTGGCTCAACAACAGCTGGGGTTCAATAGACCTGGGGGGGAGGAGGAAGTAAGGAAGGAAGTAAGGAAGGAAGGAATGAAGGAAGGAAGGAAGGAAGGAAGGGTGTGTGTGTGTGTGTGTGTGTTAGCTCATCCATTCACGAGTTCTTTTCAACCAAACATGGGAAATGAAGAAGCAGGTGGAGGTTCAACAACAGCCGAGTCAGCGCCAGTTTCAGCAGACACCCCCCCCCGACCCGTCCTCATCTTCCACACATCCAAAATGCGAGGACCGGTTCCATGGTCAACACTAATATCCCCAAAAATTGAAATAAAGCAATGGTTTATGATTAAATTAATGGAAGAATTAGAAAGAATGATCTAAATGATCAGTTCTGTTCAGGTTTCCGATGCCGTTCGTGAATAATTCCCCTCCTGGAAACCCGCAGCGTCACCTCCCACAGTCAAATACAGCAGCTGCCAGTCGCATATTCAAAGCGGTTCATTCATTGGCAGGATAATCAGCACATTTTCACCTCAAAGTGTCTCCGTTTTGAAAACGGACAAATGCAGAAAGTTTATTCCTTCAATAGATTTTTTAAAAGTTCTCGGGGAAAACAGTGATCTACAAAACCATGTCTTCCTTTGGTGACTTTCCATCAAGCTGTCCTCACAGTTGATCATTTATTCATTCTCTCAGATGAAAGTACAACTTTACGACGCAGCAAAACCACCCTACATCGCTTAAACCCCGTGAAGTCTGTCACGTCGCGACTCGTTCAAACCTGCAGGGATCTGTGACATCACGGCTTTAGGTCAGACGGGGAAACATACGTATCCGACGGTCGGTTTGGTGTGTGGGAGTGTGAGCTCGGTTTTTCTGGATGTGCTTTTTAACTCACAGGTAAAGTGTTGTAACTATTAAAAAAAGGCGCACATCTTGTGTTGGCGACAAGCCGAGCCGTCTGGGTTGATGTCACATAATCACATCACAATATGACATTTCATCTCTGGAGCGCGATGTCTCTTCAAATAAAGTTTTAACGTTCTGCTATAATGTTAACTTTAAATCTAAAGGTTGCAAATAGACTGATTTCAAAATTTGCTGTTCGTAATGTTTTAGTGACCCGTGTTCCGGTCCGTAAACCGATGCCGCTGTAATCAAACTAAAGTTCAACACTATTTTTGCACCGTTTTGTGCGTTTGTGCGACACAAAGCCCGAGTCGTGTGAAGGCGACGTCCTCTGCTGGTGTCATCTTACGACCTTTGTCCTGCTCTGGTTGGCCTGGTTTCGGGCATGCAGACGTGTCTGCAGCTCGGAGACGCTGCTCTCTGTCCTGCCACGGTGAACTACCACGGCGCTGCTCGGTTGTTTAGTGTGGGAAGGTGGGAAGAGGACACACAGCAGCGCTTGCAGGAGGCCGTTTGTTAAACGGCAGCCTTTAGGTTGCAGACGTCTTTCGACGCACGTACAGCAGTTGTTGCCAGGTGCGTTTTTTTTTTCCTAAATCCTCTCCATTTACTTTTTTTTTTAATCACAACTGTTGTGTTTGAACTTTTAAACTACAAGGAAAAGAGATAAATATGCAGACATAAGCCACGTTGCTCCCACCAGTGGATTTCAATGAAGATGTGCACCAATAAAATAAACACTAAAAGCATTATAACAACAAACAATTCAAAATGCACAGTTTCCAAATGGAAAAGTATTAATGTTCCAGGCGAGGTGGGGTGCATTTGTTTGACATTCACGGCAATTACTGCCGGGGGATAAAAACTGTTATCCTCACTCTAGTCGTCCTCCGTCTCCTGCCGGAGGGCAGCGGCTCGCGCGGGCAGCATCCTGGGTGTTGGGTCTTTGAGGACGTTCTTTGCTGTGTTTTGGTTTTTTTGTTTTGTACAGCAGCTACAAAGCCAAAACCGACGCACACAGGATGCTGTCTGTTTGAGCTGTGGCCCTCCGGCAGGAGATGCAGGACAATTAGAGCGAGGACAAACTCCTGTTTTCCTCATGACGGGGGTCAAATGAGTGCTGTGTGAACTGGCACTGCAGAGAGGTGTAACGGCGTTGTGAGGACGGCTGCAAACTACGACTGGCAGTCAGTGACCGGAGACATTAACGACTGTGGACCAGAGTACTGAGGGTGCTCACACCGGGGAGGAAGCATTGCGTCTTCGCCGGATCACTGTGAATGCACATCTGGAGGTGGAGTGAAGCCTGCGAGTAACATCGCCTCCAAAATAAAACGAAAACACATGCATTTAAATCCAATACAATCTTAAGTTATAGAGAGAAGGCGAGTGACTCACTAATAAAGCTTTGAGATCCAGCATGTGTTCTTTGCCCAGGATGACGAGCGCCGCTGTGCCACAGAAAGTGTAACCGCCGTGAGCCTCCAAACCGGGGACTCCACTCAGACCACCCTCCCAGTTCTGACACCTGCAGCCCCAACAAACAGTCACGAGACAAAACGACCACGGTGACGGAGGAGGTCTTTCAATGCTTTACGCCTCTTTTACCTGAGGATCCAGTTGGTTGTGTCTTCAAACAGTTTAAGTGTGATGATGTTTGTGAGCGACGCTACAGAAGCTGCACAGTAAGCACTCCTACAGAAAACAAACAAACAGAAACAGGCTGACGCAGATCTGCAAACAAACCACGGGGGACTGCATTCTTCTTCTACAGTTTTAGACCGGCAGCAGACAGAACACGGACGCTCATTTTCTTTCATTCGCGTCAATAAAATCATTCTGGGAGGCGTTTTGTTTCCCCGAGCTGATAAATAACAGACGATAAAATCTCATTTAACTTCTACTGTCCATCAGAAACATAACAGTAACTTTGACTTGAGAAATTATTGAGGTCGTTGCTGTTCCAATTTCACTTTGTCACACGCGAATATTTCTGTTCTATTCTTGGAGGGGAAAGAAACGAGCAAAGAAACCAAAATGTGGAGGCGGCAGCTTCATGGTCTGGGCTCTCACCTGACATCCACCTCCCCTCCAACGTGCATCACGAAGGAGCCATCTGGCTGCTTCACGGACCAAAGGAAATCCAGCAGCTTCTCCCTGGAGACGAACCAGGAGAAACAGGAGGAGACAGCAGAGCACCACGACAACGTCAAACACTTAACCGCTTAACTGCGTTTAATAAAACACTAATGCACAAATCAAAGCTTCACCTCTAAATCTGCTTCAAAGCAATACAAAACAGAATCCCAAATTAACTTCAAACAATTTCAGCCAATTAATTACCCAGAGAAAATGTGGAATAAATAAAAGGCTTGTGATCACCGCCGCTAATGCACTTATAATCTGAAGCCCCTAAATAACCGTAACAGGATGCGTCTGTGATGTTCTTCCAGAAACATCTGTAAGAACGCTGCCGTTACCGTGAGCACTGCAGGGGGAAAAAGTAGATGTAAAAGGGCTTTAAAAGGCAAAAACGATCAATGTCAAGCACTATTATGCAGTCACTGGTTTAAAACTGTGACGCGTGCGTGCCGTTCATAGATTACAGAGTTTTCTGAAAACTTCGATGCTGGTTATGCTGGAAATCCATAAAACATAAAAGAAATGACATCTGGACCAGTATCAGAGGGAGGTCTGGTTTGATGGATCAGCTTTCCTTCCATATAAACCCTGAGAGTGGAGGATCACCTACACGGAAGACGGAAAAGCTGGCGAAGGCAACACGATGCTTTGGGAAATAAGTCTCCTTGGAAACACAGAGTCCCGGCATTCACGTAGACGTCGGGTTGACAAACGCACACCTCATCGCCGCTGCGGTCCACACGAACCCGGTCATGGAGATGACTGCTCTCTGATGTCTTTGGCCCTTTTCGTGGGCCTTGATACATTCAAATCCGTGCTTAATAATGGTTGAAGGACCATGACGGGGAGCTCAAGGAGCCGACTTCAAATTCCTCATATCTCAATCCAGCCAAGTACGAGTGGTTTCATTTACTTAGAAGAGAAAAGACAGATCCGTGAAGGTCGAATCTCTCGCTTACACGACCACTTCAACGACAGACACTGTCAGCACGCACACTTCCACAGCTTCAGTAGGCCGTTTTAGTGCTAATGTTAAAATAAAAAGCCTTTTTCGCGTTATGACTATGAACTGAGACCATATCAGTCGTATGTTATATACAAAATAAACCAAAAAGTCTTATAAGCTTTAAAATATTGAAGCATTTTTTAAACTGGAAATTATTGATATTTTCTTTCATATCTGGGTGATGAAATCTTTCAAAACACCAGATAAACAATGAAAAGTTGTCAATAAACATAACATTTTTCCTACATTTGTAATGTTTACAGCTCTGGACTGTACCGGTGTATAACGGCGTAGGCCTCGTCTGTGCCGATGATGCAGAGGGCGTTGACAGCAGCGTAGGTCGGGGCCAGGTGGGCGTGCTGACCTGGACCTCCAGCGAACCCTCCTGTTGGGCTCTGACAGCGTGCCAGGAACTGACACACACTAAAAGACACAAGATGCAGAAGTTAAGTTTTTTTTTTTCTTCAAACAAACATCGTGAACAGCAGGCAAGTGTTACCGAATTCACCCTGAAACACCTGATAACACCAGACAGCCATTCGACTGACGTGAGAACATGTGAAACTTCTTTGTTATCAGAGTAAGCATGACTGATGTGAGTTTGTCTAAACTGGAGCTCTTGTGTTTGAGGACTGTGAATTAAAAAAGAAAAATCTCCGGATGAGCTTCAGATATCCTGTCAGGTGGTGCTCAGGATAACATTTGGTTTGGACGCGGCGAACGTGGAAAAAGAAGACTTCCAACAGCTCCTGATGCATTTATGGATTCAGCTGCTTATTATTTATTCATACAAATGAAGCCTGTTGGATACCACAAAGGTGACAGATTTTTGCTTGTTTTAGATGCACAAATGTGATAGTTTTCTATAGTTTGGTTCCTCATTTCACGGCTGCATAGACACAGCAGAGTGGGAAGCGTGGACGATCGTGTTATTTCACTTTAGCTGACGTGTCACCGTGGACGGAGCATCTCGGCCGCAGCTTCCTTTCTTTCCAGTCTCTGCTCACTACACTCCCTCTCTCACAAATGTCTCTTTCATCCACCGCCATGGAGAGGAATCACAAAACTGTAACTATGCCCTGAGCCAAGTGAGTTGGAAGGGAAGCCTGCATTAAATCTGGACGAGCAGGTTGCCAATCCTGACCCGAGAACAGTCGTGGGATTGAAAAAGAGCCAATCTGTTATAGTGCTGCGTTGTTGCAAACCCTTGAACGGGGCCTGTGTGCTTTGATGCGCGAGTGCGCCGCGGTGCCGCGGCGCCGTGCCAGCTGCCGCTGCTCGCCGTGACGCGGCGAGGCGGGCTCGGAGCCTGGCATGGCTGTGCTCTGTGGTTTGAAGAGTGTTATTTTCAGGAGGCGGTAATTTCATGAAACGACATTTCTGGTGGCCCAAAAAAAAACAACAAAAACAACTAAAAAGAAAAAACACATCACGTGTGGTTGCTTGGACGTTCATACGAGATGCAGCTGTGCACAGCCAACGAGCACAGCCACACAGCACACCGACCCTCCTGCTGTTGTATTTATATGAAAGTGGTATAATACTAATATAAAAACCAATAACTGTATGAAAAAACCGAGCACAACTTACGACATGTGACCTCAGAAGTTAGTCCTCATGATTGTAACTGTCTGCTAAATGATCGTAATGCAATGTCGTACATTTAACGACATTCAGTGTGGACCTTTTCATCCGATTTCATGTTTACTCTCTTCGCCAAAGAAAAGACTCATACACCACCCTAACAAACAGTCCTCTGATCTGCAGCTTGAGAGAAGTACCCGGATGGGTCACTGCTTCAGGGAAGACTTCAGGTGTGCAACTGACCAGCCTACGTCACATACTTCACCCACGATGCAACACGCCACTTCAGCAGGAGCCAGTCAGAAAAACCAACTCAGAAAAGTTTAAAAAAAAAAAAAAGAAAAAAAAAAGTGTATTTAAAGCAGAAAAGAACAACAGTTGTCAAAAAAACAAACAAAAAAAAACATCTTCTGGAGATTGAATCACAGATGTCGGGGTATGACGCCTCTGGCCACTTGGAGGGATTGTTCATCCACTTAGACAGACGCAGACTGATTATTTCATATAATGCCGGCGATTGTTCATCCGCGGTAACGATATATGATTCAGGCACTTTGTGGCTTTAATAGCAACAAAGCAACCCTATAGTCTTACTTAACAGCTTTTTGGTACCAAACACTTCAAAAAGTTCGAATTCAACAGAGTTTTCACCCAAAAACGAGTGACGGCATCGCACAAAGTCAAGGCTGATGCACAATATCCTGCCTCCAATAAATAAAACAAAACCCTTCTTTATGCAGTGCTGTGAAATAACTTCAAATTAGTCCATCAAGACTGCTTTCCTCCCTTCAAAAAGCCCTCTGGCTTTGTTAGAAAGAAATTCAATAAACTTATTTTACATTTGTTGATTACAATACAAATTGCAGTGTTCAGAGACCCGGAGCAAATATTAAAAGAAACATTGGAAGTATAAAAAAAAAAAAAAAAAGTTAACACCGTTAACTTTGCAGCTTTAACAGTGATGAGAAAAAAAAGCAACTTTAAGAGGAGGTAAAAAAATTAATAAAAAAAAAAAAAAATACAAAATCACTGACATGCTGCATCTGGTCTCAACAAAATTAAAACAATGAGAACAGCTGGATATGATGTTGGAGAGGTGGTCACATGACATCTAGTTTAGAAAACAAGTTGAGAAGGTATTCATGAAATGTACCTTCTACTCTATTCAGGCTCGGTTGCCAAAAACACACTAAAAGTGAAACATCTATGTCTTTTATCATCTTGGCACCATCCTGTTTCTGCTAATATGTTAAAATACAGACGACAAATTCAAATGCGAGAAATATTTGATGCCACTCACTCTGAGGCGACAGCAGGAGGAATAGGCTCCTCTAGCAACTCCAGACTGTGAAGAATCCAGAAGCAAAGCCACGGTCTGCTGGCATCCAGACACTACAATCACACAGACACACACAGATTCATCAAACGAGCTTCAGATGATCAGGTATACCAATAAATCAGATGACGACATCAGTCTGTCAGAGGCACAGATGAAAGTGAAACAGTGAAAAAAGTCGGACAGAGAGGAGAACCAGAGGCCCACAGAAACCATCACGACCTCATATTCTTTCTTCATGTGTGGTAAATAAACAGTAGCAAGAACAAGTATGTGAAACCTTTGCAATTTACTGATTTTATCACTTACATTTGCCATAAACATGATCTCAGGTTCATCTGAACCACAATAACAAGCCTATTAAGGTTAAACTATCATTAACCTTATTGTCACAGTTGGAGGGAAAAGTAGGTGAACCCTCAGAGGTCAGAGGCGGTTGAAAGTCCCTCAGCCACTCTGGATCAGATCTGCACACTGTTCAAGAGGACTTTTTTGTCCAGTCCTCTCAGCACAACTCCAGTCCTTCCACACCATCGCCCAACATCTACTCAGGTGCTGGACTGCCACCGTGACATCTTGTACAATCGTTTGGTAAACTTGGGAATTAGGCTTTCCATCGCCGATGGCACCACTTTCCAACTCAATAATTGATCAATGGTGAACTCAGGAACTGAGATGTTACTAACGAAAGCATTACTGTACCTCATAAGCATCGGATAGATGACGTAATCCCTTCTTGAGATATTGATAGTGCTGCTCCCGCAACAACGTTGGCCTTAAAAGGAAACATAATCATGAATAACAAACAGGAAGCATCATGCAACTTTTAATGGAAGTAAATTGTTTCAATACAAAGACTTGGAAGAAAAGAACAATAATAAAAAACTGAAAAGACCCAACAGCTGCTCATCTTGTTGTATTAACTCTACCGAGAGGCACCGGCTTTTACATGGACCTCACTTTCACACTGCCGCCAACCTAAGCTGTGTTTCCAGAACAAACAAGGAAGCAGCACTCCTCTCCTGCAGAGTCAGGAGGTGTTGACCCATCTTCCGAACTCCCCGGACACCAGTCTGGTGGGATCTGTGACACGCAAGCCCAATCCAAAGAGACCAAACCCCACAACTCACAGGAGTCAAAGGATCTAATAATAGTAGATGTAGAAACTGTGTCTAAAACGAGACAGAAGAGCTTGAGCCACAAGCTGTTCTCTTGATCAGTTTCATGCCAGGGTGCAAGTGTCCAACCCAGGTAGGAGCGTACAGTTTTCATGCGCACCTCCAGCTCGATGTGCACGCACGCCGGATCAAAGACAACCGACACTCCCACTCACCCACCCAGCCTCGATCGCTGCTTGCCCTTTCCATGCAGTGTTCACTACCCACACTGTCATTATACTGCTCCTACACGGGGTTAGTCACAGATCATTGACAGAACTTTTTTCTGCAGTAAATATGCAACAAAACAACAGAGGACACACAGGAGCAATGCTGAGCAGAAAAAATAAAATAAAAAAAACTGTCCATTAGATGGTGTGAGGATTCACAAAGATCTTCGAAATGTTGGGGGCCAAAAAGGCCTCATCCTCGTAGAGTGTCAACTTGAGGAATGCATCTGATTTGTTTTGCACAGATATCAGTTTTTTCCCCCCCTAAGTGTGAACACAAATTCACATTTGATTTGGAAGATCTGGGTGAAAAGAACATTACACAACCTTTTCTTCCATCTGCTGACCCCTGCGTCCATGCAACAGAGCAAAAAAAGACAAACAAAACAAAAAACAGATGTCCTCTACTAAACGCACACCCTCCTCTGAATAATGCTGTTCATTTACTCACAGTACCGAATGCATTTCCACACTGGCTGCAGCAGTTGTCATAGAAATGAGATGAGTCACCCCAGTGAGAAGTACGGACAGCTGATAGCAGCGCGTACGTGGGCTCATCAACTAAGCATTTAAATGACAGACACTGTACATCATAGTGTACCCACCTCTGTTAGTGAACCACCACAGCCTGTACGCTGCTTTCTTGGAAATGCCTCTGAACAGCTGCAACTTCTGTTTTATTGTATAAATAGATGACCACCACTGCTGAAACTAAACAATGTCGGACCTAAATATCAGCACCTAAATGTCAGTCTGATTTTATAGAATAACTCAATGTTTAAAAAAAAAAAAAAAAAAAAACTAAAAAAAAAATCTCTCATGTTTAAATCAAAAGCTAGTGGACTTCATTTTCTCTTCTTTACAAACACCCCACACTGTCCAACATCTCTTTTAGAGACCCGATTATGATAATTTACACAAATTGTTGTGCATTTTAATTTTTAAAAGCTGCTACCAGAAAATCTTTGCATACGTTTATGCACATTTTTCCCCTCACATTGTATCTCTGCAGCACCTCTTGTCACTTTCAGTCTGAAACGGTCAGTTTTAAGTTCGTGTCTCTTTAAAAAGGCCCCTCTGTTGCAGGAGAGATGTTATACAAATGTGCTTCATAGTATTGCTAAGCTTAAAAAAGAAGAGCTTCTGCTGCAAATGTGATGTTTTGAGTAGAACAGAGAAAACCAAGTAAATGGAGGCATACAACATCATCTTGGAAAAATGCTGGGTTCAAAGCTCAAGCAGAATAAAGACAAAGTAGTACTTTTAATTTATAAACATCTACAGACGATGCAGGTACTTACTGTGGTAAGCTGTGGATTTGCTTGTAAACACTTATGACTTCTTCAATGCTTTGTTCCACCTTTTTCTAGGAAAAAAAAAAAAGAAAGATAAATCAGTCATTATGAAATTCCTAAACTTAATCCCACCCCCATCAGACGATGATCAGCTATGAAAAGGAATAGTCCTGCATCACACCCCTCTCCTCAGGATGACCACGCGGTAATACGGTAAACTGCAGAGTAAGTGCAGTTAACACAGCATTCAGGTGTTTCAGGCAGAAACGTCAAAATGTCAGGATGCGTCACCCCTGGTCCCTCGGGGCGTTGCTAACCCTAACCCCCCACGTTGATGGGGGCAGACTAAGTGAACATTCCCCCACCCCAGCATCTGGAGATTTTTCAACACAATGTTGTAAAACATGAGTCAGTGATGACATTTTTATAAATGTCTGCATGACAGGCCAAAGAAAACTGCCCTTACAACTTGTACTGACCCCCATTCAAATGAGAGGGCGTGGTCTCACTCCGAAAGGGGCGGAGACATCCATCAACGCAAAGACAAAGAAAGTGCTGTTGTCGTGTAGATGAAAATCATATGAGCTACACGTAGAAAGAATTGGACAAGACACCGGATTTAACTGAATTATATATTATAACTGTACTAAACTCTTGAACTGCTGTGCTTTGTTTTCTCTGTAAAAGGCCGCTGCGTGACATCTGTTGTGAATTGGAGCTGAACTGGAAAGCATATCAGAATTGCGTGTTATCAAAAAAAAGAAAAGAAATAAAAGTAGTATAAAAGGTTGTAGTGTGCGCCTGGCAGTTATATAGATCTATACAGGTTTTTAGGATTTCTCTACGGCTTGTCGCCGACGCCGGGTCGCTGTGCCAGCGGCCCAGACTCCCCTCTCCGCGGCGTCTCCGTCCAGCTCATGTGGGTCTTTCTGGACCTCGAGGCGTCCCCAGACCGGCCAAGAGACAACATAAAAGACCATTTTAAATCCTAATCTCATTACCGCTCGGTGCTAGCCAAGCAGACGCTAAAGTCTGCTAACGGAAAATGGCCAAACGGCGAGTTTCCGACGGCGCGGCTCTTCTTAGTCAAGTTAAGACGCCGACTGGATGAACGTGATGTGGTCTGCGTGGCCTTCTCCGGGAGCACGTCCGTCTCCGGCAGAGCAGCACGTTACCTGACGAAGCTAATCTGCCTCACCTGCTCCACCGACGTCACCGTTCCCAGCTCGTCGTCCACCAGCTTTTCCGCGCAGTGACGTTCATCGAGGCACCGCAAAAGTGTCGGCACGCCGTCCATGGTGAGAGCGGGACCCGTTGGCGGCAGAAACGCCGACAGTGAACCGGTAAAAATCGGCGCTGGGACTTTGTTTTGGTAGTTTCTGCCACCGCCGAGGCTGGAGTGGGCGGAAGCTGCGGGGACACCAGCTACGGCGTCTCCAAGGGAACAAACCTCTTCAGTTCCGTTTCATCCTCACGCGCGCGAAAATGTACAAATAAACCTAGACAAAAAGACGTGTACTGTCAGTTTTACAACGGGTATTATTGTGTTTGGTTCGTCTCGTCTTATATTCACGTTTTTCTAACGACTGTTACACCACGCACGAGAAAACAGTTCGTTGCATTGCAACGGCATCTATTGTTTCAGCCGTAGTCTGTTCCCGTTCACCTGAGTTGTCAGCAGTCAAACCCAATCCTACCGGATGCTCGTCAGCCTTCAAAATAAAATACAAATGCGTTTCGAAATTACCCGTTTGAGAACGTCCAGGCAAAATTTCAATTGGACTGCTAAGGTTTTCAGTCTGTCATTAAGTTTAAAATAAAGGAATCAACAAATCAATAAATAAATAAATTATCTGGCATTCTACATTGCCTTATTAGTGTCCAGCCTCATTTGAACACAGTGCACATTTACAGTGTAAATTCAATCCCTTGTGAGTGTCTGGCCTCTTCTGAACACAATATATATTTGCTTATAAGAATATAGAAAGTACCATGACTTGTAGCTTACACTTTTCGGTCCTGCTCTTGTGCTTGAATGGGATGTAGCTTTATATGTCCCCAAGACCTTGAAGACAGCAGTCGTCAAACTACTGTTGAAAAAGGTCAATCTGGTCAAGTTGCTTATGTAAAATCACAGACCCATCTCAAATCTTCTATTCATATAAGGTTATTGAAAAAGCTGTGGTTCGAATGTTGAGCGCCTTTTTAACTCTGACAAACGGCTTTGAGGTCTTCCTTCCAGTGGTTTTCATGTTCACCACACCACTGAGACGGCCCTTGTCAAGGTTTTCAGTGGCATCGACATGAATGCAGGCTGTGGAAAAACCACAGTGCTGGTATTATTAGACCTCAGTGCAGCATTTGACACCACTGACTATGATACACTCTATGCTTTTCAAATAAACCTGCCTTGCCTTGCCTATAGGGGCAGGGTTTAGCCTGAGTCCTATAAAAGCATGTGGAAGAGTAAGTTCAAAGATATTTCTTCTCCAATTGGCTCAGGAAGGTCACAGATGCTGCAGATCTGTATTATGCCTACTTTTATTGTAACAAACCTTTTTATGCATTTAAAGGTTGGCCATGGAGCAGTTAGTTCTTTAATCCTTGTTTCACACTGTATCGACAAGAGACTGACAGAGATGGTGAACAATTGAGGCACAAATAAATAAATAAATAAACCAGAACCTAACTGCCAGTTAAAATAACTGAATAGACAATGTTTTAACTAAAAAATGTTCCACATCAACTCAAAATATAATTACTTTTTAAAGTTTTGATTTTGCAATTGACATTTCCAAACAATGTTGCTTATTTATTTATCAAATTTATCAAATCAACATGGCCACCACATTTGTAAAACAAAACAAAAACAAAGGAAAGAAACAAATTGATTTATAATCATCTACTTTTAGCAGAAAAGCTATATTTTAATTGCTTCAGGAATCTTGTACATATTACGATTGGCTGTAACATTTCAGAACAGAGGTGCATGATACAATTTATACCAAATAATTAAAAATTCCAATTTATCAACACCACAAACGTTTTTTTTTTGTTTTTTTTTACCTTGTTTGACCTGCTGAGATAGTTTGTATACGTGGCAGAAATATGATCCCAGATCATAAACTTGCGGATTTTATGTTGAAAAGGAATACCGGAAGCGTTGTTTGTTTCTTTAAGTTTAACTTGACAGTGGTCCACCGCACCCACTGGAAGCTGCAGGTTGCCTGGGAAGCAAGAGCATCTCTGTTTTGTTACCGACCGACACAGCAGCAGTGAACAAAAGCCTCATGTGGACCTTCTGAGCAGACATGGGACGCAGGTGGGGAGGGACTGGCCATTCATCGCTCAGTTAGCCAATTCTAGTCTTTTTTAAATCCATCACTACAGGCAACAACAGTATGGCTAAGCAGTATGATGTACTCTTCCGACTCCTGCTCCTCGGAGATTCTGGGGTTGGGAAAACATGTTTGTTATGCAGATTCACGGACAACGAATTTCACCCATCTCACATCTCAACTATTGGTAAGACTGCACGGAATACAGGATTTTCTTGTCCCTCTTTTTCCCCTCGGGTAATGGCAATTACCTGTATTCTTTATCTCAATAGTATTTTATAATTTTCTATTGATGTCTTTTGTGCATTGCTCTCTTTTTTGTGCACATTACTAAACATCTTAATATAAATACCACAAATCCAACAGGAACAAAAATTTAAAAGGCTATATCAAGACTTCCTCGTGGTAATGAATGTGGATTTAGTATTACCTACTGATATAAAATCATATGTAGACTGACTGAACTGGTTGCAGAAGCCTTGAAGGGGAAAAGCCAGCACTTGGCTGCAGGCGTGAGTTTACAAAGTATCAGCACTTTGTACTGTTTGTGCAGCAAAGACCCAAACAAAATAACATGTGAGGTTTTTAGTGGATTATCAGTGCACAGATCTGTTGTTCTGCTTTTACGTGATATGGCTTACTTGGGCATTTTTCCACCTCTTCTGTGTTATTAAGTAAACCAGATAACCCCCCCCCCCATTATTTGTTCACACTATTTTTGCACTATTCGTGTGTTTGCATGGAAACCTTGAGAGTATAATAAACGTCTTTGTGATATATTTTTGCACTCAGTGCAGTATTGCTGTAAAGATTATATCTCGAGGTCAGCTTTACTATTCAACAAAGATCGTTTCATGGCAAATTCAAACTGTTATTCAATCTCAAACCTGACTGTTTAACAAAAATATAAATGTGGTAATACATTTGATGCAACAAAATTGCATCAAAAATTTTGTTACCACATCTGGTAAAATAATATAAAGCAACAAATGTACGTGCAATTAGGGGCGTGGACTTTTGATTGGCAGCCGTCACAGCCAATCTGTAAGCCAATCGTGTAAGAAATTAAGTGACATCCATCCATCCATTAGCTTTACCCGCTTTATCCGTTTCCGGGTCACGGGGGTCTGTCGGAGCCTATCCCGACGCATATCAGGCGAAAGGCAGGGGTACACCCTGGACAGGTCGCCAGTCTATCCAGGGCCAATTAAGTGACATCCATGCCTTCATTTCAGCAATACACTCTAGTAATTGCCTAGCAGAGTAGGCTTTTTCATGCTTTGTTAGAATATATATTTAGCTGTAATCAGCATAAACGTGGAATATAATTCCATGTTTTCGGAGAACTGATCCAAGCGGAAGCAAATAAAGTGAAAAAAAGAAGAGGGCCGAGAACAGAACCCTGAGGCACCCTGTTTATCAGAGGAGAGGAGTTTTGATCGTTGCAGGCCCAAGAAAGTCCTCCCAACATGGCTTGTGGACACCCCCCCGCTGCCCAAGCCGTTCAGCCCGGCACCAACATCCGCACCAGCTGTGACTGTGAATACTAACATAACCAAAGTGTAAAAAAAAATCAACCTATTCATCATATTCATTCAACACACACACACACAGATGGGCTGAACCTGTCTTGGAAGAAACAGGAGAGAGAGTTGCAATGGTCAGTGTAAACGTAACTCTGCAGGGTGGAAGCTTCCAGTAGAGCGCCATAGGTCTGTGACTTAAAATAGCATACTGCTGTCTTTGCAAACATGTGAGCATATATCATCAATGACAAGCACAGATGGAAATAAGAAAAGGAGCATATTACATGCACGAGACCCCACAAAAACGTTAAATGCAAAGCTTCCAGGGACCAACTACCCACAATGCTCTCAGGTCCATTCACAGCTGAGACCTCTGGAGTGTCCAGAGGTGTCGCATGAACTTGGACGAGCCTCCGCTGAAAAAGTTTAAGATTTACATGATCAGGAGTTTTGAAAACAGACAGTTCAAATGTTGTTTTTTTTTTAAGAGTGTTGATGGAGCAGAACGATTGGAACCATGGTGGAACAGTAATCACTGGGATGACTACATATTCTGCTCCAGCAGGTTCTAGGACGGTTTCTGTTATGGGCTGTAATAATTGATGAGCTGGCTGGACCCTCTCTTGTCAGTAATAAACTTTGAAACCTGCTGCCTCTCTCTAGAGGAACCTTGCTTCCATCAAGTTGTGGTACAGAAGAAATATGTGAGCACTGAAGAAGCCCACGATGATCCACCACATGTAGTCCACTCCAGGCCTCATGCGTAACGATCTCATCACACTACTGAGAAACCTAGTCAAATATGATCATAAAAGTGAGGAAAGATGATCTTTAAAAAGCATTTGGGAGATTTAGACTCCTCCAGGTTCTTGATTGTAAACACGTCAAGAAGAAAGTGACCGACTGCATGGATAAAAGGTTTATTGAAAAGAAGAGTGGCCTTGTTGAAATCATAGGTGTATAAGAAAAAAAATAGACAAATCTCCTGTTACATCACCCATAGATTTCCTGAAGAATGGTTATGTAAACTATTTTTCCTTGGAGCCATGTTGTAAATGAACAGAACAAGCAGGCTTGAGAAACAGGCTGGAATGTGCCCACCTTATTTTAGTCATTATTAGCCATTTTAGTTTGGCTGACTTATCTTATGCCAACCTATGATGCCAATTTATATTATTTTACATTCATTCTTGTCAAATACGTCCAAACATCCTTATTCCAAATGTTGCCACCGAAGCAACATCCAAAATGAGGATGAGTATAGTCCTGCTTGGACTGATGGTCACTTCGATTGGTACTATCAGGATTAAATCCGCTGTGGTCTGGCAAGCCTTCCCGATTTTGCAGTTGGGAATAATGTGGATACAGGCAGACTTCATTTTGGAAGGATCCTGAAATGATCCGTCATGCGTCCTTCAGCAGGTTTTTCCTACCTTGGCACCTTAATCCCAGTAATGGGATTGTAGCCTCACGTTTTAAGCGTACGGTACGAAGCCTGGCTTAGATTCCTCCACACTTTGAAATATTAGGCCCATCTCTAAGCTCCCTTACCTTTCTAAGGTTTTTGAGAAAATTGTTTTCTACCAGTTGATACGTTTTTTAGAAGAGTACAACATTCTTGAGGTGTTGCAGTCTGGATTTAAAACCCACCACAGTACTGAACCGGCTCTGTTGAGGGGTCTTCCAGAGCACCTCAAAGAGTCCTCAAAGAGTGAGAAGTGATCACCATGAGAGTGGCCTACAGCGGATCAGTACGACGTATGGAGTTCCCATCTCCATACGTTGCTGGTTTGGTTGTTTGTTCGACGTAGAATCATGCATAAGACAGCACAGCACCCCAACCGGAAGATTGGGGTAAACAGAAGATTTCCGGCTTTCTTGGATTTGTCAAGCCAACAATATCATCATTCAAACCATTTCAAGTTGTTTTCCAAACTACTTGCCAGACTCACAAGCGTCCAGAACCTTTTTCATATTGCCGGACAGAGCTCATTAAATCTTGGGATGATGACGTACCTCTCCTCAAACACAAAGAGAACAGCAGGTCCTTGGCTTAACATTTCAAAAGATGCAAGGGCACATTTGATCTAGTTTAAGACTGGGCATTGCTTTTTCTATGCATTTTCTTGCAGTGTTTATGTTAAGTATATTTGTTGGCTTATGTAGGTTTATGTGCAACCATGCTGCATATGTGCATGTACAAGCTGAAAACTCAGAGCATTTCGGGAAAACAGCTTCCAAAGACAACCAGTTGACAGTGATGACTTATGAAAGGTTTCAAAGTATAATGAACAAGACAAATTGTTAGTCACAAAGAAGTGGTTGTGGTCAGGACCTGCAGACTTCTACACTAAACTCAGAAGCTTTTTTTTTTTAAGTAAAATCTCATTAAAGAGGTAAAAATGGAATAAAAGCACTCAGAAATAGGATAGCAATAAATACCTTCAGACCACACAATCACTTCTGGAGTTCTGATCCCGCCTGAACGACTAATATGTCCTCACTTGTTCGAGTATCTCATTTTATTTTCACAAGTCTCGGGGCTCCGGGCTTCTGAGAGCACGTTCCTCTGGCAAAGAGCAGTTGTTGAGGTGATTTAGTGTTGATATTCAGTCACACTGCTCGGTTTAATCTTCCATACCGTTACCGCGATGGTCTTGCCACTTTTCGTGCTCCTGGCCGTCAAAGCACCGATGAAATATCAGCGCAGCCTGACTCTAAATCATATCTCAATAAGCTGCTGTCCTCGCTGTGGTGATCCCAGCGGTGTTGAGGGTCACGCTCTGGTCGGCTCAGCGCTGCTCATTATTCTGAAGGGTCACAGATGGCTGTCCTGTTGTGGAGAAGGTGTGGAAAACAATGCTGTTGTAAGGGGATGATGAAAAATGTGACCTCATAGTATGTCTGCTGGGTTTTGTTTGTTTTAAAAAGTGAATCATGAGAAATTTACAACGGGTCTCTCCAGCATTTTGCTGTCTTTTTTTACAACCCAAACATGTGAGGATGAAGTTTTTCCTCTCAGCTTCAGTGCAGAAGATGCAACATCGGTGACATCCAGCGAAGTATTTGAACGCGTTTTGTCATTAAGTCGGGACACGTCCCCGCTTCACCCATCTCCCATCTTAAACAGGCTTGTTCTCAGTAAAAAAAAAAAAAAAAAAAAACGCTTGTGGACAACGTTTGTCGTTCTGTCTTTTTTTTTTGGTGGTTTTATTTAGGATGGATGCTATCAAAACACTATTATGACTGTTTTTTTAACGCATCAGTGCCTATAGGTACCTTGGCTGCAAACAAAGCTCTTCCTTGATTCTCTGAATACGTAAATGATTATTTAATCCCTCTTATCTTTGAAATTTTTACTTTTACTTTTACAGCAGCAAACAACTATTGCCAAACTAAGAAATGTAGAAAATTGCAGTACTTTGACTGGCCACTAGGGACTAGCTCCTAAAGCGAGTCCGTCTCCATTGACCCCTTGTTAAGTTTGTTCAACTTTGCAGTTGAAAGAAACAAATGTATTGCCTGGTTAAAAAAAAAAAAAAGGTTTCGGTTTCCACATCTCCACATCTTTCACATCCCTAAGAGCTGGAAGGTGGGTACATTTTCATGTACTCCCCAGATTTATGCATGTTTTGGAGGGTGGTGCTTTGACTGAAGTCCTTGGTGTCAGAGCTGTCACTTTAACTGCCGTGAGTAAAGATCTGCAGAGCGTAATCCTTCCAGTTTTAAAGTAGACTGCTGTGACAGTTTTGGGTTGGCTTGGAAGGATTTGGGGGTGAAGTTTAACAAAGCATCTTCCTTTAACCCAGTCCAAAGCTGCCGACGCGGGTTAACCACATGACACCAGCTGGACATCCTCTCGCTTTTGCAGAAACTAGGTCCGTCCGTTTAGCGACCTTCACGTCAGATCATTTCATGAGTCGTGCTGATTTTGCGTGCTGAACTTGGTGTTGTGGTTCCCAGTGGAGCTCCACTGGCCTTTGTCTCGGCTTTGACTCTCTAGGTTGTCGCTGTTGAAGGTGAAACGTCGTCGGCGACAAAAGCAAAGGAAGTTCGGTTTGGAAGCTCTCTTTCCTCCTTGTTCGAACCGCTCACATACATCATCAGCGTGGCTCTGCTGTGTACAGTTGGACTGGAGCTTGGGGAGTTCAGCTGCTGCCTTGAAGCACAAAAAAAAAAAAAAGAAGAAGCCTCTCAAGCTTTTATTCCTCAGCCTCAAGCAGTGCTGACTCACAGGGACGACATTTGTCATGTCTCACACAAATCCTCTTTTATACTGCTTTGTTGCAGTTGGAGTCCACTAGAACTTCAAATAGACCTCATATAGAAACATGATCAGTCAATTGCACCAGATCTCTGTGGTATGCTGATCAAAATATGTCACATACATTTCATTAGTTGTTAAAAAAATGTTTTTTAACGTCTCCTTTAACAAAGCTGATTACAGGAAAGATTGTTCAGGTACTAAACGATCACCACATGTGTAGTCTAATGCGTTTTGCATTGTTTTGCCCCTCACCAGCCAGCTTTTGAGAGCTGCCGTCTGTCTTTGCGGGTAGAGACAGTCATGGACGGCTGATACAGCCCCCTGAGAATTAGTGTCAGTCCTGCAGCCTCCAACCGTCCATCCACCCATCCATTAGTGCGCCAGTCCCCATTACCCACCACACAATGACATGCATTACAGCATAATCCGTCTTGCATTGTCAAACACAGTCAATTAATCCAGTCACTTTTAGGTGTGTACTTATTAGTTTTTACATGGCTCTCACACTGCTGATTGTGAAATGCTGCCGTGTTAAATGAGCTGCTGGCTGTCACATTGTGCATCTTTCACTCATTTGTTCCCTCTGTGAGGGGAAAAGCTGCAGAAGTTGAGTCTAACTTTAGGAAAACTGACATTGTTCGTTTTATCTCGTCAAGATAATAGACTGTGTGTTAGTGAAATCTGTTTCCAAGCACTGGGATTTCTCACCGGGACTTTTTCCGCAGTGCTCCATGGAGCTCAGGCAAAGCTTCGATTTAAGTCTTCAGCGTGGCTTCATATTCTCGGTGGACTCCCAGCTTCCAGAGTCGTTCTCATTCTTGTAGCATTTTTACAGCCTTGCAGAAATAAAACTCGAAAGCCCCAGACGGCAGACCCTCCAGTCACGCAAATCGATCGGACCCAGCAGCTCTTTCTCCGAGCGTGACGCCAGCTGTGACACAGGTGCAGGTTAATTGGGATAAACTGCTAATAAGAGTTCTCGGGGATTAGAGTGGTCCATGAAAAGCCCACGGGGGTTGTATTTTATTGACTTAAATGCAAAATATAATTCTTTAATTGGGTATTTTGATGCAAACATAAAATACTGTTGACGTTTTACATTAGAAGCTGGATGTAACTCGTTCTTTTGCATCACAGCGACATATGTCACAGTCTGAAATGTTGCAAGGCAAATTTGGGCTCAAATTTTTAATATAGATCTCTACTGGTGCCACAATACGTTTTCCTCAAAGCCATGACACCCCCCCCCATCCACTGGAAAACTGTAATAAAAATATAAAACCCCACACTTAGATTTAAGCAACGTCTTGCTTAAAGAAGACCTATTATAACATAATTCACCTTTTCTGTGCTTTAGACTATTTATTTAGGCACTAATAACAAAAAACAAATCCATAAAGCAGGCCTGTCACTTTGTGTGTGGCTGCCTACACTGCAAACATTTTATTTTCTGAGAAAGTAAAAAGTTTTGTTTCAACAACTATTTTAGACAACTTTGCTGGTTTTAAGAATTCAAGTCAAGATAATTTAGCTCCAAATAAGACCATTTTGACTAGACTTATGGAATATTCGGCTTATTTCTAGAGGGGGCTGTGTTTTGCAGTATAGGAAATGACGATTTCTCACCCAGAAAGCGATTTAGATTGGCAGATTACTGCGACATCACGGATCTAGATCAGAAGAGACTTATCCAGCCTCCGCATTTTTATTTCCAGTCAGGCTCCATTTTCTTCACCTCAAAAGTGGTCAGCGCAAAGCTTTGACAGCAATTTTAAAAGAGGCACGCGCTGCGAAAGAGCATACTCAGAGTTGAGCACAGTACTTGACTCCTTCCTCAGAAACCACCTGCTTGTCTGTTAATTTTGCCCTTTTTTCCTCATTTCCATGCGTTCAATAAAGAGAATTGATCTGGACCGTTTTCTGCATCATTAGCTCAACAGGCTCTCATCGTGTCAGTGGTGTCTGTCTGTGAGGTTTATAAAGTGCACGCAGGTGGTGATGAGCCTCTTGACACAGAAGACATGCTCTGTTAATTCACTTCAGTCACTTCTGCGAAACCAAAAGTACTCCATAAGGGATTGCAATATCCTCTCTGGATTAATATCAAATAAATGTAATAATAATATATATGTATCTTGACCTTATCTTTTCTTCTGCAGGAGTCGACTTCAAAATGAAGACATTATTGATAGATGGGATCAAAGTACGGATACAGATATGGTAAGACACTGGAGGGAGGCACAATATTAGAAAACCTTGGTGCATGCGATCATGTGATCGTGAAAAAACCTGCTCCGAGCGACTAGTTATTCATGTTCAGAGCTTTTAATGAGAATGCAGGGTTTATGTTGTTTAGAAAATCTATGGGTGATGTCACAGGGTATTTGTCCAGTTCTTCTTATACAGTCTATATTTTAGACAAAACATGGCAAAACTTTTCATGAATCTTCCCATACTGTACGGAAGCCACAAGCTTTTCTTCTGGTCGGATCAGAGCTTTTTTGGCCCACAACACAAAACGTAGCAGTTTCACAACATGCAGAACAGCCGATTTGGAGCAACGACAAAAGGCATCAACATGATTCTGGTCGTCCTTTGTTTGCATTGGTCCAAAATCATGCAGCGTACACGTACATATATGAGTATAAGCTTGAGCTCAGCTCTTCTTCATCTTCGTTTGCTTTTGTGGAAAAAGTTATTACGAGTGACTGTGGGTCTGGCATCTTAATAAATCCTACAGATTTCAGTAAAGTGAAGTTTTTGCAAGTAAAATGTAAAAGGACAGAACATTTACATGTGATAAATATTAACGCTTAAATGAACACCAGGTGAAAAGCCCACCCCCCTGAACCAAACTAAGGACAAGTTTGGGAGAGATTTTTGGGGAAGTGGCATGGATTTAATCCACTAAAACTATGCCTCTAGTGGTCATTAGTAGGAATGCACTTTAGGGTACTTTGTCTTTGGATTTTGCCTCAAACTAATAGTTTCTTTAAGTAAAATAGAGACTAATTCAGATCTTATTGGTGGGGACCTTGAAAGGTGTCACTAGAACACAAAACAAAACAAAAAAACAAAACAGACCAGGACATTTTTGTTTTTTATTTCGTGAAAAGGGTGTTTGATATACAGTACTTTGAATTAAGAACGTTATGTTAATATATTATAATATAAAATCAAGAAATTAGGTCAAACGTGTGTGTGTGTTTGTTTTGTGTGCAGGGACACAGCAGGCCAGGAGAGGTACCAGACCATCACCAAGCAGTACTACAGACGAGCACAGGTCAGTACATTTCAGCCCCCCCCCCCCCCCCCCCCCCCCCCCCCCCGCCCCCCCCCCCCCAGTGTGTACTGAAGTGCACAGTTTCTCCACAGCCACCCCAACATTATTGCATCTTGGATTGTTTTTTTCTTTTGCTTTAGGCTGCTAAACCAATTAAAGGGACTCAAACTGAGTTGTCCTTTTACCAGAAACTGGTAATGAAATCGTAGGTTTAGACGCTTGTTCTTTCTTTCTTTCTTTCTTTCTTTCTTTCTTTCTTTCTTTCTTTCTTTCTTTCTTTCTTTCTTTCTTTCTTTCTTTCTTTCTTTCTTTCTTTCTTTCTTTCTTTCTTTCTTTCTTTCTTTCTTTCTTTCTTTCTTTCTTTCTTTCTTTCTTTCTTTCTTTCTTTCTTTCTTTCTTTCTTTCTTTCTTTCTATCTCTCTTTCTTTTTTTTTGGCATTTAAGCAATTCAGCAGGTTTCTCATCCAATCTTATAGTTTATAACATTAATCATATTTCTGGTAGAAAGTGGCAGTTTTCCTAGAGGTAGTCTGGTGAAATGCTCCTCGTCGGGGGGAATGAATCAACACTTTCAGGTTAGATAACTGATTTAAGATTGGAAACACCAACACATCGTTCCTGTGTTTATTCAGACTAGGAGCCATCTGATATGTTGATGTTTCTGTCATTTCTTTTGCTTTTCCCTCACTTTCAAGCAATGATTGCCACAAGTTGTGGTTTCCATGGTTTCAGATGGTTTCAGGAGCCAGAATCAAGACAAAGAAAGAGCCAACCTAAAAGACAGAGTAATCTGAGGAGGAGAAGTAGTCTACGTGACGTTCCCTTCCTTCTTTTGTTTCACATCTTACAACACGCACGCACGACTTCACTGAATGTGCTGGAACAAAGTGTTTATTTTCCATCAGATTCCAGTCAATCAAGACAAAAAATTGTAAAAGGAAAAAAAAGGAGTCTCTACAATGCTTGAAGTGTTTTTTTATTTTTTATTATTTGTTTTATCTTTGACTCTTTCTCTTCAGGGAATCTTCCTGGTGTATGATATCACGAGCGAGCGGTCTTTTCAGCACATCGTGAAATGGGCCAGCGATGTGGACGAGGTGAGTCGCTAACCGGGGCTTTAAGAGTTAGATCAATCAGACACCACCCCTTTTTTCCCTACGTTGAGGAAGGGCAGATCTCCTGAGTGTAAACGGAGCCCAGGTTTCCCAGAGAATAGATGGGTGACATGCTGCAAACTAAGCCAAATGCACCGACTTGACAGCTGTATTGGTTTTATCTTCATTTTCCAATATCTGTCACATTTCCACATGTGTGCTCACAGTGTTGGACAGAACGTATCCGTTTTTTTTCTCTCTTAGGTTTGAGTCTTCATAGAGCGCTCTCATGTGCCCTGCTTTCTTACATCATTTCCCAGAAGATTTTATTCTATTAATTTAGTCGTAACTGACCTAATTTCCTCTAAGAGTCTGTCTGAATATACTCTGTATTGATCTTGGCATGCTTCCCTCCTGCTTGTAATTATGGTCTTATTTCCTAAATGCTGCCACTCCTGTGTTTTCTCCCCTCCGCCTTCTCTTGACATTTGAAATTGCTCTTCCTATCTCTTTCATTTTCTTTTTCACTTTCTTATCTGGATATATCTCTTCATATCCACACGACAACCCCTTGGCAGTATGCTCCTGACAAGGTCCAGAAGATTCTTGTAGGGAACAAGTCAGACGAGGTGGACAAGAGGCAGGTAGCCACTGAGCAAGGCCTGAAGGTGGGTCAGACGCCGGCAGTTTTCTCGAACTGCTTTGAAGCTCGTTATTAAACTGGAGAATGTTGATGAACGTTTCTGGAAGCATCTTATGCTTCCGTGGTAAATTATACCAACATCATCCAAATTAGTTTCCAAGAATGGACATTAAAGTTTAGCTCCCTTGACACGACAGGATTGAATTGTAGGGTCTGATATGACCTCCGCAGGACTTAAGTTTTAGTGTCCTTCAAAAGAATTGGACAAGTTTACGTTTCCGATGTCCACAGTCAAGCTTCCGTTTGGCTTTGATGTGCTGAAACATTGCCCAGGTTTTGTTCACCGCTCTCGTCATGTTACGCTCCAAAGCTTTGGAAATCTTGCACTTTGAACCACGCGCAGGTTTGTTTTTAACAGAATTCGCCTACTTGTACTTTGCAGTGACGGAGGTACCACTGTTCTGGACAGTGACACACTTAGAAACCCACCGAGGCAGTGGTTTATTGTTTTGTATTTTCATTTCTTAACAAGAATTTAAGAGGAGTCTCTCTCATGTTTTGACGCGAGATGATCTAAGATCATCGATGCTTTCAATGAAGATTTGTGGGCTCATTAGTTCAGTCGAAAATCTTATGAGAGCTAATAATTTTGGCAACCTCGCTTTATTTTCATTTCATTTTGTACAATTGAAACCTAAATATCAAATTAAATCTTAACATTGAGGAATGTTTTCCAATGTAAAGCTTCATAAACGTAGCAATCATCGCTTAGTATTTTGGGAAAATGTTTCATCGTTCGCAGATTTTTAAACTTCTGGATTGTGGTGATGAGAGTTTTCGATGTTGAAAACCGTGGCGGCTCCTGAAATCAATTGTCAGGGGGCGGTACTGCTTACTACTTGGTGGCAGTAATTGGTGGAAGTGATTGAGATTAAAAGAAACCCCCCTGGTGGACTTGTTCTTTGGCGTAGCACGCCAACAAGGCCTGGACAGACTTGTCGGTCCATCTATCGTTTTCATCTCCATTTTCATCAAATGCACTCGCAGCAAAAGGTTTCTGGTCCAGATGGTTCACATGAGTTGTGTTCCCGTGAGCGAGCTGAACGTAACTTAGACGTCCTGCTCAGCAGACTCCCCGCCAGGTAGTTCCTCCAGGCCAGTCTCGGTACCTCTCCTACTACAGGAACGTTTTTTCCCCCTGCAAAGGTTCCTAAAGGCCACTTTTGCAGGGCCGTTCCTGGTAATGGAGACACACGTCAGTGATCCGACCCTGGAAAACTACACGGAAACTCTGTTAATGGAACTGCACCTGAGTCTAAAAGTGACGACGACTGTTCTGGTGGTCCACCGTTACATATGACATAAGCGTGTTTGTGAGACTCCTGGAAGCCATAGACATTGCACTGACGTGGTGAGATGTGAAAAAAACTGGGGACATAACATAACATAATAATATAACACATGAGCGTCTGTGAGAGAGATCTTGTGCGAGTTTTGAACTAGGTTGAAATTGGACCCGCCCCTTCTGGGGTGGGGCCAGCATTGACTTACAAAATCATCATGCCTTAGTTTTTTTTCTGCAAAAGTGTCTTAAACCACTTCGGCGCTGTTTTAAACTACCAAATGTTCAAAACTTTTCAGGATTTTAACCCTTTAATTGCCAATACGTGATGCCACTTGTTTAATTTAAAATTTTTTTCAAGACAGACAATATATTATTTTGCATGTAATAAACAGGGGAAGGAATCAATGTTGGACATGTCAAAGATTAGCAACAACCCTGATTTTATAGCATTAATAGTTTTTGTAATGTGCTTTTAAATCATGTTTGGATGGAAGGTCAACAGAGGGAACAAAACCGAGCCCCCTCACGGAAATGACGAATGTTGCTGCCAGCTACTTGTTTTGTTCATCAAATCAAATGGGATATTTAATGACATTTTTGCACCACAGGGTGCAAAAAGTGTCAGCAGTGTATAATTGCTTCAAAACTAAAAAACATGTCTAAAAAGAAACATTCTTGCTGAAGCTCATCTCATAAGCCGTAACACAGACCGAATAATCACAAAATCAAAAATGAAACCAACAAAAAGGTCCAAAAATGATCTGAGGGAGTCTCACAAACTGAACCTTTAAAAACTGCACTCAAACACAAATTTATGAGAAATAACAAGCAATCTTTTTTTTCAAAAGAATTCATTTAATTAAACGAATAAACTGCTTTGTGCCCCCCAGCTGGCCGAGGCTTACGGAATGGACTTCTTTGAGACAAGTGCCTTCACCAACCATAACATAACAGAGGTGAGCTGGTCTGGAAAGAGCCCGCGATTTCTCGTGACCGCATGCAGAATAGTAGCAAACAAGGAGCCTTGGTTTCTCATCTTGTTCTCCTGCCGTTTCCCTTCAAGACTTTTACACGACTGGCCGAACAAGTGCTGGCAGCCAATAAAAAGGACCTGGATCTACTCCGGATTTCCCTCAATGACGAGCTCAATCTGGCTGCTCTGGAGGAAGAGGAGGGACTGTACGACCGTGAAGCCGGCGACCAACGCAAAGGCTGCTGGTGTTGAAGGAACAACGCGGACTCTCAGTGAACATATGCCATTCGTCACACTCTTTATACACACTTGGGAAAATGTGTCTGATGTTGATTGAAGCCTAAAATAAAGAAAACCACTTAGCTACAAATTGGAAAGAGATTTGCCAGTTGGTTTTATTGAGTGTCGCCAAAGAGTTTCAATATTTGACGGGGTTTTTGTTTTTGTTTTTTTTTTTTGCGCACTTGTTCCTACTAGTTCCTTTTTATCTTTTACAAAATACAATAAATAACCACCACAAGGAGCGGCGTGAATGAACATTTGATCATCTTTCCTTTGTAGTTTTTGTACAATAGTCATTGTGTAGAGAGTAAGATGTGACTTTTTAAAAACATTATTTTAAAGGTAGTGTCGCTGATTTAAATCAAACCAACAGTGGAACTGATTGTGTCTGGCCTTCATTTATCCCTTTTAATTATTTCCTGAGTTGATATTTTTGTCTTTTTTTTTTAATTTCTCATTAGGATACTAGCACCCATGCACCCACTGCCTTTCTGTGAAGGCTTTTAGGTGTAGTGAATGGATGTACCACAAGAGGGCGCTCCATACTCTGTTTAAAAAATAAAAGATAAAAGAGTGGAGCGGTTCAATGTTGCGCTCATTTCACGTAATGACGGCTGTGCTCGCATTTGCAACGGCCACCCTTAATGAAGTGAATCGATCTGAAATATATATGCAGTTATTTATTGCGCTATTTTCACTGAAATGCTGACTGCACGGTATGCTTTGCAGCCTGCAAGTGGTCAAAGAGAGCACTGGGAGCAAATCTATTAAATTTCCTTGTAGCAAAACAGAAGGTATTTTTCTATGTTCTGTGTTTGTTTTACTAGCAGAAAATATCCTATACTATTAGCGATTTGATAACTTCGTATTGCATTGTACATATAGATATTCAAAACACTGAGAAGTATTCATTTTGTGAACATCATGTTTTTGTTGGTCTGTGCTCTTATTGTTGTGTACAGAGTCAAGTGAAAATGCCCCCCCCCCAACACACACACGCACACACACACGCACACACACACACACACACACACGCACGCACGCACACACACACACACACACACACACACAAATTATCAAAGGACGAGTAAGAGTTTTGCATGCTTTTCACTCTTCTTTCCTTCATTTTATTGCAACTTCAGTGAAGTTAACAACAGCCTGACCGTAATAAAAGTATTGCATTTGACCAAAGTTGCCTCTTGGAGGGTTACACAGAATAACCATCGTTAATAGGGAGAACTTTGGTGACATTTTTGAAACTTATGCTACCCGAAACAAGTGTAAATGTATGCTGTGAGCGTCACGGCCGTATGTTGTGCTGAATGATGTAGATACGCGATGCATCTGTTGTTATTTTGTTTTTCTTTCTTTCTTGTAGACTATTTTAAATGTCTCTGTGGAAATATATACTACATGCAACATGTAAAATGCAACATGTTCTTCTTGGAGAGAAGATGTCAGATGTTTATGAGTAAATTCTTGTAGTTGATGAGTCCGTTCCAGGGTGTCTTCTTCATGAAGCTGAGATTGATGTGAGATGGTGATAAAGCAAGTACTGTGGCATTGTTTCCAGGTAATGATGAGTTCTCAATGTGAAGAGCAAAGTTATCGCCATGAAGCTGCAGCCATGTGCAAAATATGTTTGTTTGTATGAAAATGTTTTAAAAACCATCTGAGAGTAGTTGGTGTAAGGAAAATACAACCTCAGACCAACAACATGTGACTTTTTTACATAGTGCCATAAGTTATTTAACAAAAATGAGGGTAAAAATAGAAGGAAAGAAACATGTGGGCAAATACCAAGTATCCCCACGACGCATTATGTCATGGGTCGAGCTTTACCAGCAGTACGGGGATGCAGTGGTTTTCTGTTGGGCTTTTATCGGTCTTGAACATCCTTCTGGTCCATTCGTCTTTACAACATTGCTTCAGGTCATTAAGGTTTTCGGGTGTTTGCTTACTTGCAGCTTTCCCAACATCCTGCCACAGCTTTTCATATGAGGTAATAGCTTTTTAATGTGATTGAACATGATTACATGATTACTTATACAAATGTGTACATCTCCAGTATGCATCCAGCATTAATCTCTCCATCACCGCTCCGTTTGGGAGCGCCCTGGTATAGAAAAATGATCGTGGAGATGGACATGGAGATTGTCATAAAAGTTTATGTTAATTAAAGGCGCACACTTGTCGGCCTGGTGGCTGCCATCAGTTCTCAATATATGAGTTAACTAGTTGTACATGGCAGCCAAGTAAATGTCAGGCTCTTAGCAACGCAGGGAGATCATAGAATCAATAGAAATCAATAGAAATCATCCGATTTTATTGGGCCTTCATATCAGGAGGAGAATGCAACATTACACAAACAAGACAACAACTTTTTCTACCTTTACTTTTCTTTGTTCGATATAAACAAACCCAAAAAGAAGGAAAAATCTCATGGGAAACACTAAGTATCCCCACGATTAGATAGGCTGTTGATTGAGCTTCAGCATCAATAAGTTAAGGAACTAATTTCCTGTATCACTTTATCAGTCTCACACAGATTCTGGATTCCTTTTGTCCCGTTCTTTTTTTTTTATAGCATTTCCTCATTTCATTGAAATTTTCAGTTATTTGTTTATCCATGGCTCTGGTGACATCATGCCACAGGACTTCAATTGATTGGAAGGTCCAGACTGTCACCAGATATTCCAAAACCTTCATTCTTCAATGCTTCACCCATTCCGACATTGATATGGAGATGGAGATGCGGTTTGCATCAATGTCCTGTTGCATGACTCTGAGCTTTCTCCCCGTTGGACAGAACATGATGCTGGGCGTTCAGGCCAAACAATTCCAGCGCAGACTCATCTGTACATACGACGCGGTTCCTAGAAGTGTTGTGGTTTGTTCAGATACTGTTTTGTGAACCTCAATTATGCTTCCACCTTCTTTTTATACAGAGGAAACTTTCTTTCGGCAACTTTTCTTCCGGAACAAACACTTCCGAACAAACCATACTCAGTCTGGTTGTAAATGTGCGGTCATAGCCTCGAACAATTGATCTTCTCAGTTACATGTAGCTCTTGGGTATTTTTCTATTTGCCTGAGCTTTGCTGGAGTTGAATTTGTCTGTCATCAGTGCTGCGTCCTGCTGTTTCAGTGCACAATGAAGAAACCCAACTAGTTTAAAAATGGTTCCATAACCCCGTCCAGATTGACGTGCAGCAACAATTTTAAGACCGTGGCTTATATCTTTGTCTCTTGGCATTGTGTTAACATACATCCAGATACTTCAAGCCAGCAAACTGCCAAGTTGTGTTTTTACAGAGGTCTGTTCTCCTGCTAATGATTGGCTCATCGAAGTTTGATGATTAGGGTCCCATGGGTGCCACCTATCATCTTGAATCCTTTGGAATCTGTCAAAGAGGCTGCTTGATGTTACCACATGTTTTATTCCCCTCTCTTTCTTTCCCTATGGCTGTTTTTTTGTCTGATGTTTTCCTAATACTAAGACCCACTACAATCACATGGTTTTTATTATGGTTTTACACACACATATAAAAATACTGTCTGTACACTCTTCATTTATGAGGAAAAATCTCAGAGAATTAACATTTTCTGGTCTCACACTACAAAAACAGCCCCTCTACAGATAAGCATAATATTCCATTAATCAAGTCAAAACTGTCCTATTTTAAACACCCATGGGGTAAGAAAGTTTTTCTTGACTAGAATTCCTAAAACTACCAAACAATTCTAAAATAGTCTTCTAATTATCTTGAAACTAGGTTTTTTTTTCTTACTTAGAAATGAGTTTTTGCAGTGCAGAATCTTTATTCTGATGTCTCCCAGTAAATGTGCGGCATGTATAGACTTGTTCGGGGCACGCTCCCGCTTTTCAAGGGGAAAGTTGACATATCTCTGATCCCTCTGACTGTTTTTGTGTCGCGGCTTATATTTGCCACTAGGTGACAGATTCAGCCCATCGTCTTCCTCACTGCTTGCTCTCATTGTAGGGACTGTGAATGTGACGTGGTGAGTTTCATTTATCATTTATAATCTTACACACCCCAAAAAGTTAGAAAGTATTGGCCAATTAGTGGCTATGTCCTCAGATTATACCCAGAACCACACACAGGATATATGGAATAGGGAAAAAATGTAATAAATGAATGAATTAATGATGATGAGTAACTGGCTGCCTTTTTTTTTTTTAAAAACTTCTTTAAAAAGCTTTTCTTCATTGCTAATCTGAGCTGTAATAATATGAACTCATCAAATCTTTTACGGGCACATTTACCACAATAATGAATATGTAAGAGAAACTGTCATCTGCTTGGAAGATGTGACAGCTTAGTATCTATCACTCGACTGAGTGATACAAGGACACAGAATTCAGAATAACAAGTCTCCTTGCACACTGACACATCACACCCACTCACACATACAATGCACACACACACACACATACACACATACATACACATACTGTATATATCTGCACACAAGGGGCGAGTTTATTACTGTAGTTACAGATTGCTATTATCATCATTCTGCATCGTTCTGCAACACAAGCTTTACCATGCTCCTTCAGGTCTTGCAGCTGTCTGACATTCACCCAAATGAGAGGAAATGAGAGAATGTTTGGGAATATAACCGAATCTGTCGGAACGAAGCATAAAGAAGAGCCAAGCTCCCCGATGTGGACAGCTATCGAACACAGTGAGTGGAGTTCAGTCAAACAAGAAACTGAGATTTATCCTATTGATGATTCCACACTGAACCTCCCCCTGACATCCTTGCAAGTGTTTGAAAGATGATGGGACTTAGAGGCATCCTAACTGGATCTGAGCCACTCCAGCCAGCTTATCTTGATGCAGAGGAGTGGAAACTCTACTTCAAACCCAAACTTAATGACAGTGCTCGTCACACTGTGTCTTAAAGTGAACATGAACATATTCCAGGAAAGATTCTTGCTTTTCTTTCCAAAACTGTTCTAAGGCTCTGTAAAAGAGGGGTCTATGGAATCAAAACCAAGTGAATAATCAATTGAAATAACTTTTTAAAAAATGAATTAAGATACCAATGATAATCATTTCTTTAGCAGCAGAAGGCAGTAGAGGGCAACATCAGCAAGTTCCACAGCTGCGCTGCAGGTATCGGTCAACGCTGCCGACTGTACAGGCGGTTCTACCGCTCAACATCAGGATATCACCAGGTGGAATCCATCGCAGCCTCTCTTCCCGTAGGGACCAGCAGTGGGCGATAACGCTGGACAAACTTGGACATGTGTAGTTGCACGTGGAGCAACAGCCAGTTGGCAAGTCCTGGAGCTGCGGTGAGCAGCTTGGTTCCAGAATCAAGAATGACGGGAGCAGCGATTCCAGCTAAGGTTCTACAGGAATCCATGTAATGAGTCTGAAACTCGGCTGGCATTATTTGAATAGTATTTGAAGGTCTGTCTGAATGCTCACATTTTCTCTGTCCCGCTGTGCTGCAAACTGTTAAATAAACATGTGTCTGAAAGCAGTCTCTGAAAGGGCTGAGAGGGTCTTTGTAGCCACGCTATGCAGAATATTCATTAAAAACAAAAATCAGTAAATTAGACTTTTCTTTTTCTGTGACCGAGATCGCTCTTTTATCACAAAAAGGACAACAATAGTCTCCTTTTTTCCACTCAGTAAATTGGGTAAGTGGTAAGTTTGAAGCAACGGCAGCCAAAATGTACCCTCAAGTGTCATCAAAAGACACTAAACAGCATTTTTTTTTAATGGTTTGATTCTGAATGAATTCTCTGTTAGAGAATAAAGAAATGCTGAATGGTGAAAAGAAAACAGCATGAGAAATAATTCCACATTACTCATTACCCAATAACTGTCCACCGTGGAACCGTATGACTGCGATGTCTCACTGATGAATGTGAACACAGCCATAAACAAGTGACAGCCACGAAAAAAAACAACCCCCAAAAAAAAAAAAAAAAAAAAAAAAAACATCAAGTGAGTCCCACTGAAATGACCAAATTTAGACACTCTCAGCCCAATCAAGTGTTCACAGCCAGGATTACTCATGAGATGACAACTTCATGCTAAGGCCACCAATGGCCCTGTCAAGACACACTCTCCTAGTCCTGAAATACCTGCCCATCAGCTTTAATTATCCGCTGCAGACCCCTGATTCCTCCCTACTCCGCACGCTCATCCCAGCATCGTCGCCAGAGGCTTTTTTTAAAACAGAGCTGTAGCTTCATGGTTACAGTCAGCCATAAAATCTGAGGAGAAAATAGACTCCAAATCACACATTCAGATGCAGCAGTGTGGGAGGAAGGTTTCTTGTTGAGCCGGAGCCTACATTTATTCAATGTAACCTTCTTCTTTTTTTTTTTTTTGTTTTTTTTTTTTTGTTATTGCCACCTGTTGCACAGTGCTTTTAAAAGGCGTGTGTGTGTGTTCTTGTGGAAACCCCCCTCCATTTAGCCTCTTTCACAATGTTTAACGACTAAACAAATGGAGCAGGTTAGTCTTCTGTGGAAAATGTACAGAAAATCTGTCTGGATTTGTTGTTATCATTCTTTCTTACGATAAATGTTCTCATAACCAATGTATAGGCTGAGTTCCACTAGTGAAGAGCATGAAATTTGACATGGGGGCAGTCTTTGGGCCGCCTCGTAGGTCAGTTGTCCCTTCCTGCTTGTCACTACCATTGCGCTACATGAGGGGCGTTGGTGGGTGGGTGGATGTTTATCATTATTGTCATCACATTCTAGGTTGGTACACTTGGGAATGTGTATTAGTATTTATGTATGCAAATTTAAGCGAATATGATATTATGTATTTCTATGCTGGTTTGTATGCATATTCATGAACAGGTGTATTTATTTATATTTACAATTACATATTAATACTGCTATTAATATTAGTAGATGAACCAATATAGACATATAGTATATATTAAACATACAAAAACATACAAATATACATACAAAAAAAAAGAAAAAAAAGAAATGTAATGCAGTTACTACCTTCGAACATGTTTTTGGACTTATTAGTTTTGTCTTTTGCAGTTTCCCAATCTTGCAGTGCGCAAGTAAGAGGATACAAGAAGACCAAGTCTAACGCAGAAGCAAAAGGCATTTTGAAGTTACTCTCATCACTGAACATTACATCACTTAATTGCATTACGCAGAATAATATAAATGGCAGCTGGGGTTTGTGTAGGGATTGGCACAAATGAGTACATGGATAGTGTAGAGTGCAGAGTGTAGAGTCTATGGATAGGTATGGATAGGTATGTTTAGGTATGTGCGCTTATTTAAGTATATCTACTTTCATTTGTGCATGCACACTCATAAGTATCATTACTTGTATTTATAATTTTATGTTAATTAGGTGTTTATCCATGTTTATCCATGATGACCTTCCCCCTCTACCCCTAACTAAAACAAAGACATCCATGCATGTACACCAGGTACACACACACACACACACACACACACACACACACACACACACACACACACACACACACACACACACACACACACAGGTTCATGCACGCATGTACACACACATGCACACTAATTGGAGTATATGAAGAAAGAGCTTTTGTCCTTCTTTTCCTTTTGTTATATGTACTTCATTTACCTGTCTTATGTTGTATGTCCGCCCTTTCTGTAATAATCCACCTCATGTTCACCTACCTCACAACACATCACACTGCACAAACTGCACTCATCACTGTCTTCTCTTTTTCTTTGTCCTGTCCTTTCATGTTCCGTATCAGTGTTAGTCCTCTTTTGCAGAATCAGGTTTCATCAGTATTTTTGATCAGTCTAGCTAACAACTGCTGCACAATTAAGCACATAATACAGACTTCTTATTAATGTGTGCAGCATCACATCCTTCTGGTGAGCAGCAAGGCAGCAAGAAATACACTGAACATTGATGGCCTAAATCGATGGAAACAATGGTGTGGTGGACATGTGTTGAAGTGAGATATAACATCGCTAAAGTTGTAAACTCTTTAGGCTTCACTTTATTTAATGCAGGCTTAAGGTTTTCATGAAAATTTAAATGACAATATCATGACAACTGATGACTATTGAAGTCCTCACAAAGGCCATGTCATGCAATTCAGAGCTTCTTTAACAAAGGAGCGAGCATGATGGCATGACTCAAGAGTGTATTTGTCAGCCCGGGTAAGTATTTTTAATCACTGCATAGAAAAACACAGATCTTTTTGGAAGTGTGGAGAAATGGGTGTTTGTTGGTGAATCACTGCATCAGCAACATGTCAAGATTAAGCTCTAATCCTGATTTCTTCCTTTTAATCGTGTTTGAAACACGAAGAGTCTTCTTGCATTTTAATGTGGTGTATATATATGGTAGGATTTTTGTTTGACAGTAAACACCATTTACTTTCTACGTGTGTGAGCATCATGAAAGCTGGAGCTGGTGGGGTAAATTGAATGCAGGTGCACACACAGGTGAAAGAAATTGTGGTGCTCTGCAACATCAGAGCTGCATGGTACTTTTTTCCTTTTTTAAACATCTATTTTTTTTATATTCTCGGTCCCCAAATCCTATCAGCGTGCATTCGGATCTTGGCCAACCACCAGACGGCCTCTGCCCACGTCGCCCCCATGTGACGCTGGAAATCAAAAATGTCTCCTTAGGACAATCAGTGTTATTTCTGGTGAGGAAATGTTCTGTTTGCGCGTGTTTTTGCGTGCATGTGTGGCGGGGGTGGCTGCCGAGATTGAGAGAGGCAGCAGAGAAGGACTGTGTGTACTTTAAAATGTATAGGTGTGTGTGTGTGTTTGTGTGTGTGCGTGCTCTTATGTTCCTGCTTGAAAAGGGTCCAACTCCGAGGCACTTGTTCTGCAGGGTTTTATGATGTCATCCTCCCACCTATCCTCTGTATTTTCACACCAGCATGAGTCAATCCGCTCCAGCTCTCTTTGTGAGGAGATGTATGTGTGCATACAGTACCACGCTAGGGGTATTTTGAACTTGAATTCTGTGTGTCGTTCCTTTTTCAAACAAATCTTGAAAGAGTTTCTTGCAAGTTGCTGCACTCTGCAAAGGGAGGCTGGGATTGCAAGGATCATAGTGCCTTACTTTTGACTGGCAGCTCCAATGTTAATCCTCTGTCTATTTGTTGCACATAGACAATATAAGTTGTATATTTAAGTCTTTTCTTCATAAGTGACAAATTTAGCAGATTGGTAATGGAATTAGCGTGGAGCAGGCACAATAACAACCCAAATCCCCATGAAATGTGACTATCTAGCTCTCTTTAGCTCGTGCAAATGCAATGAAAAACAAAGCTATCCCACCCTTTCATCTCTGTTTACAGTCAAAAATTCCTCATTTTTTTTATACAACAAAGAATCAAATAACAAAACTGTTGCTTCGATCAGGCATGAAAGTGACGGATAGACTGAAACGAGGAACTATAACAAAATTGCTGCCTGCTCAAAAGTTTAAAAAAAAAAAAAAAGGCAGCAACAACAATATCAAGGACCAACTGGCTGCTCAAAGACCACATTTCTTGGGGGATATGGAATGCAGTAATTTATCATAAAATTGTTAAAAACACTCTTTGACAAAGGAAATAACTGAGCAAGTGATGAATATAATGTAATCAATTAAAGAAATGTTCATGACATCAGTGGTCATTATTGCAGAAGTAGCAGCAGCAGATTGATATGTTCAGTTCCATAAAAGACAACATTCAGATGGCAAGACCCACAGCTCTTGTATTCAAATCGGATGGATGCATAAAAATCACATCACCGTAGTCTAGCGCACACATAAATATAGCGTTGAACAACCTCTTTTAGCTAAATTAATATTTGGCTAAATTAAAGACAAGACTTAATTCTGAAATAAAATGTAACTTTAGTCTCAGTTTTAATACCAGATTCTAAACATTAGGCACTAAAGACAGACTGCTAACAAATTAAAAACCCAAGATTTTTTAAATTAGACATGTAGACTATTACAGAACCTTGTATGGTGGTTATAGGTGAGTGGTGGCTTAGTGGTTACAGTGGTGGGCTTGGGCGTGGAGGACAAGGCCAGGGTTGGCCACCATGGTAAATCACTGGGGGCCCCTGAGCAAGGCCCTTAACTCCCAATTGCTCCCCAGGCTGGTTCTAGCAGCCCACTGATGGGTTCAAAGCAGATGTCCATAACTCCTCGTTAGTATAGTGGTGAGTATCCCCGCCTGTCACGCGGGAGACCGGGGTTCGATTCCCCGACGGGGAGAGTCTCACTTTTTAGAAAAAAAAAAAAAAGGTGGTGGGAAAATTTACAGAGATTCTATTGGTATGAAGTTTGTTATATGTTTATAAAGATTCTCTTGGACAACATTAAAAAGCAAGCTGCAGCTGGAAAAGAACAAGAGTGCGTATGGGTGCTGAACTGTATATGGTTGTCATTTGCATAGCAATGACATTTTTACTAATTTAACATTTTGCTCAACATTGTTAATGTAAAGAATGAAGAAAAGTGGTCCTAAGATGGACCCCTGGGGTACACCATTAGTTGCTTTACTGTTTACGGGTGTGGGCCAACACATACTATAGGACTAATGTTATAGGGTGGTAGGAATAATTTTTAAACCAGATCATGGAAAGAATATTAGTTGATTGTTATTAATGTTAGGATTTTTAGAATTTTAAGATTTAGTTGAGCCATATTGACATAACTCGTGATGTACATTGATAAAATTAGAAAATGTACACATTCCGTTTGGTTTTAATTGAAGGGGCAAAGACACCAGCATGCAAAAGCTAATTTACTTTACTTGGCACTGAGAGGTAATGTTGTGTATATCTTTAGTTTTAAAGGAAGTCTTTTTAATCTGGTTAAATTCTTTTCTTACATTTTGATGCACAATGTCATTGTGTAACTGGACCTGACAGATCATCTGCTTTGAATTTATAAAAGAAAATGAGTATGGGGCAGGTTCAGGAGCAGCAGCCATAGGATTTGATTCTTTGTGATCCTTTTTACTCGTGGAATGTGCATAACAAGAAGTTGTATCATGATTTAGTTATTTATTTTGTTGCTGCTTTAAAATTACCATACGTGTAACGAATAAAAATGAAATAAAACGAGGTCTCAATGACATGTTTGTGACATTCTTTGGTGAAGATACCATAAAGATTCCCTCTTTTAAGAAGAAGCCGGATAATTACACTCTAATCTGGATCTGTGATATCACAGTTCTTCGAATATCTAAACCACTCACTGAAAAACATAGTTTCAAATAACTAGACTATAACTATAACTAGAAAGCACCAAACAAATTGAATGGTTTATTTTAGACTTATTGAGTTGGCAGACTCTTCAGACACCAAAAACATATGCACTTCACAGGCACAAAAAATATTTTTCACGATATGTGCCCTTTAAGAAGATGACATCGGTCTTTTTGATAAAACATTTCTGTCAAAATCAGAAGGATGTGATGGGCTGCAGAAAACCCTGTCAGCTGAATGAGCGTTTGTTGCTCAGCCAGTCACATCACCCCAACAGTTTGCGCTCAGAATAAGGCGTGCAACAAAGCCCTAATTGCTCACACACTCCAATCAAGACACAGTTGTACCCACTTGGGAAAAACAAGTGCATCAGATCCTGCCTGTTTTCAGAGCACACTGTCTGCATTACGCCTCTTAGAAAAGAAGACAAAAGAGCTGTTGTATTTGAAAGCAACTTGTCGCCTTCCCTCATGTCAGTCTCCATTAGTGCAGGAGCACCGTTTGAGTGGAACTTTATGAATGGGGTCCATTCTTTTCATTCTTCTGCTTCCATGGGTAACTGAGATTGGAATTCCACCCCATTCCCTGGGTCATGTATGTGTGGTCACCACCCCCCCATCTGACTTTGTTACTTGACATCTTAATTATATTCATGGAATTTATTGGCTGGTTGCTGAAGCCACACAATTACACGCGTTAACATCATGTTGTGATGTAACTGGTATGCTGTAATTAATGAAAGGGTCAAAAAAATGAGCTACAACAAAATAAAGAAAAGATATATTTAAGTGGAAAGGTGGATCTAAAAAGGAAAACGCAATGAAGTAACCAAACATATTCATGCAAAACTATTTAAAAGAATGGTAAGATTTTCTGAAACACATTAGAGAAAACACACATATGCAAAAAAAACCAAAAAAAAAAACAACCTACACATAAACATAATAAAGAAAAACAAGATCAAGTTTTATTGACTTCAAAAGTTTGAGAAAAGAAAGTACAACAAATTTCAGAAAATATAACATTTCACAAAACACATCAACAAAACAAAAACTGAACATTTCTGAAAAGTTATACTTTGAGAATTGTTCTTTTTTTTTAAAAACTCTTAGATTGGTAAAATTAAGTTTGTATGCGGGAGATGGTGGCTGTCTATGTGCGTTATTGTTTTTTGAATACATTTTGAAAGAAAAAGTCTTGGATGAGAAGCACATGGTGCATACTGTATCTGAGGTACGGTGCTTCGATTTCAATTAAAGACTTTATCGATGTATACTTTGCAGATGGAAATAGCAACAGGGGAATGCTCTTGTTTGGGGCCCAAAATTACCATCTGGTCTTTAAAGGATGACTGATAGGAACAACACAACAATCTTTCAAATATATATTGTAAATATATATATATTTTTTTTATCTTTTAGGGGCTAAAGAATTTTGGTGGGCTTGTTACTCATGTGGATGTAAATTTGAGACCCAGGTTTTTGCTTCGTTTGACACAAAGGCAAAAACAAATGTGGCCTCTGTTTTCATTCACTGTTTACTTCAAAAAACATGAACAGGATGAAGCTAAAACAGAGAACTGATGAGTAGATAAACTGTAATGTTATGATCCATGCTGTAAAATGATCCTACCGTTACTTTTACTGCCACAAATTCTGATGTTATCTATTGTGATATACTACTGAAGTAACCTACAATAGATACACGTAAAATAAAAAATATAATAGAATTCTCACATCTTTGCTGGTAATTTACAGTGATGTTTCTTTTTTTTTTTTTTTTTTACATTGTCATACTGTAGTACTTTGTATTCAGTTAGTGGTGCATTAATATGGAATTGGGACATTCCAAGATTTTGGCTTGACAAGAACTGTGTCCCAGTTCTCATTATTCAATTAGACATGTTCCATATTTTAATGCAGATCTTTAAATGACATTTTTGCAGAAGAAGAGACAAGTTTGTTCACTGGGACAGATATAAATAATAATTTTAAAAAAGTAACTGTCATTGTCAAAATTGCTTTGAATATCTAATTATCAACACAAGTCTTTCTTTACAGTAAAATATCAAATATATTATTTTGTTAGGAACATAAAAGTAGATGTCTAGAAATTTATATTACATATAATTGTTTGTATAGATGAAAATGGTGTGTGTTTTAGTTTAATAACCCAGATGAAGTGTCAAAATTCTGTAATGCTCCAGTGTGTGATGCTTCGCTGTTTTTGCTGGCATAACAAAGAGTGAAATCTCACTGACAGCGGTTTTTAGTGATGTGTCTGCATTTCTTTAATCCAAATCGATCCGCATTCTGTGGTTGACCCAAGTAGACTACTTCATGGGTGGGTAGGGGTTCACCAGAGAGCAATAAAAACGGTTCACATGAATATCTGCCACATGGCAGAATGGGGTGTTCTTGAGACATATATAGCCACAGGGCTGGTTTTAATGACCATAATCTCTTCTCCTCTGTCTTTATTAGATTATTATGTAATCATGGATTCCGTTTTAGAAAAACAGACACGGAGATGGCAACTGGAAATGAGAGGAAGCTGGTGTGAATGAACAAGATATAAAAGACTATCACTGGAGACAAATGATTAGTTATGGGAAAAAATATAATAGACAGAACCCAAGGACAAAAAATACACTGAGCAAGAATGGAAATATTCACCTGTGACAACACAGGAGAGAGATGAAGTCCTGTGACTCCCACTCATCACGTTAGTACCTGCTGAGCAACTTTAATTAGGGCAATGTTCTTTCACTTATCTGATTAAAATTGTATGATGAAATAATTAATGTATGTGAGGAAAGCAAGAAGGTGGAATTCACAAAGGGCATGTGCATCATGAAGTAACGAGTCTCTTTGCACACATTTGTACTCTCGCAATAAAAAACAAGTTTTTAGCCATAATTAGTCTATAAAATGTTTGTCTAACGTGTTCCACGACGTATCATAGGCAAAACTCAGCCATTGTTGTTATATCTGTGGATTTCTAGAATAAATTGATAATACAAGATGAATTAAAAAATATAATGGTTAAAGGATTCTAGACTTATTGCAGTAGCTTGACATAATTTCCTTTTAGGGATGAATAAAGCATTATTCAATTCAGTTCAAATCTGCTTTGAATTTGCAGCGCACCAGATACAGTCCCAGAAATGCAAACGTCACATAGACTGTATGCTCCACATAAAAACACCGGAAGAGCCTATTATAACTTTTTCTTGGATGGATAGGATATAGCTAGTTTCCATGTCACTGTGAGGAACAAATGAAAAGCTAACTTAAGTTATAATATGTTCCATTTGCACTGATAAGTCGGAATTTCCAAGTTCCTCGCCAAAGGCTTTAACTGGAACGCGTCTGAAATCCAACTTAGGACGTCACATGAACTTCATCTACACCAGTTTCAGAATCCAACATAGCATCAGCAAAGTAAACACTCAGATCATTTGATTGTTTTTAACATTTCTGTCTTATTTCACTGAGGAGGAGAAACTACTTGGCATGTTTTGCTCTTTGTTTCAAATATGGCAGAACTGACCATATCTGTTTATGGCTGTAAAGATATTTATCCAGATTAGTTTACTTGGCGACAGCGCGCCGTCACCAACTATACCTGAATGAACACAATTCTGCATACATTATTTTTTTGACAGCTGCCTACAAAGAGCTGGGTGTTGTCACTAATTGACATACCCTTCACACTGATAAGTTAGACTTTTTTCTATTGTATTTTTCTCCGTTCTGAACTTGTTTGCAGCTCTTTCATTCAAGTGGTAAGTGTTGCAATTCCCAGGTCTGTGGCCAATATCAGTACTCAGGTAAAGCTGTGCCCATGCCAGTCTAAACTCATTACTATTATTTTCATTGCAAAACCTTTTGAAGTGTATAATTTTGTGGAACTCTGTGGCGTTTCTTGAAATGTCTTTTTTTTTGTTTTTTTAACAGTAATGTCTTTTACAGTTTATTGAAGATTGGTGGGCTGGTTTTTTAAAATCAGTACTATAGTAAAGGAGCACAGCTGGTCAGTACTCCAGCGCATACTCAGGTATCATCAGAGATCACTTTGGCCCAGTTCATCAGCCCTTTAAAGAAGTTCATCTAACCAGAGTCTCTGAGGAGCAAAGGTGAGCAGGGGAGCTTCATTTTGTCAGCAAATGTACAAAGGGAAACAATTAAATCTTTAAAAATGTTACATTTGAAATATTGGAAAGGATCTGCATATTTTTCCTTTTATAGTAAAAAACTGTCTTTAAAAAATGCCTCATGTAATCTTGAGAAGTTTCTGTGTTTAAAGGACGAGGATGCAAGTTTAGCTGGACACGAATGATCGCCGATCCTTGAGACAACACTGCATCAAAAACAGTCATCAATAGCCAATGTAACCATATTGATATTTTCATATTGACATGTTGTTAAATATTAACATACAAAACAAATGCCAATAAAGCTACTGTGCTCTACAGACGCAATACTACTGCTCTTGTTATTAGGTGTTATAACTGGGCTTGAAGGCATCTGGGATGGAACATCTCACAGTGGAAAAGTACACTTTTATTAGCTGTATCAGTAGTCCAGATCTTTTTCTTGGGATGAAATTAATTCAGTATGCTCTGGACCAAAGACAAAGGATTTTTATGCAGACTGTTACCAGAACAAGTCCGAAAGCCAGGATCTGTGATAGCATTGTGTTTCATCAGTGTCCTTGGAATAGGTTATTTATATTGCTACGGCAGCACAGAGGTATAAATGTTTCTATAAAATGCAGGAATGCACACTAAGATTTCCGAACAACAGTGCTTCCTTCAAGACAATATCTTTTCCAGGGAAGTCCAAACATTTTTCAAGAAGACACAATATTCTTCAGACTTTAGCAAGCCATGGCTTAGGAAGAAGAGTTGATTGGTCTGCTCAAAATGAGAATATGTGAAGAATTTGGAAATTAAAAATGACGAATAAACACTGCTCTTGTACCGCTGGACACCTTTAAACATATAACAATAAACAATTATTTAAAGTTTGCTCTGAGAGCTTTAAAACTAGTTATTTTATATGTCGTCTAATTAATGTTGATCTTCACATGCCTGATAGAAAAACACACATTTATGATTACACTGTTTTAATAATTCTAATTCTTACTTTTGTAGTGTCAGAAAAATTATTAGTGCGTTGTTTACTGTTGTAAAGAAGAAAAAAAGAAAATCCCATTTAGTGTCTGACCCTACTTAACATGTTTCATCTTTTCTTTGTTGAGTTATAATTCAAAGAAAAATACAGACAGCAGTAAATTGAAACTATAATGAGCTGATCTTTCTATGTAATTGACGTGGGGCTATTTAGTGTTTGTACTTCACAAACATTCAGGTTGAATGCATATTCACCATCCTTATTGTGTCCTATGGGTTTGTGTGCAGAAGGTGTGTAATAATAGCAAATATCAGAGATATTGAGTCATAGTGAGTTTAAAGTGCAAATGACCCTTGGTCTCCGTAGAAGTCATCAGTCAGTGCTACTATGGAGACCTTCACTGTTTTGATTTTAAAAACCAGAATGTTGTATAGTCTGGAGAAGCGAGAGTGATACCTGAATCTAGCCAATTATCAGTGAAAACCAAAGATAACAACAAATAAATAAAGTTAAGGTCGTAAAATTGCCTTAAGGAAGCCTTGAGCTCATTTCACTTGTTTACTGGCAGTGTAGCTTTCCTCCATCGCCTCCATCTGCCTTGCGAGGAATATTTTACTTGGTCATACATAATCAATCCAGAAATAGTGTGCAGTATTTGCTGCTGGCATGTGGTATTACAGTGGCCTGGGAGCCGATGGGAACTGATATCCTCTTGAGTATCTGAAATATGCAGAGGCTTTGAGGACTAATGGTTGATTGATGGTTGTAAATTCAACAATACAGCGCCAGGCACTGGACTTTACAGTAAGTCATATATAATTCAAATTTCTTTTACAATCATTCCTAACCATTTGGTATCCTTCACCATAGGCAGAATGACGGATAAGGCACATGCATCCAATGCAGAAGTTACAGAGCCTTATTTGTGTGCAGTCTTACTTAAAGCGGGCAGAGGATCAACTCTGGCATTGATGCTACATGGGGTTCAAATGCTGATTGGCACAGAGTTAGGCTGACCTGGAAGGACAACAAGGACAGTACAGTTTACCCACAAAGGCTGAAAGATGATAAAAAAGAACAAATAAGCACAGATAAGAAGCGCATGCAGTATTCAACCAGGCGGTCTGAATTACGTGTAACTCTTAATTTCACACCATCACAAAACAGTCCATTGTCTGCTATGACTACTGCTTTTTTTGTGGCAAAGCAAAACTAAGGGAGCAGCGGCGCAAACCCAAACAAGAGCGACCTTCCATTCTGCTAGAAAGTTATAGGAGGTAAACTATAAATATAAACTGACATGGAAAACATGAGACAAGTCTAAAAGGCGAGGCAAGGTATGTTTATTTGTGTAGCACATTTCGGCAACAAGGCAATTCAAGGTGCTTTACATAATGAAAACATAGAAACAAACAAAAGAGAGGAAAACAATTATGAGTTACAGTGCAGTGACATAATGAAGACGAGTTGGACTCAAGCTAGAGTTACAGTGTAGTACTGAAATTAAACATTGTTTAAATCCTACATTCAGAAGGGTTTAAATAATTCAGTCAAAGGCAGCTGTCAGCAATGGGGTTTTAATGTTGATTTAAAGAAACTGCTATAGCATTCCTGCAGTTTTCTGGAAGTTCGTTCCAGATCTGTGGAGCATAAAAGCGGAATGCTGCTTCTTCTTCATGTTTGGTTCTGATTCTGGGGACACAGAGAAGACCTGAACCAGAAGACCTGAGAGGTCTGGTTGATATTGCAACAACAAGTCTCTGATGTAGTTTTGTGATTTATAAAGTAACAGATATATTTAAAATTCTATTCTCTGAGGTACAGGGAGCCAGTGTAAGGACCTCAGAACTGGAGTGATGTGGTCCACTTTCTTAGTTCTAGTGAGAACTCAGCAGCAGAATTCTGGATCAGCTGTAGCCGTCTGATTGACTTTTTAGAGCTGTGAAGACGCTGTTGCAGTAATTAATTCAACTGAAGATAAACACACGGATGAGTTTTTCAAGGTCCTGCTGAGACATTAGTCCTTTGATCCTAGAGACATTCTTTAGTTGATAGAAACCCAATGTTGTAATTGTCTTAATGTGTCTCTGAAGGTTCAGGTCTGAGTCCATGACTACACCCAGATTTCAGGCCTTATAACACCTGAAGCTGTGCGCTGACTCTTAAACGCTCTTCTTTTGGTCCAAAACAACTAAAATTATGGCACATCCACTCATTGATTTGTTCAATGCATCTACTCAATGTTTGCATGGGCTCATTGTCACCTGTAAACACAAACAGCTTAGCGAGGGATGACTTTAAGTTTCTCAATATCTATGCATCATAACATGAGTATGCAGCAGGCTCGGAGTGGGACCAGGCTGTTTTGGCTGTTGGGGGTCACAGGCAATTTTTTTTTCTTTTTCGCTAAAGTCAGAATAAAAAATGTAAATGCACATAAACTTAACGTGTTTGGTTCGTGCCAGTATTTTCATCTGCCACATCCATACTAAATATCCTTTTAAGGTGAAAAAAAAAAACAAGGAAGCTCAAATGCATATATCATGGCTGGCTGTCACCCAGTGCTAGTTTGAGTAGATTAAACACATTCTTTCAGATGGAGAAAAAATATTCTTTTATTTCACTTTTATTGTATTACAAACTGCATGGAAACTGCAGTAGATTATTAAAAAAGCCTACCAGTTATCTGGGTGATACGATTTACAATGTTCCTCAGCGCTGAAATCTGGCACTCACACACACACACACACACACACACACACACACACACACACACACACACACACACACACACACACACACACACACACACACACACAGCCTCGCTGAAAAGCCCATCCGATTCTGTTGCCAGAGCAACGCTCTCTGGCTCCCTCTCTCCAGTTTACTCGGGGTAGTATCGCGAGAACAACTGGTCTCTTCCAGCGGCGCAGACGCTACCCCGCCGTTTTGTATCGCGAGAGTAAAGCCGAGTCGAGTGTGGCGAGGCGGTGACCTCATCGTCGTGGCGAGGCGGAGCGTGGAGCAGCAACTTTGGATGAACTTCTGATTTGAACAATCCTAAAGGCGGTCGGCAGGGCGCAGGGACAGTGACAAATGCAAAGGGGAAGATCACCTAGAGGTTTTCGGCTCTTATATTAGTGTAATATCAGTCCCGGCTTGTCTGTGGCGGTGACAGACCAATAAGAGCGTTATCATTATTATTATTATAATTTTTCTCTTTGCCGGAAACCCAGACAAGGTGGAAATTAATGAAGGTAAGTGCGTCCTCGAGCTGCTCACGCCGACACACGGCACATATTGACTAACACCCGTAAGTTTTCGGGAACTACGGGAAAGCTGCGTATGCGATATTAAACATCTGTCCATCTCGCTATCTTGGAAACCGGTTTGCGTTAAACGAATCTAACGTGCCGCTTTCGGAGGAAACTACGCGGAAAAGTTCGTCTGCTGCGCGTTTCGTTAACTTTGATGAACCCTCCACCTTTCCCCGCGCCGTTCACGCGGATGTCGCTTCGCGTGGCTGTCCAGTCGGCTCCGGGGAAACGCTTCCTTCCCGGCGGCTCGGCTCGGCTCAAGCCGCGGTGGGAAACGCACACGAGGATTCACCCCTGCGCACCAAAAACGAAACAGGAAATCTCGCAAAAGCAGCAAAAAAAACAAAAACAAAAAAAAAACGACCATCAGATAAAAGCGGTTGTGGCGTTGGGGTCATTACGTGACTGCTGGATAATTGTGATGGCTGGCTGCGGACGCTCTTCTCCGTTTCCTGTCCCTCTCTGGCTCGCTGTCCATCTTTTCCCTTGTTTTCCTCCTGACAGATAAATGTGATGTTGCTGCTGAAGCGGCTCGCACACGCACACGCACACAGACACAGACACACACACCCACACACACCCACCTCCCCCTCATTTAGTTTTAACCTAGGAATCTCAAGTTATTTGATGTTTAGACATTTGCACTTCTTCACCAAAGTTGCTGCAAGGTGTTGAATCAGAGGTTGTTGCTTGGAAATGTCTCCGAGGTAGCTGGCAAAGTGTAATTAATCATGCATGATTTGGCATTTAAAGGAGCAATGCACACATTCTGGTTTTGCATGAAATCCAATATGACATTTATTCCTGCCCGGTGTTCTGTCTCATTAACCAAAATGGCCGTTTGTGAGGTCAGGTTTGAACAGTGATGTAGTAGTGCTGCATCTGAGTGATGGAGGTGCTTTTGCTTTTTTGCACTTTATTAAAGTTTGCTTCTGAAAGTTCGTTCATCCTGTCATCCAAGCCTTCTGTTTTGGGGGGGGATTTTCATTGTGAGTGGACTCCCCGCCTCCCTGTTATGACCGCCGTCTCCACATGTGGAGTCCTCCCTCCGGTGACTGTCTTCAGCCCTGCAGGGGTGGAGGGGGGCAGCAGCAACAGGCAGAAACTCTTTGCGCCCCCCCCCCCCCCCCCCCCCCTTTGGACAAGCCCCTAAATGGATGCGTCAAAGGGAGCACGTCTCTATTCACTGCGTGATCGGGATGGGTCTTGTTCTTATAAAACGGCAGATAAGAGAGGTCTTTCATCTGTGGCTGCATTTGAACTGCTTTGTGCTCTTTGCCTCGGCTGCAGATGCTGCCTTAAACAAACAAACTCTCCCGCATTAGCAGTTGAGCGTTTTCCTGCCGCCAGCCCGCCCTCTTCGAAGCCTGTGAATGCCAAGGCTGAGCAGATCTGGAGGCTGTGTCGCATTTACAATATTAAGTAGGCTATTGAAAGTGAGTGTGTAGGTGGAGGCGCACATGCTCCGTCACACATGTAGCTGCTGAAAGAGGAGGAGGTCGGGGAAAATGATGAGAAATACCGGTGTTGTTTATGGGCAGCTGAAAATGATTGAAGGGCCTTTGCATGTAGAGCATCTGAATCAGCTGATGATGTTCTTCTAAAGCACTGCAGACGCATCCATCATTGGCACTGGAGGGATTCCTTTTTGAGCTCTGGATGTTTAACATCCCCGGACCTTTGTGACTTCTTGGAAGCAAAATCCTGAGCTTTTAGATTTATATCTCCGTGATAACAACGTGCTCAGCCTTTTCAAAAGATCTAAAGTGTGCCCGTGACCTGTCTATTGTAGACGAGGTGTTTCGGCGCTGCACGCAGGAAACCAGGCGAATGCAAAGTCGGGGGGAAAAGGAGGACGTTTCAGTCTTCCAACTGTCCGGCTCGCTCTTACATTATGCACGTGCAATGCATCACTGACAGAAGCTGATAATGGAGTCTTACCTGTTTAAGACCTCCCACACGCCGCTGTTTTAGTTCTGCTGCTACTTCTTCACTCTCCGCCCACGGCCCCCACCTCTTTTCTTCTATCACCGACTGTGTCTGTTTCTCAAGTCTTCCTTTCTTCCTTTTGGGGAAGTCTTGCCAAGACACTGACAGTCTCATCAGTTCTGCCTTCAGCCACTCACCTCAACATGGCAATTTGTTCTGTAATTATAATATAGACTTTGTCATTTACTTGGGTTTTGACTCACTTTATTTATCTCTTTGTCTTTTGCAGCCATAAATTGGAATAGGTTTTTTTTTTTCTTGCTTTAAAGCCTTGGGGTGATTTGATGATAAATAAGACCAACAATTACTGCTTACTCATAAATAGACACCAGTGCTGGACAGAATTATTTATTTATTGCTGTTCTTTGGTTTGATAAAGCAGTGTTTCAAAAACAGACACCCTGGCTGTCGTATGTTGCGACTTTTTATCAGGCCATCGCACATATCGGATGGATGAGGAAACTTTTATGAAACTTATAGTAGCACAATAATAGTCAGGTCATTATTGTTGACACTCAGTTTTACACACTTACACAAGTATACACACACAGTGGGGATGAGGTGGAGTTATACACGTGAATCCAGCATCGGTGTTGCGTTATTGTTGACACCTACCTGCTGCTACTTGCAGTGGTAGTTGATGGGAAACAAGCTTGCTCTATTTGTGTTTGAACTAAAGAGGACATGACTCCTCCATAACTCAGATTAAAGGCAGTTCGTGGACTCTGCTCTCGTCCTGCTTCTTAGCGAGCATCGGCAAATATCTGCAGATTATTAGAGGTGCACCGATTGCACTTTTCTTTGCTGATTTCTACTTCTTAAAGGTCTGACGTGCTGATCACATTATTGTTTTTTGTTTATTTTTTTCTGTCTAAGAGATTTGCTTGTTACGTTTTAGGCCAAAAAGTGCACAGCGATCCGTTTCCAGCGCCAACGTCAGTGCAACTTTTATCTAATGATGAGAAAAACTGGTCGATTTTTGCCTTGAGTTCACGATTATTGAAGCTGAATTTGTGTGGCGACATGACTTTAAATCGAGGTAAACGGCTGCGGAAGAAAGTTTGCTGTTGTCAGCCATTTGTTTCTGGAGATGAGGCGTAGAAGGTTTCGGTGCTGAACAAACTCTTTGAATTGTTCTTTATCCTCTACAAATGACATTTTTCTGCCGGTCACCTGACACTTCGAAACACGAACCATCACCGGTAGCTTGGTGTCTGTTTACGTCACTTTGTTGTTGATGCAGACGGGGCAGAATGAAGATAAGAGGCACCTGGAGAGGAGAAAGAGGCGGACGGGCGCGTTTTCATGCACATTTTAGCCTACTCTAGCCTATATATCATTACAGCAAGTACTATCAAAAGTATTTTACACTCTCCAGTTAAGAAGGTGGGCCACCTTTGTCTGTTAAACAGGGTTTTCAAAAAGTAGTAAATAGTAAACAGATGAGGAGTATCTCAAAAAGACTTTTGAGAAGCTTTGCTAGAAAGACAAGACTTGGTCTGCGTGCTCTTTACACATTTGTGGTGCAAGCCAGCATTTTGTTTTCACTCAACAAACAGCCCTCGCGGTGTTTTCTCTGATTTGTGAAATTGCATATCTCTTTGATCCATGCTGTTTTGCAGAGCATGAAGCTGAAGCCCTGTTGATACATTCTCAAAGCCTTTCATAGCAGTCACAAAAGGAGAGAGAGGTCACAAGGGGGTGCACAGTTGGTTACTTTTGCATTTTACCATGTCACCTTGGATGTGGGCTCTTAACAGCACAATTGTCCTTGTGTTGGACCCCTTTCTCTTTCTGCATTATCTTGTCTGGGGAAATAATTTCTTAATTAGGGCTTAAAGCACATGGAAGCAGTGAATTATAAAAATAGCCTCAAATTTCAGTTGTAACAGATGAGCAAAACGTCTGCAAGAACATCATGAAACAATGACCGGGCAAACTAATCCATGCAGAAGTAAACAGAGGGAACATATTGTACAGATGGAGAGCCCTGAGAGTACAAGAACAACCTACATGTATAACAAAAACGGTGCTAAATTATGTTAGAATTGTGCAGGTGAAGCTGGACAGTTCACTTCTAACTACATTTGGATACTAAACCCAAATAATAATAATATAAATATGTTGCATAAAGAGAGGGAAAAATGTCTAATCTTTTAATGTATTTTTTTTATGTTAACACTAGACTGTATCGTATCAATCACTTTTTGCCTTCAGTGTGGTATTTAATAAAAAAAAAAAAGTTTCTAGTTACATAGGACATTGTTAAAAAAAAGACTGTTATTTTGAGATTGGGCTTAAAATTGCTTTACATAAAAACACACTACGTTGCTCATTTGTTAAAGCCTATCGGGGACAATCAAAAGTGGACTCCCCATCTTCAGCCACAGTAGGGCGACGGTGCTGAAAGTTTCAGACTTAATGATTCCTGATAAATCTGATCGCCAGTGATTAGCATGTGTTCACACCTGGCAGTAAAATGCGTACCCAGATCCCAGATGAGACTGAAACTGAGACTGTTTTACCTCCATATACTCCATGTGCAAATAAAGACACGTAATTTTCCTTTCCAAATACCAATTGGCAGTTTTACCTGCAGCAAGGAATAATTAGGCTTAACTCGCAATAAAAAAACAAAACTCCACAGGTAACAGGACAAATAAGATACACCACTGTTTTTGTTTTTAAACTTTATTTAAAAAAAAAAATAGATATGTACTATGAAACAGGATGTGTTACAAATAGGTAATTATCTGCTACACACTTTAAAAAAGAAAAGAAATTGAATAATTTAAAAAATGAATGATAAACAGCTGTATTGTGGTTGTTTGTACTCATAATCCAGTCATCCCCTAAGCCGATGGGGTTAGTTTATTAGGCGCTCCTTGAATCAGTTCCAGGATGCTTTTGTGTTATGGAGAGAATCTGGAAAGGTGTCCCAGACCACGTTCAGATGAGTCCTGAGTGACTGGGTCAGAATTCCTACTTACGGCTGGAATTCCTTGGATGCTTTTTAATGCGAGGTCTGAACATAGTATCGGTGAAACAGAGCAAAATCAATTTTTAGTTTTTTCTTTACTACGTGTATTGAATATAATTTAGGTCAACTAAGACTGCTTTTATTTCTTAAATTATGAGTAGATATGAAGTGGTAAAAACGGAGGCTAAAAACAAAGCGAGTAAAGTTCAGAAGCCCAAAGCCTCTGTTATCTTTCCCTGGCGTCACTAGGGTTTCCAGTTCAGTGTTCATGTTTTGTTGGTCTCCCTTCTATGACATCAAATCCAAAAATCTAAGAATAAAAATCCAGAATCTGACAATCAGAAAAGAATCCCTAATCAAGAAGTCAAACTACCAGAGAGGGCAGTCGTCTTTCTCAGTTGCACATTTCTTTTCTCTCATCAGTTCCCAGAAGATCCAAATGTAGATTTGGAGGACGGCTTGCTCGTTCTCCATGACCACAACAAACAAGTCTTTGGCACGTTGACGTTGATGCAAGGCACTGAGTCATTCAGTAGCCAATGAGCCACTAGATCTCAGCTATGTGCCGCCTCCCTGCTGTAGAGGGATGTGGAGCTGATTTAAAACTTAATTCAGAAGTGCAACTGCAAAAAGAGAGAGCGCAACTAAGGAAGCTTGTTTGAAAGTGGAGTAGGGGTGCAATGATTAATCAAAGTTGTTGACAGAAATCGGTGATAAAAATAGTTGCCACAAATTTGTTGACTATTGTCAGCAAAAAAAGAGAGAAATTCAACAGAGTGAGGCATCGCCTTGCATCCTGCCCATCTCTACTGAGAGTTGCACATGTGCGGTAGAGTACAGCGCAAGGTAAACTTTATGGCGACTGGCAGCACAGTTCAATAAAAGCTGCATTTTGGAGTGAAGTGTTTTCAACTAACTTTTAACTATATGCTTAACTTTTTTGTCCGTTATTGTTAATTAGCACATCATTTAAACAACCTCATGCAAAATTTAAAAGCTGAGAACTAAATCATAATCGTTGACAATTATGAGATTCATAACGTGATTAGCCAAATAATAGTCAATGACTAATCAACTGTCGGGATAGCCTTGGAGGAGCACTCGTTTTGTTTCACCATCACTATGGGCACAATGGGAGAAATTTAGTTTTTTTTCAAGACCTTTCCTAGTACAGCAACTGTTGGAACAAACCATCCCGACTTTGAACAAGACTGTCATGCTGTTCCTGAGTGTTTAAGCACTGACACATAATACTGATTATCATAAACTGTGGAAAAATAGTGATCACTAGTGGAAAAGCATCGGCTTCTGTAGACAAGTATAAAAATTCGATGCATCACCAGAGCCTGAAACAAACACCACTACCTTTTCTTTTTCTGTTAATAAACAAAAGTTCAAGTCTGTTTGGAAAAAAAACATGACAAGTAATGAAGAGAAAGACCTGTAACATGCAGTTGTCGGTATTTTTTTTTCTTTACCATCAGTTACCATTTAGTTTTATTTTAACTTACAAGGAAAAAAAAAAGAATTTACCAGAACTCTGCACGGATACAGCTACTGATTTCTCAGTGCTGTGCACATCATATCTTAACTGACTGTGGAGGAAAATCCTATTTCTTTTTGCATATTCCAGCTGATCACTCGTCAGAATTGACTGGCTGATTTTGATCATTAGCAGATCAGTCGGTACGTCTCCACTTATGAGCTGACTGAAGATAAATGCTGCTCTGGCGAGAGCTGCTTTCTACTTTTAATTTAGATTCATTGGTTATCTTCTGTTTTCCGTTGTCTCTGCAAACTGTTAGATTGACCTTTTTTAGATTGACCACTGTTATGAACTGAACTGTGCATCTGGAAAATCGTTACTCCAACAGACTGCAATCATGTTGCAGGCAGAGCTTCAAGGGACTGAAAAATGCCCAATTTCTTTTTTGGCACCGTCACTTTAAACAGATGCAATTATCAGTGATGCTTGATGCATTTTGAATGGCTTACCTTGTATTCCACATTTGAGATTCTGTGCACTGACAAAAGGTTAAGACCCGCTTCAGCTTTTATTAGCGCTGTCACCGATAAACGAAAAATATTTCAGATGAATTGATGAATACGGTTCTCATAACTTTAAGTAGTTCTAAATTTCTTAACTGATCTCTTCTGCCCAAGTCAAGTGTGATTCTCTGACTTTGTTATGAGCTGTTTTAAAGCAGCTGCAAAAGTCAACTGACATCAACTTGTCATCTGTCAGCATTAGAAATCAAGTCAGTGTGTTTTCATGGTCCTGCGTGAAAGCGGTCGTACGCGGGTGACATCGTTTTCCCAGGATGTCCTCAGCCCTTCCTCTCTCTGACATTTCAAGAACGCAACTGATCTCAACAACTGTAACTCATATCTGCTACCAGCGTGTGCGTGTTACTGAAATTCCTACCAACTGCCGAGCCATCTGTTTCCAGGAAAAAGAGTGCCTCAAATTTCTCTCTTGCTGGATGACTAAAAGATGTTGCTGCTTAGGCTGGTATTAGTAATAAAAGTGCTGTTCCCCGACCATGCCACGGTGAATCTGGTGACGTGAGTCAGAGGGAGAGCCCTGCGGAGAACCGACTGAAGACCGTTGAGAAAGATGTTATGGGGAGACAGGAGGATTATATGTCAGGGAGCATCCTCTCATATTGATGGATGCTCGTCTAATATTCCCTAACAGATTGCATCTTTATTCACTATTGGTTTTTGCTGTTTTATAACCCTTCTGACTTCAGTTCCTCAGCTAATGTAAAAACCAGGCCTGCCATAATTACTTATGTTATTGCAATTATTTTATTAATTGTGATTGCTTTTATACACTTGTTAGAAAACAGCGGAGTGAAACAAAAACGCGTCACATTCCCACATTGTTTCCTACCACTTAGTCTAGCTGAATTACTGGATTTTTCCATTAGTTGTATTGGAGCGCCCAAATAAAACATTTTTCATGAGTGTCAGCCCAAAATTCAGGAGCACAGATTTGATTCATTGTTAATTGGTAATGAGCAGACTTCTTTTTATTGAAGGGAGCAAACATCTGTTTTGGTTTTAGTAATACAAAAAAAAAAAAAAAAGCCACAAATGAAATCAAAGTTATTAACAGAAAATAGAGACAGGAAGAAAGTTAAATAAATGAATGATTGATTGATTGATTTTAAAAAAAAAAATGCTGGCAAGTGTGGCGTCGTTCATTAGTGAATCTGCTCCTAGAATTTTGTGCCAAATCAGTTTTCTTACATATTCAGAATAGTGCATTAAATCTGGGAAAGTGTTTTTTCTTTGGAATATTTTTTCTGTATAAATTGTGTCAGCATATTGTGCCAAAAGGAGCAAGTTTTCAAGATCAAGTGTCAATTCCACATCTTATTCTCATCTGAAATTTGCAGCTGAGGTCCTGCAGGACGTCTAAATATATGTTGGAAAAATTAAAGAGCTGATTTGTAGAAACTGTGTTTACCGAGCGGACACGGGTGGACGGCGTCCCGCACGCCATTGTTTGTAGCTGTGTTACGATGAGGACGTCACTCTTTTGTTGCATACACACACAAAAAAAACGTACACACACACACTGTACGTTCATTGCTCTCATGTGGAGATGGTTAAAAAACAGAGGTCATATTTCCATTTTGCACTAATGCACCTTGTTGGAAAATGTAGTTGAAATGATCAGGAAATAACTGCAGTCTGGACCCCTGTTAAAAAGATTAAAAGTCACTTAATTCACGGACTTGATGGTTTTATTTTCAGCTGCTGCCTCGGTGTAGGTGCAGCATGAGAAAACACGTTTCTTGCTCGTTGTTTCAACGCTGCAGTATAAGGTTGTGTCTTTGATCAGAGTGAAAGGTTTTTTTTGGAGTTGGAGAAAGCCATTATCTGCAATGTGCGCAGTGTCTGATATCAAAAAAACCTGGAATCAGCACAAATTTGAGAAAATATCTTTGATTTTTGTCACTTTCTGTCAAATGTTGAAGTTAAAGAAGTGCTTTAGACAGAAAAATCTAGTTTCAAAGGCGGCGAGCTTTTAAACAGTTTCCCAGCCTTGAAATCGATTTCATTAAGTGTGCTCTCAATGGCAGTCCCGGTGATTTCACTGTCAGTTTGAGTTCTCGTCCCGAGCTTTAATGGTCAACTGAGGCTCAACAAGCCAAACACATTATCTTGTGGCTAGTTGAGGTTTGTGGTAATGCGGCATGGAGGGGATACGTTTCAGTACTTGAGCGCATATTTTACCCTGGGATGTGGCCCAGTGCTTCATACATCCGTCAAAAACGAGAGAAGTCAATTGCTGTCAGCTGCTCGCAACGTGAACTTTAATTTATTTCCCGTTTAAAGGGTTTGTTGGAAGTATTATCTTTGTTTAACCCTTTTATGACCTGGTGTGTGCTTTTATCTTTTAAAACATAAAGTGATGCACGTGATGTATTAACATCTTATACTTTTTCGAAAGTATTAAACAACAAGGGAAGGTGACAGTGGAAGAAAAAAACCTCTCGAATTGTTTTTGTTTCGTGTTTTTTATTTCAAGGGTTGTGGAATAAAATGTTTTAGGAGATACTTCCAGGTCGTCCAGAAAATCTTCAAGTCAAGATTATTATTTTTTTAAGTGAAGCTGAATGCTTTGTTAAATTTTATTACCAGGTGTAAATGGGGCCATTATGTATTTTCTACAGGTTTACTGGGGCATATGTAAATTATGGGATAGGCTTGAATGGGTTTAGGGCTACAAGTAATGATTATTTTGGTAGTCCGTTTATTTATTTATTTAGTTGTATTTCAAGTAGTTAATTTATTGTGATGTTGCTGTGAAATAGGTGCTTTATATAACTGTCTCTTTTACAATTGATTTTCAAGCCTTTTTGAAGGAAATATTCTGAGCTGCCGGGTTTTTTTTACTTTAAACCTTTGTAATCTTTATTTTGCATCCTCGTTTTGCCATTGCTCACTTCTTAACACTGATCTGGAAAAACCTTGGATTGTCTGACATTTATGTCGTTTATATATCATCTTGATACTAAATTCAAGCTTCATTGAATTTTATACAATTGATTATGTTGAAATTATGAGAAATATGCTTTTACAGTAATTATTAGAGATTCATGTTTGGCTGTTACAAGTGTTTCAGTGACATTACATTTTTAAGCTTAGATTAGAAAAAAACAAACCAATATTGATGTCCAAGTTTGAGAAAATAATAATGTTGCTAAAATGAATTGATTGCAGCTTGTGCTGGACATTTTCGTAATACTTGATAAAGGCTTAACTTTTACATGACCTTTACTAGTAAGAAGCAGTGGGACAGATGTGGGCTTCTAATGTGAGTTCAGCTGTGGTTATTTGCTCAAAGGTGATTCTTGTGCTTGAAGCATTTTCGGTTTGAAGGTGATTTGTAGTTGTTTATTTAGTAATACATATGTAGTATTTTGCTTTAAAGGTTTTTTGACTGTAGCAGATCACAGGTGTGGAGCCAGTCTATTTTTGGAAGAAAACACAAGTTTTGTGCAATTTAAAGACATCTTTGTGTTGAAGAAAACGCTGGTATTAAGAGTTTGTGCCATGGAGGGGGACGAGCCTTATAATGAAAGACATCTTCCCTGGGATTGTGAATCGTAGATCATGCCAAGGATAGTAAATGCATAAATCCATCTTGATTTACTGAAAGCCTCAGCAGCTTTTGGCTGAACCTTCAACAGCCTTCCTGCTTTGCAGTTCCATATAAAGAGCCAAGAACACTGATGGTGCTGAATTCCTCGGTGTTGCCTGCTACAAACCGAATATGATACTCGTTTTGTTGATGTTACATATCAGTCTGCATTGAATCATTGCTCTTGTTGTTTTGTCTAAATGATTTTAGTGGTCATTTAATTTGATCAAATTGAGAGAAAAGCAAAACAAACAGAATAATAAATAAAAGAAAAACTGCAACAGGTTATATTCCCTGTTACTGGCTAAGGTAATTAATAATTTTCAGCACATCCCCCTTTATGTACTAGATAATAATTCCCCCAAATTTTTTTTTCGGATTTTAAAGTTGTCTGAAAATAAAATTCCATCTGACAAAGTCACAAATAATGTTTCCCTCACAAATTGTCCATGTATACAGCACTGTACTTATTAAAATAAACACAGATTTATCAGGTTATTGAAGACTGAGCATTAAGGCTTAAAATGGACATTAAGATGATGTCCATGTCTACTGATCATATCAGACCATATCTTGAAGAAAGAAGCTTTGTTGTTTCCATGGGTGAGAATAAATCTGAGCTTATTCCCATGACCTGTGGAGTCCCTCAAGGGTAAATTCTTGGACCACTGTTGTTCACCCTTACATCAACCCCTACAGACCGGAGCTTTAATGAACCTGAGCTTCACCAGCCACATCAAACAGCTTTTTATTACCTCAAACAAATATCATGAGCCAGAGATCTGATGTCCAGAACAGATTTAGAGAAGCTCATCCATGTCTTCATCTCCAGCAGACTTGACCCCAGTAATGCTGTCAGAATGCAGATTGTTGCTGCCAGAGTCTTAACATGAACCAGGAAAACTGAACACATTACCCCTCTTTTCAAATCCTTACATTGGCTACCACTTAGCTACATAATAGACTTCAAAGTGTTGTTACAAATCAAAGAAGAATATGGGGCCAGAACACATTTCTGATCTGAACAACTATCTGATCTGGAACAAGTCGGGCTCTGAGGGTCCTAAGAGACAGTCGGCTGGTAGGCCTGTGAGTTAGAACCAAACAGGGCGAAGATCCATTTAGGTACAACGCTGCACACAGATGGAATAAACTTCCTATTGATATTAAATGTGCTCCAACTCTAAACACTTTTTAAAGTTGAACTGAAAACTGCTGTTTTCCCAGGCTTTTGTTCAGTGTAATGTCACTGTGCTGTTTTTGCTTATCCATTCTAAGCTGTTTTATTCCTCTGTTCTATTTATGTCCAAATGTAGCTTTTTTTTGGTGATTTTTACTATGTATTTTTAGTTGCTTATTATATATTATTTTTCCATCTTTCTTAAATTTCTTCAATGTTCTGGGTCTCTGGAAAGCACCTAGAGACAACTTGTGTTGTAGTAGACGCTATATAAATAAAGTTGAAAATTGAATTGAATTTCAATGCCTTTGTAAAGCACTTTGAGTTGCCTTTGTGTATGAAATGTGCTATACAAATAAAATTGCCCTGCGTGGTGTAACCCTGATGGTCTGCCTCTTTGTATTTCAAGCATAGAGGAGCAAGTATTTAGTTTTAAGTGTTGCTGGATTCCTTTTGAATAAAACGGTGTTACAAAATTCAATATTTCACATAAATTATAGGACGATTGCCATCTGAGGAGTTTCCACCTCCTGCGTTATTGTGCTTGTGCATCAAGAGGACGGTTAAGGGTTTCACAGTTTTTTTTTGTGTTTTTTTTTGTTGTTTTTTTTGGAAAAGGTGTGCTTGAGCATGCTGCTGTTGTACATGTATGCGCGCGAGGGCGTGTACAAGATCCATGTACAATGTATAGATGTGACGTTTTCTCATCAATAGCACCATAGCTCAGAAATTCAAAGACGTAAGATGGTTTTATTTGACCAGAATCACTCATAAAAGGCCACAGTCAGGAGTGTTGCCATCATATTTTTTGTGTTTTCCTTTCATTGTCCTGATTCTAAGACCTTTCTTCAAGAAAACAGGACGACGCTTAAACTGATGTGATGATCTATGCACTAGTGTCAGATGTCCGAATGTCGTGGTGGTAGTTCTCCGCAGCTCATATTTATGTTACAGCTTCTACATATTGTCTCTTTGGGTGTTTTTGTCCACACAGAGTAATCTTTAACGTCAGTTAACAGTTGGTGTTTGGTGCCGGTCCACGGATGTGCAGTCAGTATAACCAAATGGATTCCTAGGTTTACTATTCACCGACTCCCTCAACTCTCTAAAAAAAGCCATTTGATTTCTCACAGCAGTGAGTAATTCGATGTCTTACTGCTGCGCGCAGGATTTGTTTTACAAAGAGACGGTCCTGATTATGAGCCGATCAATCGCTGCCTTCTTAATTGCTTATTTTGTCCAGCCAAAATATAAGAAGAAGGATGTTGGAGAAAATCAAAAAGCAGAAGTACACCTCAACTCTTATCGAAGTTAAATCAGATTGGTCTTTTTACTTACCCGTTTCCCCTTCTCAACTTGAACAATGACTGTCTTAAAATAGCGTCTCATCCTTGTGGTGTGGCTAATTATTTCATATATTATGCCAGTTTTACTGCTTGGTTGAGATGAACTAAGACAACCAGACAAACCAAGTCAGACAAAGTCAAGATTATTGTTCAACTTTGTCTTCTAATCCAGAAAAATGAGTCGTAGCACTTAGGTTCACAGCATGTGGTTTACAGGTGGCGGTAGCAGAACCCCAAACGGGAACGGGGCCTTCAGGTTCTCACTGCAACCTTTTGTGCTCGTTTTGTTCGTCCAAGGAAAGATGTGTTTTGGCTTAGAAAGTTTTGGCTTTAAACGCTAGATTGGAATTCCAGACTTGATAGCTTCGTAAATTAGGAGTTCAGTAAATGACATTATTCTTTCACTGGGTTGATCCTGTCGCAGTTTTAGCCGAGCCGTAGATCCTCAATAGCGAGCAGAGGAATTTGTGAGGAATGTGTGTACATAATAGGGATGAGCTCATCGTTTTCAACTGTCTTTAAGCTCAACATGTCTGGAAAAACAAATGAAATCTGCATGCCCCACTTCCCATCATCTCTCATTTTTACATGCTCTACGCGAGTGCTTATGTCCCCATCACACAGGGTTGTATTTGTTTTCTAGTTTACAAAGGTTCTTAAAATATTTACTCAGGGGCTGAACTGGTTAATCATTATTTGGACAAGCAGGACCGGATCCGTTGGGCTACACAGACCGGGACATGCTGCGGCACTGGGTTTTGTTCCTCCCACATCTAACTTTTGTGACCTCCCAGACGGTTAGAGTGTGAGGCCTTTGGACGTAAAAGCATGAAAAGCAAAGTCATTCTGCATGATTAATGCAAGCAAAGGTGCAGCAGTTTTGGGGGCACATTTATTCAAAAGAAGGGCTCTCAACGCACAACTAGATTCCTGGTGGTTATGTCAAATCGAAGGATTGTTGCTCAGTTTGAGAGCACATGCTGTTTTATGAGTGTGTCTTTTTTAGCAATTCACCTTTCATTAAGGTGTGTGCATGTGCTTTTACTACAACCAGTTGCCTCGCATGAATCTTTGACAAAAAGGGATTGTTGGTAAATTGCAGCCATTGTCCATAAGTCCTTCTTACCTCTTAGGATTAAGCATATTGTTCACTGAAAGAAAATTAATTTGCACATATTTTGATAGTTGATGACTCATTACCCTCTTTATTATCTACGTTTGTAATCTTTGTGGCAAATATGCAGTTTTGGCTGGAGGCATTATCTTTGGTTTGTCTGCCTTTTATTATCGCTTTAAAGGTCACTTGAACTCTGGCATGGTTTAATGATTAGTGTGATCCATGCAACCACAGAATATATGATGACAAAATTTCACACACCCGGCTTATTGTACGAAATTTAGCCAAGTTTATAGAGTAAAATGTAAAGTTAGACATTGTATACTACAACAGGCAGTAATGCAACATTTCACATATACAGTTGAAACCTTAATTATTACTTCAGTATATTCAGCGAAGTGTAGACATTTTGTACCCAGATTATTTTGGTTCCTTTTTTTTTTTTTTTTTTTGCAAAATGAAAGCCACAGCCTTTTAAAATAAATGTAATTGCTTTATGAATGAGACGGGCACCTGCAATGCTTCATGCAGAGAGAAGCAGGCCATGTATATCTGGGCTTAACTCTGCAAACGTGTGGTAAACGTGGATGATGCGTCGCCGACTATCCGTTTTAGTACTACAGCACAGACGCATTTGAGTGTATGATCAAGTGCAAAATAAAAGCATTATGCTGCTACTGCTGTAATGTAGAAAAGATTAAATGTCACAAATGGAATCTGATTCTGTGGGAAACACTCACTGCTATTGGGGGGAAAAGAGATAAAGTTCAAATAAAAGGAAATGGGAAAATAAAATGAGGGTTCCTTTTTTTTATTTTGTTTTTATTTTACAAGTTTTAGCAGCAGTCATTGAAAACCTTCAGTTTCTGTAGCTTTCACTGAGAGTTTGCAACTTTCAATAGGTATTTTGGTCCACTTTTCCTGAGCAAACTACCTTCTAGAGCAGGGGCGTCCAAAGTGGGTCCTCGAGGGCCGGTGTCCTGCAGGATTTAGGCGTTTCCCTCCTTCACCACAGCCTGATACAAATGACTGTGTCGTTAACAGACCTGTGCAGACCTTGACGATAAGCTGATGATGAATCAGGTGTGTTGATGCAAGACAACATCTAAAAACATGCAGGACACCGGCCCTCGAGGACCCACTTTGGGACCCCCCTTCTCGTTCTAGAGGTTTAACAGGATTAACATCATGACTCATAGAGACAGTTAAAGAATAGATCAAGGTTTTCTGTTGACAGTTTGGTTAATTTTTAAGCTGAGTGTTTTGGTTCATTAATCTTTCGGAGGACTTGTTGCCTGTGTGCTCGGCTGAGGCTGAGCTTCCTGGTCCTCGGCGGTATGTTCAGTGATGCGAGTGTTGAGTCCAGCCCTGCTGTGTCAAATGTAGTAAAGACACCCAAAACACCACCAAGCCTTTTCCCATGTTGTTTTTAACAGGTATGGTGTTTACTTTTTATTTTAACCTTCATTATTATTAATATTTGTGAACACTGAGCTGATGTTAATTACTAAAAGTTCAAGTTTAGTCTCATCAGTTCAAGAAGCATTTTCCTAGAAACTTTGTGGCTTTATAGCAGGACACATTCTGCCAAATCTGATTCTGGCTCTTTTCCTTTTTTTTTTAAATAGTTGAGTCCACCAAGGTCTTCTTCCATGGAGCTCATTGCTATTCAAAAGGCTTTCTAATTGCGGTTTATCTCGAAGGGCTTTGAACTTCTTCGCTCTTTGCCAGTCATTCATACCATCGCTCTGATCAACCTGATTGCTTTTCTCTTGCAGTCACAAAACGTCTGAGTAGCAGCATTTTGTTTCCTATTATCCTACTTAATCAGTTGTCAGTATTGTTTCACAACCAAGTCTGCAAACATCTTAGCACCTTCAGAAAAATGTCTCTGGCAGTGAGAAAGTCGAATTTCTTGAGTGTAATTTTGTTATAGCTGTGATGACTGTTATACAATAGTGTGGATATGAGAGTACTCGGGCTCTGGATTGTTACATCACAGGAAGAGGTTGTTTCTTTTAGGATCCATGAAGTGGACTGATGTATATGCTGAAAAGTCCCTGTAACAAGCAGTCATGCAGTTTTCAGTCACGCAAAGCTACAAGTGCTCGATGCACACATGCAACGCACAACAACAAACAAACTGAGAACGTTAGATCAAGTTAATAAGTCAAATGGTTGTAACCATAACTCTTACAACGTTTAAGATATCTGGAAAATGTCAAATTTCCTGGAAGTGAAAGAGGACATGAAGTGAGTTGGTGTGAGAGACGGGGTTAGATGGAGGCAGATGATTTGCTGTAGCGCCCCCTGAAGGAAAGGAGGACTGGGGAGCAGATCAAACAAATCATTGTTTTTAGTTTTACCGTCTGTCGCTATGTTGAAGTTTCTTTAGTTTTTTTTTTGTGCAGCACAAACTATATTGGTCATTGTCTCATTGTGTACCATGTATGAACAGTACCCGTATAATAAAAATCTTAATTTAGATTAAGGTCAATCGTTAGATCATTCTTGTTTATGTAAATGTAGTTACTGAAGTCCCATTACGATGCATTTTCAGACCAACGAGTCCAGTTTCCCATGATGCATTCTCCGTCATTTATTTCACCTACTCCCGTCGGACTTCTCACGTCCACCATGCACAGATACTGCCATGTTATCTTGTCGGTCGAGTTGAGCGGGCCCCTCTGTGGTCGTCATTGAAGTCCATTTACCACATAGCTCATTCCTGTATCCCAATGACCTTCTGACAGTTTCTATCTGAAACCTCCGCTGGGTCTCATCAACTGTTACAAGTAAAGCTTAATGGGTGAATTTGTGGCTGAAAATGTGAGAAAGCCACCGGGATTCATTAACTCGACATTATACGAGAGCGTGCTGCCCCAGTCGTATTTTTAAATGACACCAGGTCTTTGTAGAGGTAAAGCTTCTTCAGTGGCCGCCTATAATGAAATGACGGAAACCTTTTAGCATGTCTGAAGGCACTCGGGAAGATTTGCTGCAGTTGAGGAGAGATTTTAAATGACTTTAGCCAGCCTCTGTTATTTCATGTATTTCATGGCCTAATCATTGACATAGGGTTGGAAAAACTAATAATGTTCAGTTGTTCTGTAAATTGCAGTCAGTTAATTTCTGTAAGGTCTATTTAAAAACCAACTCACTGAGATAACTAGATAATTAAGTTATCAAGACATGCTATTGCTTTATAAATTGAAATTAAATGTTCATGCTTGTGTGTGGGATCATGTTGACAATTGTCAGAAGTCACGGGAAGAGATATAATGGCCTCTCAGATGACTTGAGGCGCATGATTGTAGTCGGACATCAGTCTGTGGAAATAAAAGTATCTAGAGGGCTGTAGCTCAAAGCAACAGTGGTTCTCATTGCTTCCTAATATGAAATTCAGTAAGGTAATGTTGCCAGGCAACGGGTGCAATTCCACTTTTGGCAAGTATTGCTTGGTAACAAAATTTTGTTTCCAAGAATCAAAGGCAGACTCACTGATGGAATCAGTGATGAATACATCCTTGCAATCTAATCACCTGCTTTCGTCATTTATATCAGCACAGTCAGCTAATAAGCCACAGGCTATTAATCTGCAACCGAGTTAAAATTTGAGTTCCATAATGTTGTTGTTGTTGTTTGGTTGGACTGTATTATCTCTTTGCACCAACTTGATCGTAAAGATGTTGTGGTTTTTGAAGGTGAATTTCCACACACGATCCTGCAAGCTGTGTCAGCATCAGAACACTCTGGTCTCTCAGTGCACCTATTCCTGCAAATAGCCAATGGTGCGCAAGAGGGAGGTGAAGTAGGAGGAGAGGGGAGGTGTGAACAAGGCCTGCGGGGGTGGTGCTGGGTTACATAATAATCAGATGAACCCAGCTGTGCTCTGTTGTTTAGCTTATGGGTGAAGTGGTGCCAGTCATGCTGACTGTGTCCACCTTTGCTCATCAGGGTGAGATTCAAGTTAAGGTTGCAGCATGCTGGAAAGATTGACACTGAAGATGCCGATCACATGTAGTAAGAGAAATGGGCAAAGCATGAAACTGAAGGACCAACATCGCTGTTTCTGCACTGCGTTGTCATGGCAGCACAGTTGTTGTGCTGTCACAAACGTTGGGATGTAATGATGAAGCAGGGTTCTAAGAACAGTAATTAAAAGCTTCTTTTTTTTTTTTTTTTTTTTTTTAAGCTGAATAATAAATTAGACTTTTTCCTTTGGCACCTTCTTATCCCTTGAGCCCATGTTAAGTGGAGCAATGCAGGAAGAAGACTTCTCCTTTCATCATATTGTGTAGAAAGAGATGATTTAAGCAAGTTGAATGCAATTGAATATTTCCTTTTTTACAGGTGCAACAGTTTACAGGTACATAGAAGTTCTTGTGCGTTCCCCTGTATAGTGCCTCAGTCCCCCTCTGAGGCCAAGGATAGTTATGTTCTCTGCATACTTTATGGTTATGTTATTGTCCTGAGTAGAAGACAGTCATATATATTTATATATGTTGATATATATTTATTTATATTTATTTATTTATTTTTTCTGTATGCATCTCACATGTGGTAGAATTGGCAATAAACTTGACTTTGACTTAATTCCTTGGCCAGCTGTCGTGCACAGGCCTTTAAGACCCCTGGTGCCACCAACTCTGGCCCCCACAGCCTTGCTGGGTTTCACCTGCCTCTGAGCCCTGAGGACCTGTGTTTATCTGAATTGTCTGAAGTGGAGCCTCCTCTCGGTTGCCGTCGCATGTAGCCTTTAGGAACGTCTCTGTTGTGCTGATTGACTCTGGCGTAGGAGCTTTTAAGGTTGTCTGGTACGGGGCATTTCAGTTTACGGTTCTATCTGCACCCAACTGGCAGCTTGTGATTGATTTTTATTCCCTGCCACATGCCCATGATGATGTTGTCTTCCCTGGTGCAGCTTTGGTGCCAGCAGACACACATTTCTCTCCTCATACTGGCGGTCCGTTACTCGGTGATTGTGGACAGGAGCTTCTCTGAAGACTTCGTTACTGTGATTTTCTTTTTGCACACGTTGAAACGAGTCACAAACCAAATAATATGCAACAGGTGTCTATCAGGGTGGGGTTTGTTACCCAGCAAGCTGTGTTAAAACAGCTGTATCAGTGTCCACCATTTAAAGCTCTTATTTCTTTAACCATCTCTTTCCACTTTTACAAAAAATGTTGGTCTGACTGCACAAGCACATACCTGGTGAGCATTACCATATAGGAAGTAAGAATCGGGACAAAGAAACCATTAGCAGCGAGAAAAGGTGTGAATATTGCAGAAATTAGTTAATAAGCGAGGGCAAATGAAAGATGCGAGCTGTTTAGACAAACAAAAGTTTTGAAGATGGCTAAAAAAGGAAGGAACGGTGGAAGTTGGAGATGAAATGCGTGAAAAGCAGCAGCGTTGGTGACGAATACAAGGGTGGGAAAGGTGAAACCCAACAAGATCCAGCTCTTTCACTTAATTCTTTTATTTTGCCAGGGAAAGTCCCAAATGCTGGTTGTCAAGCAACGGCCTGACCCTGTCTTTGGTTTAAAGTTGTGAGGTTGAGTGCACTGCTCAGGAAGCATAGCAATAGGCTTTTTATTCAAAGACCTTCTTGCTTTGGGAGGTGCAATGTTTCACATCTGTCAAGTGTGACAGGGTTTGCTGTCCGCAGCCTTAATCCTCCTGCCCTCGCATCCCCTATAGCGGCGTTTACCGAGGAACCCCTGCGCACTGTTTCCCAGTTCTCACGACTATTAAACATACACTTGTCAGTCTTCCTTGACATCTTGTGACCGATTGGCTTTGTTGTGTCCTGCCTTTGAGATGGCTTAGCCTAAATAGCTGGATACAAACCACCCCCTTGTGTCTGGTTGTAAAGTGGCTGCTTATACACATGTGGCGATCATCTCACTTAAAGGAAAATTCCAGAGTTGAGGACAGCCCCAGATCTATTATTAGATAGTGAGGAGTTTAAACTTTCCTTACAGATGGAACGGAGTATGTGTTTGCAGCAAAACGCCATTAATCTTATTCCAGCGGGCAACTGCTTACATCACGATAAATTATTTTTAACCTCTGACAAGACTCAAAAATGTCGTATGTCAAATGTTTTGCTCCCTTATTATCTCTTTGCGCTCCTTTTCATCCAGTATGAGACCTCGGGGTGTTTTAGTTATGGAATTTTCCTATTAAGACGAAAACACACGTGGTTTTGCAAGTAGCAGCTGTGGAGAATGTTGAGTATTTGTTTTTGTGCAAAGCAATTCTAAATTTGTGTTTTTTTTAAACTTTACTCTGACTCAAGGAAAATGTAACATGTGATGAGTATGTTTGATGAGGGGTGTTGTGCCTGAGTGAAGAAGCACAACAGGTTTTCCTCATTACACATTTATGACATTTATGTTTTGCTGGGTTTAAACGAAGTGTAGTGATTCACTCCCCTGGTATAATGTATTTAAAGAAAGAAAAAAAAAAAAAAGAAAAGATTTTGGCCTGAATGAAATCCAGTGGACTATGTTTTTAATCTGTTCAACAATTACTTACTGATCGTTTTCATGTTGAACTACAGCACCGATCATAAAACCTTTATTTATATATATATATATATATATATATATATATATATATATATATATATATATATATATATATATATATATATATATATATATATATATAAACATTGACATTTATGTGCTTTTTTTTTTTTTTTTTGTTTCTACTCAGTTGACAATTTTTATCCATCCGTCCATCCATTTTCTATACCCATTTTTAATCCTTTGCAGGGTCACGGGGGTTTGCCGGAGCCCGTCCCAGCTCATTGTAGGCGAGGTAGACAGTTTTTTTCTGTTCAACTGATGAGTTAACTCAAGTCGTCCTCCCAAACGACGTGTCAGACTTCGCATTTGTCTTTGTTTGTAATAGTGCTACCTGGTATTTTGCCTGGCGCATGCAGATCATTTGAAGTGTTAGAACAACAAAGAAGAGAAAAGAAGACAACACTGCTAATTACTTTAAGTACAGGGATTTTGTCTTCAGATGCCAGGTTCACAAACATAAGCCCTCACTTTCCTTTCTGTCTTTTATTTACTTTGAGACAAAAACAGCGTTTTGTTTTTAGATTTGTTTGACAGCTGTTGTGTTTGCGGTTGGTAAAATGGCATGTTACAAACACCGAGTCGAATTATGTTAACTGAATAATACATGGAAAGAGTCTGCTTTAATAATATTTAATTCAACATTGTGCAGGTGAGTATACAACATTGTTTAGGAGACAAAATCAACCGAGCAGAGCGCTGTGGTTGCTAGTTAAAATACATTTTGTCATTGAAATAAATACAATTACAGCAAACACAACATGTGCAGTCTCATTGATTGTTTTTCTTCGCATTATGAATTTAAGGAAACATATTTTACTCAGGAGTTGACACGATAAAAGTGTGAGCGAGCACAGAATATTAGTTTGTGAACATGTTTGTGAGAATTATGAAAGATTTTAAAAAGATCGTATTAATTATAGTACTTCAACTCGGTCACCTTGAGGGAGGAGGGGGAGACGGGTGCTGCGCCCACCAGAGCGGTGTGGCGTGATCCACCGGGCAAGTGCACGCCGTTGAATAAGTGACTTTACTGTGTCCTAATGGAGCGTGACTGAATGAGCGGTAGAAGAAGTAAAATCTTCTCTATCATGGATCACAAAGGTTGGACAGTGAGGGCAAATGCTGAGTACAAATGTGAACGATGACATTTGTACTGATGTTTGTTCTGCCCATTAAAAGGAAATGAGTAACCATGATAATAAATATAATAAATCAAAACAAAAGGGAAAAAACAATCTCAAGGCGCTTCATTATAGGTGTGTCCTGGTCACATTTTTTATCTTCCAAGTCATTTGATCCCAATCTGATACTTTGGCAATCCACAAAAAGGATAAAAAAAATAAACAAACATACAAAAAAACCCAGCAATTTTGAAACGGTAAAAGCTGCTGTAAAACTACATTCACTGTCCAATTTGAAATATTTTGAAATTGCAGACATTTCTGAAATGCCCGGTTCAAGTTTTCCCTGCGCTTACGTACTCATAAAGTCATGGAAACGATAAAGAAAAAGGGAGTAAAAGACAGAGCGAAAAGAATAAGTGCCTTCAAGTTGGTCTACAAACGTCTTCAATGACACCTGAAAAAAGTCTCTAGTCTGTTTTTCTGAAACGAAAGTCGCCAGAGGACTCTGAAAACTCGCCAAATATGACGCGGAAGTCGCTGTCGTTGGCAGCACTGATGCCAGCTCAGGAGCAGCTGCTGCTCCAGGTTGAAGGTTACGCACACTGCTTGACAAACTGTAATGGTGAAACGTATTGCTAGACAATCATTAATGTATGTAATTATTAATGAAATGTAATTTGGTGGCGGAACAAAATCTGTTAATTCTGAAAGTCCCATAAATACATACAGTATGTTAACAAGGCCGGGTCCAAAGACGAGCGTCCCTGCCTTTCAGGTGTTAAAGTACTACTGCACCTTGTTAATAAAGACAGATGGTCACTTTTCAATACCAAAGGAGAGTTTACGCCTTGTGGTAAAATCATAGTAAATCTGTTTCCTAGTCCCAGAATAAGACAAAAGGCAGGAGTGCCATGACTACCCAGTCACTGCTGGGTTTTTTTTTTTTACATTTTTTTAAATAGTTTGAACTTGGGTTAGGATATGGAGAAGGAAATAAAGAAAGCAGCATGTTTTTGTTGTCAGGCTGTGTGGGTTGGAGTTTTATGAGCTTTGAGGCTTGGGATATGGTAACAGCCATTTATAGCTTTCATTATCAAGGTTTTACCACACTGTTGGATCCCAGCGAGCTTCACCCGGAGACGCACGTGCTCTTGGAAAAAAACAAAAAACAAAAAACAAAACGGGAATAAAAGAACAGAAATAAAAACTGAACTGTGGTTGGATGGAGCCACTGAAAGGTTGAGGCTTTCTGCGGCGAAGCTGCGACAACGAGGATAAAACGTTAATGTTTTCCACGGTCTGCATCAGGTGCAGGTGGCTGTTTTTAAGCAAGCTCACGCACGCAGAAGCAGGGATACACCGAAAGATCCCTGGTTACTAGAATATTTGATATCTGTGTTTTTCTTGAGCATATTGAAACATCCGAGAGGGCAGAAGGGGAAGTAGGGAGAAGGGAAGAGTTTTTCCAGATGAGCCCATAAACTCAACTTAGAACTGCTGTCTTTAATATTTGCTGCTGTCTCATATTATCGTTTTGTTTGTTTCACTCTTTGGTCAAACTGAACTTCTACTGTAATGTGTATTGGCATGGGTAGTAATTCGATTTCTACCGCTGCCGCGCTGGTAGGCATCAGTCCTGGTGTGATTTATGGTCATAGCAGAGGATCTGCTACTCTGTGAAAAAAGAATTTGCTAAAGAGGAAAAGAATGACAGTTTTCTTCAGTGCAGATGATTTCCAGGTTGCTCACGAGTTTTCGAATGCCCCCCTCCCTTTTTTATTTCCTTTTTTCCCCCTCTTTTCTTTTGCAATGATGCATTGCTAAAAAAATAACCAGCCACAGCACTGCCATATGACAGACGGTCCCGTGATGAAGAATGTAGAACCGGTTTTACTTATCGAAGTCTTTATGTGGTTCCACATAGTTACGTAAATCATCTCTCTTAATGTAGAGCGATGGAGTCATATGGTTTTGTAAATTACCTTCTTCGATTGATGAGCAGCAACAGTTGCTTCTCCGAGATCACTGCTGAAGTCTCTCTTCCTTAATTTTGCGTTTACATCCACCTGAACTGGCCACATTTCTGTTTTTACAGAAATAGCCACACTTGCTGGTGATCAGTTGTCCTTGTGGAAAATTACACAATCAATGTCAGCAGCTAGAAGCGCACACTTCTCAAGACCGTTGCTGTGATGATAGTCACAAGCTTTAATGGCCAATGTGTGAACTTCTCCTCACAAATAAGGGAACTTTGCACATATTTTGGTCCTGTGAAATCTCACCGGACGCCAGTGCAAGCCAAAGTCTCAAGCCAGGTTTGGTGAACAGCAGCTGCAGCTGCTAAAGGCAGGCCTAATCCAGGCTCCACTTTGAAAACGGTTTAACCGACAAACAGATTTGATACAGTGACTCTGCCAGTCTGTGTCCCCGTTTTTCAAAGAGCTCCATAGTGTGGGCGAGGAAAACCGAGGCTTATGTTCCCCGTGACTTCAGAATGTGAGGAGCAAGCAGTTGGGACTTGATAGAGAGCTGTACCTAAAACAATGAAGATGGGTTTAGGATGGTCGGAAAGTGAAAAAGGAAAAAAAAACAAAACACTTACAGTGTTATGGAATAACTTTGGAAAGAGATCTGCAGAGAATTTGATGAGTTGTGAATTTCACTAACCTTCATATGGCTTCCCTTTTCCTCTCTTTAGTAAGACCTGCTATATTTTACTGACTAACTTTTTGTTGTGTTCATTCAAGGGTTGTTAGGTTGGTATTTTTATGGATCATTTAGAATAGTTTTACATCAGTGCAGTGCAGCTTTTCTTTTCACAGTCTTGGCATTTGTAACAGCATGTTGACAGCTGAGGATTAGAGCTCAGACATAAGCAGAGTGAGTTACATAAGACGCTCTCAAAAGGTGCAAATTATTCTTCCAGGTTAAATGTTGCTCAAGCAGCTGGGGAGTGAGAACCTAATGGCACACAAAATTCTTGTATTTGTGTCTTAATGGATGTAAGTGTTGGATGAGAATAGGATTTTTGTTTTTTTTTTCAGTAATTCTATTCCTTGATTTCTTATTGAAAGAACACAAAAACCAGCATGTGGGAACACCGTTTCTGCCTCGGGTGTGTGACCAAAGGCACAGGTTGTCACACAGTGGTCATGTTTGGACAAGAGAAGGACAAAATCAAAAGATTTTTATATATATATATATATATATATATATATATATATATATATATATATATATATATATATATATATATATATATATATATATATATATATATATTTTATAGACTTACCTTTTTTGTTTTTTTGACATTCTTTTGACATTGCAGTATAGTGAAATTATAATGCACTCGGTGCAGTATGAAGACCTGTCTGATAAAATACAGGTGTATAAGTAATTGTGTTATTGTGTTGTATAAGTGTTAAATGCTAAAAAATATATCTTGAAGATTCTTTTGCATTTTCAATTGTGTGCTAACAAATTCCATGGAAAATATTCCTACTAATAATCCAATAACCTGGCTTTTTTTTTTTTTTTTTTTTCTCCTGTGCCATATACTTTAACTTGCCTGTAAATTTATTTTAAAGACACAAACACACAACCACAAGATTGCATGTGTTGGCAGTCCTTCATCCTTCCAAGGGTTTTGTGCACAGCGTGAAGGTGCCATGGCAGTCGGGTTACTGACTGGGAAGGGAGCTAGTCAAATCCTCTTCTGTGTTCTTGTGCATCCTGTCAGACATCTGGACATTGTCTCTTCTACGACCTGCTTCTCGAGCTAAGGCCGACTTTGAGTCCAATAAATCACAGCGCGGTTTCTACGTTTCCCCTTCGCGGCGTTGGTCGGCTTCCTGACATGGAACAAAGGCTGTCTGCTTGTTTAGCATGTTAGTATGCGAAAATGTGCAATCACATTAATGTATGCATCCAGAGAAAAACATAACCTCAGAAAAAGGGATTGTGATACAGTGTGATTAAGTATGATTAATGCCAGAGCTCTGTGTTGTTGACTCATGCTTTTGTTATGCTTGTCCTTTTATCAACCAGGCAGCTTTGGATGGTGGTGGACCGTGCGAGCGTGCACGGAGAAACTGTATACATGCGTTCCAGTTTGCACAGAGTAGAAGGTTTCTTTCACACTGACATGAAAGGACCATCAGCAGGCCTCATTAGGCTGAGCGCCAGTGTGCAGAAACAGAACACACAGGGAGGACCGAGGTCCGGGTCAGCAGCCTTCCCTAATGGCATGGCGTATGGAGAGATGATAATCAAGACGACTGGTTCAGGCCTGGAGGTGTAAATGGGGTTGTAGACCAAACAGAACAAAGTTTACAGACAATTCAAATACAACAAAAGGTTTGTAGCATTTTTAAAATGATAAATGCAGCATATCAGACGCGAAATGTGGTTTTATCCCCAGTTCACGTCTCACCTGTCCCATCCATCCATTATCTATACCCGCTTAATCCGTTACCGCGTCACGGGGGTACGTCGGAGCCTATCCCGACGCATAGTAGCACCCTGGACAGGTCGCCAGGCCACATAGAAAGACAGACAAACATACACGCTCACATTCACACCTACGGACAATTTAGAATAATCAATTAACCTGTATGCATGTTTTTGGACTGTGGGAGGAAGCCGGAGTACCCGGAGGGACCCACGCAAGCACGGGGAGAACATGCAAACTCCACACAGAAAGACCCACCGGGCCGGGAATCGAACCAGGAATCTTCTTGCTGTGAGGCAACAGTGCTAACCACTAAGCCACCGTGCTTCAGTCTGTACCTCAGTCTGTGAAACTTTAAATTTTGATAGAGCTTCACTACTGCCAGTGCTTACTTTATAATTAGGAAATGATAACTTCCAAAGAAAAAAACGAACACGCACACTATGGTATGCAATAAAGTGGATGTATGTTTTAATATATAGCTAATATGTACAGTTTATGTTGTAGAAGCTTTTATTCAGCGTTTGGTCCGTAAGATCTGCATTGCATGTAGTCATATTGACAAACCGGCATATAATTTGGTGTTTGGAGGAATCTGATGGATCTGTTAAGTCCAAATGTAAATAGATCAGTGTTTGTGCAGAACCTTGGTGCTTAAAACAAATGAAGAGGAGCATACTGTTACTGTGCAGTTGGAGGGTGTAGCTGCAGCAGGAGTCAGGGAAGAGGTTCTAGCGCAGACCCAAAAGCCGGTCAGGTGAACGATGACGTCTATCCAGAACTGATGCTTACGCTTGTTGTTGATGGCAGTAAGACGTTTGAGAGTAAGAAGCTGAAACAATCACGAAGGGTTTAACCACACAATGACTTTTGGCTAAAACAAACAAACAGTCCCAACCGTTTTAACAATTTTTGTCTTGGAACACTGGAAGTGCAGGAACAAAAGTTGTCTTTTAAACTTTACGTAAAACTCAAATATGGTTTAATGTTATTGTAAGACAATGACGACAGTACGCTGCGCGGCACTGGTAAATTGCAAATTCTTCCTCAGAAAAATATAAATGGCCTCAATCCTGACCACATAGTATTAGGGGCTAATAGTGTCGTATCTGTGGAGAAGCAGACGTATGAGGACTTGGCCCACATGAAGGCAAAGCAGATGAGTCGAACAGATCACACAGATGGAACTTATAAGAAGTATTTCTGCAGCGTGTAGAGTTGGCAACTTTATCTACCTCGGTTTTCCAGGAAAGCCAGCCAGCCTCCGTGGAGAGGAAATTAAATGGATGTGTGTTGGTTTGTGCAGTTTAAAAGAAAACAACAAAAAACTGCACTGTCAGAGGTTTGAGTTGATCCATAAAATCAGGGAAGCATATTTCAGGATGTTTCTTTGCCATCTGTGCATGAGATCTTGAGACCTGGAATGTTTTCTGAATGTTTTTAATGATTTCTAAGTAATATAATTTTATTGCGGCTTCTGCATCAGTCAGTCATGTTGATTGAATCATTGACTCTAGCTTTGTTTATTTAACAAAGCACCTTTTTTTTTTTTTTTTTGTTCCAAGGACTGCGTAATAATTATTAAAAAGAATAACTGGCATTGAATCCTTTTACTGATCCCCAGCTGCCCTGAGCACACGTGACAGGGATATCCATGTTTCATACTAGAGCTGCAAAATATCAAGCCTGACCCTAATCTATACTTGTGTGTTGATGTCTTCCTGCTTTGCAGCTGAAATTGGCCCTTAACAGTGAAAAGCTATGCAGAAAATGAAATAAATGATTTCTACTCCAGAAACATAATTTTTGTTACTACATTTTTTTTACATTTTTTTAAATTCTCTTGCATCAACCCTTTTCATGTAGATTTGGATCTAAATGGGCATCCAGGCATCTCGGTCGATAACGTTCCAGCTGATTAACCTAATTCAGTGTATCACTGACATTTAGAGTGAATACATGGCCGTTGAAAAATAAGACTACCATTTAGTTTGACATTTTCTTGTTTTTCTGCTATTGATCATGTGCATATTGACAAGGGAATAATGAAAAATGTAGCCCTGCTTCATATTATATTTCTGTTTTTTGTGCTTCTGAATGTGTTAGTGCTGGACCAGAATGGTTAAAAAGCTGTATTTTTGTCTGTACAGATATAAACTATGCTCAATGGACAGTCAACCAAATGTGCATCAATTTTGTATTAAAATTTTATTTGATGAATATTGTTGTTCATTAACTTCAATGTTATTGTTTTTGTATACAGCCACCTTATACTAGATTGTTTAGTTTCACTAAAATCACCGTCCTCCTTCATTCAAAAACATATCTCCCTGTGTTTCAGGTTCACGACTTGGCTTTTAGGGTGTCATCTTCAATCCTCTGGCCTTGACGAGACGCCGCAGTCATCAGTAAGTATCTTACTGTCTTGACAGGATTTGATGGTCTGCTGTCCATGAGTTGACTCTGCTCATTGGGGTTAAACTAATCACAGGTGTGGATACAGACAGATGTTGTCACATTTGATTTATAATCAGTTGTGGATTTGTTTTTTTTTGGGTTTTCTTTCCTCTTTTAGGTAATATTCTATGGAGCTAAAACAGTGTCAATATTCACAAAGGCACAGGACGGTTTACAAATGCACAGGACAAGATTCACAAATGTATTTCTGATTTCACAGAAATATAACCTGATTTACAAACGGCTTGTGGTCTGTGGACTTTGCTGCATTTGTGTGTGAATTTTAGAGACTCCCCTGACCTGCCTTAACCGACAAATATCTTTTTTTAAACACAGAATGATCTGCAACCAATCAGACATCTTCCTTGTTTCAGCTATGATAAGAACACAGCCCACGTGGGGGACGATTTACTCATAAGCCAATCACGTTAATCCCTGCAAACCAAGCTATTGTTATTATTGTTATTATCGCCGTGTTTTTAGAGAGTGTGATTTTTCCTTCACCAGCCAGACTATAATCTCCGACAGTGGGACACGAAAGAGCACCAAGGTTCTACATCCATTAATACTGTTATCTAGAAATCAAAGTTTAAATCCAAAGGAACCTGACTATTGTTTATATTGCAGAGTGGAAAAAACAAAACAGCATAGCTGTGAGGTGCTTCTCCTTTACCGGCTTTTGTCAGCCTTTTGCTCGACAAACATTGTAGAGCTTGCAGCATAGAAGGTCCAGCAATTGTCATGTAATTCAGTGGAAATACCTAATTATAATAACTGCAGTAATAACAATCGCAATACGCTCTGTAAAACGATCATCATATAAATGCAAAAATGCCAACTACTCTCCTTTGAAGTAAATTGTTCAAAATGGCTCTCATCTGAGTCTGAAGCAGCATGTTTTGATCCAGTAAATTCTTTTCCTTCTCTCTCTCTGCATTTCTCTCGCTTTCTTTTTCTTTCTCTCTCACCTCCTCCAGCCAGCAATGCTGCTCTCCTCCCACACACACACACACACACACACACACACACACACACACACACACACACACACACACACACATCACTATATTCACACGTGTGAGAGGGAGAAAGGAACGGAGGGGAAAAATGGTGAGACGATTGAAAGAAAAACACTAGAGATGTGGAGTTGGTACTAGAAAGCGAGAGCACGGACTATAACGAGATGGAGATAAAACTCGAATCCTGTGGAAAAAATGAAGCGTTAAAAGATTTTTTTTTTTTTTTTTTTAATTCAATAAAAGTCATTGTCAAAATCACTGAAGCTGTGCACGAGTAAGGGTGCGATCCAGATTTGTGATATTACTTTAAAAGAAAATGTCTAAGAATTTCAGAAAGGGTTTCTTTTTGTAACTAAATACAAATGGTGGCAAACTTAATTTAAGTGCCTCTTGAAGCACAAATGTCATCTTATGATTTGTTTTCAATGACTAAAGATGTCAATGAAGTACAATATTCTTTCTGATTCCTTCGGACTAGGGAAAAAAAGCTGCCAACATACCAAATATTTTGTCCAGTAGCTTCCCACTGACATCCCCCCGCCAAAGCCAAGTACATTTACTCGGCCGTATTTTCGGTCCCTTTCCAGCGGTTGTATACGGGGTTTGGTAAAACCAACACCGTGACCAAGTCAGCATTGTTATTCCACACGTGGTAAAAGAGTTTCAGTTTGAAGTTGGGATCATTTCACATTTTTATATCCAGATCCATTCATTGTGAGTCGACCATGAGTAACAGCGATTGCATACTGATGTCTGATTACAGGCTATTAAAAATATTTGCTAGATCTGTATCCACTCTTGGACGGTAGACTTTTGAAGACGTTGTGAAACAGCTGGCGGGGCGCCGCTTGCTTCTGCTTTTCTGGGAGTCTCTTGTTGAAGGGACATCAGGTATGCTGATCTAAAAGCATGTCCTGGTGTTTCCAGCCATCAAAAACGACTAAAAATGGAATTTACTTTAATTTTTAGGGCATTTTTCATTTGCTCAAAGTATAGTGTAGGATGCATTGTGCTTGAAACATTTTATCTGATTTAAAAGGGACTTAAGTCCTCTGAGGCCCATTAAATCTTTTTATTTTGTCTGAAAACAGCCTTCCCTTCCTGACATGTGTTTGCCCTTTTTTTTCCAGGTTTTGTTTTGCCTTGAGCAAATATTCCAGCACTTAGACTGAAGGAAAGTGGTTGTGTTAGTGCCTCGGATGTGTTTGCATGCTGCCAGACAGATTTGAAGGTTGATTTCATTATGGACACTTCCACCGCGGATTGATGCACGGTTTGATGATGAAGAACACGGTAAATTCATAGCTGGTTTGATGGACTGACTACTCACTTACTTTCAGCCTCCATCTCTCTCCCACCGTCAGTCTCAGCATCTCATATCCTCCCACATGCTCTCACATTGAGTGAGGAATCAATCCTTCTCACTTCCATTATCTCTCCCTCTCCATCTCTGTCGCTCTCTCTGATACTTCACTCTGGCCAGTCTGTACCAGTCGAACAGCCGTGCTGTGGGCACAATTGAGTCCCGCAGCAATCATACCACGTCCTCATTAGGTCTAGTCTAGTGGCTCGCCTTATCCTGCTTCATCCATTTTCTTGCCGTAATTGGGGAAAAAAAACCCTTTCCGACCTGTCGGCAGCAGTCCCAGTGCAAATGCTGCGGTTTCTTTGGCTGCGTGTAGGTTGTGACAATAGCCTACAAGTAACTTTGGGTTATTGCTGTCCAGCAAATTGGTGCATTATGTTGAATCTGTCAAATCCGTCTCCACCTTTGTCCCAGTTAGTAACGGAGGTGCAAACAGATGCTGCTTTGGAACTTGAGGTGTTTGCTATTAGAGGCGGCATGTTTTTTCAGTTTTCAGACCTTTTATGCAAAAAAAGTAATAAACTTGTGAATGGGTTGCTTATATAGGATGCTTTACGCCCTCCTGCCAGCAATTTTTCTTCAATAAACTTGGTGGGCATATGTTTTTGTTTTTTTTGGTAAAATTTTGCCAGTTTTTTGTGTATTTAAGTTGGGGTTTTTTTTGTTTTTTTTTTAATATGGTAGATGTCACACAAAAGCTTGCAATAAAAGGCAGAATGATTAGGAATGAAAATGCAAGCGGATAATCTTCTATTTTTGTATGTGTTGTATGTTTCTACGCGGTTTTCGTGTTTTCATGGAAGTCTGCGCACTCCAACACGAGTCTTGGATGTGACAGCCTCACTCGATCCCTGGTCTGACTCTGCGCTTCCTCAGGGGAAGCAGGAAGTGCCTGAGATGTGTTTCCTGCTGGAATGTGAGTCAGCTTCCTTGGCAAAAGCACATGCTGGCACAGCCCTGGATCAGAAAGGGAACTTTTTTTTTTTTTTTTTTTCAACAACAGTTTTTTCCAGCTCAGTTTGTTTGTATAGCACCAATTGACAACAACAGTCATCTCGATGTGGTATAGAAAGTTAAGCAAATACGTTTTATGTAAGTCCTCACACGAATCATCTCTTTGATTCAATCTCCTGTCATGAGCATGAACAAGGCAGTGGGTGACAGTGGAGGCAAGAACCGCCTTTCAACAACAAGAACACGCCCCCAGAACAACTGGAAGGAGGCTGGACACCTGTCTTGACCCGTCAGAGGGCCGAGCAGATACGAGAGAGATGCCAACAAAGCAAAAGCTGGGACAGGGACACCTGCAGCAGAAAAGGGCCGGGAAAGTTGCCAGAAAAAAATGTCATGCACATGCATGGGAAGTTGACACGGCAGTGAGAAAAGGTGCCCAATGCGTCGTGGGAGGATCCCAAGCAATTTTCACGTACAGCAGCACAGTTTTCTCACTTGTCTGATAAGATGCATCAATTTTTGTCAACTTGTTTGAACGTAATAGAGATTTATATGCTTTTTTTGTCTTTATAAAATATTAACACGTGTTGGCTTCAGCTGTCAGATTGAATATCTACCAGCGACTTGACTGTCCGCATGAAATGGTTACTTTACATAGACTTTTTGAGCAAAAATGTTCTTCATCTAAAATCAATTTTCCCACAGGTGTGCAATTGACGCTTTTACAATAACGTCTGTTTGATTATTATTCAGAAGAGTTTCAAAACATTATTTTCTCCCACTGTAGATTTTCTAGATGGTTAGAGTCTCCTATAACATGGATTACATAAAAAACAAGATCCTGTAAAATGAAGCAAATGCAGCAGCTCCTTAAAGTGCGTGCTCTGGCTCCAATATTTAATTAAATTTACTCGTTTGACCCTTTCCACAGCTGTACGAGTGGTTATACTTGAAGTAATTCCATAATGGAAGATGGCAGGCCTTAAAGAGGTGTATTTTTGTCCAGTTAATTTCCAGCTTTTTTTTTTTTTTTTTTTATACTTCACAAAATTGTTGGATTGATTCCTCATGTACATGTGTCTGTGGACTGATAGGGAAGATGGCAAAATGTCTCACTGTGAGTTAACCCAATGTGTATTTAAACTGGGACCGAGAGCGTGAGTGGAAATCTGCGGATTAAACCGCCGTCTTGATTCCAGTTCGCCGTCTTTATTAATGAGTCTCCACGATTGTCCCTTTTCCACCTGCTGTCGATGCTCGTGGAGCATTTTTTCTCTTCTCTGTTCTTGCTGAAGCATTGACGAGCGAGCCGTTTTCGTTCTCGGTCCTACCCACTCCTCTCCTGCTGCAGTGCCGTTCCTGCTCGCCGTTGCCCACACAGAGCTGCGCCATGTTGGGAAACTGCAGCTCTGCTCTGATGGCTCTAATCCGCTGCTTTCACTCTGCGCTTTAATGAGTCACCTGAGCTTTGAGGCGGTGGATCGAGCAGCATCCTAATTCGCTCTGTGGATTTGTTTTAGAGGAATCCACCTTTTCACTGGTGAAGGCGAAACCTCGCGTTGCTGGACTGAAAGCATTGAACGTGTACTTTCAGCTGGGAAACGTCTAATTAAGACTTAAGACTGCTGTTTGTGTCCCTCCCTCCTCTCTTCCTCTTTTTTTAACAATTATGTGGGGGCATGTTGTCATGCATTAGTAGATGCTCTTCTCTACTAGATTTGCATATAATAAACAATTTGTGTGTATTTTTTGACATGCACACGCTGTGAGATTGTCCTGTCTGAGCACAGCGACGTTTCTGCGAATTTGTACTTTGATAGTTTACGGTTTGGTTTACTCTAACTTATTCGTATTCTAAATCCAGCTTGAATCCTCTCCTCTTCCCTCTGCATATGTCATTTACGTGCCTCTTCTCTACACCCTCACTTCTCTCCCTTCCTTTATCTTTCTACAGTGCATCAGCCCCCGGCCACCATGTTAATTACCACAGTTCGTTTTCTCTATTATTCCGCACGCTATTTCTGTCACCCCTCTCTGCTGTGCCTGCTTTTGCCACGTTGCCAGCTATTTGCCGGGGCCTGCAGTGGTTGTTGAAAGGAGATGGGATGGAGAGGGGGGGGCACGGCACGGCACGCACTGATGCCCAAATTCAACAACAAATGGTTGTTTAGCGTCATCTGATTGTCACAGATTAGAGGGCTATTGGTGCTGGTGCGGAGGCGGCTCTTGCAGAAGATCAGGCGGCTCTGTTGGTGCTGACTGAACACCGCAGACTGAGCCAGTTGAAGAAGAAGAATATGTCTTGCTATTTAATGATGCTTTTTCTCTTTTAATTGATGAAGCAGAATAGAGAAACGGGTTTAATGTGTTTAATGTTCACCTGTTGAAGGGTTGATATTGTTAACTCTGTACATCAGGCCGACCCCCAATTAGACCCGAGAGCCCTGACACGTGGGAGTGTAAAAAGAAAAACATCTTCTTTTAAGACATTAGGTCTTGACAGCATATTGATGTTTTACTTTAAAATGTCTAAGTAGTTAGACGAGGAGTAAACGCTCAACGTGTTTCTTCAGCCCAGTATAATTGCTGTGGACATGTAGCTTCCATTTAAATTTCTCTCTTTTTTTTCTATCAGGCAGCTGTATTTGATAACGGCCAAAGAAAACCACAAAGCCAAAATTGAAAATAAATAAAAACTTGTCTGTTTGCCTTTTAGTATTTCTGAACAAAGACTGCACATGACAAATGAAATGTGCACGGTAAACAGCAAAGTTGCACCAAGATTTTGCCATTTAAAAGGCTAAAACTTGGTCAACCAGTCAGTCCTTCTTGCAAATTAATTAAAAAAAACTTTTTCACCTGCTGTTTTCATTCAAGTCTGTCTTATGGCAGGTGTAACTGCATGTTTGATCTGCAAATACTCCTCATCATTACACTCAAGTATTTCTTTTTTCCCCAAATCATTGCAAGGACACCAGTGCTGAGTATCATCCATCCATTATCTATACCCGCTTTATCCGTTTCCGGGTCACGGGGGTCTGTCGGAGCCTATCCCGACGCATAGTAGGCAAAAGGCAGGGGTACACCCTGGACAGGTCGCCAGTCTATCCAGGGCCACATGGAAGACAAACAACCAATCACACTCACATTCACACCTAGGGAGAATTTAGAAAGATCAATTAACCTAGACCGCATGTTTTTGGACTGTGGGAGGAAGCCGGAGTACCCGGAGGAAACCCACGCAAGCACGGGGAGAACATGCAAACTCCACACAGAAAGACCCACCGGGCCGGGAATTGAACCGGGAACCTTCTTGCTGTGAGGCAACAGTGCTAACCACTAAGCCACCGTGCTGCCTGCTGAGTATCAGTCAGTGCCAAATCCTTCCCACTGTCAAAAGCCCAACCAGTATCCTTCAAACATGTCAACCAGCAGCCTGGTTAGTTTTACTTGCTCGTTTTAGACACTGGGGACTGACGGTAAACGGACTTGAACCTTCCTACAGTCAGTGTGCCTGAGTGAATCCAAGTGTTCTCCATTGATTCCTAGTCATACCCATAGACTGGATGTCTGTAAGGACATACGGTGGCGTTATAGTGAGCCAAAGGGCTTGTTAAACCTGCAGCCGTGTTTCCATCAGTCCACCTGGTGGATGTCTGCTCCACTTCCAGGACACCTAAATGCATCTGCTGGGATTTTGGCTCTCAGGCCACTAATGAGGCATAGTGGGATCTGCTTCTCTATTAATGTCCCTTTGTGCTCAGGTATCATAGGGGTAAACTGTGTACCCAGTGCAGTACAAGTACTGTTGTTGTAACTCATATATTGATATCCAAGTAGATCTTTAACCTGAGTTAATACACCTTCGGCATCAAACTTCCTTTCGTTGTTGTCCATGACCTCGCTCCAACGTCCTCTACAGCATCAATATTTCATTGTGAGAATGCTGCCACACTTCTTGAGATTTTTGTTTTCAAGTTCAAGGTTTGTTTCTGTGGTGCTTGAAATTCTGCTAGTACTCTTCCCGCTTTTTAACATCACATGTGGGAGCAGCTGATTGAGCTTTCTGGAGCCCAGCAAATGCAGAGACTGAAAATCCTTTGGAGCAAGTTCAAAATTGAAAGAGGAAGAGAAAAGTTAAACAACTTCTTCCTTCCTCCGTCATCAAGGGGAATGTAAAAATTGCTGGTAGGAAGAAAAAAAAAATGAACGAGCTTGGAGTGCTGATGAGGACACGGGAATATTGGGAAATGCAGTATTCTGTTTCACTGAGACTCGACTGCAGTTCTACCAGTTACTGTTTACTCCGTACTCTACTACTCTACCAGGCTCGCGGACCGCGAGTGGAGCGAGAAAAGGTAACGAAGGTGGTGCCGCAGTACTTTTTAGTAACAGATGCTGGACATGGTTGCTGTGAGAGTGCATCTCTGCACCCCGGATCCTGAACTGTTAGCTGTGAGTTTCCATCGTCCAAGAAAGTTCACCAGGGTTATTTATGTTCTGAAAAACTGCTGCTCGTAACCTCCAAATACAAACCCAACCCAACCGAGGGCCCTTCTTAAAAACAAGCGCTGGATCACCTGAACGAGCTGCTGGAAAAGAAGAAAAGAGCTGTCGTGAGGGGAGAATGAGAACTATTAAGGATTGTGGAGAAACAACTTAAAATCGACAGAGAGACGGCAAGGATGGAGAGAAAGCAAGCCACTGCAGAACGATGTGCAGAGATGTGTGATCGGGATAAAAACGAAAAGGAAAATCACTGTCTTCAAGGAGGAGGGGGATCGCACTGATGGGTAGAAGGGGGAGGGTGCGAGGGCAGGGGGGGGGCAAGCAGAGCCAATAAATGGAGCATATTTGTAAATACGTTCAGCTTAGGAGGAAGCAGTTCATCCTCCTCTCTTGCTCCTAGCCACACAGACTTCACACCCTTCTTAGGACTCGCATCTTTCCTGTCACAGCTCGACAGTCTCACCTCGCACTTCAGTTATGGTTCTTAATACAGCTACACCGTTATCTTCTCCCACTTTAGCCCCCTCTGAATCCAAGCTCTGTCATCTTCAAAAATACCCAACCGACCCTGCTGCTGTAGGACGTGTCTGTGGGGGACAGAAGGCTGGGCATAGAGTTCTGGCCGACTTCTTTGTGGCACAATGGGGGAACAATCTTGACTCAACCCATCTTGAATATGAACAACACAGAGGAGGTGATTTGGGAGAGCCGAGAGAGAAAGGAATCATTTTTCCATCCTGGAAGAAGATGTGTCAAACTGAACAATCCAATGTGTAGGGATGGTTTTATATTTTTATATGTACACAAACACTATATGGCCAAAAGTATTGTCTCACCTGCCTTGACTCGCATATGAACTTAATTGATATCCCATTCCTGATCCATAGGGTTTAATATGACATCAGTCCACTTTTTCAGCTATAACAGCTTCTACTCTTCAGGGAAGGGTGTCCACAAAGATTAGGAGTGTTCATGGGAATTTTTGGATTTGTTTTTGGAATTTGGAATTGTTGGACCAGAAGGTCTGGCTCTCAGTCTCCGCTCTAATTCATCCCAAAGGTGTTCTATCGGGTTCAGGTCAGGACTCTGTGCAGGTCAGTCAAGTTCATACACACCAGACTCTGTCATCCAGGTCTTTGTGGACCTGCTTTGTGCACTGGTGCACAGTCATGTTGGAAGAGGAAGGGCCCAGCTCCAAACTGTTCCCACAAAGTTGGGAGCATGGAATTGTCCAAAATGTCTTGGTATGCTGAAGCATTCAGAGTTCCTTTGACTGGAACTAAGGAGCCAAGCCCAGGTCCTGAAACGCAACCTCACACCATAATCCCCCCTCCACCAAACTTTACACTTGGAATGATGCAGTCAGACAAGTACTGTTGTCATGGGAACCACCAGACCCAGACTCGTCCATCAGATTGCCAGATGGAGAAGTGTGATTCGTCACTCCAGAGAACGTGTCTCCACTGCTCTAGAGTCCAGTGGCAGCATTTTTTACATCACTGCATCCGCCGGTTTGCATTGCACTTGGTGATGTTTGTCTTGGATGCAGCTGCTCGGCCACGGAAACCCATCCATGAAGCTCTCTGCGCACTGTTCTTGAGCTAATCTGAAGGCCACAAGAAGTTTGGAGGTCTGTAGCAACTGACTACAGAAAATCGGTGACCTCTTTGCACTATGCACCTCAGCATCCGCTGATCCCACTCCATCAGTTTACGTGGTCTACCACTTCGTGGCTGAGTTTCTGTCATTACTAAACACTTCCATGTTCTTATAATACAGCTGACAGTTGACTGTGGAATATTTAGGAGCAAGGAGAGTTCACGACTGGATTTGCTGCACAGGTGGCATCCTATCACAGTTCCACGCTGGAATTCACTGAGCTCCTGGGAGCGACCCATTCTTTCACAAATAGTTGTAAAAACAGTTTGCAGGTGCTTGATTTTATACACCTGTGGCCATGGAAGTGACTGGAACACCTGATTCTGATTAGTTGGATGGGTTAGGGAACACCTTTGGCAATATGGTGTATATATGTATACAAAGTGTGAAAACCTGCCAAATCGGCAGCGTATTAAACACTTGTTGTTCCCACTGTAAACCATATAGCACCTTGCTGCATTACTGTTTTGAACTTTTTTTTGGTTGTCAGACAGTAATTAAAATCTGCTTTGCGTTTGGTCAAAGCTGAAGTTAGAATGAGGTGAAGCTGCACAGATCGTTTCTCAGACTGCAGCTGTAGATGCAGACAAACCCGCTGACAGACATCCGATATTGGTGTCTGTGAGGAAGTGTGTTGCAGTTAAAATATCCTGTACTTATAACCAGTCGACCCTAGTTCACATTAAGTTGTGCCTTCACCTGTGGAGACAGCATCTTTTCACCTAGAGTCAGACCGAAAATGCCGCTTATTACCGACATTAAAACATGTCTGCTAGGACTTTTGGTGAAGTTTGAATGTTGGTTTGTTTTTAAAATCAGATCAGATGAGAGGCCAGTTATAGTTGTGAGGTAACATCGTTACGTCACTATTGTTTATCAATAAATAAGAGATGAGCCTGAAGGGAAAATCACTCTACCTTTCTAGTTTCCTTTCCTCCCCCTCCCCAAAACCTCTGTGCTTACATAAATAATAGATCAGCTTCTCACAGCGACAATTAGCAGTATGGATCTGATTCATCCCAGCTCACACGACCTACATACAGCCCTGGCTGAATGGCGGTACACCAACACGATGGTGCGAAGCATGCTTTGAAGTTTCAGTCAACATTGATTTATGGTACATAAACTTTAGCTGCAGGATCAACACAGACGGGGTAACGCACTTGCATGATGGGGGATTTAGTGCTTTGCATGCTTGTACTTGTTCTGCAACAGTAAACGGCACTTGGGTTTAGTCTTTCTCTTCAGAGTCCACAGTTGTTGTTTTTTTCTTCCTCCATTTCTTATTAAGACGATGTTTTAACTTTCCCCATAGGAGGCTGTTTAAATATATATAATACTGAACTGAAGATGATTAAAACTTAAAGGAGACCACAGTTATATTTCTATATATTGATAATATAATCACTTTCATGAGAACGATTCAACGTTTTTGAGTTAAATATAGAAACAAATTCTTAATATTGAAATTCATTGTAACAGTTTAACATCACTATTCATTTTAGCCTCAGAAGTACAAAAGAACAGGAAAAACAAAGGAAGGTTCCTTGCTTCATTCAAGTTTTTGTTAATTTTTGGTATTCATAAATGTCTCCAGCTGTTTATTAGCCATTAAGATTAAAAAAGCCTTTCTTTGAGGGGGTTTTTCAACCTTCAGAGAGCGGATGTGGTTCATGCTGGTGGCACTGCAGGCACAGCAAACCACAGCAAAGATGCATTAAAACTTCAGCTGGTATTACCGAGAAAGAACTAAAAACCAGCTGGATCCGAATCTTCACTCGATCTCCTGCATGAATAGACTCGTACCCAAACTGTGGGTGGATGCGAGTTCAGAAAATGATTGGTGAGATTGTTGGTGTGGTAGTGAATTCCTAACTGTGCCATCTCCCCCCCTAAAGATTCTCCAATTTCGGTTGGATCCAGACACCTTCAGTGTAATGGGGACTTTTTTAAACTAATCTAGGTAAAATTTCTTCTTATATTGCTAAAACCTGCACATATGCCTCTTTTGATTAATCAAGAGTACGGTACTTGGAGAAATCTCAAGTAACAATGACTAATAGTTTTCAGTTCAAGTGTCAGTGGATTTATGAAGAAAAAAGTCCAACAAATGACAAACGGAGCTGTGAGGAAAAGTGGTTCTGTGGATGGAAATGACCTGTTTGAAGCTTAACAAATATGGTTCAAGTCTTGAATGCAGCTTTCTGGTTCAGGACCAAGCGACACTTTCAAACTCACTTTGATTGAGTTTGTGGTACTGAAATCTAAATTCCCTGCAATATTATCGTCTTTCACAAGATGTTTTCTAGATTTAAGGCTCTTTTTTTTTTATCAGTAATTGTTGGATTTATAAAGATCAACATATTTATTTTATGTATAAAACCTTTTTGCAAAATTGGTGTATTGCACCATTAAGTAACCGGAGCTCTTTTGTAACTTTTGATGCACACACACACACCTCTCACCACTCAATGGCTGTGCTCATCTCCTCCCACCACCTCTATTGCCATTTTGTGGTAGCCGGCGGATCGGGAAGTGCTACACAACACAATTTCCACAATTTCATACTTGGAGGAAAAGACAACAGCAGATTTCAGAGCGGGGGGGGGGGAGTGGTGGACAGCAAACCGTGTTTATCTTTCCACACAATTTCAGTTTCACTTTGAAAATCTCTGAGCTGAAACTCCAACACTTTGGACTGTGTGCTGCCTGGAAGCTTTCAAAGAGAATAATGTTTGATTTAATATTTTTTTCATCTTCTTATCTCCCGTCTGTGTCTTAGCCTGCCATTTCCTCATCTACACAGATGAAAAGCTGTTTGTGTTTTTGGAGTAGCTCTGTTGCATTTAATGTGTGCACTCCAAGCTGCTGAGTGGAGCAGACGAGGAGTTTGATGTACCTGGATTTTATTCCGTATTTTTATTTTTGGGGTATTGTTGGTGCTGAGTCCTGAGTACTAATTTCAGGTTGAAAATGGTGGAATTAGTGGAGTAGTTGGATGTTTTATCTGCACCAGCTGAGGGAACCTGGTGAAGATGACGTGGGGTGAGAAAAGTAATTTGATGCAACACTCGGCATCGTCTGGTTCCTTTGCTTTTGTTGCTGATGTGTGAGACGGAGAAATAAACACATGACAGTGCACAGTTGATGTGAGTCATATTCCAGATTTTACACCTGGTTTTATCTTCATGCAGCTCATTGTGTAACCTGTTGTGGCTTTATACCCACTTTTCAAAGTCTTTCCCAAACTGTCACACCCATGCCCTGCAGGTATTTTACAAGAGTTGGCCAAGAGGCCGTGTTGTTGGTCCTTTTCACTGATTCTGACTTTACTCTTTAGAGGTTCATTCAGTTATTTCACTCTATTCCTAAAACCCGTTGTGATCTGCTGTCATGTTGTTTTAAACTTGTGTGGGGTCAGCCTGTTTAAAGTCACTGAGACGTAACGTAGCATGTTTTTATAACCAAAGACAAAATCGTGACTTGACTTGACTCACCGGTTGATGTGCCAATAATGTCTGTGTGGGAAACAGGTGCAGTTGTCGAAGGATTACACTGAGATACACAAAGAAAAACAGAATGGGTCCATTAGTCTTTTGTTTTTCCTGACTGCTGATCTTCTGCTCGTCTGTCAATGAATATCAAGGTGGTTGTCTTTGGAAGATGGGCCTAAGAGAGATGTGAATTTTCAACAAAATACGGGCTGATTTATGAATACAGGCCTCCAGTGTGCTTGGGAATGACGAACGAGATGAGCAGTTCTTTAGTTTCTGCATTGAGTTACTCACATATGTGTACGTAAACACTCAGATGAGCTCGTGAAGAACCTTGTGCTCAACTTTCTGTCCTCCCCGCTTTTAAAAAGCCTTTATGACCGACTCTTTTCTCTGTGCAGCATTGGGTTCTGTCAATCAGTGCAACTAATCTGTAATTTTCAGGTGTGCATGAGTCACTGCGCACTAGAGCAGACATATGAGCACACTGTCCTTGGCACTGGCACACCCGTGCTGCTTCACAACAACTCTAGACTGTTGCAGACAGTAACATTAAACAAAAACAAATCACAAGCAGTGACATGGACTTGTTTGAATTGCAATATTAACAGTAATAATAGCTTTATGATTTGGATGCTTTTATTCGTATATTTTGGGTGATATTTAAATGAATGGGTTCTTCCAAGAAAAAAAAACAATCAAGTGGCAGACTCCATCCATCCATCCATCCATCCATCCATCCATCCATCCATCCATCCATCCATCCATCCATCCATCCATCCATCCATCCATCCATTGCAGAGACATTAATTTATTAGAAAACGTGGAGCTCCAAACTGGTGAATAGCGTTTTGACTGAAAAGTGTGAGGTCAGTAGAGCTTGACAGGAGATGCACTTAAGTCTTAATCTCTTAAGCACACGTCTTACTGTTGCTACATTTTCAATAATACTTTAAATTAGGAGTAAATTAGTGTTTTTTTTTTTGCGTATGAAATGTGCTTGGAGTTAGAAATCAGTTAAAGTAAAACATTTGTATTCCTGTTGACTGGTACTAATGAGGTCATTGTTGCTTTATTGTTCATTGAACGCTTTTTCAGACAATTAGATTGACAGTCAGTCACAGCTTAATATGAAAGACGTGGATAGGTTTACAAATGATTTAGTTTCCTTGTGTTCAGATGTTCCTCAGATGCCACGTCTACCTACAACTGTGGTTCGAGCCCCTTTACATGTCGGGGGGCCCTTTGGCAAAAAAAAACGATCTCGTAGTTGCAAAGGTGCACACAGTTTTTAATAATAACATTGTTGAATGTTTTGATTGTCTTATAACTGGAATTTCACCATCTTGATAGCAGATGATTTGTCATTTGTTCTCAGCTTGACTAAATAAATCCTTCCTACCAAAAATTGAGTTATCCCCTAAATTTACTCTATTTAGAATTGCCCTTTTTTTTCTTCTTTTTTTTCTTTTTTTAAATTGATTGCTTAATATGATGGCACAAAAAGCACTTTCAATGTGTTCCAGTACTTGAAGTCCGTGAAGTCCGTGTGTTTGTGCACGTTTTGCCTTTACAACAAAACGCAGGACTGAGCAGTGGCGCCTCTTATTATCCCTGGAGAGCAACTTTATTTTGACACTCTTAAAGGTTACTGGTGTCTGCCACATTAATTGGATTGCAGACAGACATAATGCTGCACATTTGATTGAATTCCGTCTCCCATGTAACATAATGCTCTTCACTCACATGGTTCTGTTCTCCATTTTTCCCGTTCTCTCCTTCTCTGCAGCCAAATTTGGTCTGTACTTACATACATGCATCTGGATGCCAGGAAACAAATAAGGTCACACAGTTTGCAAAAGAGAAAAGATATTTAAAAAGTTAAGCAGTTTATTAGTTACAACTCTAACAAATTTGATCTGATTGAATAAATAATATGTATGTTTGTTTTATGTTGTTCAATCTGAGCCCTACTGATGAAAGACAGGTTTTATTTGGTTTGAGTTTTGTTATGGTTTTTTTTTTCTATTATTATTATTATCATTATTATTATTTGACCTGATAAAGTTAGACATTTCACACCGTTCATCTGTATTCGTTACTGACAGTTCAAGCCATAATACTCACCTCATCTTCTCGTGCTGCTCGGACAACCAGGGTTCTCTCTCGTTCATTTTGCCGTCTCATTGTTGGCAGAAAAGCAAGACTCCTGAATTATTAAGCAAACATCAATTCATAAAGCAATCACCCTAACTCCCTAAACTCCAAGTATCAGTCCTTAAGACATTAGAGCTTGAAACAAGGTTTTACTTATTCATTTCGGCTTACTATTTCCATGCCAACTGTAACAGTTTTTTCCCCTCAGGACTCTCACAGGTCAGAAGACCATGATTTTTCCAGGCTATTTTATTGGCTATGAAACAAAGGAATTAGGGATGAAAAACATAAAAACTTGAAACTGCAAATTTGTAACTTGCATCTAAGGCATAGTAAACATATTTTGGTGTTTCCGCAAAGATGCGCAGTTGGCATCTAAAGAAGAAGAGTCTCGGTGTGTCGCCTTGTTGAAGCAGTAGGCTCAGTGTTGCTAATGAAATAATTGGCTTTCATGGGTTTAATCTACCACTTGTCAGTAAAATTGGATGATCTAATTGTACCTTTTTTTTTCTTTTTTTTTACTTTATGATGAACATGACATTAGAAAACCCACCAACCCGTCCTTTTCATATATATTTGTATATTTGTCTGGTATAGAGTACGCTCCAGCTTCTTCCAGCTCTTTGTTGTGTCATTTAATGCAGAACGTGATACTGGAATGTTGATTTCCGTGATTCATCGTCTGACTCCCTCTGCCTTTTTCTTTTCTCTTTTCTTTTTTTGTCCTTAGGCTCTTTGCGCTTCTATTCTTGATTATCGAGCTCCAGTTTGTACGAACTGAGTTCTCGTCTAGTGCGACACGAGTGCAGATGGCGTTATAGAGGCTTCACCTTTGAAACTTTGCGTTGAACACATTTCTTTTACATCAAGCTTCAGTTCTTTAAAGGTGCATCTAGATTTTTCTAATTCTGGGTTAAAATCTACAAACCTACAGCTGTGAACTGTCTCGTGATGATGCTATTGATGTAGGTGTCTTATTCTGCCTTTGTGGTACTTTGGTATTTTATGTGTAAAGGGTTGTTGCACAAGTTGAGCTTCAGCCTCTTGTCTGAATAAACTTACTGAGTTTATTACTGTTGTTGTTTTTATTGGAGATGATTGGTTTAAAACATCTTGCCTATTGATTATTCCATTTGTATTGATGTTATTTTTTTTCTTCTTCTTCTGCTTTTCACTTTTGACAGCACCAAATGTGAGCCTCTCTTCACGCTTCACCGAGGGGGCATCATGTTGGCCCAAGTCTAAACTCCTTCGCGCCCTGTTTTCACCTTTCCCTCCTAAGTGGCCGCCCCACTTCCTTTCCCGTCTTCACCATGACCAGTCTGAAGCGCTCTCAGACGGAGCGCTCAGTTGGGGGCTCGGTGCCAGCCACTGATGAGTTCTATACCCGTCGCCTTCGACTGCCCAACGGAGGAGCACCCCCGCCTCGCAGTGAGAGTGCTCACATCTCCTCCTCCTCAACCACCGGCACCAACCCTGGCGTCCCTAAGATGGGGGTTCGAGCTCGCGTGGCTGACTGGCCCCCAAGAAAAGACGGGGTAGGAGGGGGTGTTTGGCATATAACTGTGGAAACGGACTCACCTAGCTCTACCAACACCACCAGCTCTTCAGGGTCAGGGAGTGGAGACAGAGAGAGACTTGTGGGAGGGGGAGGAAGTGGTGGCGGAGGAATGGGTAGTAGTGGTAGTGGTAGCAGTGGAGGCGGAGGAGGAGGAGGAGGAGGAGGAGGAGGTGTGTCAGCTGTAACAGCCCACAGCAATCTTTCAGCCAAGCTGGGTCACCTGATAAGCCCACAAGACTCATCCATGCTCCGCAACATCCACAACACACTTAAAAGCAAGATGCAAAGCAAAGGGAAGGACAATCGCTTCCTGTCGCCAGACGGCTATCTTGGCTCCCCTCGTAAAGGCATGAGACGCATCCGCCAGCGCAGTAACAGCGATATAACTATCAGTGAGCTGGACGGGGATTCGAATGAGGGCTGGTCCTTCTCTGGGTGGACACCCATGCACCGTGAATATGGCAGCACGTCATCTATAGACAAACACGGGGTCTCGGGAGAGAGCTTCTTTGACATGCTAAAGGGATATCAGTCTTCTGAGGCTCCTGATCAGCGAAGCCCAGCTCCAGAGAGACTGACAGAACTCCTTACTGTGGCTCCCATAAAGCAGGCTGCTCTGGACCTGCCAGATGGACCCCTAGGTCCAGTCCGAGGTAGTCCTGCGAGTCGGCTGAAGGAACGAGAGAAGCACTTGAAGAGAAGGTCAAAGTCAGAAACGGGTGGAGAGTCCATATTCCGAAAGCTGCGCAGTGTCAAAGTAGAGGGTGATGCATCAAGAGCTGGCTCAGATGCTGAAGATGGAGGAAAAGGGGATGAAAGTGGTCCACCTCCTAAACCGTGGGTATGCCAAAAAGGCTTTGCTCATTTCGATGTACAGTCTCTGCTCTTTGACCTCAACGAGGCAATCCAAAACCGACAGTCTGGGGCCAAACGCAAGAACACCACCACAGGTGCTTCTGCTGCTGCGGCGGCCTCTGCCTCAGCTTCCTCCTCTCTTTCCTCAAATCAAAGTGGAGTGTATGGCTCGCCTTGTGGCTCGCAAGAGGAGCTGAGCAAGGATGGTACAGGAGGAGGGCACAGTACCAACCCTGCCTTGGATCCTGGTGATGACAAGAGCAACGATTTAGTGCTCAGCTGCCCTTGTTTCAGGAATGAGATTGGTGGAGAGGGTGAAAGGAACATCTCTCCTGCTAAACAGGTAAGTTTATTACAGCAAATAAATGTAAATTTGAAGAAATGCGTCAACAGTTTATTATATAAACTGTAAAGTATCTAATATTTCAAGGGGCTGTTAAAAGTATTGTGGAATTGAATTTGAATGTGTTTTTTTTTTTTTTTTTTTTTTTTAAATTTTCCTTGCCATGCATCTTCCAGCAGGGAAGCATTGGTAGCGGTGGGACCTCCAGCAGTTCCTCTGGCAGTATAGAAGAAGGACCTTTGGATGCCACTCTTACTACCCACTTCACTAACGCTGGTGTGGCCGTGCTGGAGGCTCCCAAAGACGGGCCGAGTCAACATGCTGACAGATCCAAAAGATACATCATGGAACATGTTGACCTTGGTGCCTATTACTACAGAAAATACTTCTATCTCCGAGGTAGGAAAATTGGAAGTTTTTTTTTTTTTTTTTTTTTTTTTTGTGTCCCCTTTGGGAATACCCTTTGAAGTTATAGGTTTGGCAACAGGTAGAGAAAATAGTATTGAGCTGTTTTGTTTAGTTTTCTCCCTGCAAGACTCTTTCCATGTTTTACATACTCATACAGGCCTCTTTCCTGTCATTTTGTGGCCATCCTTGTTTTAAATCTAATATCTCCTCATGCCCAGAGCATTGGAACTACCTAGGAGTGGATGAAAACTTGGGCCCGGTGGCAGTGAGTCTGAGGAGGGAGAAGTTGGAGGACCACAAAGAGCATGGCCAGCAGTACAATTACAGAGTCATCTTCAGAACGAGTGAGGTAACCTGAAATGGACACAGAATGATATATCGTGAGCTTAATTGTTGACTTTCCAGTCATCTGCGTTTGCGAAAGTGGTAGTTGCTTCCTCTGTGAATGTTCATGTTCCCAGACGTGTCAATATTTAGCACATTCTGTACTCAGTGATGTCACGGCGAGGCTGTTATGAGTTCAGATTGTGTGGGAGTTGAAACACAGGATCTGCACCAAGTCGGGGGGGGGGGGGGGGGGGGGCAACGCAGAAGCTTCAGCTTAAGGTTGCGAACCAAAGATGCGCCTGTGCTCCCATTTCTTCCAGTAGACACACTCGAGCTAAAGATCCGCGTTTCATTCCCTGAGCTGAACGCACATTTGCATCTTTGTCAGCATTTGTTTTTCAATCGGATAACATTGGGACCAAAGGTATTTTGAGTCAGGAAGGCAGAGTAGTGTTCTTTCACGAAGGGACAGGATGGATAATATCATTTTTATGATCCGGATAGGATGATGAACAACTTTCCGTGCCGAGTGTGTAATCTCTACTTCTCTTGCCTCCCTGTTCCTGTTTTAATTAGTATGTTCAGTTTAGGGAGCTGTGCAGTGACTGAAGTGTGTTTGTGCGGTAGTGAGTGGGGTGCACAGATTTTCTTTTGAAGACAAAAGTTCAATGTCCATCAAGGACAGCCGAAAGTGTTGGAGGCAATTTTCCTTTTCACTTTATTTACGACCGAGCGTACTTCCGCCGACGCAGGACCCGCCGAACACAACACGCAGACGCTTGTTAAGTGCTTTCGGGATCCGCTATAGACTACGAGCTCATGCTGGATACTCAGACCTCGGACTTTTTACAGTACTCGTGGTTTATTCATGAATTTCCTCCTTGAACTTGTTTTACCCTCAAGCCTAAGAGTCTTTATAGTAGAAAGGATAGTAGAAAAACCTCCACACAGTCGTTTTCTACCCCCTTACTAGTTCTGATTTACTCCTTCATGTGCCAGCCGAGAGAAATCGCAAGGCAGAACTGATTTCTTAAACTAGATTTTACAAATAAACATTGATTTCATTAAAGTTCCTGAGCTCATGATGCTGCATTGACCATAATAAAGTGTAAGGAGAAATCTATTTATTCTACAAATTGAATTGCAGAGGTCCTAAAGCAGATGGCTTTGTACTCGCTAGTGAACCAACCTGCTGCAGCGAGAAGGAAATGATGCCAAACGTTCAGGACCAGATGTTGTATCTTGTGATTAAACTGACCTGCATAAGTCTTGAAGCATTATCATAGTCATAGTAAGACATAATAACTAAAAGTAATTTCCAGAATTGAACCGACTGTGAGCATTTCTTCTTTTTTTTTCTTGTTTCCCTGATCCTTTCAATCCTTGAATTTTTTTTTTTTCCTTTCTTTAAAATACCTTTCTCTCCAGCTGAACACCTTAAGGGGTTCCATCCTGGAAGATGCAGTACCGTCCACATCCAAGCACGGTCTAGGTCGAGGACTTCCCCTCAAAGAAGTCCTGGAATACCTCATTCCTGAGCTCAATGCTCACTGCTTGCGGCTGGCACTCAACACACCTAAAGTCACGGAGCAGCTGATGAAGTTGGACGAGCAGGGGGTAAGGAGCCGACTGTGAGCCGACAGCGAGCTAATATAGACGTTTGATTGTGGGTTACGTTCGGCTGGATGAATTTGCTTGATTAAATCCCTCTAATTACTGCTATCCATTTAGGAAATAAGTATTCTCCAGACCTCATGTCATTGTGATAATTCCTCGCATTCAGTTCATAATCAGATAAAGACATTTCCCGACTATTAAGAGCTTACGGAGGTTACGGAGGGAGGATGTTTTATGTCTGAGTGTGTGTTTGTTTTTTTCATAAAGGAAATGTCTTTTTGTTGGCCTGGATGATTGATAATGAAAGGAACTTTGCAGACTTAAAACAAACCTAGGTCTGTTATTAGATGGCAAGAAAGGTCATTTTTCATTAGGGACCAAAACAATGTGAATTGGAGCGGTTTTCAGTTGGAAGGGAATATGTCTGTAGCAAAATGGGAACTAATAGTAGCACAGGGGGAAAGAAGTTACGTCAAAATAAGCCCCCGACAAGACTCAAAAACGTGCGTATGGTCTCTAAAGACAAACCAGGGTCATTTTAACCTTGTATTGTATACAAGAAGTGTACAAAAAGAAATGAAACCAGGAGCTGCCAACTCCCCTCCTTTTGCATCCATCGATGGAAGAATTAACACATATTCCTTTCTAACTGGAAACCTGTTGGACTCACGTCGTTTTGGAAGGTTTACGTGCTTTAGCATCCAAGGATAGACTTTAAGCTGTTGAAACTGCAGAATGCTGCTTTTAATTTGTTTCAGGTTGGTTTATTTATTCATTCACATAAACTCTTATGTGGTATTTATAATTAGAAACTACATGTGAATGCAGGGTGAGTTGCAGCACTCTCACGCATAACTGATATCTAAGAAAAGAGAACGATACACAGCAGGCTCTTTGATGCTCCGTGATTCAGTCATCACTAGTTTAAAGCCTCTGAAAATGTCGGTATAATTTCTTGGAAAAATGGCACCACGTCCACTACAGAACAACTCGAGGTTACCCTTGAAATGCCAACGCAAGTTCTGTCAACAAATGTCGACGTGGTTACTTCGACGCGACTTCTACTATGCAATACGGCCGTGGCCACACCCATTTCACCGGAATAGTCTTTTCTCTGTGCAGCTGAGCTTCCAGCGGAAGGTGGGGGTGATGTACTGCATGGCAGGCCAGAGCAGCGAGGAGGAGATGTACAACAACGAAGCGGCTGGTCCTGCGCTGGAAGAGTTCCTCCATTTGCTCGGAGAACGGGTCAGACTCAAAGGCTTCACCAAGTATCGAGCTCAGCTGGACACAAAGAGTATGTACAGATGCAGATAAGCGGTTGGCAACATGCAGGGAGACAACAAACGATGATTTTCACTACCATGCTATACCATAATAATACTAATACAAGAATCGCTGATTTCTCTGGGCTGGTATCTGGACGACGTTTGTTGAGAAATGAGCGAAATCCAAGCGTCACATTTTCTACAATTTCTACAATTATTGTTGATATATGAGAAGACTTACTTACATGGGGAGCTAATATATTAATGCTTTAAATATGATTACCCTAATGAAAACCCTGCTCATTAGAGTAAGCTCTATGTAGCGAGATTACCAAAATGAGACAGTGAACTTCATAAAATTCTGCATAAGCAGATATTATTAGCTTTATAACCTTTTTTACTGGGTAATCTCGTTAATGGCTTGGAATAAGTCCTTTCTGCCCCTCTTTTAGCCCCATTCATTCCTGCATATCCTGGTTTCCCTTCGGTGCAGCAGAGTGTTTCCTCAAAGGTCTCAGTACATGTAACAGTTGGCCTTTGGCGTTAAATCCTTCTATTGCAAACATTCACTGATAAATGTTTGCTTAATCTATTGATAACCTGCTTCACGTTTGCTTCAAAACATGTTGTTGCATAACTTTTTCACGCCTGTGTGATCACATGCCACTTATATTACTCTGATATAAGCGAAGACCTCACTCAAGATGCATCCCATTTATTCTTTGCAGGGCATGTAATGCAATGTTTTAAAAAAAACAAAAAACAAACAAACAATAAATCTTTGCAAAGCACTCCCTACTGGAGCGTAGAGCACATCAATACTGTGTGGAGGTGGTGATTAATGCGCCGTGGCCCGCTTTAATGCAAGAGCTAAACTCGGGGTCGTCCGACTCTACAGAGGAACTTGGGGAAGGATAAAGATGTTTACTCACGACGCAAGGAAATGTTTCACAGAGCATGAGAACGGCGTGGAAGCCTTGTGTGTTCCATTTGAAGATATTTGCACTAATTTTAGCGGCAGTCTTTTTTTCTAAATCTGCGTGATGACCGAGACCACGGCTGAGCAGTTTCTAATCTCACGGTTATGCGATTTAAGAAGTGAACGTACGCTTGTGTCGTCCTCAGCGGATTCGACAGGTAGCCACTCCCTGTACACCACCTACAAGGATTATGAGATCATGTTCCACGTTTCCACCATGTTGCCCTACACACCCAACAACAAGCAACAGGTACGTTCAGTGACGGCAAATGTTAAAGCGCTCTTGTTTTTTTTGTAGTTTCCATAATCTGGACACTTATTTACCTCCATATAGCTAAACTGTTGCAAGATCAAAATGCGTGCATATGTGACTTTAAGGTTTTGTCAGGTTTGGGACTTATCATTAATATATGTGTAGACGGCTGTTTAAAGAAAGAAACTAACATTTTTCCTCATGTTTGTGGACTTTTCCAGTTACTGCGGAAGCGTCATATCGGGAATGACATCGTGACGATTGTGTTCCAGGAACCTGGGGCGCTCCCCTTCACTCCCAAAAACATTCGCTCACACTTTCAGCACGTATTTGTGATTGTGCGCGCACACAACCCTTGTACAGACAACTGCTCTTACAGGTGAGTTCAACAGCCGAGTGTGCTGCATAAGTACATCAGCTTATTTATTTTATTCGGTGAATGTTGTTAAATTGTTGAAGCCTGAACAAAAAAAAAAAAAAGGCTAGTAAGTCTAAGCAGGTGTGTCACGTTTAAGTCGTATTCACACATTAACAGAGATTTCATGAGGGTTTTGTCGGGATTTATGCTTCGGTTGTTGTTCACACGTGCGTCTCACAGCAGGGGAGTTCGTGTCGGAGATCTGCTCTCTCAGCTGGAAGCGTAAGGGATCGCAGAAGGCGGGACATGATGCATAATGTACGCCGTGGAAATCGCTGGGTTTTGTTTTACGCCTTGTCAAGAATGATAGATGAATGCTGGCTCCCGGACGACTATATTTTTGTGTTGATCTCAAGGCGCGCACACACACACACACACACACGCAGGTCAGGACAGATGAGCGCGAAGGAGCAACTGTTCCCAGCTTGCCCATTGGTCCATGGGCAGTAGAGGCTCCGAAAGATTAACTGCTGCATTCAAACATTATCTCACTTTGTGAGAAATCTCACTGGAGAGTTTAGCAGGGAGCCGAGTGTGTCTGAGCTCTTACATGCCATTCCTCCTCAACATCCTCTCAATCATCTCCGGTCTGCAGTGCACGTGTGGAAACGGCCTTAGAGTTGGTCCGAGAGTTTCCAAGACAATCCAGTTGACAGAGTTAACTCTGACTTCTGCTGAAAATCAGGGATTCCAGTTCTGCAGGTTATGATGGAGGATGTGAACCTGATTTCAAAATAAATTATAAATGTGCTCATTAAAAACCAAAGTAAAGGAATATCTCATAACTGAGCTATAATCTAAAAAAACACCGCTTTTAAAGCCCCAAAATCAGCTCCAACTGGTTGGAAAGACTCAAAAGGTGAACTTTTTTTTGTTAGTGGGGAGTTTCTTTGACGTGTCAAAGATCCTCTTGCATTTTTTTTTTTTTTTTTTAATTTGTTAGTGTCAGTGTATGCGGTCTTTTATTAAAAATAAATATTTGGGTAGCCAGCAGTCATCGTCATGGCTGTGCTGAGCCGGCGTCCAATATGTAACGAACCAAGGAAAGCAGCTCCATCAACATGCGCCGTGGGACTTGTTGAACCTGGGAGTCGGGCACGAGAATTATTTCTCAACACAGTAATGGCTGTTTGCCAAGAACGTCGATTGGAAGACTCGAAACTCGGAGCAGAGCTGGGAACAAGCAGCTGCAGCCTGGAAACACGTCTGAGGTGAAGGTGTAGGTGCATCTAAATTAGGTTCTGAATCATCCGAAATGTCTACTGAAACCACAATGTACCACTGGCGTCATTTTAAAGCAATCATTAACGTCCTGTCTTCTTTTCATTTCCTGTGTAAATGCTCAGCTGTGAAGGACAGTCCATTGAGTTTTCCCGTTTCAGACTTGTTATCTGGTGTTCTGTCATTCTTTCCTCTCTCCATCTCTTTGACTCCACTAATGGATGTTTTAATTGCCGTCTGAGCACATTGTGTAAGGCCTTAATTGTCCCACACGCAGCTTCTTCATTACTGAGCAGCAACACAAACACACGCGTGTGTGTAAGCAACAAGCCCTGCAGCCCGGTGAATACTGAGAACACCGCCGTCTTCTGTGATTAAGGAATGCAGATTACGTTTTTTTGAAGTGAAAGTGAATTTTACAGACTAGGCACAGGTAAAACTTCAGGCTTTCAAAGTAAATTGAGATTCATATTTGGCACAAGGCGCTCGAGTGAGTCACGATGTATTAAAAAAGATTATCTAAATGCTTTGAAGCCTTGTAGGTTTAGGAAGACGTGGACATGCATATGAACGGTGGTGGTGGGGGGGGGGCTCTGCTCTCACTAAATGTCCTGGCTTTGTCAGATGCACTTGCCACTTTAAATACGGGCACAGTCAGTCCTCTGGATATACTTTGGCTTCTACCTGATTTGAGACAGTTGAAGTTCAAAGCATAAACTGCACTGCTCACTGATTGGTCGCCTGAATGCAAAACCAGAAAAAACAAAACCTGTTTACTTGATGTGGTGTGTTTGTTTGAGTATGAATACACGCTGCATGAGCACTGAAATTAGTTTGATGTTTCTTTCTGTAGTTAAACAAGGTTGCGTTTAAACTGTGAAAGTAGTTTGCAATTAATCACATATGACGGCTGCTTTGCAGGCCGATTTCAGTGTTAGGACTGCTGCAGACTGGGATTGTGTTCATTTTACTTGTATTTTGGGTTAAATGTTTGGGAGCTGGGAGGAAATAAAAACTGAGCCAGACAAGACAGACGTGCATAAAAGCCGTTGCACAGACTTAAATGAATGTAACACAAATACATTGTGACACAGTTGAGACAAAAAGATGATATATTGTACAGTATGCGTTTTCCCCACATCCACACTCGTACACACGTCCACCTCTAGAGCCTCCCACGCCACCAAGTATTGACATGTTCTTTTTCTTGGCCCGGCTCAGTGGGCAGCAGGTCGCAGATACTGGAAGAGCAGAACTCCCACACGCTGGATATTTATAAGCCCACAAATCAGTGAAACCGCAGGAATTTGCTCTTTGATTTCTTTTGCCAAACCTGCTGTCATGACGATCACGCAGAAGCCACACAGCCTAGAAACTGTGCAGCATTCTCGTCGTCTCCAGCCTCTCCATGTGTAATCGTTAGTTCTCGCTTCTTTCATTCACTGCTTTGTCTGTAGTCTGGTTCTCTCGCTTCCCTACCTACACCTCTCTTATCATTTTTTTTATTTTTTATTTTTTTTATTTGAATGTCCTGCATGAGTCACAGGCCTTTACTTGACTGATTCGTGTGTTTGAAATCAGAACAAGTGCACATTTATTTGTTCTGCTCGCCTGTAACCACTTAAGCTCTCTTCTCTAAAATATCACACACGATTCATTTGTCACTCATGTATGAGCTGTTACCCACGTTTTGTTTTTTTAGTTTGTAACGTGTAACTACATGTAACTGATCTACAAATGGGGTAAATCATCTGTCCTTCCTTCCTTCCTTCCTTCCTTCCTTCCTTCCTTCCTTCCTTCCTTCCTTCCTTCCTTCCTTCCTTCCTTCCTTGTATTTCCCACTTCAACACATGAACCAGTCTGTTTCCTCCCCAAGGATATTCCAGCCAGAAAAACTTCTGGTTTTTTTTTTTTGTTTTTACCTTTTTAAGAAAAAAAGAATGAAAAGTGGAGAATGGGGTGTCACCAATTCGACGGCTTATATAATTGAACACCACATGTCTCTGTTGAGGGAAGGGAGTCTCCGTGGTATGTTTAGAAATACGTGGGTGACATATGTATTGCTCATTAGACAATACGATCATTCCCAGTGTCAACATGTGTGCGGATGCATGCCAGCAGGGAGGCGTGTGGGACGAGGGCTTTGACTTCCAGTTCGACTCCTGTCAGCTGGCAATTATCACCAGCGAGAGGTTCTTTGATTGAGCTCATTTGCTGGAGACGAAGTAGTCAAAGACGGATTGTCCCTGAATGAACATTTAGACTTTAGAAAAGGCCAGTTCAGTCTCAGTTCAGTCTCAGTTCAGAGGGACTGTTAGTTGCTGCAAAGGTTTGAGCTCGAATGTTTGGCTCACATTTGTGATTTTGTCATTTTTAATTTTTTTTAGTTTTTTTTTTTTTATAATAAGCGTTGTATGTCTCTCTTTTCTCTCTTCTTTTTTCTATTCCCATATTCTTTTTCTTTCACATTGGACGTTCAGGGACTTTTGGCAGGAGCGCTGTAATAGTGGTCTCCCCTCATCATCTTCTTATCTCCCTTGAATGAGGACAAACTGAGACTGGTCGTTCCTTGGACTGAATAAAAGGAAAGAGGGATGATAAGAAAGGAGGAGACACCAAATGCACATTTCCTTAATACCTTTTCCATATACAAATACAAATTCCATAATACTTTGACTGTTTACATGTTGTCTATTGGATCAAATGGTTTATTTAATGTGTTATATTGGAACCAAATAATATTTTCATATTTTTTATAAAGAGACAGAAAGTAGCTCTCCTGTCTCTGCAGTTTCCTTCTAATTGTTGGTGGTTTCATTTTCAGTTGTATTAAATGTTAAACACTATGGCTGTTTTGTAGTCTGTTTGTGATGTTTAGGCAAACAAAAAGAAAAAAAAAAAACCCACAGAATCTGTGATTTCCGAACAAATGACCCAATCTTAATACAAGCAGCTGATCTGTTAACCCCAAGTTCCTTTTTCTCTTCTTACTTTCCTGCCTTCTTTGCTTATTTTCTCTCTCTGGTTTCTTTCCTGGTAGTGTGGCAGTGACCCGCTCCAAAGACATGCCCTCCTTCGGCCCCCCCATCCCAGAGGGTGTGACCTTCCCCAAGTCATCGGTATTCCGGGACTTCCTGCTGGCCAAAGTCATCAATGCTGAGAATGCTGCCCACAAATCACACAAGTTCCGTGCCATGGCCACCAGAACTCGCCAAGAGTACCTGCGGGATCTGGCCGAGCGCCACACCACCAGCACGCCGATTGACCCCTCCGGAAAGTTTCCATTCATTTCACTGGCTCATAAAAAGAAAGAAAAGAGTCGGCCGTATGGAGGAGCAGAGCTTCGCAGTCTCGGGGCGGTGACCTGGCCAGTTCATGCTGAGGATCATGGGAACGGAGGGGAACTGGAGGCCCTGCTGGCGCTCTCCAATGACTTTCTTATCCTCCTGGATCAGGAGGCCAAGGCTGTGGTCTTTAACTGTGCCACCAAAGATGTGATCGGCTGGACACTGAGCAGCCCTGCGTCTTTGAAGATTTTCTACGAGCGGGGCGAAAGCGCGTCTCTGAGGAGTATCAGTAACAATACGGAGGATTTCAAAGAAGTGGTCAAACGTCTAGAGGTTAGATGACACACACTCCAGTACACGATACATGCAGTTACTCGAGAACACGACACAAAGAGCGCCGAGCTTGACCGCATTGACACCAGTAATCAGCTTGGAAACCCCCATCAACCTAACATGCAGGTTTTTGCACTGCGGGAGGAATTATCTTCCGAAAAACCCACACAGGTAAAGGGAGAACTTTGAAATCGCTTACTGAAAAGCCCCCGCGGGGATTCAAACCCTTTGGCAGGACAATTGTGTATTTGTGATGCGAAGTTGTGTATGGGTGATGCTCACTCATGCACAGTTGGACCAAGTTCAGTGATATTGGACATCCAGAGAATGTCTAAAGATGACAAACGATCATTCATGTAAAGAGCTGAGAAACCAAATCAATGAGAAATGCGGTCGGCTGCTATTAAGCATTTACCTGGCCCACTCACAGTGTCTACTACTAGTCAGGCTGGCTGTCATTCTGGCAGACTGACAGCATTTTTACACGTACATGCCAGCCTGCTGTCTCCTCGCTGGCTTGAGTTTGTTGGGGGAGTTTCAGAAACACCTCTGGACAACATGCTCCTGATGGCTCATACACCTACACATACATTGAAGAGATGCTATTTCGTCCTCGGCTGTTTCCATGGAAACTGGTCAGGAAAAAAGGTGTTTTCTTATGTAATTGTCATTGCTTTAGAATGCATTAATTTCCCCAAGCTTTTCAAACGGCACCCATCTATTTATCTTCTTTCTCTTTTTATTTATTCATTAATTTTTTTTGCTGTTTATCACTCTTTCGTTTTTTTTTTCTTCCTCTTCTCTCTCTTCCACTCCCAAATCCAGATACGTCACTGAGCGCAATAGCAATTCAGGTCATGCACCATTATGTCTCTGTGGAGTTTGACTTCTGTGGCGCATTTGCCAACACCATGTTTAGAAAGAGTAGAAAAAAGGGATGGATTGTGGCATCCCAAACCAAAAAAAAAAAAATTTTTTTTTTTAAATCCATCTTTTGCCATCTTATTGGTTGTCTTTTGAGCTGTATAGGTGATGCATGCAGTCTCTTCTGAGAGTTTATCCAGTTTGAACTTTTCCACCTCAGACCCAGTGAATAGGAAGCTTAGCTCCTTGGCGGCGCTCCCCCGTCCCCGCCTGTTCAAGGAAGCAGCACATCTTTGTGTTCACAGCGACTGGAATGTCACAGCAAGAGGCAAACCTGCTTTCATATCTGTCATTTGTCAAGTGTGTGTCTGTGTGTTTGTGTCTACTTGCACACACATCTGGTGAGGGGTGTGCTACTTCTGCTCATCTTTTATGTCCCACAGATCACTTTAGGATCGCTTCAGTTAGAAGAAAAATAAGACAGAAAAAAAAAAAAATCACTTCCTCAACTTAAGAGGAAGCATGTCTGAATATGCACTGAACATATTCACACTTGAACAAGCTTCTGCAGTTGCACAGTTAATCCTATTAACCCTCTGAGTAGTCTATTTAGTTTTTCCAAATGCAAATTATTCAGTCGAAAAGAGTAAATCTTGACCCATTGAACTATTCCCCTCTGGGTGCTCCTTTCGCTTTCTCTCACCCATGTTTTCTGCATTTCTTTGCCCTTCTTATGTTCAGTGTCTTACGAAGGGATGCGAGACGTCCGAGATGACGCTCCGTCGAAACGGCCTGGGTCAGCTCGGCTTCCACGTGAACTACGAGGGCATCGTGGCTGAGGTATGGCACTCTGCTTTGCACTCTCCTCAAACTGCGAAGTGCACGGAGGCAGAACACATCTGGAATCGATCTGTTTCCTATTGAGTGAATTTTCCTTCATAGATACAAAAAAGAAAGATTCCCATTTAGGCACTGGAGGTGTAACTTTACATTGTGTTTTAATTGAAAATGATCTGCTTGGTTTGTTCATTTCTACCAGCTAATGAGCTTTTTTTTAATTAATTTTTAAATAAATCTCTCGTTAGGATCTGCAGGGTGCTTTCATGTCACATTTGAGCCCCCTCATTTTTATCTCCTGACTTTTCCCCACACTTGTCATACTGTACTCTCACCATACGTCCTGATCTGTAGGATATAAAGGATGAGCTCAAAGGTTTAACACTAGCTCCAAAAATGTAGGGGTGGAGTCAAGATTGTGACTCCACCCACTCAATCAGTTGACTGCCACCAGCAGTGATGACATGGTTGAAGTGGGAGCTTTTGTACTCCATCACTAAATTATGTTCCTGAGGTTTCATTTAGGCCTCGGGAAGTTAACGTGTGACAAACGTTTTCATGAAATAAGTACACGCACTACTCCAAGTGATCTTTCAGCCAACTAAGGAGAAATCCCACCGTATGCTGCCATTAAGACTTCCAACAGCAGCCTGTAATTTTGGGCCAATCTCACTCCAGCAGAATTCCAGTATCGGTAACTGTTGACGTTAAACCGTGTCGCTCCTAGGTTGAGCCTTACGGCTACGCGTGGCAGGCGGGACTGCGTCAGGGAAGCCGTTTGGTGGAAATCTGCAAAGTCGCTGTGGCGACTCTGACCCACGAGCAGATGATTGACCTTCTGAGGAACTCTGTGACGGTGCGCGTTGTCATCATCCCGCCGCACGATGACGCTACTCCGCGCAGGTACTTTGGAGGGGAAATCGTGGGTGTCTGCGTGTTTAGAGGGTGGAGAGTAGTCCCTGTTTGTTTGTCACTGAAACCTGAATTTCCTTTGCTCCTGTGGTACTTTTGGAGTCACGAGTGGCTTCACTTGTCAAAGACATTGGCGCCTGAGAATCGTACATGAACCATCATCGAAGAAAACACATAGACCTTTGAAAACCTAATATACATTTTTTTTTTAAGTTGCAGTTACTTTCAGAAGCTCACCAGGTCGCCGCGGGGCTAAATTGAACTTTCCTGTGGCGACGTGTAGAGATACACTTTGAAATATTTTGATTTGACTCGAGATGTGATCTGATTTTTATCTTGATTACAATGATAAACAAACGTAAGTTGTTAACGCACAATTACAGGATGAACCCACCGACATTAAGGCATAAAACCAGAACAGATGCTCGCTCCTGCTCTTGTGTATCTGTCATACACGGTTTATATTTTCATCTCATTGTTTTTGGTGACTGCACTTTTTGCAGTTTGGAGGAATCTAGAGGAGATTAAGCACTAATATTCTTCTTTAATAGGCTAATTAGGCACTTTATTTTTGTCATTGCATACTTCAATGTCACTGGTCTTAAGGTTTTGTGAACATTGCCACAGACAGATTTTAACTGAACACCCCACCCCCCCGCCTGTCGTCTCTGCAGGGGCTGCTCGGAGCTCTATCGAGCGCCCGTGTCCGAATACAAGGGCAGCAGCAGCGACAGCGGCTCCTTCGAGTACAAGTTCCCCTTCCGCAGCAACAACAACAAGTGGCAGAGGACATCGAGCAGCCCTCAGCAGTCACTGACCGCCTCGCCGCAGCCCCACACGCCCAACCGGGCCATCAGCCTGGGCAGCTCGGTGGGGAAGACGCTGTCAGCCGAGAGGTTGGAGAGAGGCGCCGCCATCCCGCGCAGCGTCAGCAGCGATGGACGACCTCTGGACTCCAAGAGGTCGGAACCAGTCGGCTTTAAACAGGGCAGCAGAGGGATAAAATAGAATTTGAAGGCCAGAACTCTCACCCACATTTAAACTGATTATAGAGCTGTTGGTATTGATTTCAGTTTATTATCTTAAAATCATTATATTTTGCAACTTCTCTAGTAAAATTGAATGCATATCCTTGCTGATTATCAAAGATAAAATACCAGTGAAGCTCATTAAACACCCAGAAGCTTTTAGCATGCTTGAGTTCTGGCCCTGACTGTGCATTAACCTGAACGTTCTCATAACGTTTGGCTTTGCAGGTGAACTCCTGTTGCTTGATTGAAGGCGTGTTTCTCTGACTGTTTGTGTAGCAGGATGTCTCCGGGCAGCGAGAGTTACAGCCTGGCGTCCTCCCTGGCTTTGGGTCGTTCACCGCACAACCGCAGCTCTCCCAGCAACCTGTCCTGTTCCAGCGAGGCCTCTGGAGGCTCCGCTCACTGGAGACAGAAGTCCATGCCTGAGCAGTAAGGAGAAACGGGGAAACGGATCGTCTCATAACGTGATAACGTTCTGATTTTGTTAGCCTTGATTTGCTTTTGCGTGTCTGTTTACTAGGTTTGGAGGCAGCCGCCATTCACCAATGTCCTCGGAGAGACGAGAAGTGGCTGGAGAGGGCGGCTCTGGTGGAAAGTCCACTCCTAATTGGTCGAGAATGGACGAAGGGGGAGGAGTTGAACGAGGCTCAACGGGTAAATAACTATTTTATCAAAAAACTGAAGAATAGCTTGAATATAAAGCGTATTTTGTGCCTGCCTGGAAAGGCAAATTGGAACATTTTCAGTAGTGGGTGAAAGTGTGTTTTTTTTTTTTTGTTTGTTTTTTTTTATGTATGCAGATATTTTATATTAGCAAAGTGTTGAAAGCAGCTGACTTTGCGAGGGAGGGAGAGACGGCACGGGGAAGTCAGACTTCCATATTTATCTCTGCTTCTAAATGCTTTGAACTTTCAGGTATCTTGAGTGTGTGAATGGTGCTTGTCTGTCCCTCCTCATCTACCGGTGACTGTTTTTTTTTTTTTTTTTTTTTTTTTTTTCGTGCAGCTGCGGCAGCTTCTGAGATCCCAGCCCTGACAGCACCATCACTGCGTCTAACAGCAACCCCCTCCTCTTCATCCACCCCCTTTTCCTCTGCAAGCTGTGAATTATATTGCCTTCACAGAGAAGATTTTTCTGTCTCTCTGCAAACAGGTTGAAATTTCCTGAGAAAAAGAAAACAGAGGGAGAATTATTATTAACATTTCATGTATTTTTCTGATTGATTTTCCTTTCGGTGCTCTAATGCACATTAAAGGGAAAAGAGACGGGAACGAGACATTCCTGTCCTTCCTGTGAACACAGTTGGCCAACGTCGAGTCTGTCCTCCCCCCTTATTCCAGTCTGCTCTTCATTTTCCACTCCTCTTATGTTTGCCTTCTCATTCATCTTTTAATTCACGTCTACATTTCCTTTCATTTACTTGCAAGTATTCTTCTGTCTTTTAACAATCCCTCATTTTCCTCAAGCTCGGTTTCAGAAAACCGCCACTGCTTCTGTTTTTTCCTTCTCCTCCAGTCCGACTCCCAGCTGGACGTTGCTTTGATTGATTGCCGACCAACCTAGGTTCAGCCGTGTCCTCAACCTGTTTCCGACTGCCGCAAGCGCAGTTAAAGGCCCCAGTCTTTCATTTTGTGGTTGTTTGTAGCACTTATGTCTTTATTGGTTAGGGTGGAACAATGCAGACCGGGCCAACGCCGCTGAAGTCAGCCAAGTGTCCAGCCGGACGACTTCCACGCTGCTGTTTCTCTGGTTTAAAGCTGTCCTTCCCTCTTCCTCCCACTTTTTTTCTTTTTACTCCCTTGACCCTCTGGTTTTCAGCAACGTTGATGTGGCCGGGCTCCATCCAGAAATAACAGAAGTCACACACAGGGCAGAAAACTCACTTCACTCTTACTTTTTCACTCAGTCAGCTTAGCCCCATGTAGGCGTTTTCATTACTCTGATTACGCAGTTAATTCCAGCAGAAAATGATTAGAGTATTTCTCGTGATTTTATTTATTTATTTATTTATTTTAGCGCAGTAAAAAGTGTCTGAACACTATAAGACGTCTACACGACTTCCAGAGTACACTGCGCACACATCCGCAGGGTTTGAAGGCAACTATCTCAAATGAATGCGGAGCCTCGTGGGCCTAAATGAAACTATGAGCAGTAATGAGTGCTAGAAGTGAGATGGATGCTACATTTTTAGATTTTCCCCTAACAGATGTTATGATGCCGCTCCCAGCTCTCTGACTCTGGTCATTAGCTGCCTGTACTGTATATCTCATTGCATAACATGCAGAAAATTACACAATAGTCCCATTTATAGCCAGTTTTGCTTCCAGATTCATGACACAGATCCTCTCATGCGGCCCAGCGTGCCCAGAGCAAACAAGCTGGCAGGGGCCGCATTCTTGTGTGACGCATTTTGTCTTTGAAGACAAACGATCTTGCGTTTTTGTTCATGGCCGATGCAAAGGCAGGATCAAAACGGTGTCAGTGCCGTGAGCTGCCTGGAAGTGCAGCTGCTGTTGTGGGAAAATACACAAATGATCTGCTGGGTTGTCAGATGCTCATCTGTTTGTGCTGCAGGGTCTGTCTGTGTGTCTGTCTGTGCGTGCGTTTGCCACCAACATCAGCTGTGTGTCATGTCATTGCAGAGGCCCCCGTTTCCAAGTCTGGTCAGGGCTACTCGGGAGCCCCCCGCATCCAGAGGCAGGAGCAGGTCATCCACCTGTCCCCGAAGAAGGGCAGCCAGGTCAGACTCGGCATCTGTCTTCCTCCTGACTGAATTTCTTTTGGCGTGTGATTTAAAGCTCGCCCCGTTAGTCAGTTAAGTTGTGTAACACAGTGATGCTTTGTGACAGCATATGAGGTTTTAAAGCGTTATTATTATTATTATTATTATTATTATCACATGGTGTCGCTAGATTGCATAATAGTGGATTTATTCTGTTTCCCCTGACAGTCGGACGGCCCTTACTCGGGTCACTCCAGCAGTAACACTCTGTCCAGCACAGCTTCCAGCGGGGGTCACAGTGACAGTGACAAATGGTATGACATGGGGGCGGGAGGAGGCTCCAGTGGTGACCAGGGTGACACTGAGCCCAACGGCCTCGGGGGAGGAGGCTACCTCCAAGGGGCCTCAGCTGATAGTGGCATTGACACCAGCTCTTATGGAGCCCCACACCATGCCCACGCCCACTCCCATCACGGCAGCACCACCTCATTGCTGGCTCCAAGCGGAAGCAGAGAAAGCAGGGAGCGGTCAGCCTCTCCGTGGCACAGTCCGACCGAGGGGGGCCGCAGGATGCTCGAGAGGTCCCCCGCTGCTGCAGAGTCTCCGGGCCCTCCAGGAGAAAGGAGCCTGGAAGGGGCAGGCCGGAGCCCACCAACTCATCTCCTTGTCAGAGACAGCAGTACGTACAGTCTGGGTGAAGCTGGATCCCACTCAAGGTCAGTCTGTGTGGATATTTCTGTTTGATGAGAGGTTAACTGCAAAACGTCAGCCACAAAGGAGTCATGTTCATCGTGATGAACGCTGCCAGATTCCCGGTCCTCTGGGACCGATGGGATCAGTCCCGGCTTTTTCTTGTTTTCTTTTTGAAAACTACTGAACTCATGCTTTTTTTTTTTTTAAAACTATAAATCTGGTGTTTGGATACCTGTCAGCTGTAATGGATTCAGTGTTTTATGCTAAAATGTGTAGTCTCTGACCTTGGGGTGTGAGAAATATAACCCTGAACACGGTTTTACTGAAAACATTTATTGTCGTTCGTCTTTGAGAGCTGTTTACCCCGGCAGGCGCATGATCCAGCCAGAGGCTGGGGTAAATCCAAGCTTACAATCCTCCCAATATCTTTTATTCCTTTACTCTCCACAACCCATTGCTTTTTTGTTGTTTTTTTTCATTTATTTTTTGTCCTGAACTTTAAATTGCAGTACTTTGTAATACAGAAGTGTAGTGCAATTTACATTAAGGAATCATCTTCCAGTTAACCGTTACCCGACCGGCTCACGCTGGGCGATGCTTTTTTGGAAACCAGTCATTTTAAATCCCTCTTATCGTTCTACGTTAAGCCCCGGCAAATGTGGAACACATACCCTACTTTTAATGGCCGAGCTGGAGTCTAGAAACTGAGACGAATCCAGCTGCTACCTTTTTTCCTGTTTGAGCAAGTTCATTACAGAGGTTCAGACAAGATTAAGTGCGTAAACCTGGGCATCATCTGTCCAGCATCCAACTTCCATTTGCATCCTTCCGCTGGAGTGGGGGGAGGGTCAGGACCGGCTTGACTGCTGGTGTTGCATTTCTATATATTTTCCATCTTAAACTAAATAATTTATATCCCCTCGCAAGTTCCTTAATGAAGCTTTATTAATGCTTGACCTGGGACCAAAATTGATTTCTGAAGAAGTAAAAGCATTTTGTGCTTCGTGTATATAAAATACACGAACCCATATAAGGTAAAAAAATAATCTCGTCATAGCAGTTTCTTTATTTTTTTATCTTTTCCCTGTTTCTTTCCAGACACTCTGGCCACAGTTCTCCCAGAGAGGAGTCGTCCTCTTCAGCCACCTCCCCATCCTCTCAGTCCTCTGTGTCTCCTGGGCCCAAGAGCTTCTACCCCCGTCAGGGGGCTCAGTCCAAGTATCTGATTGGTTGGAGAAAACCCGGCTCGACCATCAACTCTGTCGACTTTGGAGACACGCGCAAGTAAGGACACGAAGAACGTTAACATCTGTCGTTACTGGTCCAAAATTAGCTTTAAAATTTAAGGGCAAAAAAAAACCTCCCCAAAAAACGCCACCTACATTTTAAAAGCAGTGATTAGGATGTTTGAGCAAGCAGCAGGTTATTTAACAGCAACTGATGCAACCAGGAGCTTTTGGATCTCCAAACACCAGCCTGTGGTGGTGAAAACTAACGTGCTGTCACACTGACCATGTGACAGGAAATCTTCAAAGAGTCGGTATGTTTGATTTTATTTTAAGTCTGTTGTAAAATAAGACACTTTTGGGCTTGAGTGGATTAAAGTTTTCAGGGTTATTTTTGTAAACCTAATAGATCCTGTAAGAAGTACAAGGATAACTGCAGTAACCAAAATGTTATACTAACTTCATTTTTATTCATTCTGAACATTTTTTGTGCCCCAAAAAAATTTTTTTTTCTGCTTTCCCGTATTTATGATGACAGAAACATAACATAACACATAACATAACTAACATAACACTAATTTATTGCAGCTCCGGCATACGAGACATTTAAGTCATCACATTTCATCCAATGTTTTCTACCAGTAGTACTATAAGTACTACTTGATTACCCCCATGTGGCTGTAGCGAGTATCGCAGTGACCCTAATGTGGTCCCCATGTGCTACTTCAAAGAAGAGTTTCACAGATGAGGCCAAAAACAAGATGTAGGATATATGGACAATGTATTTTCTGGAACGGTGGTTACCGAATGTGGCTGTGTTTGTTTCAGAAAATCACCAGGAGAAAGCGGAGGAGACGTGGTTCCTACCCCGGCGGCTCGACCATCTCTCAGGGACATGCACTCTCCCCAGCCTCACGCAAAATCAGCTATAGAGGAAGACATGAAGAGGCACAACGCTCCGGACAGTCCGCCACCCCCACCACGGAAACACAAGGAAAAGGTACTCGTGCTGCGTCTTCTAACTGAGACACCCAGAAAGCAGAAGTGAAGTGCAGTTGTCGGGTACATTTTGACTGCTTTTAAATGTCAGTACGTCTGAAGCTCTTTGTCTCTAGACAGGTGTTAAATCCTATTCTTTGTAGTGATAACGTTGAAAGGCCAAACTAATGGCGCTCTCCTTTTAACTGCGGCCCTGTCCACAGCACGGCCAGAAGTCTCCTCCTGCCCAGCCCCTCAGCCGCCGTCGCTCGCTCCATCGCACCTTGTCGGACGAGAGCATCTATCGCGGCCAGCGGCTCCCCTCCCTGAGCGATTCGGTGACCGAACCGGCACTTGGCGCTGACGTTCTCTTTAGCTGCTCCACCCTTCCACGCTCGCCCACCACCCGTGGCGCGCCCATCAGACGGCCCTCCTACAAGCTGGGGGTCAAGCTCCACGGTGAGAAACAAGAGGGAATTCGTTTCCTGGTGTGATTCACTGAATCCGCGTCTCATGACGTGTTCCAGATGTTCATTAAATACATTTATCTGTCTGTAGTCTGTTTGACCACACGGTTTCATTTATGCAATATGTGCTTTTAGATAAAACACAAGAGGAAAAAAAACTAAGGCAGCATTGTGGATGTGATTCCAGATGTGAATCTGCTGCCCCCTTCTGACCAGAACTGGCGCTGGTCTTAAATGTCCAGAGATTTGCTCTGACCTGCACTGCTTTCCACGCTTTCAATTAACAGGTGACCTTTCGGCATCTGACACATCCCTGGTGGATTTGGTGGAGCGACATCGTGGACCTCTCCCTCAGGAGCTGATGCCCCTCCCATCCTCCGACAGGGACAGTCCTCTTGACTGGACTCACCTAGTGGATGTGGCCAGTACCTTTGAAAATGAGAGAACCACACACTACAGTAAAAAAAAAGAAAAAAAAAAAAAAAAAGAAATCAAACTATTAATTCTATTGCTAAACCCAAACAAACAGCAACTTTGTCTTCACTTCTGCACGTCTGTTTCTCCTCCTAGTCCAGAGGAGCTACGTGTTCGGGGATTCAAACCACCGGAGCAGCGGCGCGTCCAGTCCCCAGCAGCCCCACATAGAGCTGCAGCCGGCCCCGCTGTCGCGGCCCTCGTCCAGGTAATGGCGCGCTCACACGACCTGGCTTCACGCGTTTCTTCATTCACACTGAGCTCGTACAGCGACATGAAGCAGCTGCAATGACAATATCCCAGCTGGGGGTTAGACCGGTGACGCGTGTCCAGTCGGGGTCTCTTTCAGTACTGACAGAGTCTCTGATGTAAAGAGTGTCTGGATACAGTTACGTGGCATATTATAAGCTCCATCTGTACGGTGATAATTAAAGCCTCCTTATGATAGTTTTTCTGTTTGTTTCTTAGTGAGGGTCACATAGGACTGGAGAGGAAGGTGACTAAACTAGAGGCCATGGTGAAGATGCTCCAGGAGGACTTGAAGAAGGTGAGGCTGAACACGCTGTCGACACTCACAGTTTATCGCAATAATGATTCATTCCTCCTGAAAAGTAATATAAAGTAATTTTCCTATGTATACCCACAGTTCAGTTTGCAGCTGTGTAATTTGGTATCGTTGTCTTCACCAGTCTGAACATTAAAAGAATAAAACCTCTGATAGTTGAGCATCTTGGAGGTAAAAGTGTCAGACCATCTCCAAGCAGGTTCATGTTCCTGTGGCCAGGGTCGCAAATACTGTTAAGAAGTACAGAACTTGTTAAAAAAGGCCGTCCCTAGTATTTTGTTGTTTGTTTGTTTTTAGTTTTGACTGTCTTTCTTAAGAAAGAAACAGAAAATACACCGATAGGATAAAATCACACAAACCCTGCCAGTAAAAATCAGTTTTTACTTTGTCGTCGCTCACAACCGAACACCGTTTTAAAGGTAGGAAAAGCAGCGCTACGTAATTTCTAACCCAGAACACGGTAATGTTCAGTGACAATCTCCCCCGTGAGCTGCACATCTCATCACACTGTAAAAAACAAAAAAAAAACAAGAACAAACACAAAAGAAGCTATGATGGTGTGTTTTCATCGGGGAGAGCTGGAGGGAGGAGCTAACTCTCAGACGCAGCTTACCCTGCCTTTAACTATTTTTAAGAAGTTTGACCTGTATGATTATGATATTTTATTCAGTTTAGGTTTAGGAGAGCTGGATTTCTGTGTCCTCTTTTTAAAAGAGAGTCAAATTCCAGTACAAAAACAAAACTAAGAATGGCTGAAGACACAGTTACAAGAGGAAGAGCGACCTCAGGTTGATCAGGGGGATGCTGTTGATGCATGACCCAGAACCAGGAGCTGAACTCCAGGGTCAGGGTTCATACAGCAGTGGGCTCCAAGGCAGAAGACCAGGAGGAGTAAACGTCATCTTGGCTGGAATTGGCTCGAACTCACAAACCTGCTGTTGGGGGTTTCATCCTCAGCTGCAGGCTGTCCAACAGGATAATCAGCAAACGCACCCAAGAATGCAGGATTTAAAGATATAACAAAAAAACAAAACAAAACAAACACTGTTCTTAAATGGACTTTTGGCTTTTATCACGGATACTAATGAACATCTAAGAAAAGATGTTAGAGAGCAGTGTGGAGAAGGTTTCCTAAAGTCTGATTCCTCCTCCTTTGCTCATCCTAGAAGGAGGCATCTGTATTTTCTTTAAGTTCACTCATAAAATCAGCATCGTGGTGTTCGTTTGTACTCCAGACTCATCCAGAGCCCTGACCTCAACCCCATCGAGCACCTTCGGATGAAATGAAATGGAGGTTGCGAGCCAGACTTTGTCATTCAACCGGACCTCGCAAATGTTTTACGGAATAAATGAGCTCAACTGGTTTTCTGACCAAGAGCGGTAACGGACGCAGGCGTCTCTGTTGTATAAGAACGTGTAAAAGCAAGCGATTCTTCTTTCTTAAGTACTGTTTTTTGATATTGTGATGACGGGTAAGAAATATGACATTCGCAGTCATCTAATGGAGTCCTCTTGAAACTTTGACCTACCCGTGGGACGTTGGAAGGTGCTTAACTGCCTCTGCTTGTTTACAGTAAAAAAGCCGTGAGATAAAAACTAAAACTCATATCACCCTCAAGCTGGTAGCAGTCAGCTGCAGCCAAACTGAAGACAGACATCTCGTCTCAGTCTCATTTCTTCTCTCAGTGTTTGTTGTCTTGGCAAGAATAAACTTTTGTGTTGAGAATACGGCCCTTGTGCGCTTGCTGTGCTGGAGAAGTGCGCATTTTTCCCATCACCATGTCACGGACCGATTCACATGTTGATGCATGAGAAGCTTTACTGCAGCAGACCCAGGAGGAGACGTTCTACCAATAGAAAGCTGCATGCTCTGCAGAGTACCAGTCCGTTCCCAACACAGGAACCAAACGGGAGGCTCGACCCCGTTGTGATGCATCGCTCTCTTCCATAAGCCGACTATAAACAGGTGTATGTATCTGGCCGCAGCGCTGCTACAGGTGAACTTTCTGACCCTTTCTTCTCCCACAGGAGCGGGAGGAAAAGTTGCGACTTCAAGCCCAGATCAAGAGGCTGTGGGAGGACAACCAGAGACTGCAGGAGGAGTCCCAGACCTCTGCCGCCAAGCTCAAGAAGTTCACGGAGTGGGTCTTCAACACCATCGACATGAACTGACCCCCTCCTGCATATTTTGACTCCCTCCGCACACAATTAGTCAGCACACACAGTCTGGGCAAAGAGGCAGAGGGGCGATCCAGTTGACACGTTGGACTCAGTTAAGC